>CM076576.1:340233336-340880276 GCA_034641835.2 Pinus albicaulis
GGTTTGCGAGGCTGATATTGCAAAGGTTCAACTAGATCGAGCCCTAACTCCTTATACCCCGACCTCATTAGGGACATGCAAAGAAGGATCGAGAGAGAATAGACTGCTTTGATATCACTGATTCGAATTAATGCAGGAACACAACATAATACACAAATAACCATAAATACAAATATGCAGTCAAAATAACACTTCATTTCAATAATATCAAAGAATTGAAATTTGTTTACAGACAGAATGGAAATAAACTAGCTAGGGCACTGGTAGCTTATCTCTGAGAAGAGATGTGGCGACTACAGGCCTCTGAACTCTCTGTTACAATGAGGCTCGAAGGCCTATATAATATTGAGAAGCAATGGAAAACCCTAAACATCCAAAAACCTAACCCTAGGAGATGAAACACCAGAATATGGGCCCCGTCGGGGGTAAATTGGTACATCAATTTCTCGGTGTCGTAACTTTCGCATACTATCTCCTTTTGACACAAATGATACATCGTTAGAAATATCTATCCGAGGAATAAAACTGTTGACAACAAATATCAAGTTTGGAACATACTCATATTAAGTCTAGAACAAACTCATATTCGTCGGAGGTTGGATGCCCAAAAAACGTCGTTTAAGGTCTCAAAACAGCTCCAGAAGTTCAGGACCTGAAAACTACCAAAAATAGTAAATTGTGCTACAATTAAGGAAACTAGAAAACTAAAAGAAATAATGGTGGGGGTCCAAGTGAAATAGGCAGGTGGCCACCAATATCCACCTGGATCAGTCCCAAGTACTGAATGGAAACTTCTTTATCGTCTTTCTTTTGGTATCCACAACTTCGAGGTTCTTGATCTTGACAATTCAACTTGCATAGGAAGAGTTTTCCATGGCTCTTTATTCTTCTTGTGCAAGGATGATGACAACCCTATGGAGAGCTGATATGAAAATTCTTACATGTCAACCTTGTCGGTGGAATACCTTGGTAAAATATGCGATGACTTCTGACCGCAGAAAATTGTATGGAAGGTGTCATCCAGTGAGGTAAACCAATATGTGATTTCTGATATTGCCTCCATTTCTCCATGTGACATGCAAGGTGGTTCTTCCTCAAAGACAAACTTGTATAGCGGAATGAGAAAGTGGTTAGTTAGCTTCTCCATTACTCCTTGATGGCTGCAATCTATAAGCAAGTTGCAGTGGATGTGCACAACAAGGTCTCATGGTGTCGATGCCCAATCCATGTCAAGGAATGCATTATGTGAACATATTGCATCGAGTAAATATGCATACATGTGGAATCTTTATTTCCTGCCCTTGGGAGGATTTCGAGTGTTCGCTACATGGACTCTTAGCTATCAAGCCAACAAATCTGACCAGTCGAATGACTTCCCCTCATTCGCAACTTTGTTTAATAAAATTTCCCACCCTTCAGGAAAGGTCTACGTGCTCTACTAGCCATAGATTATGGAAGCTAATATAACTAAGAGCTAGTATGCCCTCCTAAGAGAATTTGTCGTGTATTTTTTAGTGGGTGTATGTATAAACTTTGATGGCTCTTTCACCCAACCTTTAACAATGTATTTTGTGCTTAAGTAGTTGTTGGTGGAATAGAAATACAAATCCATAAGTGCTTCTAGATTGGGAAAATGGTACATAAGATGGTAAATTTTTTCCAGAAAAGTGGCAAGCTTCCGTTAGTTGGTATTGTTAAAATTCATGGTTTTCACATCAATATGTGAAACAATACAGTTCATGACATATGCACATGGGAAGGTTAGATATCTACATTCAACCCTGTGGAATCCTAACCATTGAATACTGACATATACCTGTTGGTCCTATAAATATTGTTTGAAGCTCTTTTTTGAAAAAGCTTCATTAACTTTCTTCCATGTAATATCTGACTCCTTTTACAAAAACGGATGAGAGGCTTCATACACTGGCAAGTTTACTAGCATTTTTTCAACTGCTTCCCTGATACTGTTTTATGTGGTATCTTTTGAAGCAACTCTCTTGGGTGCCATTGTAACAGTGACTGCTGAAGAGAAGTGATAAAAAATTGTGGTACCTACATGATGAAAAGGAACTCATGGAAATAAAACATTAGGTTTTGCAAATCTACCTTCAAATCAAGTTCAAGCAAGAAACACACGGATTGATGAGCAATATTTCACAATTTTCATGATCAAGTAAGGGAGATTGGATGTGCGAAATGTGCATTGTACATTCCCAACAGTCGAAGGTGTAGCATGAGGCTTGAGACTGTGCAATGTATAGTTCAGCCTAGGCAATGACTGAGTAATGCGTAGTATCAGTGGCCAAGGTGGCAAGCTGAGTCGTGGAAATGCACAATGTGTAGTTGGGCCAGCCTGTATTATTCATTTCGTAGTCTCGGAGGTCAAGCTCTCGACTTGAGCCTCATACTTGTGCAATGCCCAACTGGGTAAAGAGAAAACTCGCCAAGTGAAGTGCATATTTTCCCAATGAGGACGTGGGAAACAAGCAGATCTAAGTGATAATGCAAGTTCAAGTGCAGATCCAATTAATTATGGATGGATCAATGTGAATCAAGTGCATAAACTCAACAAAAGGAAGGAAAATCAAATATGTGAGGAGAGTCGTCGAAAAAACGATCACCGGTGTGCAAAAATAATAAAACTGATGCAACACTAATGAAAGGCGAATGACAAACTAAAACAACACTTCTAAAATCTAATATAAGTTAAAACGATAAAAATCATGAATAGAAACTAGAAAAGCAACACTCACAGAAGTGAAACAACAAAAAGCGACAAAAGATGAAAAATGCAAAACTCACCCGAAAAAGAGACACAAACTCCACCAAAGGCTCCTTGATCTCCTTAATAATACTAGAGCTCCAAGATTGAATGTAAAAATGAGCTCTAGAGGCATCAATTAAATATATTTTGGTGGATTAGGGTTTATGAAGTGCATGCCTAAAATGAAGGAAAAAACGACAATTGGCGGAAATTTCTAAAAATAGAAAATCTGCCACCTTTGAGAAACTAATAATGAATCCCTAATTTCTAGGGATGCTTTTTTTTCTTTTTTTCTTTTTTGGGAAAATTTACATGCACAGTACTGAGGAAGATTGCATAATTCTGGGGAACTGGGCAACTTCCCAGCTCAATGCATTGTGCAGTTTATGAGCTCAAGGAATGGATTGCACAATTTCTCATCTTAGTGTTGGGTTGGCATCCATGACTTCGTAGTTCTCAAGCTCAAGGTTGAGCTTCCATTTTGGATTGCAATTCCAGTCATTAAGGTTGGATTTCCCTCATGGATTGCATAGTTTTTAGAGGCAAGCCCAGAACTGTTGTAAGGCCAAGTCAGGAGGTTAGCTTGTGACTTAAAAGGATCATATGAATAAGTCTTGATCAAATCATGAATACTTGACGAAAGTACAAGATAAGCTCATGTGGACAGAAAGGGAGGTTTCAAAATCATAGCATAGGCAAAATTTCGGAGGGTGGTTGTAGCAGCTACAAGAAAATTTCTTCCTAAACTTTTTATGATGAAATGTATATGGTTTCTTAAGATGGCATGTATATTTTGTACTGTGATTTTCCAAGGCCACCTTCTATGATCCAACAAATATTTCAGAATGCCTTGCTTGCCCTTTGTATGATGAAATGGATAAGGTGGCATGCATTCTTTCTATTTTATTTTGAAGCTAGTTGTGGTTTTGACCTGATCATGTTTGTCGTGGCCTTTTATACTGTGATTTTCCCATGCTTCCAGGTTTATCTTTCATTAGAATATCAATTGTTCCTGGCGTGCATGCTATTGTTTTTGCATCTTCTACAAATGGGTCTTTGTGCTACTTGGCTTCAATCATGACAATTCGAAGTGGCCTTTTGTACTGTGATTTCCACCCGCCCTCATGAGTATTAAATTGTCATGGTTCCTGTTTGCATGCGCCAGTGATTTCATTTTTTCTATCAATGAGTTTTTGTGCTACCTTTGCCTTCTATCATAAGTTTCGGTGATTTGGTAGTCACGACTCTCATTTCTCGTGGTTGTGCACAATTTTTACATTGATGAAAGCTTTTTTTCATGTGGGTGTTTTGTCTCTAGCTTTATCTTCTTAATGTTCTGACTAGTGCCTTACACGTCAAATAAGGTCTTATCAGTTGGCATGATTTCTGTTTCATCTTTTGTGTCTTCGATCATGGCTTCAGTATTCCTGGATATGGTCTCAATGTCAGTGGCTCTTTTCAGCTTTAATCAAGGAATTTTAATTATTAAAAGATGTTCAGTTTGTCTCATTTTCTCTCATGAAATGAATGAGTTGGCTCTTTGCAGCTCTGATCAGGGAATTTTATTTGTTGAAAGATGTTTAGCTTGTCTCATTTTCTCTCATGAAATGAATGAGTTGGGATACTGAATGGTCTCATTTTCTCATGAAATTAATCAGTTAGGATAATGAACTGATAAGTTGGAATTTTGGTATTATGTTATCTTTCTCTAGAAGCGTTGTTCATATTAGTATCTCTTGGGCTTTCCAATATGTCATTATTTCTCTTCATTTACTCGCCTGAAAATCATCTTGTCCCTTGTTCCTACTTTCAAGGGAGTGTGTCCATGTTTATATGGTCTTCTTCAGGTGAGCATGAGATTTCCATCAAAAAAGGAATTCATATCCCACCATCATATTGAAAAATATATACACACTCTACATATATATTTTGAAAACCGAGCTCATTTTCGTATAAATGTACAATTATTTTGCATCGTATATATGTTTGAAAGGACCATGGCGATGTATAAAAGGACTGGTGTTAAATTTTCAATGTTTTTCCATTAGAATAAGTTGATATTTTACAATATATTGAACTCTGCTCCACTTTTATGTATTATAAGTGGAGTGGTTGCATCTTGCTAATTGTGTGCTCTTGGTCTTCAAACATGTATTCACTCCATATTCATGGCCTGACTTGTAATCCACTAATCAACCAACTTGATAATATTAGAACGAATTTTTGGTGGTTTAATTTATATATAACATGATTGGGATATGAGCTAATCATTGAACAATAAAATTGATTGTCAATCATCTGAGGGTGTAGAAATTTTAGATTTTTAAGATAAAACAAAATATGACAAAGTCACTCTATAAATTGTTTGTTAAAAAAGGGAAAAAATGGAAAATAATACAACATGTGCAAAAATATGAAAAGGTGATTTGGGTGAATGATATAGGTAGGAAACATGCAGTGAAAGAAATTCGCAAAAGAATATTATGTTTAAGAGGAGATGCTTGTGTGCTAATGATCTATTGAATCAGAGTTGACAATTGCCTCTCCCAGATTGTCTAGTGAAAACAATTCATGTTTAAGACTAGATGTTTGTGTGCTAATATTCTATTTTGAATTAGACTTACCAGTTGCATCTCCCAGATTGATTACTAAAAATAGTTCTTGCTCAAGCGTAGATGTTTGTGCTAATAACGTAGGTGACAATTGCATATCCCGGAATGACTAGTAAAAATATTTTCTTCTCCCAAACTAACTAGTAAAGAAATAATATAGCAGAATACTCTAAATAAAGAATATAGCAGAATACTCTATTAGTTGACAATTGAGTCTCCCATATTGACTTGTAAAAATGTTGCCTCTCCTAGAATGACCATTGACTAGTGAACAATGTAGAAATAATTTCCTTGCAGAACTTTGTATCTTCATACTCCGTGATATGTAATTTTTTCTTTCAGTGTTGATACTTATGCTACTCTACTCTAAATCGGACGTAGTAGTTGCATAGGACATTGTCTCCCAGACTGATTGGTAAAGAAAGAATGTTGCAATATGTGCCCCTGCAGAACTTTGGATCTCCTTTCTATTTGGTGTTTAATTTATTATTTGCAACATAAAAAGTAGATTCATTGTACCTTATTTAAAATTAAGTTTTTAGTTGGATTTCCACATTGTTTTATATATTGTAATGGAAGTACTATTTAACATTTTTTTGCTATGTTTAAAATTTTTGCCCACAACAAATTTTAATGCATCCTATAAACTGGGGGGCATGACACAAATGAAATTTCATAATATTGAGAATAATATCTCTTCGGTTTCTCTATTCAATTGGGATCAATGTGTTTTTTTTGTAATTCTTAGATTACAAACCCCTTTTATTATAATTCTTAGATTAATGTGTTTTGTTGTAATTCTTAGATTACAAACACCTTTGGTTATAATTCTTAGATTACAAACTCCTAATCTATTATAATCCAAAAAAAACCTTTGTTCGATTAAAAGACCCTATCTCCTTTTTAATATAGAAATCCTTAACAATAGTTTTTATTTGCATTGAAACCTCTAAAAGATAATTTGAAAAAATTAATAAAATAGGTGAAACACTAAACTTTTTATTTCGAGAAAAATGACCTTACCCGATCCTCTAAAAGATAATTTGAAAAATAATAAAATAGGTGAAACACTAAACTTTTTATTCCCGAAAGAATGATCTTACCACAAATGTAGCTCATAAATTTTATCCCTCCATAACAGATCAACCATCACATAATCGAAGAGATCAACCATCACAGAATATAAACTTTACCAGGAATGGAAGCCATCACAGATTCTACTTTTACCACAGATGTAAATAATAGTGCATGGGTGTTAGATTTGGGAAATAAAAGGAATGGAAGATTAGTGATGTGATAAAAGGAGGAGAAAGTTGTTTGTAATAAAAATTGTAATAAAAGTTATTTTCAAATTATTATAGTACAATTAAAATTGTATTAACAATAATTTATTTAGTTTTATTATTTATTAGTTCTTAAAGGTATTTTATATATTATGATTTTTATATGTTATGATAAAAAATAATAAAATCTGATTTAAAATAATAATAATAATACTATTGTTATTATGAATATGGAAAATTTAATATTTTAATTATGAATGAATAAATGGAATCAAAAGTTAAAGAAGATTGGATTTGATATTACAAATTAATTATGGGTTATTTCTCTTTTTTTATTTAGTTTTGATTATAGTGTGTATAGTTTTATAATTTTTATTTATGGTTTAGTTTATGTTTTTTATCTTAATTTCGTTTAGTCTGAGTATAGCTTTTTATAGTCTTTTATTAAAATGTTAACTGATTTTAGTCTAAGTAGTATGGTGAAGTTTGCAATAATATATTATGGTGAAGTTATTATATTAATAAAATATATTATTTTTATGGCTATTTATTAATATACAAATAATAAATATTATAATCATTATATAAAAATTAAAAGAAGAAATTTTTTTAATTAAGTATTTAATTATTTTTATCATTTACATCAATTTCATATAAGGAAATTGTATAACTTTTTTTATTGTAAATAGAATTAAATTTATATTTTGATGTCAATTGGGAGGCCGGAAATTGATGACAAAACAATTACAAAAACCACTAGACCTGAGCAATCAATCACAAGTCCTTATTCAATAAAAAACAAGAGACATATGAACAAAAGCAGTGACACTGCCACAATGTGTGTCAGGTCCACAAGCTAGTGCCCCACTACTCGGTGAGAAGGGCGCCTAAGTTGGTGTGCACCACGGTGCAATGGGCGCGCCCGTGAACATATCGAGCAGACTCATGAACAAGGGCATCTGCACTACAGCCGTTGGGCGTAACAAGGTTATAGTAGAGGGCGACTTGGCTATCAAGCGACATTCATAATGCGATGGATAGAAACGTCACATGTTCACTGAAATTATATGAGGTGGCAGCTGGAATTATAGCAGGTAGAGTTGTGTTTAGGTGAACGCATGGTGGGTCGGCTCTAGTTCACCGAAGCCCCCACACAAACATAACGCAACACAACCGGAGCATAGATATTGGCGACACGTTGAAATTTGGGAGGCATCAATCCATGGCAGAGTTCATTATACGAACAGGTTTGCGGTGGGACATCATCAAAGTGTGAGGCAAGGATGTGCCCGCAGGCCACGCTGAACGTATAACAACACGGCGGGGTATATCTTGGGTCGAGTCGGGTTTGTGACAAGTTGCAGGTCAGCTCGGGTAGCGAACGGAGCAGCGGTACAATGGACAGACACGATAGAGAGTAGGTCAACTCGAGTGAGTGACCTATGTTACGGTTACGGCTACAGCTCGCTCGAGACTGTGTGTAGAGTTCCGAGTTGAGTCGGGTTTTCTCCACAGCGGTGCAGCACGACAGCGAGTTGTGTGCAGAAAGTCGAACCATGTAAATTCTAATATTTAGTATGTCAACGGGAACGCTTCCTCAATAAAAACAAGTCCATTAATTTTATATATAATTATAAAATTTTCCATTTATATCTGAATTGTATTATTTTGCTGAAGTATGTTTTATTTCGCAAAAACATAATAGTTTTAAGAAGAGATTTAATTCTTGTATAGTAGAGGCGTAGTTCGAAAATATGTCGAAAGGAAAAAGTAGGTGTTTAGTCGGTGCCACACGGCCAGCCAAGGGGGAAAACAGACTTGGGGGCATGATAGATGGTATCAGAGCCAACAAAAAAGATGCAATGATCAGGTATGTATGCAAGGTCAAGTTTATAAAAATTGGTTGCATAGCTTGGGGTTTCTTGACTTGGTGATTCTTGGCAAGAATGTGCAAGCATTGGTGGACACTAGGGCCACATATAATTTTATGACGACCGATGTAGTGAAGGAATTTGGGCTGCAACTTATCCCTATGGAATTGGAAGTAAAGGCAGTGAACTCCAAGACTAAAGTGTCAGGATTGGAAAACAAAGTGTTGGTTCGTATTCGTGATTGGCTAGGTTGTCTGGACTTCACTGTGGTGGAGATGGGCGACTTTGACATGATATTGAGGCAAGAATTTTTAAAGGGAAACAAAGAAGTTGTTGTGACTTACCGTAATGAAATAGTGATGATTGAAGGTGACTCATGTTGGAGGACTTACCCTAGCCATCTGCAGCATAGGGAAGTGAATGTGCAGCATGTTTCTGCACTAAGTATAAGTAAGGCTATGGACCAAGAGATCAATACATTTGCGACAATGATTCGTGGAGTTGAGGATGATGATGGAGTGGGGATGCCTATTCCTACCAAGATTTACAATGTGCTGCAGTGATATGGTGATCTTATGCCTGATGAGCTTCCGAAAGTACTACCATCTAGACATGTAGTGGACCATTCTATTGAGCTAGAGGTGGGGAAGGAACTTCCAACTAAATATTCCTATCGACTATCAGAGTTGGAATTGGAAGATTTGAAGAAGCATCTAAAGGATTTAAGTGAAGCAGGTTTCATAAGACCTTCAAGGTCCTCGTATGGTGCTCCGGTATTGTTCCAGAAGAAGAAGGCTAGAAATGAATTAAGGATGTGTTTTTATTATCGTGCATTGAATAAGAAAATGATAAGGAACATGTATCCTTTTTCGTTAGCAGCGGATTGTTTCAACAAGCTTGCGAAAGCCATAGTGTTTTCCAATATGGACTTGAGACATGGGTATTATCAAGTGTGGATAGCCAAAGGGGACGAGAAGAAGACCGTGATTGTGACGAGATATGGGAGTTTCGAATTCCTAGTCATGCCATTTGGTTTGTGCAATGCTCTAGCCATGTTCTACACATTGATGAACGATGTACTTCATACATACCTTGACACCTTTTTTGTTGTGTGCTTGGATGATATCGTGATTTTCAGCGACAACATGGAGGATCATAAGAAGCACTTGGCTTGGTGTTCGGGGCGCTGAAGGAAAGTCAGCGATACTTGAAGAAGTCAAAGTGTACATTTGCTCAAACTGAGATTCCATTCCTTGGACACATTGTTGGACAGGGTCACATACAAATGGAGCCGAGAAGAGCCAAGGTGATAGAGGATTGGGCTTAACCGAAGAATGTACATGATATGAGAGTTTTATTGGGAATGATGGACTACCAACAAATTTTTTTAGAGGGGTATTCCAAGATAACTACACCACTGACAAACCTTCTGAAGAAGGGGAAGTGATGGGATTGGACAGGGAAGTTTCATGAACCTTTTGAATATCTAAAGAGAAGGATGATGACAACACTGATACTGAGGTCCACACTAATGCATCGGATTTTACAATTGGAGGCGTACTATTGCAGGATGAGCATCTAGTGGCATATGAGAGAAGGAAGTTACAAGACAGAGAGCGACGGTATCCTGTCCACGAGAAAGAAATGACTTCCATCATTCATTGTTTGCATGTCTAGAGACATTCTTTGGTTGGAAAACCTTTTTTGTCAAGGCTAACAATGTTGCAGGGAGTTACTTTGCATCACAACTGAAGTTGTCAATGAAGAAAGCTCTTTGGCAAGACTTCTTGCTAGAGTTTGACATGACCCTTGAGTACAGGCTGGGTAAACTCAATGTTGTTGCAGATGCCCTTAGTGGAAAGGGAAAACTAGAAGCGTTGTATGGGGAAGACCGATCTGATAGGACGAGGAGTAGAGTCAACATGAACGAGGAGATGTAGAACAAACTTCGAGCTAGTGTGGAAACAAATACACAAGCGAAGAGAATTCTGAACCTGGTGAAGGAAGGGGAGACATGTAAGTTTTTCTTATGGGATGGACTCTTGTTCTATGGGAATTGACTTTACATTCCAAAGTCATCAGGACTTAGGAGGCACCTTTTGAAGGAGTGCCACGACTTAGCTTGGGCTAGCCACCCGAGGAAATGTTGTTATATGGCATTATTGGAGAGGGGGTACTTCTGGGAAAGTATGAGGAAATATGTGGAGGCATATGTACACATGTGCATCATTTGTCAATAGGAAAAATTGGATACTCAGAGATAGGGAGGATTTTTATAGCCTTTACTGATTTCGGAGAAACCATGTATGATTGTCTCCATGGACTTCATCACTCAGTTACTGATGGTGCAGGGCTGTAATGATATCATGGTCGTTGTCGACTTTTTTTCCAAGTATGCCACCTTTGTTCTGAAAAATATACCATGTGGAGCTGAGAAGATTGTTGAGCTTTTCTTCAAACACATTGTGAAGTATTGGGGAATACCTTTGAGTATTGTATCTGACAGGGATCCATGCTTTACAAGGAAGTTTTGGAACGCCTTGTTCAAGCTAGTTGGGACAAAATTGCTACATAGTTCGAGTTACCATCCGTAAATAGATGGGAAAACCGAATAGATTAACACATTGCTAGAGGACTACTTGAAACATTATGTCACAGCTGATCAAAAGAATTGGACCGAACTCTTAGATGTGACTTGTTTTAGCTACAACTTGCAGAAGAGTTCCACAACATTTTATAGTCCATTTGAGTTAGTCAATGGACAAATGCCAATTGTGCCATACGTAGTGCTACCAAGAGGATTTGGGAAGAGCCCACATGCCAAGAGGTTCTTGAAAACATGGGAGGAGGCCTTAGAATTAGCACGGATTCACTTGCATGATGCTATAGGGAGAATGAAGAAATGGGCGGACAAGGATAGGAGGGATACACACTTTGATCTTGGAAACATGGTTTTTCTGAGGATCACCGGAGATCAGTTTCAACCACCTAAGGCAACTGCTAGATCTTTGACGAGGAAAAATGAGGGACCATTTTGAATAAAGAAGCAGGTTGGGGAAGTTGCATATGAATTGGAGCTTCCAAACCACATGCGTTCGAAATATCCTATGTTCCATATGAGTCATCTGAAGAAATGTAGACTTAATGACGATCATCTTGAGAGGACAACGCTACCAAGGGGACCAGCTATGATAGTGGATGGGTCCAACTTGGTTTTGGAGAATATCCTTAATCTTCATACGATAGGTGTCGGAAGTGCAGTCCGAAGGGAGTTTCTCGCTTAGTGGAGAGACGCACCAGAGGAGACGAGTTGGGAAACGGAGGATTTGCTATGGAATTGGAGAAAGGAGATTGTTGAATTTAATGATTAGTTGATGAGGTCGATTGGATTTTCGGGGACCACAATGACTCAAGGTGGGGGAGTATGTTAGGCCCACGAGCTAGTGTCCCACAACTCGAGTGAGTTGAGAACCCAACTTGGGCATGCTTAGGTGAAACGGTGGATGGGCACGCGCCACAGTGCGACGGGCACGCCTGTAAACGTATCAGGCAAACTTGTGATTAAGGGTATTCGCACTATGGGCGCTGAGCGTAGTGACGTTACAGCAGAAGTCGATGTGGCTATCAAGCAAGATTCATAATGCGATGGATAGAAACGTCGCATGACCACCGAACTTATATGAGGTGGGTAGCCGGCGTTATAGCAGGTAGAGTTGTGTTTGGGTGAACGCATGGTAGGTCGGCTCGAGTTCACCGAAGCCCCACACAAACATAATGCAACACAACTAGAGCATATATATTGGCGATGCATTGGGAGTTGGGAGGAATCAATCCATGACGAATTTCATTATACGAATAGGTCTGTGGTGGGAAAACACCGAAATGCGAGGCAAGGATGTGCCTGTAGGTTGAGTTAAACGTATAAAAACACGACGGGGAATGTCTTGGGTTGAGTCGGGTTTGTGACAGGTTGCAGGTCAACTCGGGAAGCGAACGTAGCAATGGTGCGGTGGACAGACACGACAGAGAGCCGGGTCGACTCGGTTGAGTGACCTGTGCTGCGATTACAACTGCAGCTTGATTGAGACTGTGTGCAGAGTTCCAGGTGGAGTCGGGTTTTCTCCACACTGGTGCGGCACGACAACGAGTTGCGTGTACAAAGCCGAACAGTGTATATTTTTATATTTACTATGTAAACAAGGACGCTACATGTATAAAAACAAGCGCATAAATTTTATACATCATTATAAAACTTTCCATTTATATTTGAATTGTATTCTTTCACCGGCCGAATTCAATAACTCGGCGGATAACACAGCAAAACCAGAGAGTGAAGTTCGGGTGAACTCGGGTGAACCAGCGGATGAGCCCACAACACGGGCAGACTCGTGCAGCAGTCGGGTGAAGTCGGGCTGAGTTCAGCGGAGCAGTTCGGGTGGAGTCAGGTTCGTCAGGTTGCAGCGGTAGTAGCGGGGGCATAGTTGGGTGCGGCAGGTCAGTTTTACGTGCAGGGTATAGCGACCTCGGGCAGAGTCGGGTGCGGGTGACCCGAGTGTGTGCAGCAACTCGAGCAGACCCCGACCCGCTTGCGGAGAAGGTTTTTGTGAACAGGAAATGCGTGCAGCAGGTTACTACATGCACGGTTTATGTTGTAAATTGGTAGAAACAGGTTTTCAGCGAAATGCTACCCGGATATTCACAGTAATGAAAATTTATATGTTATTATAAATTTGTCATGCGTGTTTATGGTTTGGTCTCTGGCATAATCTGTTAATGTATTTGTTATGTTTATTCTGCATACATAACGTCATAATGAAGAAAAGAACAAGAAATAGTATTTGAAGGTGTAGTACGGAAAATATGATGAAAAAACTAAGTATGGATATTTAGCCAGTATCGCACGACCCACCAACCCACCAACGAGGAGAACGAACTTGGAAGCCTGACAATGTAGCTCTTGTTAGTATATTGTTCAAAATCAAAAAAATATAAAATTATTTTTATACTCAATAAAAAAATTATCATGATCATTATTATTATTGCAATATAAATAAATATCATTTTTAAAAGGATTAATAATTTTAAAAAGAATTAATATTAAAATAAATAACTAAAATTTTTGTGACCCTATCTCTTTTCTATTAAAGTAAACAATATTCCTTATTTGAAAATAAAACAAAAACAAATCTTTCTTATTTTAAATAATATATTATTAATGAACAATTAAATTTATTCTATTATCATTAAAATATCTTGTGGGTATCTTTTATCTTTAAAGCATCTCAACTTGATTTCTTTAATTTAATTTTTCAATTTTTAAATTGTTCTTTTAACACCTAATTATACTCTTTTCCATTCGTAAGCTTAATTTCTACATAGAATCAATGACTATGATAGATCGTTATATCCCTGATATGATTTTTCATGTACGCACTTCAGTAATGGACCAATTCCAAATAAAGTGGGCCCCTTGGTAATAGTAGTTGTGTACTTCAGAAGCATGAAAAAGGAAATTCTTCCGAGTACTCAATGGGACATACAATCACAATAGCATTAAAAAAAAATATTCTTCCAAGTACTCGATGGGATAGACAATCACACGGATATTCTTTCCACACTATGACATGTGTTTTAATTTTGTCAACATTTCGTCTAATCAAATTAAATATTTTTGTATACTTTAATGATTTTGTTAAATTAAAATATTTACAATTATAAAACTAAAACTAAAATATTATAAAAACATTTTATTGGAAGAAAATAACTTGTCATATAGTAATTATTATAATTTACTTTGGATGGAGTGTTTTTCGTGTTGTTGTTTTACTTAGCCAGAAGTGGTAGTATGTTACCAACCATTGACGGATGTGGAATCAAGTATAAATATGTATATCCTATCCCAATACCCTCCATGTAGTCGGTCAATCACACCATTCACTCTCTCAACATTGTACACTTAGGTTTTGATTTTAATCTGTGCATATTGTCTGTATGCTAGGATTCCACTCGTGTAGAGTATCAACCTATGTTAATGTTTATGGTTCCTCGCATTATCATTCAGAATGGGCATAGTTTTGATGTTGTCAGTGACCAGAGAAAGAAGTTTGTTTATTAGTATCACGAAACACCAAGAGAAGTGGTGATGTCTAAAGACATCGTTGCTTAAATCTTATTGGTCTCGAGGACCAATTTACCTAGAGTCTTTTTGCTTTTAAATAGGCTATATTCCACATGAATACTATGGGAAAAACCATGGGTTTTCACCACCTTAGAGCCCAAAAACCATTGGTAACTTGACCAATTCAAGTTCACGCAAACCACCCTAAAAATCCGCCCTCCCGGCCGCCCCTCCCCCCACCCCCCCACCCTTAAACTTGACTTGAGAAGATTAACCTGGTCTCAATAATTCATCAACCATCTCACCTAACATCTCAAATTCCCCCCTCAAGCTAGGATACATGTAAACCTACCACCCTAGTACCTATCCAAGTGGTCCATTCTACAACTTCATGACTCCATGTTTCACTGCACTACATGTATTCCTGATCAAAGTCTTAAGGCCTTACAACAATTTTTGCTCTTGCACAATATGTATGTCTCAAAAACATGTCTTACAACTTCCTAGAGAAATACACCTTCATTTGACAAAAACCCTAAGGGTGTTCACACACCACTCATGTTATCGCGCCACTTGTGTTATTACACCACTACATCCCTTATCACACACTCACTCCCTCATTAAACTTCAAACCATTGACCCCATCTTTGCTTTCTTGTCCATACAACCACTTTTTTGCTACATCTCTAACTTTGTTGATCCATGTCTTGACTTCGTCTTTCTTGCTACTTGACCTATCTCTCATTATATCTCCAACCCATGCTACTCAACTGGATTCTCATTATCATTGTGAATCCTCTTCCTGGATTTTGTTGTTGTTGTTGCACATTTACCTCCCTGAGTGTCGGCCACACATGTACATCCATGATCATTTTCTCGCCTCTATAAATCACATGCCTCATTCTAGTGGCACGAAGGTTATTCACTCCAGTTGGAATTCCAACTCTGGTTCTTGCTTCAAACTCCTTCCTTTTGTTGATGCTCTCCTCAACGCAACCTTCCAAACCACTATTTTCAGCTCTATGGATCTTGGTTCTTACCTTTTCACATTTTTCTCCAGCTTTTAACTTTGACTTAAGATCAACATTTTGCACACATATTCTACCAGACCATTTATGCTCAACTCTAGTTTTGATATTCACTAGGCCTTAATATTCACCAAGCTCTTATAATTTTTAGGATCACAAAACACTGAGAGAAGTGGTGGTGTCTAAATATATCATTTCTAGGATCCTATTTTTCACTAGGACAAATTGTCCTAGAGTCTTTCTACCTTTAAATAGGCTACATTAGAGATGAATACCATGGGAAGAACCATGGGTTCTCACAAACGTAGAGCCTGAAAACTACTGGTAACTTCACAAAGTCAATTTTACACAAACCACCCTAACCTTGTATTGCAGGTTGTGGATCGTAGAAGCTTCATTCAAGGTTCTCCATTGGACCACTCTTTCAAGCCTCGATGTGGCAAAATTTGGAAACTTTCACCCTGCAACCACTACTCTTATATAGTCAATTCTTCTTTTATCATCTAGAATTGCAGTGTTAATGGTAATTTCCCAAATTCCAAAAGATTGGCACTTATTCTACAACTAATTTTCTCTTATATGTTAGGCAATGGTTAGACTACATTTGCATTTAGGATTTTCTGCATTTGAAGGTGCAAACACACTACCTTGTTAGCTAACAGTTTTTGTCATGGCTTCTTTGGAATACTCAGGTTATGGAAATCCATTCAGACCCTATGTTTCCTCTCTTGCTCTATGGTTCTATTTTATCCCTCCTCTTCTTTTATCTCTGGTTAGTTTCGATGGGTCCTGTAATCTGTTTTCTTTAGTATTCTTACATTTGTTATGTGGCCCTAGTCTTTGGTCCCTTTCATCATTCAAAATTGTATTATTCGCTCTACTCCATAAATTTTGTTTGGCTCTCCTCCTTCGTTCCTTGGAATTTGTTCGTTATTTCCCTCGAACATGGTCCTTTTCACTATGTCTTTCTCACCCATGGCCCCTCCACAATCCACCCTCCTCCACCTTGCCCCCCCTCCACTCCACAGTCTTTAGAAGCTATAACTTCCCCTCTCATGGCCCTTTGTCACCTACTCCTTTATGGCCTCTCCTCCATGCCTCATCAACACACCCGCGTCCACAGGGGAGCAACTTACTACCAAGAACAGGCCCATAGGGAAAGCACACATATGCACCACTGCTTGGAGGAAATCGCTACCTGATTTTGCGAGCTCAGTCCAAGCCCCATCTAGGATGAACTTACCTTTGCTGAGGGGAAGGCACATGTCACTAGCACCAACTCTCGAATACAAAGGTACTTGATGAGATGGAAACAAAGGTAACAAATAATTGGCATACTCGTGGACGCTTCAACCAATACATGCACATAGCATAATTATATTAGCACACTAAATTCCTCCTTAGAAGAACCTTGTTGGACAGGAAAGAGCATCAGGTTAATCTCCTCCATTCATTTAAGCATCTACATCACCACAGGAGGGACGCATCGTGGCATACCACCCTCAACTGGAAGCATGATTTTGATCCTTCTTCTTAGTTTCTACTATATCTCTTTTTACTAGTTTCTAGCTCTTACTATTCACTTCCAAGGTGAGACAGGCCCACTTTTTAGTTTTTGTATACCTAATTTTGTTTATCTTAGTATTTTGTCATCTTATGCTTCTCTACATAAAGTTAACTTGTGCCTTTGGTTTGGTAAAAAAACTAACATAAATTTTCGATAATTATCATGTATCCAATATTTAAAATGAAACACAATTTATCCCCAAAATAAAAAACATTATAATTTAAAAATTAATTATTAAATATAGTAATTTCAATTCTATTAAATTTTGAAAAAATTATTTGTATAATAAATTAAAATTTTTCTTTAAATTATTATATTATATATTTATATTTTTAATAATATAAAATATAATGAATATCTTTGATAAATATGTTTTCAATATATTTTCAAATAACATTTCTACTTTCTCATAAAGAATGTGCTTTGTCCCTCTCTCACTTCTTTTTCTTTAAAACTATCCCGTTTCTTTATTAGCTTATTTTCTTTACTATTTTTTCCACTACAATTTTATTGAAATACTGAAATGTTAATGTTTTTTTTTAAATATAGGTTAAAAATATTTTGGAAATGGCATTATTATGAGGTTTTAATAGTCAAACAATAATTACATTTATCGTTGCCTATGTTTCATAAATGTAGGATGAGTTATTATTTTTTGTTTGTTTGTCAAGTAGTTTGAGTTCATCAGAGATTATATCAAGCTTGACCTGTGATCTGAAAAGATCTTCGCATGTCAAAGAGATTTGCGCCATGTTGATTTGAAGTTGGTGACAAAGTGCTTAAGTGGGTGAAATTATGATTAATGCTTTTCATGAGATGCTCAAGCATTTAATTATGCATTTTATGAGCTTTTATTAAACCCATGCACTATTATTCACTTTTGATATAAATGATTAATATTTTTGAGAGAAAATTTGTCTCATATTATTCATTTAATGTAGTTATGGAAATTGGTTTTTATGTGAGAAACCACCTCACACCAATTTTCTATTTTTCTCAAATTGTAGGTTGAGAGAATCAAGCGCATGGTTGAAGACTCTTTAGGTGGTTTTGAGACTTTTCCTAATCATGAGCGTGAGATAGTTGGACTTACTTTCATGGATCTTGTTTTTCATTCCTTGTAATTAGGACCTACAATTGTGGGTCTTGTAATTAATTCTCTTTGTTGGAGAGTGAGAGGGGAAAAACTATATATATTCCTTGTGTGAGCCATCTAAAAGGAGGGGGAAGAAATAAGAGAATGTTTATCTATTGAGAGCCATAGTGCTTGAATGTAAGAGAGCTTACTTTGAAGAAGGACTATAGAAGATATGCATTCCAATTGAAGAAGAAACAGAGATGTAGCCCCAGAGAGATGGAGGGGTGAAATTCGTTACGAATTGGTTGTCTCTCTCTTACTTACGTGCATGTGCTTCTTGATATGTTAAGTTCATTTACTTATGTTTATGTGTTTATGCACTATATCGATGGACTGACATGCTCATTTAAACCTGTATAAGCCATAGTCAATTAAAATATCTTCACATCGTAAATGATGGTTAAACTAGTATTCGACCCGTGATCGGATCAAGTTTGGTATCATAGCAGGTGACTGCTTTACAGGATGGGAAGAGGAGCGAAGCATGCTGAAAGAATGCAAGATTTGCAATAGATAAATGACAACATTCAAGCCGACAATGCAGAATTGCAAAGATTGTTGCAGGTAGCTGAAAAGGATAAGCGGGAGCTTCAAGAGATGCTACGAGAAAAAGAGGATTTATTGCCTATGTTTCAGAAGGTTGAGACGATGGACGTTGCCTCTCAAACAAAGGTATATAATTCTACTTCATGTTCTGTTCTCTCTCACTATGAAACTAATGTTGGCATGAAGATCCTCACAAAGATGGGGTATAGAGGAGGTGGACTTGGCATAAATGGCCAAGGAGTCACCCATCTATTGGAGGTTGTACTAAGACAACCATTTGCAAGCTTCAGTTATGGATAGGAAGAGAAAGGATAATTCTCAAAGCTAGCTGAAGAAAAATTCGGCTTTTCATCACCCGATCCCAAGGAGGGATTCAAGCCAGCTAGTCCCCATCAGTTCAAGGACAAGTCGGGAAGGTATAGCAGTCATTCAAATTCTTCTTTTATATATAAGAGAAATGATTGCTTCCATATATCTTGTAACCGTGATGTAGTTAAGCATCACACAAAGAAAGTGTGGATTAAGAAGACAGATGTGTCCACGAGAAGTGATACCAAGAAGAATGAGAACCTTTTGAATCCTGCTACCTTGAAGACACAGTTGAATGGGAAATGAAATAATTTCTACAGTCTCTGCAAAATCAGTGGCCATTGGGAGAAGAAGTGATGGAAGTTGGACCCCGAAATTCGCCACAAGTTAAGCATACATATGGTGAAAAAGCTCATGAAGAAGGAGGCTCCATCCACCATTCAAAAAGTACGATTATGAGAAGAAAGTGCTTGGTGCTAGTTTGGTAAGCAGTTCATGATGTTTTTGCAATGTTTATTTCTGCTCATTTGCAAAATTTCGAGATTTATGGGGGTAGGTATCCCTCTGTTTATGGAAAAAATAAAAAAAAATTATGAGTCAAAGTCAACAAATATTGACACCATTACAAAGAGCTCGACGAGAGGAGTCTGACGACACTTGAATTGCGTCAAATGGCCTCTGGATGGAAAATTTATTGTGATCTGAAGGATCACTGCACCCTGTCGCGCATGCTTTTCCTAGTGTTAATGGTGGTGTATTCGCTTCCTGTGGAAAATAATAGAGGTCAATTGTAGTTGCAATATTTATGGTTCAAAATATGGGATCATTAAGTTCTTCCACCCAAGTTTTAGAAATATCTACAGAACCAATATAGGTAGGGCCAAAGGTACAATTCAATTCCGAAGATCTACAAATTTCGGTTTTCCTTCTCTAGTCTAAGAGCTCATGCAATCTCTAAAAATGCTCGTCGTTGAAGCAAGGAACACCAATATACCCAATGGTAACAGACCCAAAATAATTTCCGACAAGCACGACATCCTCCACTGGAAATCCATGCATCAACTTGGTAGTTAGTACTGCCAGAAAGCTATCTCCAACGCTCATGGGGTCAACTTCCTACGCCGGAAAGGTCGAGACATGAAAATCCCGGTGCCTCTCGTAGACTCTACACCTATCCTTTCACTACATAATGATCACGCACGTCCTATGTTGGACTTGTTCAACATCAAGGTATGCGGCCTCGTGATTTGACGCCTTCATAAACAAAATTTCTTCGAGGAAATTATAAAATTTGTTTGAGAGAGATTCCTTAGCCCGACAATGTCTTCCATAGGATCTATTGTGCATATCAAGGCATGTATGTCGACCATGACGAGTTTTAAAACCTCGATCATCTGTCGCAGGGTCTTTGGTAGTATCTCCCACGCCAATCCTACCTTTAGGCCAATGGCATTGTCCTTCGAATCAGAGGGTATGTTGGATGGGTAAATTGGATGGCAGATGTCGAGGATGCGAAGCACGTGGTCGATACCAGTGGTAAAGTTGGTGTAAGACCGCGTATTTTTGGCAGTTTTGACGACATTGGGTGGATGGGATTCCGTCGCGGAGGCGTAAGAGAAATCAGAGCCAACCTTGGAGATAACGGTGGACTGGAGGCCGAGGGCATCGAGGATGTTTGTGACGTATGAGACAAAGCCACCTAGGGACTCGACCTCACGACCTGCATGTAGCCTGATGAGGTCATGGAAGTAGTTACCTATGACTAGAGCACGAACCCCTCTTCCTCATGTTGTTTCTTCTTCTTCATTTTCATCATCGTCCTGATGTCTGCTTTGGTGTGTTCGAGGACAAAGAAAGCTCTACTCATCAGCATGTTAGAGGATTTCTCTTTCCTAAAAAAAACAACCGGTACCCTATGTAGAAAACCCGGTGATTCCAAAGCAGAGTTATGTAGATGTAGTAAATGGACTAGTGAAGCAAAAATACGTCCATCGCCATCACTGAAAATTCCGATCTAATTTTCCGATCAAGAATACAACGGACTGAGTCAGTCGATTCTGATGAGAACAGAGATCTGCTTGGCTTGATATTGATGGCAACCACAGAGAAATAAAAAAATTGGTGCTCACCAAAGCTCCTCTTATTTTAGCAAGAGATGCATGACCTAAACTGAGCACACCCGGATTTGGTGCCACAAAATCAACATTCTGGTGATGAAATCGTGGAACGACGCCACCAATATACTAAGAAATTTAAACATATCAAATTTGCCACAGATTTGCATGTTTTTTGCATAATTATGAAGACAAGGGCCAAGTACCTCATACATGGTGGGGTCGAAGACTTTGGTAAAAAAAAATTGGGTTTAAACTTTGGACACCCTATGTTATGGCGTGTGGCTTAATTATGGTGGGTTTTGTTTTATTTTAGTTTTTAGCCTATTAAAACCCATGCCATATGAACGTGTTATATTCTAAAAGGGTATTGCACATTAAGTGGGTTTTATTTTGTTAAACCCATAGTCCTTTGATGCACATGCTTTAGTGGGTTTTGCTCATGTATTGGGACTTGGTTTGTTTTTACCACCACTAGGTGCACTTTTGAAAAAGAGTGAATTTTTTTTATATGTGCCCATTATTTTCCCTATGCCTAGAAATTGAAGGTGGGGGGGGGCACTTTTATGATGCACATGTTTTGTAATGGGGAATTTGACTTATTTTCACCTTCCAAGTGCATATGTTATTTGGCAAATAATATGTAAAAGGGTGGATTTTTTATTTTTCCATCATTAGTGCTCTTTGTTTATGTACACATTATGTAAAAGGGGGGTTTGAAAACTTTGTATTTTTCCCTTTGTGCACATGTTTGGCACATTAAATTTCTTGATGAAATGCCATGCAAATGCCATAGTTTCCACCATGAAATTCATGATGTAAAGATGATTATGAAGCATTGTAAAAGGCTTTTTTTAAGCACACTTATGTGAGGGAGAGTGAGAGGCATATTTTGTGCATTAACACTTATTGGCTTCTTTGTAATCAAGTTGAATGAGGCGATTTTCCTAAGACATTTTGGCATGTAAACTTGACCAATGAACTCTTGGCAAGTGTTTCAAAAGATGTAAACAGGTATGATCTGCTACAAGTTGTAGCTTTAGGCAGATGTGGGTTTTGCATCCTGATTCTGAAGTATGTTGGGTGAAGGAGTCTTCAAGGGAAGTGCCTTTCTAGGCATTTGTGTTGCAACATATGTAGTTGTTGACTTTGCATCCTAATTCTGAAGTATGTTGGTT
The DNA here is from genome assembly GCA_034641835.2 of Pinus albicaulis. Taxonomy (NCBI): domain Eukaryota; kingdom Viridiplantae; phylum Streptophyta; class Pinopsida; order Pinales; family Pinaceae; genus Pinus; species Pinus albicaulis. Next base: position 340,255,868 of record CM076576.1, read on the forward strand.
GAAGGAGTCATCAAGGGATTTGCATTTTCATACATTTGTGTTGCAGCAGTTGCAAGAGTTGGCATTGTGTTCCGATTCTGCGCCAGTACCGCCTTTTGCGAGGCGTAGGCCTGACAGTAGATTAAGGATGGAGTTGGGCGACCAACTCTGTGCACTATTTGTGGAGGTGGGACTTAGGCCCGCCACTATGAGAGAGATACAGGTCGATGCTAGGCTAGTACAGATGTGTAGAGGCATGATGTGTGACATTTTCACCCTGATGTGGCATGTCGTAGGACTACCAGCTTAGTTACGTGGTTGAGAAGGGCCCTTCGACATATGCATGGTCGCGACGTAGTACGTCGAAAATCGAGCAGCAACGCATCATCTGATGATCACGATCAGGGGAGCGATCATCGTTCACCTCTCGTCGCAGATGAGCAGCCTGCAGCATCGACCAGCAGTCATGAAGTAGGCTAGACCATCCACATCGAGTTAGCCTTCTCAACCTGCAGCATCTATAATTCATGATCATGAGCAGGCTGGACCATCCACGTTGACTCATCATGATCAATAGCCTACAGCATCCAGCAGTACTCATGATCATGAGCAGGTTGGGCCATCCATGCCGAGTCACCATGAGCAGCCGACAGTTGATCCTGATCAGCATGAGACACCACCATATTAGCAAGAATGTGATGATCGACATCTATCTGAGCTTGTCGAGGCTGTATTATTGACTGAGCAGGCCTCGACTAGTACTACTATTGATGATGTACCACCAGCTGATATTTGACATTTATATTACAGTTGTATATTTTTGACATTATACGCGTGCACACACACACACACACACACATATATATGGTCCATGTATTTTAAGTTCATGTTGCAGTTGTACTTAATTTACATGTTGGTGATCATCATGATGTGTATATTGTTAGGTCATGTTAGATATGTTCATTTAATGTCCATCTTGCAGATAGATGTGTATGTGATAGTAGTTATTTGACATGAGATGTATATTTGATGTTTCTGTTGTGATGATGTTATACAATGCTAAGTGTATATTGTTAGGTCATGTTAGATATGTAAATTTAATGTGCATCTTGCAGATAGATGTGTATGTGATAGCAGTTATTTGACATGAGGTGTATATTTGATTTTTGTGTTGTGATGATATTATATAATGCTCATTGTGTTTTGTTAGACGATCATGATCACGATGATTAGATGATTTTAGAAAATTTGAATGTGTTTTTTAGTCAAATATGATGTTAGTACAATGGTTATCGTGATCGTGATGTTTATTTAATTTAATATTAAATCATGATATTTATTAAATATTATGTCGTGATTGTAATTGAAATTTTAATTTTAATTGTTTGTAAAACTGCAAAATTGTATTTGTATTTGTAATTTTAATTGTAATTGTAATTGTAATTGTATGTAAAAATTTGATTGTAATTGTAATATTTAATTTATTGTGAAACGATTGTAATTGTAATTTTAGTTATAATTGTATATATTTAAAATTGTAAAATTGTAATTGTAATTCTAATTGTATGTAAAATTCTAAAATTGTAATTGTATTTGTAATTGTAATTGTAATTGTATGTAAAATATTTGTAAAATTTTAATTGTAATTGTAATATTGAATTTATTGTGAAATGATTGTAATTGTAATTTTAATTGTAATTGTATATATGTAAAATTGTAAAATTGTAATTGTAATTGTAATTATAATTGTATGTAAAATTCTAAAATTGTAGTTGTAATTGTAATTTTAATTGTAAAAGTATGTGAAATTGTAAAATTGTAATTGTAATTGTATGTAAAATTCTAAAATTATAATTGTAAATATTGTAATTGTATGTGAAATTGTAAAATTCTAATTCTAAGTCGAATTCTAATTCTAATTTTAATTGTAATTGTATGTAAAATTTTAATTGTATTAATGTGAAATGATTGTAATAGCAAAATTGTAATTTTAATTGGAATTGTATGTAAAATTCTGAAATTGTAATTGTAATGGTATAAATGTAAAATTGTAAAATTGTAATTGTAATTGTAAATTTTATGTAAAATTCTAAAATTGTAATTGTATGTAAAATTCTAAAATTGCAATTGTAATTGTAATTATATGTGAAATTGTAAAATTGTAATTGTAATTGTAATTATAATTCTAATTGTATGTAAAATATTCTTAAAATTTTAATTGTATTACTGTGAAATGATTGTAATTGTAATTGTATGTAAAATTTTAAAATTGTAATTGTATGTGAAATTGTAAAATTGTAATTATAATTATAATTTGTAATTGTATGTAAAATATTTGTAAAATTTTAATTGTATTAATGGGAAATGATTTTATTAAAAATTTTAAATTTGTAAATTTGTAAATTTGTAAATTTGTAAATTTGTAAATAATTGTAAAATAATAAATCTAGAATAATATGAATTTTTGTAACATAATAAAGTTTAGAAAATAATGAAAATAAATTCATGTACTTTAGAATTATCATTATTTTATTACGATCTTACATACTAAAAAAAAGAACTTTATACAGTACGTCATTGTTTTTGAAATCAACATAATTGCAAATTATCTAGTGAAATATTGATTTTAACATAAACACAATGCAAATTACCAATTAATTCAAAATACATATTATAATGTTTCGAAAAAAAAGAGTCTTATAATTTATAAGGTAATTAAGTCTTATTCTTTATAAAAACCCATCTTAAAAAGTATAAATATATATGAAATAACACATGTACCATATCACTCTCGGTTCTCATGATCACCCTCATTATCTTCCAGCTCGCTTGGCATGATAACACTATTGCTCTCAAAAATATGTTTTGATCTAGGGTCATGTCTCAATACAAACCACCAATCCCTAGCCAACACATCTGGGTAAAAAAACACCTAGTTGCAGTGTTTGGGGAAAACATAGGGCTCTTTAGCTTCCCCCACATATTTCTAGAGTTGATACATATCAGACTACTATCACAATCTTCCTTTACATTATTCCGATCAAAGGTGTCTCACCAATTGCACCTAAAAATAACACATTGGAAAGAAGAAAAATCTACTTCAATGATCTCTTGTATCTTTCCGACGTAACCTAACGTCCCTCGTACTAGGTTTTGATCACGGTGGCTAGATTGACTAGATTGATCGAACTCGACTCCAACTCCATAATTTTGTGTCATGTGTCCATCATTGGCATTTTCTATGTGAAAATGGTGTCCATATGCCCACATAGATGGGAACAAATGCAACTATAAAAAAGTTAAAAAAATCATAGTATCATGTATCTTATAATAACCGAACAGTTAAAATATGAAATATAGATGTAATTACATTTGAAAGGTGCATTATTAAGTTTCAAATGTACATTTAAATTAAATATATTATTACCGAGTTGGTGCACCCAATCCATACATTTAGCGCATCCTCTTCAGCACGCGGGTAACGGCCGGTTGCACCGTATTTCTGTCTGACTTGGTCAGCAACCCAACTCTTAGGGAATATTTTTGGCATATTCTCTTTTAAATGATTGGTATAAGGCACACTTCTACCATTCAACCATCTAAATTCTTTCATGTCACTATCCCATTTCATCGTCTTTTATTCGTACAATGCAACCCACGATTGTGTCGCTTCAGAATTGTAAAGAATGAATTTATTGATTGCTTCAATTTACGTATTCGTTGATGTAATAAAACCGACATTGTATAGTACATGGAGATCAAAATATACATTATATCGAAGTTCAACATGAATATTTACTTTGTGTAAATTTGAAAAATTATAAGTCACTTACTCTTTATCACACTTTTTTCCATTCGTTTGGAGCAGCTCCCATTCTCTTTTCTCTTCATTCCTTTCATCGTCCCAAATCACCGCACTTGGTCTGTTGTCAATCTTCTTGATGTACTCACTAGCATAATAGAAAGACTCATACGATATGTACCCATCTACCATAGACCCCTCGGGTTTTTTCCTTTGTCAAACAAAACCTTTCAATTTCTTCATGTACTTCTCTAAGAAGAACATCCAACGACAAGAAACCACCCCAACTAATTCAACCTCATCGAATAGGTGCATTAAAGATGAACCTGAAATTCCATGAAACTCGTCGGCAATTCCTTCTCAAACATACAAAAAATCTCAACTATCTCTTGGCGCCACTATGAAATGCTAGCCACGTGAATCTCCTTTGACGTGATCCAACGTACAAATGTAGATAATTTAGATATGGCACGTCCTAGGTCTTGAGGGAATTCATGTTTCACACACCCACACAAGAACAAAGGATAATGACACTGCAAAGTTATAAACACATGTAATAATATACAAAATTTGTTATGTTTTATGATCCCTGCATGGGAAAAAATTTATTAATATAACAAATAATAAAATCATGCTTTTGACATTATACGTACTCTTAGAAGATTCAAATGGTCATGTGATTTCAACCCCAAAAAATTGTCATCCACGGTGAAGCAGTGCCATAGTGAAGACCTGTATGAAGTTGGCAACCTCATACCCACTATAACTTCCTTTGCCAAAGAAAGATCATCTTTTCTTAAAATCCATGGGACATCACCTTCTTTGAAATACCATGAATTAGAGGGACCAGTGCCTACCTCTGATCTTGTACTTTGTAATCGTCTTGGCCAATGTTTCATTTTAGTTTTCAAAGTAATAAGATCTTTAATTGGAGAATTTGGATTATCCACAGTATCATAAAACAATGGTCTGGATTCTGCAATTAATGACAACCACAGAAGTTTGAGAACCATAATAAGATCTTTCCTAACAACCAATGTGTCACTTTTTTTCGATAGTATGTGCCTCCATACAGAAGATGAAACATTTTTAAATATATGCATGGGATCTAATAAGTGGGTAATATTAAGATGCTCCCAATATGGAAGGTTATAAAATATATATTTCTTTTTCATCTCAATGGGAAATTTCTTAACATAGGTGTCGAATAATTCTAGAGCATCAAACATAGGCCCCCTATTTGAATTGAACATTTCTATGAACTCCTTCTCCTTTTCTCTATCATATTCTCTAAGCCATTCAGCTGGTGTCGTTATTGGAGGCCTTTGTGTTCTCTCTCATTCTCCATTGAAAGTAGATGATGCACTTCTATAAGGGTGTCCTTTTGGGAGGAATACCCTGGAGCAGTCATACACTGGCTTTCATAGGTTGTTGGATCATCTAGCTTTCAGAGAAGGTCCACAACATTTACATCCAAAATACCCTTTTGTTACAAGATCTGTGAGATTATTGTATACAATTTATATGCATGGTATGTTAAATAATATCATGAAGTCAGAACAATTACAATGAATTAAATAACTAATATGTGAAAGAATATTGCTACGTATATAAACAAATCAATAAACATGTAATTTACCAAAGCAAACTCCTAAGCCTGGATAATCATGTGTCGTGTAAGCACATATGCCATACAACCGTAAAACTCCCCTATGTTGTGATGGGTCTTGATATATCGTATACATTTATCCCACCCCATAAGTCCTTCAATTCATCTACCAATGGTTGTAAGTAGACATCCATATTATTCACTTGTCTTCTACCAGGGACTATGAGAGCCAACATAATTTGTTCATTCTTCACGAACAACCATGGGGGGATATTGTTATTGATCACTACTACATGCCAAACAAAATATTTGGTGTTCTGGAGGGAATATGGGTTGATGCCATCCATGGCTATGCTGAGTCGTAGACTTCGTACTTCATCCTTGAATTTTTCGGGCCATGTATCCTCTATATGCTTCATGGCTATTGAATCAGATGAGATTTTCATAACTCCCAACTCACTTATGTGCGAGGCATGTCATCCCTGCAACATATCTAATTCTTTGCAACAAAAGAGCTTTTGAATCCTTTGGAATATAGGCATGTGCCTCAATATCTTAGAAGGAGGACCAATACGTGATTTACCCTTCTTTTTTGATTTAGCATACCTGTCATTCCCACATTTCGAACATATCTCTTTGTCTACATATTCTCCTCTATATAGAATACAATCATTTGGACATTCATGATATGATATGTAATCAACACCTAACATTTTCAACAATTTCTTTGCCTCTTCATAACTATTGGGCAAGACATTATCGCTCAGAAGAACCTTATCTTTGAATAACCTGTATTTGGTGATCACGGAAAAATATATTAATAAATGTACATTAATGACGATATAATAATTAACGTTCATAAAATTTACCATTTGTAATGTTCATTATGTACTGATTGTATTTCTCAAATTTATATAAGGAGGAATTTATGGTAACTTACCTAAAAATTTCCGAGAAACATGCATTCGACAAGCCAAACTTTTCTTTCAAGTTGTATAGCAACATCGTTATCCCCAACTGGATATACTTTGACTAACCGCCAGGTCTAAAGAGAGGGGTCATGGAAGCAAATTTAAGGCTTTCGAAAAAGGTCAATGATATGAGCATCATCCCCTAGCTGCTCATCGTTTTGGAATGCATCTAACAACATTGTCTCCATGGTAATCGTATCCCTTAAGTAATCATCCATATAAACCTCTATTTGATTACCTCCATTGCCAGCTTGTGAAGAACTACCATTGCTGTAATCATTCCTAATTGGTGAATCTGGACGTAGTGGGAATTGAATCGGTGGTTGATTCAATAATTCTTAGTATTGTTCATCTTTGATTTTTTCTCTTAATTCAGTCTTCTCTTGATTTGACATTGTCGTGGGGTGCAATGGAAGATGGTAGGTAGGTCGCGCATTATCATTAGAATCCTAATAATTTTTAAAAAAATATTTGAACAAGATTAGTGCAAAATATATGATATCAATTAGTAACCACGTTGAAAATATTGCATGGTTAATTGGTTTGACGTTGAAATAATTACATTAATAAATATACCAAACAATTATAATTATTATCATCATTGTCCCAAGATTGTGGCTAGAAGATGCAATATTGTTACAATTGGCAGGGTGAAGCAGCTGTCCATTTTCATCTACCAAATACACATTGCGGCATGCTACTCCTCATAAGAGCTTCTGGCGTTTTGGATCTATTTGAATATTTTATGCATCTGAACTCGATTATGAATCTGCATGAACCTATAAATTTGTATACAATATAAATTTTATTAAGCTGTGCATGATTGACATAGGTAAAAAACATAAATTCAATTAGATAATGAAAATATAAATAAAATCTGAAGTAAATATTAAGTCTTGAGATGGATAGGGAGAAATCCGCGATGGACTTTGAGAAATATTATGGAACGAGCTGGATTTTGAAGAATTGTCCATTCAATATAATTACGATATTTTCTCACTGCATTTGAACAAAATCAAAAATAATTTTTGGTGCACAAACCTAAACGTAATTTCGGTACCTTAAAAATGGACTTCTTGTTATCGGTGCTAATGTATAGATCACTGCATCGGTGCGTTTTCGCTACTGCGCACTGGTGCTGTGATATAAACGGACGCAACCAGTGCGGTGATATTAAGTGACACACCGGCGAAGAATAACCACAAATAAAAAAATGCAACTCTATTTTCTTTAAGTGAAAAAAAGCAATAAATTGAAAAATGGGCGGAAAAATATTTTCGAAAATCTAATTTGATAAAAGCAATTCTTTAAATACTAAACACTTTTCATTATTTCACTATTTTTGCAAAAAATTTCAGCCAGAGATTTGCAGGAGACATATCTGGAGCAACATAGCACGAAAGCATTGTGGAGAAGCAAAATACATTCGAATAGAAGTATTCAGACAATCAAAATTTCAAACCTCTAGTGATTCAAACCATGTAGCATAGAATTTCAAACAATCTCGTGATTAAATTTTATTTTATTTTTTACTTATTTTGCAGTTTTTTTTACGCAGTAAGAAAAAAGTTTCAATTTTTTTTTCATTTTCAGAAAAGAAGAAGAAGAAGAAGATCTATTTTTAACCTAAACCCTACATTCTTTTTGTTTCTGCCCTTTCTTCTCCATGTTTATGTGATTTCAGAATTAGGGCTTTTCATTTTAGATTTATAGGGTTTGTATTGCTATATATAGGCCTAAGACATCCAACCCACGGGACGACTTGCATAGTCGGATCCCAATCCATGTTGGCCCTTGCGTGAATTTTTAAAAAATATAATTTTTTTGTCGGTGTGCCAAGCGTAACCTAGCACACCAGCGCACTGGATTATCCCAGCGCACCGCGGAAGTCCTGTGTGATAAAAAATTTAAAAACATTTTTTTTTAAATCAGTGCGTCATATGTAAAATAGGGCACCAGTGCACTATTTCATTACGGTGCACCGAACTCGTGTTGTTTCGCAAAAAAAAAAAATTATTGTGTTAATCGGTGCACCACGTAACATATAACACACCACACCAGGTCTCCTAGTTCACCGAGAGCACCGTATGGTGGCCCTTGTTTGCATGTAGAGTTTATGCTACAAAAACTAAAACTGAATGATTTTTAATAATTTGTTTGTGTACATCGGTGCGGTGGTTAACATGTAACGCACTGGTGCTCCTTGTTGACACAAAGCACTGTATGGTGTGTTATACTATTTTGGCGGTGCATTTATAAGACTACTACACACCGAATTCGGTGCATACACCATGAATGACGGACCGGTTTCCTAAGATTTTTTTTTTTTACCTAAAAAATTGACAATTTATTTATAAAATATATTAATGGATGATATGGTACAGGTTTAATATTGATAAAGAAATGACTGACAAGAGATCGAGTAACAAAAATACTGATAACACATCAAGAAAAGAAAAAAAATGAAAGTTCTTTGTAAATTCTTTACAAAAAATATTATTTTAGAACTATATATAAGTTTAACTAATATGTATTGTTTACTGTGTATCATGCAAAGCCACAAAATGATAAAGCTCGATGAGATTATTTCTGATCTAGGACCAGAAGAGCGTAAAATATTGATGAAAAAATTGCAAAAAGATGAATCAGGTGAATGAAAAAATACTATCGATCCCGTATGAGTTTATTTTTTTAATTTTCATTAATAATATACTTAAAATTATTGGATAACATGTGTCAAACAATATATTAATTCATATCTGTTTAATTTTCTATAGGGACCAACAACTCAAAAAAGGAATGTTGTTCTAAGAAAAGAAAAAAAAATAGAATATGCAAATAAAATGAATTGCCCCTTAGCTCATTTTGAGTGGTGTTGGAGGTTAATGAAAGGGGAAAAATATTTTACAAAAGTTTGAGGGATCTAGTGGAACGAATGTATAGACATTATTTCTACTTACACTACAAAAATTAATCTAATGATTCAAAGAACCAAATTTTATCTCAACTACAGGAAGAGTTTCCAGAGAATTGGTCAATGAGACATGTAAGACTTTTAATAGAAAAAACGTACAACAACAAAAAAGAAGGAATGAAAAAGTAATATTCCTTTAAATATTTGTATAGAATTGTTTATAAATATCACTTTTGTTATATTTACTTTTCATATATCAATATAAAAATTAAATAGTTTATTTTCATGTTACATTTTCAGGAAGATTATGAAAAACTCAAAAGATGAACGAGCTAATATCATAAATATGTCAGTAGGAATGTGCAAAAAGGTGTACAAGGAAATGGTCAAATAAATGGACAAAATTGCATCGTAGGAGGAGCCATCTCAACAACAACGTGCTTCAAATGTAATATATAGTCATTGAATTTTTCGATCATTAGGTACAATAAATAAACAATTTAGCATTAAATATTAATTTTAAAGTATTTTCTTGCAGAAATGAAAATAAAATGGAACCCATTCAGCACATAAAATAGAATCACAAGGAAGAAAATGGTTGATATCTAAGTTTGTGAGTAATTGTTACTTCCTTATAACAACTCAACTATATTTCATTTTTGTATTTTTTAAGTTGTTTTACAAAAAACATCAATGAATGTCTTCAAACATGTGCTAACATACAAAGAAGAACCATAAGACGAATTGATTGACATTGGGTTAAATATGAATTGTGAGTATATGTTGGCATATCAAAAATTAATTGTGGAATTTGTAAGCATCTATCGATCTTGTTTTACTTAGCTCCGTCTATAATTAATAGAACAAAAAATATTTTATATTAAATATATGATTTGTTATGGGGTATAAATCTTGCAGGAAACAAAGTATAGAACTATGCCAATAGATGAAATCTTGAAAGATGGCATACTACATGGTTTTGAAAAAATGTGCATAGATCATGAGTCAATTGTTGCTATGGTACATCATTTTTTTTATTTTTTTTACATTTATGTATATTATTTAATATTGCAATTTTCATTACTCTCACCATTGTATATACATTCATTACAGCTTATTTTTATGTTTGTAGATGGAAGGTGAAAAAGAAGAAAACAATCAACATTGTGAACAAAACAATTCTGAAAATAACTCAAGTCATGGAAGTAGCTCTAGCAGTGACAGCATTTCAAGCGAAGAATGATGATCACTCTATTTGTATATCAAAGCAAGGCGTTGTATTTTTTGAAATATTTGTCTGTGAAATCAGAAATTTTGTTTAATGTAATGGACATAGTGTCCCAATTGAAAGACAAAGGGATACCAATAATTGTTCCATTTTGTATGAAAAAAGACTATATATATATATATATATATATATATATATATATATATGTTTTAATTTATTCTATTGCATTCTCTATTGTCGCTGTGAAGTGTAATACTACTGATTAAATTTATGGATGATTAAATATTATAATGAAGAAATGTGAAATTTGATGATATGATATAACAAATTAATCCTAACATCACATTCAAATGTATTAATAAAAATTTAGTTCATAAGAATACTGTTATAAGATATGTGTCGTCTTTTGATCAATAATAAATTTTAAAAAATCACAATAATTATGATATGATATAACAAATTAATCCAAACATCACATTCAAATGCATTAATAAAAATTTAATTAATATGAACATTGAATACTGTTATAAGATGTGTCGACTTTTGATGAATATTGAATTTTAAAAAATCACAATAATTGCACTGTCACAGGTCAATGTTTCTAAAAAAATACAAAATAAACACAGGTGCGTGTCAGTTACTATTCACCAGTGTGTTTGTATGATAAAATGCAACAGTGCATTTCTACGACCTATATGCACCGCACAAATACCAATACCAATTATAAATCTTGGTGTGTTTTTGCAATACTGCGCACCAGTGCGTTTATGTGAGTCTACGCACCGGGGCATTTAACGATCTATGGACACTGCACAAATACCAATACGAATTAGAACAAGCAGTGCATGTTTTTGATACTGCGAACTAATGCATTTTTATAATTCGAGGTACAGGTGTGTTTAGACGACCTATGGGCACCGCACAAATCTCAAGACCAATTAGAACGACCCCATGCATTGTATTACCAACACCGCGGCCCAGTGCGGTTTTATACCTTGACGGACCGGTGCATGCACCTTCGACCGCTGCGGGCAACCTTCTATATGACATGCACCTGTGCGTTGACACCTTAGTAGTGCACTGATGAAAAAAACATCTGTAATAACTTCCGGCCGCCCATTTTTTTTAGTCGTGCTGAAATTCTGTTAAAAGCTCTGCCAAAAACCTCCGTAACCGTAAACGAATGTTGTAGCAAATGTGTTTTTGACAATTTTGGCCAATTTTATAACACTAAAAACCTCTTTTATAACCTTCTCTATAGGGTCTTTCCTTGTAGTGCTTGGTTTAATACCCATGTCATTTTGCTTCTTTCTACATTCATTTTAATAATGACCATACTTTTTGCAATAATGACATTAGACATGAGATTTATCATACCTCTATCCTTGTGCTTGATTCTGGCTTGAGCCTTGGCTTGGATTCTGATTGCTGCCCCTTCCACTTGTGCTTGCAAGGCTGCTTTTTCCACCTCTGTGTGGGCTTCTTCCTCTTCCTCGGCAGTTTGATCTTCTTCGAACTCTACCTTGACCAAAAGAAATTTGTCTTAAATGCATGCTCCAATGAGGAGTTTTTTGCTTTGTTCAGTCTGTGCTCATGAGACATTAGTGATGCATGAAGCTCATCCAATGAAGACTGTGATAGATCCTTTGTCTCTTCTATGGCCACAACTATGGCATCAAACCTTGATGGTAAACTTCTTAAGACTTTCTCAACTATTCTCCTTTCTTCAAGTGTCTCTCCATGAGACCTAATTTGGGTAACCAACCCAATAACATGTGTAAAAAATGAGTCTATATTATCAGAATCTTTCATACAAAGAGTTTCAAAATATCTTCTCAACATTTGAAGTTTTAATGTCTTCACCTTTGCCATGTCTCGATAGGTTGTCTGGAGGGTATCCCGTGCCTCCTTGGACTTCGTTGTTGCTGCAACCTTTGGGAAAATACTCTCATGTACTGCTTGGAAAATATAGAACAGGGCTTTGAAGTCCTTATTTTTATCTCTCAACAAATCTCTTTTTTCTTGTGTCAAATCATTCTATGCTGCTGCATTAGCTAGTTCTTGGAAACCATTTTCCACTAGCTCCAAAATATCTTGTGAAGCAAACAGGGTCTTCATTGTAATGGTCCAATAATCATAATTATTCCCATTGAACTGTGGTAGTTGAGGATTTGTCAAGCTTGTGCCTGTTGCTGCGATCTTGACTGTGTAAACAAAACCTTCTCACTGATGGAGAATCCGCTTCTCAAAACAAACTTTCAGCTTCTTTAGTAAAGAGCTTGTTCTTTCACTAAGAGCCTAAACCTACTCTAATACCATGTTGGAAATTCTGGTTTTCTTTAACGATATGTCGAGAACATACACGAAACAGAGAAGTACAAACAGTTTACACAGAATGCAGAACTAAAATCACAAACAGACAGAGAGCGAAAATGCACAGGAGAGGAATTGCATTCTTCTTTTCATTCATCTCTCTAAACATATGTAAATACATTCCTTTTATTCAGAAATGGTGGATCCGGTAACTTCATGCTAAATCAATGCTGGATCGAACGATTAACAACCAAATGTCCTTCAGCTCTGTTCTACTGTTTTCTACACGAAACAACATACAAACACAAAAAGCCGGACTTGAAATTTTATGGGTTTTAGTTTCGAAACCACATCGCATCCGCGCCCTCATCACAAATCGCATTTTGGTGATTATAAATTTTAATTGGGCGTGATACGAGAAAACTTAAAATCTTAGGATTGTGATCTGTGATGGAACTATCGCATCGCAACATAAAAAATTTACTTTGTGGGCGTTATCCTCCTGAGCTTTGCGACCTGCGATTGCGATCGCATGGCAACTTGAACAAAACAACTTGCGGGCGCTTAAAGGTAAGTCATAAAATATGTGCAGTGTGAAGTGCGGGCAGCAAAAAGGTAAATCATAAAAAGTGCGAAGTGCGAACTACGGGCGCGCTAAAAGATAAATGATAAAACATGCAAAGTACGAGATTTAAGATTTGTGATGTGCGATAATGATGTCGCATCACAACATTGGTGCGGGGCCTAAAAGTTAAATGTTAAATCTTGTGAAGTGCAAAATGCGATGTGGTAAATTGCGGGAAGTGCGAAATGGCAAAAAGGTAAGGAAAACCGAAATACAAAGGTTTGTGCGCGGTTTGGTAATGCGGCAAGGTACGTTGGGTCCCATCGAATCGCATCGGCGGAAATATAAGTTTTGGCTAAGCGTTAATAAGTAAGCCTTAAAACTTGCGGGTTGTGATGTGCGGGCAAAAGGTAAGTGAATGCGGCGAGTAAGGAATTAAACACAGAGTGTGGCTCGGGTACTCTGTTTCTTGATTTTGCGTGAAGACCCCTGTGGATTTGGGTCCTATGCCTAGTCCTTCCGTGCAACAAAATTCAATTGAAGTGTGGATGTTGCTAGTCTTATTAATGGCGGTGGTTGGGAGTATTTTCTTCATAACAATGGTTGGGAGTATTTCCAACAAATAAGGTGGCGTTTCTATGTTTTTTCGATGCACGAGAGAAGCAAATGGCATAAATTGTGTAATAAGATTCAACAAAATCTACGAATTATGATTTTACCTTGAAGACTTCGTTTAGCGACATAATCATATGAGAGCATGAATTATTTATTTCGTTCCAAAGCTCTTGAGAAAAATATCCATTATGTTGGATCTTATCGCGACTGGTACAATTCCCAATTAATTTTGGGTTGCCGGCAGAGTCTCCAGCTAATCTTGGGAAAGCCCACATTTTCCGACCTAAACACATAAAATCCCTATAAAACATGATAGACACAAATGTAAAATTTGTGAAATCACCGCTGGCTTTGGAAAATCAAACAAAATATTGACCTCGAAAGCCAATATGATATCTATCGTTTATCAAAGAAATTGTGTAATACAAGAATTGAAAGAAGCCGTTGTGTCGTTACCAGTTTTATCGTGGGCGATAATTGCTAGTAAAGTTATAGAGTCGTCGGATTGCACAACATTTTTTTTTCAGAAGAAAAAAACGCTGAATTATAATATTAATAAAACAGTACATATGCATCATAGATCTCAGCTGGAGGATTCCAGCGAGAAAGCCAGTATAAAGTCCGATACAAACTGCTCAATGATTAGAGCACAAAAGAAATATTAGTGGGCTGCCACATAGTTGGGACAAATCAGCCCCAGTACTAATAACACTTACAAGGATAACAGAATTGGAGATTATAATAGATGAAATTTCTATAGATTATCTCCAACGGCTGAAAACGATAGATGAGGATCGACAAAATAAGAGTGAGAAAATGCACAACGATCCTTTGATACTACAGCAAGATAAGATTAAATGACAAAGGCAAAATGATGGCCTGGAGAGAAATGATTGATTCTGCACGATGATTGAAGGCTCAATCCGATGGGCAGAAATAAACTCGCTCGCCTGTACTATTTGGATCGACGCTCGCTTGTAAAAACTTGAGATCTGGATCGCTTGATAGATCCTAGCACGCTCGCCTGATATGCGTAGGCCTGTGTATTAGTATAAGAACAAATCCCGTCGTGATAGAGACAGCCTGTCATATAAGGAAAACCAGCATCCAGAAATATATGTGAAATCATAGCCCTATCAGATTACAAAAAGCCTCGCAGCATCTGTCCTCGGCCCTTTCCAAAACCTGTCAAAAAAGCATTGTACCGCTCGCTCATACTGAAAAACATACCTGACATGTACCAAAAACGTTCGAAAACCTGTTATGGAATTGGGATTGTAGATTGCATGCGTAAGTTCCCATTCCAAAGAATATTTGGTAATCTCCTTCCAGCCTTGTACAACGACTATCATTTTTATTTAAGCCTCTCATTATAATATACTAGCGAGTGTTATCAACCACGTAACTCTTGTCTTTGGCAGGGACTGGTTATTCCAATTTTTTTATCGTTTATTTTTATTTATTTTCTAGGTTATAAATGATTTTAAGCATTTTAGGTTTAATTTTATCCCTTCAATTCTTAGTTTAGTTTCTTTTATTTTTATTTTTGTTTTTCAATGTAGTTTAATTTTATTTTATTTACTATTTTAATTAAGTTGCAGTTAGATTTTTGTTTTAATGTTTTTCAATTATAATTTTAATAGGTCTCGGTTGATGTTAAATTTGTTACTTTTTAGGTTTTTCGTAATTGAATATTATTTATTAATATAATTTTGTTATTTTATTGAATATTATTTATTAGTATAATTTTGTTTTAATTATTTAACCTTAAATTTTATTATTACGCTTTAATTAAGTTTCAACATTATTTACATTCAATTTTAGATTACAATTTCATTTATGTTTTATTTAGATTCAATTGACTTTAATTTTAATTCTATTTTACATTTATATTTTAAATATATTTTTAGATTTAGATTTTAGTTTTGACTACCTTATTTTAATTTTGTTTTATTTCAAATTTATATTAATTTGAGTTTAGTCACCATTTCTTACATCTCAATTTTATTTTATATTTATTTTAGTTTTAGTGCAAGGTTTAATTATTTTATTTTTAGATCATTTTAGTTTCAAAATTATTTTTAGTTTTAATAATAATAATTATACTTTAGTTTAATATAGTTATTTAAATTTAGTTTAGTTTATATATTAGATTTTGATTTTATTTCTATTTTATAAGATCAATTTTGTTTAAAAAAATGATGGTTTGAATTTTAGTTTAATAATGGAAGATTGGAAGTCAAAGATTAAGGGGAAGCAAAAAAAAAACTTAGGGGATTATAAAAGGAGCGTGAATGCACAGTTAGGGATGTTTCAATTTTTTGAAGAGGGGGAGATTAGGCACTATTGTATAGGAAGATCTTTGAAATATACTACATCAAGATACTACATAAATTTGGCTTGATTTATAGTAATCTTGTGACAACTCCTATGATCATTGATCTAAAGAAGTTGAGGAGCTCAAAATCTAGACTAGTGGATCCTACTTGTTATAGAAAATTGATTGGTTTCTTAATACTAGACCTGGAATTTATTTTGCAGTATGATCATTAGATAGAAACCAAACAAATCCTAAGGTATCTTATCTTCATGGGACCATGCATCACGACCTAAGATATGCTAATAATGAGATCCAACTTTTGGGATATACAGATTTTGATGGGGGTGGCAATGAGACAGATGGAAGAAGCACAACATGTGGATGCTTCAGTTTGGGATATTCCATGATCTCATTGATGAGCATGAAACAAGATATTTTTTCTTTGAGTAGTGTTCAATTTGAGTACGTTGTTTCAGCTTAAGTTTGTAGAGAGGTTGTTTGGCTTGGAAAATTATTATAAAATTTATTTGAAGGACCATTAAAGCCTACAAGTATAGCTTGTGACAACGAAAACTACATATGGTTGACAAAGGACCTTGTGTTTCATGCTAGGACAAAGCATATTAATAATAAGTACCACTATATCAGAAGCTTGGTACGAGATGGGGTTGTGAAGCTACATTCTATACCTACTGATGAGTAGGTAGCTGACATTCTGACAAATGAACTACAAAACAAGAAGCTTGAGTACTTAAGAAGAAATCTTGGCTTAGTATATATCTCTTCCTTGATTGAGAGAGAGTGATGATGGGCATTGTATTCTCTTCTTCATGTTTCATGCACTAGATCAGGATTAACAGTTGTAAGTTTAAGTGAAGGCCACGAAGAGAGAATGGGGTCAGGAGGATTGGATAAGCATATGAGATTAACACTTGTTGAGGATTAGAAAATCCAAAATAGAAGTAAACGCATAGACCGATACTCTTTTAGGATGAGGTAGGGCATCCAATATGAGAGTAGTCAAAGAGGACTTATATTCTTTGAGGATTGGAAATCCAAGAGAAGAATAGTCCTAAAAGGACATACCTAGTCAAAATTTGGATGGGGTATGTTCCTATAGAGATAGTGTGGTGTCTCATGTAAATCATCCCAACATTATGCTCTCATATAAGTAGAGCTTGTCAGTTAAGGCCTCGTTTACAATGTTGGTTGTGATATTGATACTTAAAATATGGCTTATAAATCCTACTCTTCTTATGAGAATACTTCAATTTAATAATCCTTGTACCTCATGATGGGATTATGAATAACTCCCTAATTAAGAGGGAGGTTTGGAGAATGTAACTAGGTTTACTCTTCATAATGAATTTTGTAATCATGACATTGTATATTTTTATATAAAAAGCGATTTTTTTTTAGTTATTCAAGCATGGGTTTCATGCTCAAATTCTTAGTCAAAGCATGTTCTTCATGATTCTAGGGCTTGTTGGGTCAAAAAAGAAAAAAAATCATGTATTATAGTCCCATATGGACTTGTAATAAAAGGAAATTATTATTTTGAGTCTAGGAAGCCAATTTCTCCTCCAAGACCAAATTTCCCTGCCACAAGGGCTTCACTCAATGAACCTCTGATATATCGCATGCATTCGTTGCATACTAAACAATACCCTTAATTTGACTACATATTGAAAGATACCTCTAAAACTTAATTTATTTAACCCCATATTAACACGAATCCAATACACCTTTCCAATTTTAAAAACCCCTACTCTCACTAGATATTGTAGGTATTCATTTTTTCATTAACCTTTTTAATACCCCTTTATATTTTTTCATTAACTTTGAGCTCCATTTTTTTTACACAACATATAAAAAACATTTACCCCATATTATGTGCTCAATATATTATGTCATTTTTTCCTCAATATGTATCTCCTAATATGAACACACGTGGTATGGTATTTCTCCCCCGGTGAAGCCCTTGTGAGCCCCTTCCATGGTGAATTTAGCCTAGAAGAGGCATATTCAACTCCTCAAGAAGGCTATAAATAAGAAGTACTTCGACTCATATGGATAATATCACAAACATAAGTTTGATCTGCAACATGATAAGAAGAAAGAAGAGTGAGAAGATCAGGAATACAAAGTCTTGAAAAAAGCATATTTTCTATCCACACATATGAAGGTGTCTAAGGTTTTCTGTGCAAATTCCAGGGGCTAAATTTGTGGGCATAAATTAAAAACCTAAGTTGCAGGGACGAGATTTTGATTGAAGCTACTTTGGGAAAGTTTCACCTTCACTAAATTTGGAATAATTTGACTTGTTTGGAACATATCTTGTTGGAGGGATGACTTAGTACTTGGGAGGAATTTTGGCTTTGGCCTTTAGGTATTGGAAGTATCATCTTGATTTTATTATATAATAAGAGAAGTATCATTTCTCGGTTTTCCCCTTAGAGGGGGTTTTCCCTTGCTTGGAGCCTATATCTTGTGTACTTTATATTTTTTCGATCTTCCCTATTTTTGGTAATTGATTTATTATGAAGAAATAAAATTAATAGAAGGCCAACTAATATCACAATTAATTATCAAGTTAGGAAAGTTAAATATAATATACAAGAACCTTGATTTTCCAACACACACACCCACCCACA
This sequence comes from Pinus albicaulis, assembly GCA_034641835.2. Lineage (NCBI taxonomy): Eukaryota > Viridiplantae > Streptophyta > Pinopsida > Pinales > Pinaceae > Pinus > Pinus albicaulis. The sequence continues at coordinate 340,274,838 of CM076576.1, forward strand.
CACACACACACACACACACACACACACATTTAGTGTGACCCATCCACCTTAGTGTATGTATATAAGATATCTTTCCTAATACTATGATATGTATATGTAAATATATGATTAGTCACAAAGACCTTCCCCTTTCGGAATTTAAAATAACTCTACTACCTCTCTTGAGATTATGTGGGATTCAACCAGTCCCAACAAACACAACTCTATGTGTGTGTGTGTGTAGAGAGAGAGAGAGAGAGAGAGAGAAATACATGATTTTTGTAAAAAAATCCATAATGTACAAAATGAGGCCCGTCATTAGGTATACTTTAAGGAATCAAAATTTCATACTTCAACCTATTAAGTTACCTCTCTCTTACATTTATTTACATTTTGTCATATTATTCTTAATGAGAAGGGTGTAGGATGTTTTTCATGTCTTGTTTCCTAATCTGAATTAATTGCAGTAAATAAAGCAATTTTTGAGATATTTTCCACCTAAGTGCTCAAAGTAGAGAACAAGGAGAGATTTTAGGAGGTTTTTCCACCTCCTTAACTCTCTCAATCAGCCAAGATCACACCAAGATATCTCCCAACAACTCGAAGGAAAATCTAGCCAAACAAAGTGGCAGTTATGAGGAGCCAAGCTCCACTCTTCTCGATATCAAGGAGAACTTAATCCTACTTTTTAGGGATTTTGTGGTAGCTAACCATTTTTATAAATAAGCATATGCAGGAGCTCATTAGGATTTGAAATTTGTATTCAACTAGGTAGCTCTTGAGCTCTAATTTAGTGTTATTTTTTTACTGTCATATGATGTACTAGACCTTTTTATGTAATGATATTGAGAAGTTTTTTGTTCCATCACTAATTTAGTCTTAGAGGGTTGATGCTTTTGGGTTAGGGCCCAATCCATTGGCTAAGTCCCTATTGTGTATTTCTATTCTCTCTTTATGTTTCAACAATTTGTTTAGTCTCTCTTCATTCTAGTACCAACGTCAAAAAGATATCAAAACTCTGCTTGTAGCCTCTCTTTCTCACCTCTCAGGGGAGCTTGAGGAGAATGATCTCCAACCATAGATAAAAAATAGTTTTTTTATGATTTCTTGGAAAGTTAGATAATGTGATTATCATGTTCATAATATGCTTAATGTAAGTTAGAAGTTGAATTTGTGCATAGATAGGATTTTAGCACGGGTTAAGTAGGGTTTTCTATTCAACTCATTTTTTCTAGTTTTAAACATGTTAGTTTGTCAATAATAAATTCATGAATGTGTGTAGTGGTTGCAAGGATATTTACAGATGTAGGGAAAGGATAATTTTCATTAAAATCATACTTATTCTCCCCAACCTCTAATTCTGCCACCAAAAGCATGTTTTGTGAGACCACGTACACCACCACCGTAAGCAGCCTTCTAAGTGAAAAAAATGCCTCCCAAGGGTTCTTAGGTTGGCTGGAGGTGTTGGTCACCTTTCCCTGACATATTTCCACATTTCCACACCTTCATTGCACCATTTTCATCCTTAGCTCCCTCTCAGTCTCTTTCCTGTAGCACTTCAGGACTTCCCTTAGCAATTACAGGACATCATGTAGAAACTTCGTGTAGCAATGTTGTAGGTCAGAATTTTCACTCCAATTTAGCTATTTTTTTCCTTTTAACCTATAATAGGATTCATTTGATTCCCATATCTGAATTCATGGTCAGAAGAGACCCGTAGGCCATTCCAAAACTCCTTCCTTCATTGTTGCAAAAAGAAAGTAGGAATTAGTCTTTTATTTCATTTTAGAATTAGATTAAATAGGAAAAAAACTTACATGCAAGTACAATTTGAATGAAACAATATATAGGAGTTGGTTTATGATTTTACGAAGTGTGTGATGATAGAATAATTTATTTACTGCAAATTAATGTATATCTAGATGAATGATTTCCCATAGCATAGTTTCCCTTTTTTGCAACTAGGTTAACTGTTTATGCCTTACTTTCACTGTCAATTGAAAGTAGAAGTTTGATAGACACTCTCTTTGTCTTATATTAGAGGAATGGACTAGAAGTATTACTGACCAGAAGACCCAGTTGAGGGTGGCATGAGTAGAATCAATATGTTGTGCATATAGCACTATCACCTCCTAAGTTTGTACTGATCCGGATTTATGCAGGAACGCAACAGAATAAACACATAACCATAAATACAGAGATGCAGCGGAAATAACACTTCATTTCATTAATATCAAAGAACTGAAATTTGCTTACAGACAGAATGGAAATAAAACTAGCTAGGGCGCTGGTAGCTATCTCTGAGAAGAGATGTGGCGGCTACAGGCCTCTGAACTGAGTTACAATGAGGCTTGAGGGCCTATTTATTATTTAGAAACAATGGAGAATCCTAAACATCCAAAAACCTAACCCTAGGAGATGAAGCGCCAAAACTATGGGCCCCGTTTGGGTAAATTGGTGTTTCAACTTCCCAGGGACGTAACTTTGGCATACTATCTCAGTTTGACGCACATGATACATCATTAGAAAGCTCTATCCGAGGACTACAACTTTTGTGACGATTTTGATGATCAAAATCGCATCAAATTTTCATACCAAAAAAACGTCGTTTAGGGCCTCAAAACGGCTCCGGAAGTTCAGGACCCGAAAAACTGCTAAAAATAGTAAGTTATGCCAAAACTGAAAAACTGAAAGAGACAATGGTGGGGGCCCAAGTGGAATAGGCGGGTGGCCACCAATATCCACGATCATTCCTCCCCCCTTAGGAAGCAATGGTCCCCATTGCGTTAAGTTCCTCCATGAGATGAGGAAATTTCTGCTGAACTTGGTCCCTGGTGAACCACTTTCCTTGGTGCAGGAGTTGGCCAGCTTTGACAACCCGATACAGTTGGATCCTCTGTTGGCGAGTGTTCTTAATTTGCATGTCCATGATACAATATGTGGTGGCCTGTTCCATGCAGTCTGGGTTTAACTCTGTTGGTGTGAGTTGTTCTGCAATGTCTGAAGTGTCCAGTAGAGGTGGGAAGTAAGGACGAAGGCGATCCACATTGAAGACTGGGTGCAGACCAAGGAATGGTGGAATACTAAGCTCAAAATCATTGTTCCCTACAGCCTTGGTGATGGTGTATGGCCCGTATCGGAGCGGGCGAAGCTTGCGGTGAGGTCCAGTGAGGCGCTCCTTCTGCAAATGCAGCCATACTTTGTCGCCCACCGGGAAGTTGTGTGGCACCCGGTGTTGATCATGGCGCTGCTTGTACTTCGCATTGGCTCTGTCCAATATATCATGAACCTGTTGGCGGATGTGTTGAATGCGCTTGATGAAGCTACTTGCTTTGTCAACTTCAGACTGGACATGCGCTGAATCGACCTGAGCAGCTGCAAATGGCATGGCTACGTCAATGGGACATAGTGGCTGGAATCCCAAGCCCACCTGAAAGGGGCTATGGCCAATTGAACTGTGGAGAGCCCGGTTATAACTATGTTGTACATAAGGGAGGCTCTCATCCCATGTGCGTGGATGCTTTGAATTGTACATGCGCAGAATGTGTACAATCATTCTGTTGACGACCTCTGTCTGGCCATCTGTTTGGGGATGGAAAGCTGTGGACTTGGTGAGCTTTGTGTCCAACATTGACCAGAGGCCGGACCAAAATGTGCTGAGGAACCTGCTATCTCGATCTGATATGATAGACTGTGGGATCCCAAAGTGCACCCACACTCGTTCAAAGAAGAGTTTAGCAGTGGCTTCTGCTGTGATATTTTTCTTACAGGCCGCCATGATGGCCATCTTCGAGAATCTGTCAACGACCACGAAAACACAGTCATTTCCATTCTTAGTAGAAGGCAGGCCCGACATGTAATCCATGGAGATGGATTCCCACGGTCGACTAGGGGTAGGTAGTGGAGTATATAGGCCTTGATTCTTGATGGTCGGTTTGGCAATGGCACAAGCAGTGCAGGATCTGATGTGCTTCTCGACATCCTTTCGAAGGTTCGGCCAATAGAAATACTTCTGTAGTATTGCTACCGTTTTCTCGACCCCGAAATGCCCAGCGACTCGACTGTAGTGTGCTTCCCATATCATCTTGGCACGCTCGCTTGAAGGAACACAAAGGTGTCCCAGGTGACATAAAAGTGCATCTTGGAGGTGAAAATTTGGAACTTGCGTGCCCCCCAAGAGTGCCTTGTAAGTGTGGCCGAATTTTGGGTCACTCTCATAGAGAAGCGGCCAATCAGAAGTCTCGTGCCCACAAGAGTCGAGCATGGTGGTGAGCGCCACGATCGGTGGTCGGCTGAGGCAGTCTGCAACATTATTGGTGCTACCCTTCTTGTACTTGATGTTCAAATGAAACTGTTGCAGATATGTGGACCACTTCTGATGGCGATCATTCTGCAACTTCCCTTGTGTCCGTATGAACTGCAGGGGCCGGTGGTCTGTGTGGATGATTGTTTCCTTCCCCAAAATGTAATGCTTCCATTGTCGACAGGCTTGCACAATGGAATACATTTCTTTGTCATAGGTGGGATACTTGCGAACTGTCTCAGACAATGTCTCACTGTGATATGCCACTAGATGTCCCTGTTGAGTAAGAACCGCCCCAATAGCATAGTCAGAGGCATCTGTCTCGATCTCAAACGGCTGCTGCAAGTCTGGTAAGGTGAGCACTGGGGCAGAACATAGGCGATTTTTCAATTCTTTGAACGCCTTCTGTTGAGGTTCCGACCAAAAGAATTTTGCTCTCGCTCCTTCTTTGGTGACTTGACTCAAGGGCCAAGTGATATGAGAGAATCCCAACACGAATCTACGGTAGAAATTAGCAAGACCCAGAAAGCTGCGAAGCTCTGTTATAGTAGTCGGGGCTGGCCAATCCCGAATGACTTGGATATTGGCTGGATCCACATGCACCCCCTTTTCATCAATAATGTATCCCGGATATTGAACCTGGGTCATGCCAAACGTGCACTTCTCCAAATTGGCACACAACTTGTGTTGCCGCAGTGTTTGGAGGACTTGTCGGATGTGATGAAGGTGCTCTTCCCCAGTCTTGCTGAAGATCAGAATGTCATCCAAGTACACCACTACGAATGAGTTGGTGAATGGCCGCAAGATGTCGTCCATCATCCTCATGAAGGTTGCGGGAGCATTCGTCAACCCGAAAGGCATGACCAGCCATTCAAAAAGGCCTTCCTTAGCTTTGAAGGCAGTCTTCCACACATCAGAGGGTTCAATTGGTACCTGGTGATACCCAGACTTCAGGTCGATCTTACTGAAATATTTTGCACCTTGGAGCTGGTCCAGAAGGTCATCAATCTGTGGGATTGGGTACCTATTCCGGACAGTGATCTTGTTCAGCGCCCGATAGTCAATACATAGTCTCCACGTCCCATCCTTCTTCTGTACCAACATGATCGGGCTCCCACAGGGCGATGAACTTGGTCTGATGTGACCTTTCTGCAACAGCTCCTGAATCTGCCTCTTGATTTCATCATTTTCGAGAACAGAGCGTCGATAGATCGGTCCATTGGGTAGCGGCGCACCTGGGGTCAGATCAATCGGGTGCTTGACCTGGCAGTGCAGAGGAACCCCTGTGGGTGAGGTGAAGATGTCCCCGTATTCCTCCACGACCTTATCCATTTGTTGTTGTCGTGCAGAGGGGCCCTGTCTGGAGGTCGTGGCCACAGTCTTCTTCTTGCCCTGGGGGCGGATCATTAGGAAAACGAATTTCCTGGTTTGGGAAATGAGCTTACTACATTGTTTTGCAGTAATTAAAGAGACAGTCGTAGGAGGTGGTACCTCTGGTATCCTGTACAACTTACTTCCCAAAGTAATAATAACAGCACGAGGTCGAGACTCATACACAGCATGACGCTTCCACAAGTATGGTTGTCCTAATAATACATCAGAAACACCAATAGGAGCAACGTCACATAATACCTCATCTGTGAAGGGCTTGATGCTATAGGGAAGGCGGCACTGTTGGCTAACGCGGAGATCTCGTCCTTGGTGAAGCCACCCGATGGTGTATGGATGTGGGTGAGCTGTGGTCGGCAAGCCCAACCGCTTCACGACGTCTGCTGAAATGAGGTTCTTTTGGCTCCCACTGTCGACAATGAACTGTATATGGGAGCCCTTACCTTGGCCACATCCGGGAGGAAGAGGACGTTCCTCCCTCCCTCTCGCTCTCTCGGGTTCCTCCTTCGTTCCTTGTAGTGGCAACAAGTGGCGCTGGGGCCCGGATCACACCCGTTTCCTTTCATTCCCCTTCGTGCCCGATTCGGAGCCTGAGCATACGATCCACTCGTAAGCTCTCTATCTCGCCACTAGCGATCGTTGGCCCGACACTCACTCTGTGTTGTGAGTGGAGCTCTTGCAGAACTCACACCACTTTCCCGTGTCCTTCTTTGGCTTTATGGTGTTGTTATTTTCTTGTGGCTTTGACGGGTTGTCTTTAGCCGCCATGCCTTGGTTCTGTCCTTTGTTCTGCGGTTTGGAAGCACCTTTTCCTTGCTTTTGATTCGCAGATCCAAAGTCTCGCTTCTTCTGTTTGAATTTCTGCTCAATCTTGGCAGCATACCGGTATGCCGTATCAAGCGAGGAGATGTCGAGGAACTCCATTTCCTCCTGAATGTATCTGTGCAGACAGCTGCGATACTTTAGCACCAAATGTTTCTCTGAATCTTTGATACCCAACTTTGTGCGCAAGGTATGGAACAAATTCGTCAGCTCATGCACATCTTGATCCCTTTGTTGTCGCAGCGTGGTCCATTGTATGTACTTGTCCTCATAGCTCCCCACGGGATAGTACTGTTCCTTGACGGCGTCTCGGAAAGAATTCCAAGTTGGTACGACTGAGAACAGAGAGGGTTCTGTCTGGTCCTTGTTCTCACAGTAGGTTTCCCACCAGTCCTTAACATGGGGGGTAGCTTTGAGGAGTGCAAAAATAATCTTCTCCCGATCTGAAAAGTCATGAACCGAGAAATATCCTTCTAACAGATTCAACCATCTATCTACGGCATCTGCGTCTATTTGAACCTCAAATATGGGAATGTCAAAATTTACTTGTACCTTAAAAGGAGTCACGCCTCCAGAGTGGCTGCTGGATGCAGATGCGCCGCCGGTGGGTAGCCATTGAAGGATCTGAGCAAAGTTATCCATCATCGCGTTCCTTTGTTTTTCAAGGGCCTCCTCGAGCAATATTTTGATAGGATCTCCTGCTCCCTCATCTTTCTTTTCATCCCCCATGGGCGTCCGTCGAGGTTTGCGAGGCCGATCTTGCAAAGGTTCCACCAGATCGAGCCCTAGCTCCTTATACCCCGACCTCGTTGGGGACATGCAAAGAAGGATCGAGAAAAAGCAGACCGCTCTGATACCACTGATCTGGATTTATGCAGGAATGCAACAGAATAAACATATAACCATAAATACAGAGATGCAGCGGAAATAATACTTCATTTCATTAATATCAAAGAACTGAAATTTGCTTACAGACAGAATGGAAATAAAACTAGCTAGGGCACTGGTAGCTATCTCTGAGAAGAGATGTGGCGGCTACAGGCCTCTGAACTGAGTTACAATGAGGCTCGAGGGCCTATTTATTATTGAGAAACAATGGAGAACCATCAACATCCCAAAAACCTAACCATAGGAGATGAAGCGCCAAAACTATGGGCCCCGTTTGGGTAAATTGGTGTTTCAACTTCCCAGGGACGTAACTTTGGCATACTATCTCCGTTTGACGCACATGATACATCATTAGAAAGCTCTATCCGAGGACTACAACTTTTGTGATGATTTGATGATCAAATCGCAACAAATTTCATACCCAAAAAAACGTCGTTTAGGGCCTCAAAACGGCTCCGGAAGTTCAGGACCCGAAAAACTGCTAAAAATAGTAAGTTATGCCAAAACTGAAAAACTGAAAGAGACAATGGTGGGGGCCCAAGTGGAATAGGCGGGTGGCCACCAATATCCACCTGGATCATGTACGAACCTCGAGTTGATAAGTAAAGTTGAGTAGCCCTTGGAAGTTGCAACACCCTTGGTGCAATACCAAGGTTCACCATCTAGAACAACAGGAAGAAAATAATATAATGTTTTCCTTAAAATAAATGGACAATGGGATGAATCCTACCTCAAATCCATCATAATATTCTCTCCTCTCTTGGCTTTTGCGCTCCAATCATATCTCTGATCACTATAATTATAACCGTCACAAGCCGACAATCTACGAAATCTATGCAGCATCATCCAATCACTTTATTCAATGGATCAACATGGAATTGAAATAAATGAAATCATAACATCACATATAGGGAAAAAATGAACTTTTTAACACACATTTCATTAAATTTGGAAGTCTTCCATTGATCTAGAATTTAGAACTTTAACTAGATTAAGTTTTTTCAAAATGTGGAATTATAAAATCACTTAGTTTACTAATTTTAGTGTCGATATTCACCATTTTTGGTGAAAATTTTATCATGGTAAAGTATATAAAACAAATTTATATAAACTTGCAAAAGAAAATATTTCAGATCTTAATCTTGGATTCCTTACATTATGTCTTTTAAGATTTTTTATGGTTTGTACTAAAAGCTAGAAGTTTGCTAAAGTTATCTTATGAAAATAATGTTGTGTTTGTTACTATTATTAACTTTATGAAAATAATGTTTTGTATGTTACTATTATTAACTTTATGAAAAGAATGTTTTGTATGTTACTATTATTATCCCATTTAATTATAATTTGATATAGTAAATATCATGTATGTGTTCAGTTATGATTATTACTAAGACAAGGTTGGCACAATTTAAAATTCTATCGCCTTTGCAACACTAGTAATAAGGTTGAAGATGAAAAACCCTCTTAGATCATCCACTTTATACTCAAATTTGGATTTAAATTTCAAAATATTTGTAGCGCTACCAACCTTCTTGATCTTTTAACTAAAAATAATTATGATGATCTTGAAACACTTATTTTAATGTTTTTTAGCATATTAACCATAAAATTCTAAAGAATTTTGAGTAATATATTTATGGCTTCTTATATATCATATTATTTGGTCTTAGTGGATGATAATTATCATTATCACCATCATGAGAAAATGTTTTTTTACAATTAATTTAAATGTTAAATGAGAGTAGTAGTATAATTTATTTATTATTTATTATTTGTACTTTTGTGTTAAAAACTAACTTAATTGAGACTTACTTGATGAATAATAGACTAATATGAAAAATATATATTAACTATAAAATTATTTCATGACAAATTATCATAGTAATGTGTCCAATATATACCATCATAGATTCATCTTAAATATAGATTTAACATGGGCCTAGAGGGATTAAATGTTGAATGAGAGTAGTAGTATAATTTATTTATTATTTATTATTTGTACTTTTGTGTTAAAAACTATTGTTTTTATACACCAAGTTTAGAAGATGTTTTTAAGTGCATTATTGAATTTAATTATGCATATTTGATATGGTGAGAAGTAATGTTGGTCAAACAAAGCTTTGAAAACTTAAATATTTTATGGCATTGTCATGTCATTTGTATCACCACATGATTATACATTGAAATACTAAATAATATAAAACTCCAAAAATAACATGAAGAGAATATTTGATATATAGCAAATATTGAAAAGTTTGTCTGAATGTATATTAATAGATACTTCAAAAAAAGAAAATTATAGTCGAACTTACACATACCCTAGGTTGTAGAATGAGCCTCTTGACTCAATTACTAATCATTTTAATTATCAAAATAAATCATGAATTATAATAGTAACAAAGTAATACAATTTGATTATTTTCAAATACAAGAGGAAAGAGAGAAAATTGAGTAAACTATTTATTACTAATGTTTAGTTTTTATTACTAGAGTGTGTAAGGATATTATATTGAAAACAACATATTTACATTCATCTAAAACTTAGATTCCTTACATTATTTCTATTATCATTAATATTTATATTTATGTATTAAATTTGACTCGTGAATAATAGATTTTGTAAAAATATTCTTACCTATAAAGTTATTTAACAATATATGAATATTATGTTTCTTACTATTATTAACCATTTTGAATTGACACTAGCTACTTTTCCTATGTTGAGTACAAATTTATTATACGAGTACCATGTTGGCACCACTTCAAAGTCTATAAGAGGAAATGTTTTATAAGTCTAGTTGTGTTGTTCAAGGATCAAAATAATTTTTTTTATAAATTAGAGTGCAACAAAACAACAAATTTGATTTATATCAATCATAATAAGGAATATTAAGGAAAACTCACTTAAAAAATTATTACAAATGTCTAACATTTTTTCATTAAGTGTTTAAAATTTTTATATTAAATAGAATACTAATTAGCTACTCCATTATTGTTTTAATAGACCAAGTTTAGAAGATGATGTTTTTAAGTGCATTATTGAATTTGATTATGCATATTTGGTATATGGTGAGAAGTCATGTTGGTCGAACAAAATTTTGAAAACTTAAATATTTTATGGCACTATCATGTCATTTGTGTCACCACATGATTACAGTGAAATAATAAATAATATAAAACTCCTCCAACAATAATATGAAGAGAATATTTGATATACAACAAATATTGAAAAGTGTGTCTGAATGTATGTTAAAAGATCCTTCAAAAAAACATTTACATTCATGAATCATATAAACCTAATCTTAAGATATTCACTCAAGTAGGTCAAGAACAACTTCTACACCATATTTATTTATCTTGGTATTCTTGCAATGTTCTTTCTTTGGCATCCATGCCCAAACTATGGTATTAATTGGAATAGAGCCAAGTTTTGCGTCATCAGGATTTGGTATCCAATATTGCTCTAAAAATTTTCCATTGTATTTCCCTAAAACAGGCTTCCACCAATCAACCTTTACATGAAGATTCTCACTGTCATTATCAGTAAAGATATCTGAGATGGATTTTTCCATCCAAATCATCTCTCCTGCATCCTCATTTCCTGATCTAACTAGCAACATTTTTCATTTCTAAACATCAATCTTTGGATTGAATGTTGGCTTTGGCTTGTTGCATTCGGATCCAACATATACTGGTTCATCTATTGCATTATAAAAATCTTCATCCATAATACTTGAGATTACATGGAGTGCATTGCGATCAACATCAATAACGTGCCTTGTCTTGGGCCAGAAATCCTCAAAAGATGAATCACTTCCATCTATTATTCTATGATCATTATAGATTCCATCTAATGTATCAAGAACTCTTTCCCAATACACTACTTTATTTTTCCATTCCTTTGTAATAATTGGTGAATCCTCATTCCCGATAGTGTATTTCCATATTTTTATGTATGATGTTATCCCTTCCTTTAGTTCTTTGAAATAGGCATCATTATTTTTGGAAGCTAAGAAATATGGGTTCCCTCTAGGAATTATAGGTCGACCTTCATCATCTATTTTCCATAAGTCAACTAGTTTTGACCACTCAATATCTCTAATGGATTCTTTGTACCTTAGTACTAAAATATCATTGAGTACAATAAATTGGAATTATTTAATATTAAGATGTCAAACTAGTGCATTTTCCCCTCCTTGATGTATCCATTAAGGAAAATTTTGAAGTCATAGACCTTGTCAGTAAGTGTAGGTGGAAACACTTGTTTTTCTTCAATTTTGTGATATGTATCCATCATTTTAGGTAAAGAATATATATCTTCACTTTTTAGGTTGGAAGACATTCTTCCGTAGGTTCCATATATGTCTTCATGGGTGTGCCCCATAGGCAAGAATCCAACCTCAATAGTGATGAAGACACCAAGTCTAGTTAAAAGTGATAAAAACATGAAAAGATAGAGATTTTCATTATCACTTGCTGCATTGTCCAACTGTAACAACAAATGTGGGGGAAGAGATTTAAAATCAACATTTAGACTCTTTCATCTTCCATGAGATATAAAATCATCCTTGTAAACCTGACATTTTGAGTAAATAGAGGTGTCAAGTAATGCATTTGTAAGTGGGTTTCTTGAACTTCCACTCTCATAAAGTAGATCACCATACATATCAATTTTTGGGTCTTCAAGGTCCCTTAAGCACTTTTCAAGAGATGTAATAGTAAATTGTGATCCCATATGTACAAATGATAGGGAGAAATGACCAAAACCTCATGTGTTATGCCCATGTGTTAGCATACCTGTCAATGAAAAACCTAAATTTGTTCCTTCAATATATTTTGATTTGACACGTAACCTTGGGATTGAAGTCTTTGTTTTATCCATTTTATCATGGATAATGCTCAAATACTCCTTTGGAAACCGCTCTGACATAATTATATGGGCATAGTAGCAATATCTTCCACACATAACAATCTTGTTATGTTTGTTCAGCCTACCTCGTTCCTTTTCTTCCATCTCTTTTGTAGTCGCTGAGCTCATATGTGCTTTCAACACAATGCATTCACAGTATTTACTGAAGTTAGTGTTCTTTGAAAATTCCACATCTCGAAACTTAGTATTCCATATCTTGCTCATTTTTTACTGTGATATTGATGGGTAATTGAGCTTTTAAAGAGCCTCATTGATCTCTTTTAACAGAGAATTTTGTGTGTAAGTCGAAGAAAACAATCTTAAAGGAGAAAATGTTCCATCTTCTTCAACTTGATGTGTTTGGTTTGGTGAAAAATCTAAATTATCCATCGCAATTTTGTGCAATATTTCTATGGTTGCCATGGTGTGTCCTTGTGCTTTGCATGTGTTGGTGTTACCATGAATAGCTTTGATCTGTCCATTTTGGAAATATTGTTGGTGGTTATAAGATGTGCTTTGAGGAATATTATGTATCTTATACCATGCTTTCTTACAAATAATATTCCCATTAAATCTCATGTCCTTTACATTTCTAGCAATATGTGGTAGGCCATGGCCATGGCTCCTTGATATGATTGTGTTTGACATGTATTCAAGACAAATTCCCTAATACCATTTTTATTTATTTGTCTCATACCCCTTATAGCACCTGCAATGGCCTTCCTATCCACATGTTGAAGAAAACCTTTTCTACAACATACATTTGCTTCCAAAAGTCGAATTTCTTTCTCTTCATCTATATTTGTTTGACATTTTACAATCTTTGTTGTCGCCATAACTTGTTTATTCCTTTTATATGGCCTTGTTACATGCATATCAATTGAGGTTATATCTTTTTCATTACAAATATTCTCATCCCATTTTTTTTAAGGGATTTTTTCCTTCTATAACATCCCATAACACCATTTCCTTGGATGGCTCCTTGAACTTTTTTTTAACCCTTAATATCACACCTTTGTTTTCCACCAACTTATTTATTGGCCATCTAACCAAACAATGTATATACTTTTCCCCAATTCTGCATATTTCACAATTTCCATCTATCTCTTCCAAAAAAACACCAAAGTCCATTTCACCTAGTGTTTCACCTTCAACAATGTCATCCTCATGGACATTAACTAGCATTCCTTTGGCAATGCACATGCTTGTTCCCATGCATTCATGTGTAAGAGAAACCTTTTTACATATGAATTTAACCCTACCTTGGGGAATATTTATGGCATGATCATGAAAATGAGGTTCCAAATCTGATTCTGGCCAAATCTCATAAGATTCCAATGCACTCCCTAGTGTATGCTCAAATCCTATTGGATGTGATAGAGCAACATCATGTTTTAAAACCTTCTCAATTTAAACCACTATGCATCCTTTCTTTACCATATTTCCATGCACTTTCTGTCCAAGCTCTATATTGAATATGGAGCCCTCACCAACCTTTACTCCATGTTGCAGAAGATCTACCTTTTCTCCAATATAAAATGTAGAAGAAACATTTGCACCTATAAATGAATGTAAATAAGGTTAGTATTTGCTAAAAAAAAAAGTATTATACTATCAATAATATTTGAACACATGCTTCAATAATTTGATTTACCTATGTTGTGCCTCAAATCCCTGATCATCCAGGGATGTTTTTCCCCTTCATCAACATCCTCAATCAAATGTGGTTGAGTGATATCAATTATCAAAATTGCAACATAACATGCATTAACCCTTTCTCTGACATAATAAGTTCTAGACTCTGTAGATTCAACCCTTCCTAGCCCAACGACTTGATCATCGATAAGGAGATCAATATAGTGTTGATGCCTCGGAATTCCGCTGCAAAAACATGGGGGAAAACCACCCAGTCCGAACCTTAAAGCAGCTCCTTTTCCATTTGGTGTAGTGGCTCCAACTGGGGATAATGGGACCAGTTTCCCAATAAGGATTATTTTGAGGGTGTTGTGAATATAGCATGCAAATGGATAATGATTTTAATCTATATGCATCTATCTAAACTATTAATCTAATCTATACCCGAGGTGTTTTTCCTTTATGCGATCTAAAATGATATCTTTCAACTATCAATAATATAGATCATTTAACAGTCGAAAGAGATGAAAATTATGTAAAATGATTCTTCCAACAAAGTAGTTTGCATAGAAGAATTGTGAAAGAAATATCACATTTTATGTGTGATTACAAATTCAATAAGAAACCATAGCTAAATATTATAACAAAAGTGCATGTAATATTTATATATGATAACGTTTCAAACATATAATGCAATAAAAGATGACTGTCATTCTATGAAGTAAGACTTAATACAAGTGAATAGAAGTACCATATGTACGAAGTTCTACTCATGTAAACTAACAGCAATGAATCTGTTCCTTTTCACTTTTAAGCAATTTAAAGAGTACAATAGTGCAACATCAGTTAAACAGCTTTAATTGTTAAAAGATAACATATGTGTTCCATTAATTCATCAAAGCACTCAAAAACTTACAATAGTGCATTCTTTGCAAAAAAAATTGACAAATTTCTGAACCTTTCTCTAAATGCATGAGAAGGGTTTAAATAATAAACTAACTATAAAATAAAATAGATTATTACAAAAATATAGAGGAGGTGTCAAAAAACCTTCCTCATAAAGCTAACTTAAACTACAATCTAGGAAATTAAACTCACAATTATGATTTATGAGTCCTGCCCTTCTTTCTGAATGTGGTCACGAAGTTGACAAATATCTAACATTGCTTTGAGCTGAGCTACATGTGATATCCTTGATCGGATTTGTCCCTTGAAAATGGCATTTTATATTGCTGATTGGGATCTCTTTGTTGAATCTGTAAGAGACTGCCGAGTTTGATGCTGATGATAAGGTTTGATCAGAAAATTCTAGTTTTTTTCTTGATCAAACTTATTTACCTTTTTAATAATTTCCTCTTGTGTATCTTCTCTCTTATTCCACTTTGTTTCTACCTGTCTTGTTTCTGAAAACACGTTAGATGTATTTTCCTTAAGAATTTATGCTCTAGACAGTTGCTCACACATGGATTCAATAATCTTACTTGATATCTTGGATGTCTTTGCTGATGCGTTCTCTGCCTGTTTGATTTGCACTTCCCATTCTCTAAATAGAATTTCTTTGTGAAGCCTATCTACTTGAGGTATATTAGCTTCCTTTCCCAGATCTGAAACTTTCCATTGAATGTGTTCTTCAATTTTCTTCTCTAGTCTTTCATATTCAAGTTTCTAGATCGCTATCTGCTGGATCATTATCTTGTTAGAATCACAATAAGAGTCAATTATAGAAGCTTGATGAAAAAACACTTCTTGTTCTTTCTTTAAGTTAGTGTTTAAATCCAGTGCTTCTTTGATAAATTTCTCTAATTGTGGTTGACTTTGTAACTTAGTCATTGCTACTTCCAGATGTGCTTGTTTTTCATTAACCTTTGTTTGATGTTGCAATTTGAGGCTTTCAATATATTTATGAAATTGGACTGTGATTACTTTGGCTTTCTCACTGGAATTAGATTTCTCTTCATTCAACAACTTCTCTAGTTCTTGTACTCTGGCTTCCTTTTGTTTTAACAACACTCTAACCTCAATAGTTTTATCAACAGTAGCAGTAGCATATTCCCCTGCATACTGTGATAATTTGGTTAGATGTTCAGTAGGATCATCTGAGGAGTCTTTCCATAGTACATCAATTGATTCATCTATAGGCTTTAAAGTTGTTTCATCAATTCTCCTTCTTTTGTTTTTTTTAACTACAACCTTATAACTAGGACTATAAAAAGTATCTAATGAATAAATATATTCAATTTGTAGAACTATATGATCTGTAGAGTAGGCTGGTATGATTTCTTTATCATGTTGTGATGGAATTATTTGCAGCGGATTAACAGTTTCCACTATCTTTTGGGAGTGTTTAGGTGTCTGGAAACTTATTGAATGATCAGTATTAGGATTCTATTTAGGAGTTTTTATTGCTTTGGAAAACTCCTTCCATTCATCTATGAGACCTTTTTCTTGTGGTGAACTGGACTAATCTAACATATTTTGACTGTGCTAAACTGTTTGAGAATCTATTTATGTTCCATTGTTTCTCGTCTCCTCTAGCATCTCCATCTCCTGAATAACTCGGTAAATTATCTTTTCTGAGTTTTCCTTTTTAGATTCGAATTCATTTTCAGAGTGATCTGAATCATGAGATTTCTGCTATGACTGACCTTATTCATCTTTACACATATCTTTTAGTTCATCATTCAGGCTGACACTTGGAGTGTGTTTGTTTTCATCTTCAATATTTAACAAATTGAGAGGGACTTTCTCTAGTCTCTTGTTTCTATATGCTTGGAAAGCTTCAAAATCATCTTGACTTAGTTGACTAGATAGATACTTGATAGTATCTGAAAAGTTTTCCATGCTCTAGAAAAGATCATCAAATGCATATTCTTCCTTTACAAAAGGCTTCAAATTAAGTTCTATGATGTAATTTTTAATTACATCATTTAGATCATATTACCTTTTTGGCATTACTGCCAATTTCAATAAATGAATTTTGGAAACTTCCTTGTAAGTATGGCCAATGTTAGACAGTGCAAAAGTGCCACATTATACAGGGAAATTGGGCCAAATAACCTTTTTAGCATCTTTCAACTGTTTTGTAACACCATTAACAAGCTGATATGCTATTTCTTTTGCAAGTAACTTATCAGAAACATAATAGGGTAAAACATGGGGAGAAGCATAACTCCCAAATACTCTAATATATGTAAAATTATCCGCTGCGAACCATCTAGCTACAAGAAGAAAGTATGCATTGGATTCTTCAGAAACCCTAGGGGTCTTTTTATTGAAAAAGATCTGGTGCATAGGCAATATGACTCCATAACAGATTTTATAAAAGTGTAGGTGTAATTTTGAATCCCAGAGTTCTCTGTGATAAATATGAATTGGGGTAGGGTCTTGGTTAGTCCATTTCCATCCCATGGTGGGAAAATTAGAAGTAAAACAGATATCATCTATGACATAGGCAGACATAAAAAAGGGAGGTATCTCTCTGGATGAAATAATCCTTTTATTCCTATATTCAGTAATGTGCTTGGCTAGGTTATTGGATAAGATGTCTGCCCAATTCAAAATTGATGAATTGATGATTGCGTCAATCAGGGGAAACCATTCTCTTGAGAATTTGGTGCTATCAGGTTTGGAAAATAATTTACATAACATACCTACAGCATAATAGTAAGGATTAGGAATTTGGGAAATTGGGTACGTACCAAACTTATCTTGCTTCAACTTCCCCTGATTATCCTTCCATTCTTGGATGACTTTAATAAGATCTAGATGTTCTCCTCTAAAATTTTGCAAATATTCTTTGTCATATTTCTGTTACGGGGGTAGTAGATGGTACATTGCTGTTAAATATTCTACCCTAAAAGAACCCATAGTTTCTCCCTTCGAATTCTTGAACATTCTATCTTCGATGTTTAAGTGGTCAATTACCCACTTAACCATGTTTGTGTAAGGAATAATCTTTGGTCTTACAGCTATCCTATGAATGTATGAGTATGCAACGTCAAAAAGAGTTGCATCAGAGGTAAAAGCAGTGTCTGTCGAAGAAACTTTGGTTATCACCCTTAGTTCTTCAATTTCAAAAATATTATACATTGCATCCCATGTCGAACTCCCATAATCCTTGTTGCAGATGGTATCTAAAAATAATGGAGAGATTTCTGTATCTTGAGTGGATGATGTTTGAGAAATTTCCTTACCCTTTTTGCTCACTTTTCTCTTCTTCAATCCGTTAACTGGTTTCTTGAAAACAGAGTGAATTTTTACAAGTATAGAGTATAAAAGAGACAAATCTATCATTTATTTCAAATACACGCAAGCTAATATCAATACTTTAAGATGTAACATCAATCATCATTCATAATCTCTGAATTAATATTTCATATACCTCCACACGTAAAATCTATCAATCGCTTTAAAGTCGTTAAGACCTTGAACTTCATTTTGACAAGACACAAGTTGTTTTACACAATTGATCCATTTAATGGCGGCGGCGCGCATATCGCAAGTTATAACTTATAAAAATTCATAATACTTACCCTTTAAGGATTGCGAAATGTGATCTGCGCAAATTGCAAATCGCAAATTTTTATAGGATAACAATTTGGCGTATATTATAAGTTGTGTGAAATGCAAATTGCATTTTTTGCAAAAATGACCGTGATTTCCGAAGGTTTTATATTCATTTCTTTATTTGCTCGTCGGGCCCGCAAAGTCGCAACTTATATCAATTTTATTTTAATTTTTTTGATTGATTAAGTGAGGTGTGGTGCGATAAAGTAAATATAATGGTGATTGAAGTTTTTTCAAAGTTTTAAACATATCTTCGGAAAAGTTTGAGTGCATATTGCAGCTCACATATTTTGAGGTTTATGAGTCTTTGAAATTCATAAGATATGCGATTTGCATTGCGCTCAAGAAAATAAAGGGGAAAACTATATATATATATATATATATCCTAAGTTTTTTATTTTAAAAAAATTAAAAGAATTTCCTATTTATTTCTAAAGGGTCCCTATTTATGAAAATAAATGGGGGTTGTTGTATAGTACAATAATCGGCGATTCACTTGGGTGAACAAGATATCTCTGATAAAAAAATTTCGAAATTTCTAAGCTTTTTAGAAAAAAATAAAAATAGTTGTAGGAATGAAATTTCAAATAAATAATATCTTACTAAGCAATGAAATTTTTTCCCTATTCACTATTCACAAGAATTCCTCTATTAAAAGTATAAGTGTAAAAATCTATATCAGTCCTTATTCAGTTTAAAAAGATAAAGTAGGTGGCCTTTACAGATTAACTTTATAAAAATTTACTCTTTTATCACATATAGAGCCTCTGTTCCAATAGGCAATTTAAGCTTTTGGCAGGGTTATCCTTTACCCAGCAATGATTCATTCTCCCATCCAGTATTTCTTATAATTTTCAGAAGTAAGTTCTAACCTTTGAGAATTTTTCTTTTATATATTATTTTATTTACTTAAAAGTCATTTCCTTGGCTTGGTAACCAAATGATGACAATGCCACTCACTAGTAGTAATTAAGCTAATCAAGTTGGCTCTTGATGAGACCCCTTGTCCTTTTGATAAAATCTCAAGTCATTACCTTGTTTTGCTAGGCAGTATTGGTAATGTCAGATTAACTATTTCCTTATGAACATGGTAAACAAGCTCGTGATGAGACTTATTATCTTTTAAGTTTTTTTCTTCTAATCATGATATTTTTTTATTTGAATTCCTTTCAAAAATTTATAAAATTTTTCCGGATGGGATGAACCATTGGTCTTTTTAATATTCTAGATGATAATGTTTGAGTTTCAAATTTATTTTCTGTTATAGGTCTTTACTATGTTAAATATTATTTTCTTGACTGAAAATAGAATATTCATGCTATATAAAGATGAGAGTTCATCAATGAATAAATGATTTCAGTGAAATTCCATTTTTCAGAAAGATAAAATCAATTTGTCTTTCGAAATCTTTCTATTTTCTTTCCCTAATATTTTCCATTTATATAAGCGAAAAGAAATAATCAAAAGAAAATCATCTGAGATTATGTTTGAAAAGCCAAATATTAATACTAAGCAACTTTTATTTTCTTAAAAAGAAAAGAAAAATACATTAGTATACAAGGATAGAAGGGGTTACCTTCTTTGAGAAATATATTTTTTAAATCTGCCCATTAACATGCAAAGAATCCTTTCTGCCTGATATATCTTGCAATAAAAATGTTGATAGGCCTATTTCTTCAATTATTTGAAATGGACCTAGCCAAAGTTTTTGAAACTTCGTGTATTTACCTTTTTCCTCATGCGCTTTGTCCCATTTCAATACCAAATCACCAATTTGAAAAAATTTTGGTGTGACAGAAGTTGAATCAAACTAGGCTTTTATTATTTGTTGATGATGAGCGTGAGTTCGTTTGGCTTTTTCTCTTTTTTCTTCTAACTTAAGAATTTGACCTTGTCTAAATTGTAAAGAAGAAGTAGGAGTTTCATCATTGAATTGAACTAAGGAAAGCAAGGGAATAACTACGTTGGTGGGAAGTGCAACTTCTTTTCCATATACAAGATTGAATGGAGAAGTACATATAGAAGCTTTTTGATTTATTCGATCTGCCCAAAGAGAAAAAATTAATGACTTATGCCAATTTCTTTGATTTTGATCAACAGTTCTTTTGATTATTCTAATCATATTTTTGTTTGTAGATTCTGCCAAACCATTTCCTTGTGGATAATAATTTGCAGAATATTTTAGTTTAAAACCTATTTTAATTGCAAAATCTATCATAGCAGTTCCAGAGAAATAAGATACAAGTACAAGTACAAATTCTATGATATCAATTAGTAAGAAAGTTGACGATGCATGATTAATTTGTTTGACATTGAAATAATTACATTAATATACCAAACAATTATTATTACCATTATTGCCCCGGGATTGTGGCTAGAAGATGCAATATTGTTACAATTGGGAGGGTGAAGCGGTTGTCCATTTTCATCTACCAAATGTGCCTTGCGGTATGCTGCTCCTGGTAAGAGCTTCTGACGTTTTGGAGCTGTTTGAATATTTTGTGCATCTAAACTCAATTCTGAATCTACATGAACCTGCAAATTTGTATACATTATAATTTTATTAAAATGATTGACATGGATAAAAAACATAAATTCAATTATATAATGAAAACATAAATAAAATTTGAAGTAACTATTACATCTCGAGATGGATAGGGAGAACTTTGCGATGAACTTTGAGAAATATTATGGAACGAGCTGGATTTTGAAGAATTGTCCATTTGATATAATTATGATATTTTCTCTCCGCATTTGAGCAAAATCAACAATAAATTTTAGTGCACACACCTAAAAGTAATTTCGGTGCCTTAAAAATGGACTTATTGGTGCTTATGTATAGATAATTGCACCGGTGTATTTTAGTTATTGCACACCAGTGTCATGTTATTAACTGACGCACTGGTGATGAAAATCCACAAATAAAAAAAGCGCAACTTTATTTTTTTAAGTAAAAAAAAGTAGTAGATTGAAAAATGGGCTGCAAAATATTTTCGAAAATCTAATTTCATAAAACAATTCTTTAAATACTAAAATTTTTTCATTATTTCACTATTTTTGCAAAAAAATTCAGCCAAATATTTTTACAAGACATACCTGGAGCAAGAGAGCATGAGATCACTATGGAGCAACGAAATAATTTCGAACAGAACTATTCAGACAAACAGAATTCCAAACCTCTAGTGATTCAAACCCTGTAGCATAGAATTTCAAACGATCTCGTGATTAAATTTTTATTGTTTTTTTTACATCTTCTGCAATATTTTTTACGCAGTAAGTAAAAAATTTAAATTTTCTATTCATTTTCAAAAGAAACAAAAAAACAAAAAAAATCCATTACCCTAAACCCTTCATTATTTTTGTTTCTGCCCTTGCTTCTTCATGTTTCTGTGATTTCATAATTAGGTTTTTTCATTATATATTTACAGGGTTTGTATTGCTATATATATGCCTATGACATCTAACCCACGGGACGACTTGCATAGTTGGATCTCAATCCATATCGTCCCTTGCGTGAATTTTTAAAAAACTGAATTTTTTTAATCGGTGCGCCCTGCATAACCTAGCACATTGGTGCGTTGGCTTATCAAAGCACACCGCGCACGTACTGTTTGATAAAAAAAAATAAAACATTTTTTTTAAATCTGTGTGCCATATGTAAAATAGGGCACTGGTGTGCTATTTCATTATAGCGCACCGCACACATACTCTTTGGAAAAAAAAAATTTTTATTTTGTGTTAATCAGTGCACCATGTAACATATAATACGTCGGGTCTCCTTGTTGATAGAGAACACCATACGGTGGTCCCCTGTTTGTGCGGGGTGTTTATAAAAATAGACCACACTGCCCCCTCCATGACACCATATGCTACAAAAACTAACATTAGACAATTTTTATTATTTTGTCTATGTTAATTGGTGTGGTGGTTAACATATAACGCACTGGTGCTCCTTGTTGACATAGAGCACTGTACAGTGTTTTATACTGCTTTGGCGATGCTTTTATAAGAACAAGACACACTGACGTCGGTGCTTACAGAATTTAAAAGCGCACAAGTTTCTTGATATTTTTTTTTACCTGAAAATTTGATGATTTGTTTATAAAATATATTAATGAATGATATGTTACAGGTTTCATATTGATAAATAAATCGTTGATAAGAGATCAAGTAACAAAAATACGGATACCACATCAAGAAAAGCAAAAGAGGAAAGTTCTTTGTAAATTATTTAAAAATATATATTATTTTTTAACTATATGTAAGTTTAACTAATATGTATTGTTTATTGTGTATCATGCAAAGCCAAAAAATGATGAAGCTCGATAATGTTATTTCTGATCTAGGAACAGAAGAGCGTAAAAGCTTGATGGAAAAATTGCAAAAGGATGAATCACGTGAATGAAAAAATACTATTGATCCAATACGAGTTTCTTTTTTTAATTTTCATTAATAATATACTTAAAATTATTAGATAACATGTTTCAAACAATCTATTAATTCACATATTTTTAATTTTATACAGGGACCAACAACTAAGAAAATGAATGTTGTTCTGAGAAAAGAAAAAAATAAAACATGCAAATGAAAATGAATTGCTCCTTAGCTCATCTGGAGTGGTGTTGGAGGTTAACGAAAGGGAGAAAATTTTTTACAAAAGTTTGAGGGATCTAGTGGAACGAATGTATAGATGTTCTTTCCACTTACAATACAAAAATCAATCCAATGATTCCAAGAACCAAATTTTATCTAAACTATAGGAAGAGTTTCCAGAGAATTGGTCAATGAGACATGTCAGACTTTGAATAGCAAAAACATACAACAACAAAAAAGAAGGAATGAGAAAGTAATGTTCCTTTAAATTTTTTTCTAGAATTATTTATAAATATCACTTTTGTTATATTTACTTTTCATATATCAATATAAAAATTAAATAGTTTATTGTCATGTTAATTTTTCAGGAAGATTATGAAAATATCAAAAAATGAAAGAGCTGATATCAGAAATATGCCGATAGGAATGTCCAAAAAGGTGTACAAGGAGATGGTCAAAGAAATTGATAAAATTGCATCGCGGGAGGAGCCATCTCAACAACAACGTGCTTCAAATGTAATATGTAATCATTAAATTTTTCGATAATTAGGCACAATAAATAAACAATTTAGCATTAAATATTAACTTTCAAGTATTTTCTTGCAGAAAAGAAAAGAAAATGGAACCCATTCAGCACATAAAATAGGATGAAAAAGAAGAAAATGGTTGATATCTAAGTTTGTGAGTAATTGTTACTTCCTTATAACAACTTAACTAGATTTCATTTTTGTATATTTTAAGTTGTTTTACAACAATCATCATTGAATATCTTCAAACAGGTGCTAACATACAAAGAAGAACCATCCGACGAATTGATTGACATTGGGTTAAATATGGGTTGTGAGTATATGTTGGGATATCAGAAATTAATTGTGGAATTTTTAAGCATCTATCGATCTTGTTTTACTTAGCTTCGTCTATAATTAATAGAACAAAAAAATATTTTATATTAAATATGTGATTTGTTATGGGGTATCAAACTTGCAGGAAACAAAGTATGGAACTGCGCCAACAGATGAAATCTTCAAAGATGGCATTAAAGTAGGTTATGAAAGAATGTGTATAGTTCATGAGTCAATTTTTGCTATGGTACGTCATTTCTTTTCGATTTACATTGGTTTATATTATTTAATATTGCAATTTTCATTATTCTCGCCAATGTATATACACTCATTTGCAGTTTATTTTTATATTTGTAGATGGAAGGTGAAGAAGAAGAAAACAATCAACACCGTGAACAAGAAATTTCTCAAAATAACCCAAGTCATGGAAGTAGCTTGAGCAGTGACAACATTTCAAGTGAAGAATGATGATCATTATGTTTGAATATCAAAGCAAGGCATTTTATTTTTTGAAATATTTGTCTGTGAAATCAGATATTTTTTTTAATGTAATGGACATAGTGTCCCAATTGAAAGACAAAGGGATACCAATAACTGTCCCATTTTGTATGACAACGAATGTCTTATTCATATATATATAATAAAATATGTTTTAATTTATTCTATTGTGTTCTCCATTGTCGTTGTGAAATGTAATACCACTGATTAAATGTATGGATGATTAAATATTATAATGAAGAGATGTGAAATTTGATGATATCATATAACAAATTAATCCAAACATCACATTCAAATGCACTAATAAAAATTTAATTGATATGAATATTGTTATAAGATATGTGTCATCTTTTGATGAATAATGAATTTTAAAAAATCACAATAATTATGATATGATATAACAAATTAATCCAAACATCACATTCAAATGCATTAATAAAAATTTAATTAATATATTGTTATAAGATATGTGTCTACTTTTGATGAATAATGAATTTTAAAAAAATCACAATAATTGCACTGTCACAGGTCAATTTTTCTAAAAAATACAAAATGAGCACCGGTGCATGTCAGTTACTGTACACCAATGTGTTTGTACGATACAGTGCACCGGTGCATTTCTACGACCTATGGGCACCACACAAATACCAATACCATTTATAACTCTAGGTGTGTTTGCATGATATTGCGCACCAATGTGTTTATGTGAGACTACTCACCGGTGTGTTTGTACGACCTATGGGCACCGCACAAATACCAATCCGAATTAGAACAATTGGTGTGTTTGTGTGATATTTGACACCAGTGCGTTATATCACCTACAATGCGCCTGGTGCGGTTTTATAACTTTACGGCCTAGTGCACGTACCTTCAACCACCCTGGGCCAACCATCTAGATGACACACACCTGTGCATTGACACCTAAGTAGCGCACCGATGAAAAAAACATTTGTAAAAACCTACATCCGCCCTGTTTTTTTAGTTGTGTTGAAATTTTGTTAGAAGCTCTGTAAAACCTCCGTTACCGAAAATGGATGTTGTAGAAAAAAAATATTTGACAATTTTGGCCATTTTTATAACACTAAAAACCTCCTTTATAACCTCCGCTAGACAATCTTTTCCTTGTAGTGTGAGAAGTTTTTCTACGGGCCATACAGGGTGATCCATCTTGTTGCGGGAGTAGCATATGGTTTGGAGCTCCCCATTGGGAGTAATATCTCCAACATTTTTCATGTATCATGCCTCAAAAGGACCATTGGACAGTATGTAGTTGCCACCAGGGATCTCCCACTTCTTTATGATGTGAGCCATTTGGTTTTATCACCAAAGGCTAACTTGGACACTTGGGAGGGGCAGCTAAGGGACAGGTTGATGAGAGAATATTTGATTCACTAGAGGAGTCTACCTGATGAGGATGCTACATGGGGAGGAGAAAACATTTTACAGCTTCCATCCTTGCAGTTGCTTGAGGACAAGCAACATTTGTGAGGGGAGGACTGTAATATTCCAAATTATCTTTTAACTAGTTTGAATATTAAATTTTTCTTTTGTCAATAAAATGGATGAATAATTGGGTAGATAGACCCTTATATCTCTTAGTAGGAATAAAATCACTTCTAGTGTGAAAGTGGATCATCGTAGCTAGTTGAATAAAACACCCCTTGGTGTGAATGTGCACAATGCATGTGGATGGGGTCAAGATTGGCCAAATCAAAAGCACAATCATGGAGAGAGTGGAGATAGTGGAGGATAATGCAGTCACAATGGGAGGAAGTCTCCATGAGATTAGCATCATTATTGAGTCGGTAAAAGGGGGAGGAGGCTCACAATACATATAATGAAGGGGATGGCAGCCATAGAAGGCATTCTGAAAATTTTTTATGTGTGGTATTTTATAACTTTCTGCACGCTTCAGCTGTTTAGCGGAGTCTGATGTGATGTTTAGCACAAGGGTGTTTCCGAGCAGAAATCCCACCCTCATCCTTGAGGGACTTCGAGTACCCACTCAGGAGGGGTTCCTTTGAGCTTCATTCCATCATTCAGCATCAGGCCAATATTCATCCATGTTGGGTTTTTTAATGGGTAAACAAACACAAGCATTTAATTATCAATCCAGGCTAGTAGGACATAGAAGCATCTCCAAGATATATGGGTTTCAGCTATGATCAAGTTAGAAGATGATTTATTAATGATTAAGGAAATGCATATTACAAATATAAATCTAGCTTAAATAATTTCTAAATTCGAGTATGCAATCAGAAGCAGAATAATCTCCTAACTTAAGAGATTTGTTTGTCCTTCTCTAACAATATTAAATCATGAATTAGAAATCAAAAACTACTAATTGAGCAATAGATTAAGATGCATGAAACAATAATTGAAGAGGCTCTTAACTGAATAGGTCGTAGTTGTCCTTCATCATAGATTCATTTATCAATAATGCTATTGTTAGAAATCAGGAATTCAGAAAAGCATTAAAAGCATGATAAGACGAATTCTAGCTTAAGATCTTAATCAGATAGAAAGAATATTTAAATTAAACATTTGTTTGTCCTTTCATATGCATAATAAGAATGATAATTAGATTCATCAACACTCATAAATCATCAGCATAAATCTAATAAACAAGTTAAGCATAAGCAAACTAATTCAGAAACTACAACTACAAATAACTACGAAGTACACTTAGCTCAGTGTGGGGGCCCTCCACTCTTTCCTCACACATTGAAGGTGTTTTCAGCTACTTAAAACTTCAATCAATCAATCATCATATAACAACATCAAATGGAATAGAACATATCTTCAATTAGGTCTCTAAAGTCTCAGAAATAATAATGTTAAGTCATACAATTTCTATATACCTCAATGGTTCATAAACTTGGTATAAATAGAGAAAAAATAAACAAACTATGCTACAATGTCTCTAACAACCTTATCTTATCCTAATCCGATCCATCTAAGTCTAACTCATCCAATTAGTTACACCAAATCTGGAAAAATCCCAAAATCTACTATTTCTACCTTATTTTCTAGGGATTCCTAAAAAACAAGTCATGTTTGACCAGTGTTGACCGGGCATGTTTTAGCTCGGTTTGACTGAGCCAATAGGTGTATATCCAATCTTAGTTCCCAAGCTTTCTAGAAATGTATCCAGCTCGAGCCCAAGTGTCCTACAAAAATGAAAACCATGAAGCCACTACGGGAATTTCTGATCTGGTCCAAAACTGCACTTAAAACCCAATTACAAAAATTTCTAAAAATTGAAAACATAATTTATTTTCCTGAATATGCATAATAAGGTCAAAATAGGTCATATTTGGATGGTATAAAGTGGAAAATGATGGAAATTAGGTGGATTTTAATAAGAAAAATTTGATCAAAAACGAGGGCCAACATCTCCCCCTTTCTTACTCTCAAGCATGTCCTCACGCTTGCCTTTGTCTCCTTGAAATTATGCGTTTGTATGATGACTACCCTGCTAATGTACCTATGACTCTGGCTCCTAATGTTGAAGCTTCCTGATGAGTTTCCTGTAAAAGGATGTCAAGACCCTCATGTATTTTTCTCTCTTATTTATATATGTGATCTAGACTTTTGAATACTTTTGGATAAGAGAAAGGAAAAATATTCTGAGTTTGGCTATGAAAATACCTTTTTTGGAAGATACTTTATCAAAAATCCTATTAGAACCGAGTTCTCAACACCTTTAGGTTTGCTTTTTTTTTAACCTTCTCTGCTTTTGATGAACACCATATTTGAAAATCAAACCTTATTATGTCTTCAGAGATCCTCAAATTTTGAAATGAACAATCCTCTAAAAATCAATTTTGAAGATACTGCTCTATGTCCTTAAAAATCATTTTCAGAAAATGAATCTTTGTTCTTCAAAAATAGATTTTGGAAAAACAATTTATGTCCTAGAGAAATCGAAATTGGAAATACCCCGTATGCAACAGAACCATTCATTTACTTGCTTTGAGAAATCGATTTTGGAGATAGGAATTAAAATAACCCACAGGTCATATACAGTTTTGCTCGACTGTAAAATCCTCCTCAACATCCAAATTGGAAAAATAATAATCAACCTTCTTTGCCTTGTTTAGAAAATAAATAAAAATTTGAATTCTGGAAATAAAAAATTCTCTTACAAGTCTCTGAAGAAATCGATTTTTTTTTATCAACAATCCATCTCTTTCTCTTTGCCATACACAATCCATTTCGAGCAACAAAATAGATTTTTCTTTGCCTTTAAATCTTCAATTTCTGTGACTTATGAGCTGCAACAATTTATGTATATTTTTATTGAAGAATAAAATTCCCAAAAAAAAATCTTCAGTGTACATATCCTCACTGTTCTGCAAAATGATTTTTAAATATGTTCTTTTTGCACAATAAAATTCCTTTGTTCTAGTGTTAGAAAGTTTGATCTTTGATTTTATAGCCATCACTAAAAAAAAAAATGGTGCAACTTTCCTCGAGGATATATGTTATAGAGAAACACTTTTAAAAGGATTTGAAAATCTTGTAGGGAAAGCCAATACAAATAGAGTACCAATTACCATACATATTAATGCTTTATTTTAGGCCACGTACTTTGAAGGACCAACGAAGGATGCCAATCTGGTGTAGGAAATGAGTTGTAGGTAACTGGATTGATTCCCATCAAAAGCGCCAGATTTAATACACTTTTAGTTAAATAGGTCTCTATATTTACAATGTGAACATGTTCCATTACAATTTGAATATCATATTTTCCGGATATCTCAACATACAATCAGTAGTAGACTCTGGCACATAGCTGATCGGATTTGGGCACAATCTTCTTGTGAGATCTCTGAGTTAATAACTCATGTTTAACAGCGTCATCCTTTAATTAAAACTCTCATTTTAATATCTCTAAGGATTCATTTCTTCGTAGCTGGCAAAATCGATTTGATTGATAGCATAGTTTAAAGTTGTAATATTCCAAAAATTTAGCATACAGCTAAATTGAATATTATAGTTTGTTTTGTCACTAGATAGGTGAATAAGTGGGAGGGGAGGCCCATAAACCTCTTTGAAAGGAATAATGACACTCCTAATGTGAAAGGAGGAAAAATAAACAGCCGGATTAAGCACCTTTGGGTGTGAATTGGAGGGAATACATGTTGAAGAGGTCAACTTTGACCAAGTCAACAGCGTTGTTATGGAGGAGTGGCATTCATGAGGAGCCAGCGTAGTTTTAGTGGAGGATAACTTGCATGAGCTTAGTGGCAAGTTTGGATGGGACCCAATGTGAGGAGGCTCACACACTATATATGGATGGGATGGAAGCCATTTTTATTCATGTTTTTATATTATCATTTGATATTGGTCTTTTTAGACTTTGCATCCTTTGGCTGTTTAGCAAGGTTGTTGTGTTGTTTAGCACAAGGGTGTTCCTGATCAGGAATCCCTACCTCATCCTTAGGGAGGGAGAGGTTCTTTGGGCTTCATTTTCTCATTCTGACATTCTGGCCAAGCTACCTCCTTCAGCGACAGCGTAGTTTCTGTTTAGAGTTGGGTTGTGTTGCAAGGTGCAGCAAAGGAGGATCACATAGAGCCATTTCTGGGCTTGTTTTTCAGTGGAGAGGTAGCCTATCCATTGGAAGATCAGCAAGGAGGGCTCATGGGCATATTTTTACATCTTTGGAATTATACCAACCATCTACCATCCCTCACAGCGCAGTCATAAACCAAAACTGCGTTATTTTTGGAGGCAGTTGCTGGGAGGGTTCATTGAGCTCATTAGGAGTGTCTATTTCTAATATAGGTATCAACCTTCTATTTAGAAATACTATTGGAGGAGGAAATTATCATTTCAAATCTGTCATAACCTAATTTTCTTCAAATCTAGTTTGCAATGACATCTCAACTCCAGGGTTATTTAGTACATTGTATATTTCTTGGTATTTCTAGCAATCTTTTCCGGGTTGGCTAGAAATCATGTATTAGAGCTCACATCTTCTTCTCTGGGCATTTATTTTGTCTCTATTAGCCATATTTCATTTATTTATGTTTACAGAAGCAGCTACACTGGTATAGATAACGCTATCACTACTCTCCAACATTATATACAGTTGCAGCAACTCATTTGCTGATTGTTCTGATCATTAGAGGCTTGTTCTTATTGCTTGAGTGGATTTTCCCTCATGATATTTTTGTATAATGTTGTTGATATCTTAATAAAATGATGGCTTCATATTGATCCCTCTTATGACATGTTCAGATTTGTTGTGTTTTACATTATTATGTCTTGTATTGCTGCTATTTCCATTTGGGAATATTACAAAAGTTTAAAGGTGGCAATGTCGTTTTTAAATAGTGACAGAAGCCCAGTTTATAACTAAAATTTCATGTGACACCTCTTACACAATCCCAAATTTTCTTAACCACAAAATTTGCTCAAGACTCATAAAAATCCAGAATTGAGAATCGATATCCTTACCTGGCTCTTCTGCGTGATTTCTGGGTTTTTTGAAGCATTTTAATCCACTCAACACACCGAGAACTTGGCATTCAACTCTGCATTAAAACCGATGCTCAACCTTCCTATTTTTCCACAAATTCCTCACTTATTTCTACATCGCTCTTCCTTATCTCTAGCTTCTCTCTTTAACACTATTCTCTGTGTTTTCTTAGTTTTGGCTTCTTTCTTGAGGTATTATTTGTCTGCATGGCATTAACATCCTTTTTCTGAGCTTAATTTGAGCCATGATGGTGAAATAATTCGTAATGAAGGTCTCGGTTATATATAAAAAAAAAAAAACATTATAGAGGAATGTAATGGCTTTGCACAACATTTTGAACTCGTTTCACTATTTCATTATGCCAACTCACTTGCATATTGTACCTACCATGGTTGCGTCGGTCCTATATATTCCCACTTGTTTCTTTGTTGCAGCTTGAATTTATTTTTTCTCAGTGTGAAATGTTGTGTTCTCTCTTCAGGAAATGGTGCATTCACCCAGCATTCACACCCCACAATTCTTTGTTGCCTGCGTTCACCTCACAATTTTTTCCTATGTTGGAGTTTATCTCTCAAGAAATTCACTGTCGGAGTTCACTTCTTCAGAAATTTCCTGCATGAAGGTGCTCTCTGGGTTTGTTGAGCGTTACTCTTCTCTGCGTACTTTTGATTTCCCATGTGTTCAATTGAAAACATTTCACCTTCGTCCTTTCCTCCACGGTGTATGCCTACATCCCATCACCATTACTTCACGTTCTCCACTTCACTCATATCTCTGTTAGCCCATACTTTCATGCTCATAATTTCGTTGCATCATAAGCCCATACCTTCATTCCTTTGCATACCCATAATTTTTTTGCATCATTTTCAACTTTGGTTATGTACTTTGTATTACTCATTGCATTTTCACTTAGGTTTGTGTCACAATTGCATTATCCAACATATGAATAATTTTAAACCCTTGCATACTAGTGTACCATTCCATAAAATGGTATATATGTATTTTTTCTAATTGCACCTTGCAACCTTGGTTTTGCAACTTTGTTTTGTTTAATTTAATTTTAAAATGACCCTAGAATGGTCATGTTTAAAATTAATTTTTTTTTTTATCATGACACTAACTCTTGTTGGTTTTGTAGGCAAATCAAAAATTCTTCATGGGAAAAATATTAAATCCTCAATCTTTGATCAAAGTGCTTACAGGTTAATGTAGAGATATATGGATTAATGTAGGTTAAATGAAAGGTATCGTAGGATAATGGTAAGGAAATTCATAAGATTATGATGATGTATGATGGTGTAATGGATAGGGTTATGATAAATGTAGAATTGGTATGGAACGTAGGATTATAATGAGGGTAGGGTAGGAAAGTAATGTGTTATGTGATGATGTAGGATATAGGTAGGGTAAATGTAGGGTGTTAGTAGAATGATAGGATGCATATTCAAGTTTAAATCAGTTTAACAATTCTAGAAATTTTTCAAAATCAAAGGTTCTAAGAATTTTTTTTTTTACTTACTGTACTTTCCCTTTCGCAACATAGCTTGATGTTCATACTGATTTGATGATGAATTTTGTTGGTTCGTCCAAATTTGACTCATGATGATGGTCCTTCAAAGATGCTTTTAGATGGAATATAAACAATTGTAACTGCTTACTTGAACCTCTTGATATTATGTTATTTCATGTTCTTCTTGACATCTGCTATTGATTCGGGTCCTTTCTGATTATTATTGTTCAAGTCCCTTCTGCAATGATATTCAATGTTTTTTTAGGTCCCTTCTTCAATGATTTTTAAGTGATGTTTCATGTCCCTTTTGCATGATATTTTCAACGATGTTTCAGGCCCCTTTTGACATGTTATTCAGGTCCCTTCTGCAATATAGTTGTTCAAACTATTTGCATAGTTTTATTACGAAATTCCCCCTTGGAGGATTATTTCTGCAAAATCAAACTGAAGTAAAACAAAATAGAGGATTCATATTGGCCAAAAAAATTGGTTTTCCGATATGAATTCGATTTTGTATTGTGCCAATTTCCTATATTTTCACAACCAAACTCTTTTATTATTTTTTATATTTTTTCTTCTTCTTTTTTTGGATGGAGGTGGGGTTTAATGGATTCGAAAAGTATGGAATTCTTATGAAAGTAAGATAGGTTGAAGTCATCATCTAAGAGTAGATGGATGGATAGATAGAAAATAGGTCTGGACTTCAACATGCATGATTGTGAAACTTAACATACAATATGGTAGATGAATGCCATCATGAACAATATGGATTATGAAAGGATTATTTTACAATGGATGTGTCTTGTCATGGTAAAACTTGACTTCTTCTTCTTATTATTAGCTTCATGTATTTTGCCTCGATCTTGATCTTCTTGTAGGGTTGTTGATCTACCACTGAAAGCGAGTTTCATGAATTTTGGGTTTCATGAATTCAACATCTTGTGAATTCCACTTTGATTTGACTTAAAAATTTGTATTCATATTCTGAAATATGAAAAAGTTTAAAGAATTGACTTTGAAAAGTCCTTTGTCCATGGAGTTCTCCTCTTAAATCTTCTTATGACCTGAAAAAACATAGCATTTGCCTGCAATACAATATTAGATGATGGAGGAAGAGAGGTGTACAGTCTCTCTTCTTCCAAGTAATATGTAAAATAATTACAAGAAATGCTTGAAAACAAGTCCAGATATGATATACAAAGAAAATGCATATGTTTACCCCTTGAGGAATGGTGATCAACATAGACCTCCTAACGATATTTTGCTCACAAAATATTCGTTTTATGTCAAATTAGAGTGATTCCAAAGCCAAGTTGAAGTGAATTCATATGTATATATCTAGTATAAACAGGTTTTGAAAATGGTTTAAAATGATATTCTAAAAATGATGAGAAGTACCATGTTTGATAGAGCTTCTTGTAAATTTTTTACTTAACCAACAGTCACTTTTTGGAGTGGAAATTTTTCGTTAAAGATCGGATCGATGTGATTCTACTTGGAGATTAAAGTAGAATTATTTTCTTCTTTCAGTAGAAATAGGTTTAAAATCAGTAGGTTTGATATCACAAAATTGGTGATGAACAGACCTAGGAGGCAGAGTTTTGATTATGCTGATTTAAGACATGCAATCACTAAATGCGGAATAACTTTTTCACCTAGCGTCCAAATGTGATTATTCAAATTGTATCATGAACTAGCCTTCAATACCTATCTCCATGAGAAACATTTTTTGAAAGGAAGATGATTTGATATGTGAAATATGCCAATGAACAGTCAAGACCTAGACTTGTCACCATGCAGATTTTTTGACAAGAAGCTAGTATTTTGAGCATAGATTTTTAATATGATGTTGGATCGAGCTGATTAAAAATTATTTGGAAACTATATTCCAAGGGATATCTTCCCTATTAATATCAGGTCAAAATATTTCCATTAGAACCCTCAAATCAATGCTATACTAACTCTGTCCTTAAAATATTTCTTCAAATCTAGTGTTTATTTTGATCATTTTTTTTTCCTGATACAAATTGAAATTTTCAAAATGGATTTAGAAACTAGATTTCAAGAGATACCTTGTTTAAATTTTTTTTTTTTTTAAATGATCCTATATGGTTCCCCATAATAGGATTGTCTTTAGTGCATTTTGTCATGAAATCCTTTCAAATGAGTATTGAACAATGATGTGAAGAATTATTTATGAGAAAAAGTGTTATTGTGCACTCATTCCACCCATTTATTTATTTTATTCTATTCTATCCTACTCTATTGTATAAAAATAATTCATTCTCTCAATTATAAGGAATTTCCAATGCATCCATTTGCGTAACAAGATCGTAAGTAAAATCACATCCAAGTTTGAAAAATATACTTTAATGAATGCTTGGACATGAAAAATCAGTTGATCATAAAAATTTAATGCTAAAGGATGTTGAATAATGGAGTGGTTTTGTGACCTAATGATTAGCTGAAACCAATTTTTAAGATGATCTCTGTTTTCTTGGCTCTCTTTTGTTGCCATATCACAAAGTTCTTCGTGTAGCACTTGTTCAAAATCTTGAATGCACAAGGGATCTTGTGATATGCATGCTAGAAATTCTTCAATTTCGGGTTCTAATGTTTGATCTTCATTGCATGTGATCCACGACTTATTCATCTCCTTACAAATATAAGTAGAAGAAGATTCTAAGTTTTCTTCTTGTGGGTCCCCTTCATGGATGTTTTGATCCTCTTCTAACATCTAAAATGAAGATTCATCCCTAGTGATCACTCTAAATTATGGACAAGGATTTAAGAAGTGTAGAAATTTTAATACAAATTATGTATTTCCTGGATTCTCTTGATCTAAAATTTATATGCCACTGTTAAATATAGAATCGCTTCTACAAAAACCTTTGCAGAAATTTAAAACATGATCGCCAATTGCAAACACATGAAGAAAGATCAATCACACATAACACAGATGTTTTTACCAAGAAATCATAAAGCTAAAAACCCGACTATCATATATTATGTATATATCATGGATCATGAAACAATCTCATACAAAAATCTAATCCAATATACAATCGTCTCACACTGTCATACAAAAATTGGCAAATACATGCGCCAATTTATTGCCTCCTGACAGCCTGCCTCCATTGCGTAATCCCTGCTGATCACAATCCATGAATGAATGAGATCCTACTTGCCTTGACTGAAAAATCCTCATTGGCATCTCCAATGTGTGTGTGGTTGCATGAGTGCACCCACTAATGTCACAATTGATAGTCAAACTTTCCCTTTCACCTATCTCTCAACTGGGTCTCCTCTGGATCTGAAATGCATGTAGTTAACAGTAGTAAATCTTTAGTTGCATGTGGGACCACTGCTTGTGAATTAATTAAATAATTAATTCACTAATCTCTCACTAGTGTATGTTTAGTTACAACTAGCACAACTGAGTTTAACTCACTTAACTGATTAAAATTAATTTACAACTCACATAACTACACATCCAACTATGTTACAACTTCGAATCACTCAGTTACAACTAAGTCCACTTGCATGTCCCACCAACCAACCTTTGAACTGGAATTTCCCATAGCTAATTCGTTTGCCACTTCATTTAACTACTTCCAAGTGCTCATTGAGAATAGATTATTATTTATTGTCCAACTAATATTAAGGGATAATAATAGTCGACATGCATCTATAAATAGACATGTGATCTATAAATAGACTTCGCACATACATCTAAAAATAGAACATCATCTATAAATATAATTTTCTCACAATTTATAAATAGACTTCCGCTATAAATAGAATTTGCTCATCTGTTCTAAAAATATACTTACACAAAAAAATAGCCTGAGGCTCAATCCTAGTGTAGGTGCTTAATTTTCACTAGGATCATCATCTTGTTGAATCTCTTATCCTTCACCCCGATCTTGTCTCTATGGTATTCGAATTTTCTCCTAGTGAGCTCCTTCGTAAGAATATCTGCATCCTGATCTTCCGTAGGAATGTATTGAAGCAACATGATCTTCCGCTACACACAATCTCTGATATGATGATACCAGATATCTATATGCTTAGATGTATCATGAAACACAGGATTAATTGAGAGTTTAATGTAACTATGATTATCACAATGAATCACTCTAGGATCTAAATGAGAACCAAACAAACCAACCAGGATCTTTCTCTTCCAGATAGCCTCACATGCAGCTTGACTTGCTGCCATGTATTCCGCTTCCGCTAAACTGAGTTCCACGGATATTTGTTTCCTACTGTACCAAGAAAAAATTGTAGATCTGATACTAAAGACCCCCCTTGATGTGCTCTTTCTGCCCGTTTGGCTTCCTGCCCAATTTGCATCCGTGAAGCCATGCAACTTCACCTCATCCATCTGTCTGTACCACAAGCCATACTCAGATGTGCCCCTCAAGTATCTCAGGACATGCTTTCCCGCCTTCCAAAAGAGCTTGGTAGGCTTAACCATCGCTTGACAAAGCTGGTTCACTACATACCATATGTCCATTCTTGTATTCACTAAATACATTAGCGAACCCACTAACTGTCGATAAACCATAGCATCCACTACATCTCCAGATGTAGCATCCTCTTTCCTCCAGTTTCCTAGAAGAGGAGTATCCATGGGTTTGCAGCCCTCCATGTGAAAATTACCTAATATCTCCCTTGCATACATGCCTTGAGACACAAAAATTTCACCATCTCGCTGCCATATTTCCAATCCAAGGAAATAATCAAGGAGACCCATATCCTTCATCTCGAACTCCTTTGCAAGGTCCTCCTTGCATGAGTGTATCAGCTTCTCATCACCAGTCAGTATTAAATCATCAACATAAATAACAAAAATTAAAATCTTACCCTCCACCACAATTTGGTATAGTTTTCATCTGCCTCACTCTTGGTGAAGCCAAGTCTGGTGAAATAGCTGTTGATCCAAGTGTACCAAGCACAGGGTGCTTGCTTCAGCCCATATAGCGCTCTTTTGAGTCTACACACATGCAACTCGTTGTTGAAGATCTCAAATCCTTCGGGCTACTCAATGTACACTTATTCCTCAATGATCCCATTGAGAAACGCAATCTTCACATCCATCTGATGAATGTTCCAACCCATCTGCGCTAAGAGAGAAAGGATGGTCCTTATGGAAGAATACCATGCAACAGGTGCAAAGGTTTCTTCATAATCAATCTTCTCAATCTATGAGAAGCCTCGGACCACAAATATTCCCTTGTATTTCTCAACACTCCCATCAACATCTTTCTTTACCTTGTAGATCCATCTTGAACCTATCACTGATTTATCAACTGGCCTTGGAAAATTTTCCCAAGCACTGTTTCTGACAATGGATTCATACTCCTCCACTATTGCATCTACCCATGTGGGCTCTTGCACTACTTCTTGAAAGGAATATGGCTCAGTCACAATACATTTTCTCATGAGAGCCAATAAATTGGTCAGGAGATTTTCTTTGTCTGCACTTTGAATTAGGGGCTCCTACATTCTGCACATCATCGTCTCAACCTATTAGCTTCTGTGGTATGCCTTCTGCCAGTTCTGATGTTTGGCTCTGCGTGAGTGGAATCCTCCACTCCATGAACCTCCTCCTGTGGTTGATCCACATCTAGAGACTCATCTTTTGGGAACCAACAATTCCTCCTCCACATGCAAGTCTAGCTCCCTCTCAAGCGAAAATCGCATGGCTTTCCCCTCATCAAATTTTATATCCCATCACATAACATTCATCTTACTGTTAGGAAAATACACACGATAATTATGGGGTGTTTTTGTGTACCCCACAAACATCCCAACTTCAGCAGTCGACTCCAACTTATTCCTGGCATTCTTGGTCACATGCACATAAATTGATGAGCCAAAAATATTAAAGTGAGTGATCCAGGTGGATATTGGTGGCCACCCACCTATTGCACTTGGGGCCCCACCATTGTCTCTTTCAATTTTTCAGTTTTGGCACAACTTACTATTTTTGACAGTTTTTCGAGTCCTAAACTTCCAGAGCCGTTTTGAGACCCTAAACGACATTTTTTGGGAAAACCGAGAGCGATTGAGCCTAGATTTCTTACATCAAAAGTTGTACTCCTTAGATAGATATTTCTAACGAGCTATTGAGTGTGTCAAATGGAGATCGTATGCCAAAGTTACGTCCCTGGGACGTTGAA
Organism: Pinus albicaulis; assembly: GCA_034641835.2. NCBI lineage: Eukaryota > Viridiplantae > Streptophyta > Pinopsida > Pinales > Pinaceae > Pinus > Pinus albicaulis. The sequence continues at coordinate 340,313,448 of CM076576.1, forward strand.
ACACCAATTTACCCAAACGGGGCCCATAGTTTTGGCGCTTCATCTCCTAGGGTTAGGTTTTTGGACGTTTGGAGTTTTCCATTGTTTCTAAATAATAAATAGGCCCTTGAGCCTCATTGTAACATAGTTCAGAGTTTTGTAGCTACCACATCTCTTCTCAGAGATATGCTACCAGCACCCTAGCTATTTTTATTTCCATATGTATATAAGCATATTTCAGTCAGTTGGTTTAAATAAAATGAAGTATTATTTCCACTGCATCTCTGTGTTTATGCCTATTTCTATATTTTATTGCGTTCCTGCAGAAATCCAAATCAGTGAGAAACATCTGGTTTCTTACCAGTGAAATATTCTTCAGGTGTACTCATGCCAAGTACTCTATGAGGACAATGGTTTCGCACATAAACCGCAGTGTTGCATGCTTCCGCCCACAAATGCATTGGTAGGCCCTGATCATGTAGCATTACTCGTACCACACCCACGATCGTTTTGTTCTTCCTCTCCGTGACCCCATTTTGATGTGGGTTATGAGGCGCTATGAGTTCTCTTCGAATTCCTTCTTTGCTACAGAAGTCTTTGAATTCATTAGAGATGTATTCTCCACCATTATCACTCCCCAAAGCCTTCACTTGCTTCCTCAACTCTTTCTCCACTAATGCCTTAAACTAACAGAACTTTGAGAATGTTTTATCCTTCTTCTGCATGAATAAGATCCAGCATTTACGAGAAAATTTATCAAAAAAAATAACATAATACCTATATTTTGTTGTTGAAGCAAACGAGAATGGTCCACGCATGTTTGTGTGAACTCTCTCCATGATCACCGAAGCACGGTTCTCCTTTTCATGAAAGGTGGAATTTACATACTTCCTCATGGTTCAACCCTTGCACTGATATAATTGAGCAAGTGTTCCCATTGGAATTCTAATAGATATTTGTTGCATGAATTTCAAGTCTCCATGATGAAGATGGCCCAATCGCGTGTGCCATAATTCGCCCTCATCTTGGCTCACCACTTTTTTTGCCTTGCCCATCATGGCAGCACAACCATCTACCTCCATCTTGTAGATATTCTTAACTCAAATCCCTATCCTCTTCGCTTGACCCATTGTTTTATGTAGCAGGAAGTATTTTCCATCGCTGAAAACAACGTCATAGCCTCTGTCCTCCAACATCGTGACTGAGACCAATTTTTACTTCAGACCTGGAACATGCATAAAATATTTCAATTTAAATGATTTACCTGACTCAATCTCAAAGGTAATGGTACCAATTTTGTTCGTAATGTAGCATCCATCGTTTCCCATCTCTATATGCATTTAGAGATCTTTCTCCTCCAAGTCACTGAAAAGCTCCTTATCTCCTGTCATGTGGAAGGAAGCACCACTATCAAGATACCACACCGATCCCAATGCAATTGATACCAAGAATGTAATCAAGGAGTAATCAATATCAAATTTTGAGGCAAGGGCCTCACCAGCTACAGCTCCAGCAACCTTCTTGTTCTTCTTCCTCTGTGGGCAGTTAGTGGTGAGATTCCCATGTTCGTGACAGTGAAAACACTTCACCTTGTACAAATCCAGCTTCTTGCTTTTAGACTCAGATTTTGAATGGAATTTATTCCCCTTCCCTTTCCTTGCCTTGGCAGCCAAATCAAAATCCTCTTCATCATCATGCTTTGATGAAGAGCCATCTCTGGTGTTCCGCCTGAACTCCTCCTGCAATAGATCTGACCACAGTCGTTCCCAATCCGGAAATTTTTCCCATCCGTTGACAGAGTCTTCATAACTGTGCCAACTCTTAGGAAGTCCCAAGAGATCTAAGCTCACCAAATCATCATCATAAATAGTGATTCCCACACTCCCCAATTCATCCCGACATTGGAAAAACTTTGTGAGATACTTTGGAATATTGTCGCCCTTTTCCATATTGATATTTCTGAGTTTATCTTTCAGCACCAATTTCCTATGGTCATTGTTTCTTTAGAAAAGATCCATCAAAGCCTTCCACATAGAAAATGGAGTGGCTTTCCCATGAATTATTGAGACAATGTGGTCTCGTACACCTTCCAACAGAATCCTTCTCGCCTTCGCTACTTTCTTTTTCCATGCATCAAGTAATGCAGCATCCGTCGAAGTGGGCTTAGGAACATCATTGTCGATGAATTTCTTCAAGCCATTTTCTTCAAGCACCGCCTCCATCCAATCCTTCCAGGAAATGTAGTTCAAACGGCCCTCAAGTGCATACTCTAGCCGCAAGCCATTGAAATCCATTTCAATATTTACTCAATTGTAGCACCAAGAAATTCTTGCAGCAAATTCGAATTGTTTCCACAAACAAACTCAGCTATTGCTTCAAAATTTCAATCTTCAATGCTCAAATACCATGTAGAAATTTTAATACAAATTATGTATTACCTGGATTCTCCTGATCTGACAATTATATACCATTGTTAAATACAGAATCACTTCTACAAAAATCTTTGCGGAAATTTAAAACACGAAAACCAATTGCAAACACATGAAGAAAGATCAATCACACATAACACAGATGTTTTTACCAAGAAATAATAAATCTAAAAACCCCACTATAATATATTATGTATATATCATGGATCATGAAACAATCTCATACAAAACTCTAATCCAAGAGCTCTTAGTAAAATATACAATTGTCTCACACTATCATACAAAAATTGGTAAATACATGCACCAATTTACTACCTCCTGACATCCTGCTTCCACTGTGAAATCCCTGTTGATCACAATCCCTGAATGAATGAGATCCTACTTGCCTTGACTGAGAAATCCTCATTGGCATCTCCAATGTGTGTGTGGTTGCATGAGTGCACCCACTAATGTCACAACTTATATTCAAACTGCCCCTTTCACATATCTCTCAACTGGGTCTCCACTGGATTTGACATGCATGTAGTTAACAGTAGTAAATATTCAGTTGCGTGTGAGATCACTACTTGTGAATTAATTAAATAATTAATTCATTGATCTCTCACTAGTGTATGTTCATTTACAACTAGCACAACTGAGTTTAACTCACTTAACTGAGTTAAACTAATTTACAACTCACATAACTACACATCCAACTCTGTTACAACTTCGAATCACTCAGTTACAACTAATTCAACTTACATGTCCCACCAACCAACATTTGAACTCAAATTTCCCATAGCTAACTGGTTTTCCACTTCAATTAGCTATTTCCAAGTGCTCATTTAGAATAGATTATTATTTATTATCCAACTAATATTAAGGGATAATAATAGTCGACATGCATCTATAAATAGACATGCGATCTATAAATAAACTTCGCACATACATCTAAAAATATAACATCATCTATAAATAGAATTTTCTCACCATCTATAAATAGAATTCCACTATAAATAGAATTTTCTCATCCGTTCTAGAAATAGACTTACACCTAAAAATAGCTCAAGGCTCAATCCTAATGTAGGTGCCTAATTTTCACTAGGATCATCATCTTGTTGAATCTCAACAAGAAGATCCTTGTAGTGGCATACCCTCCTTCGCTAAATGACTTCTTTAACATCATCTTTTGGAGATCTTGTTGGGCAAATAGATTTTGTAGTTATTTAATTTTTTTTGTTTTGTTGGGGGGTTTTGTTTAATTAATATACCCTTCTAATCTCTATCTCTAGGCATAAAGAAACATAAATAAAATAAAAACTAAGTTTTGTTGATTTTGATGTTTTTTTTTTTATCTTCCTAATTTACCACTTCGAAATATGCTTCCCCAGCAAAGATGCCAAAATGTTGGGTTGTTTAACGGGTAAACAAGCACAAGCATTTAATTATCAATCCGGGCTAGTAGGACTTAGAAGCATCCCCCAAGATATATGGGTTTCAGCTATGATCAAGTTAGAAGATGATTTATTAATGATTAAGGAAATGCATATTACAAATATAAATCTAACTTAAATAATTTCTAAATTCAATTATGCAATCAGAAGCAAAAGAATCTCCTAACTTAAGAGATTTGTTTTTCCTTCTCTAACAAGATTACTTCATGAATTAGAAATCAAAAACTACCAATTGAGCAATAGATTAAGATGCATGAAACAATAATTTAAGAGGCTCTTAACTGAAGAGGTCCTGGTTTTCCTTCATCATAGATTCATTTATCAGTAAAGCTACTGTTAGACAACAGGAATTCATAAAAGCATTAAAAGCATGAAAAGATGAATTCTAGCTTAAGATCTTAATCAGATAGAAAGAATGTTTAACTTAAACATTTGTTTGTCCTTTCATATGTATACTAAGAATGATAATTAGATTCATCAACACTCATAAATCATCAGCATAAATCTAATAAACAAGTTAAGCATAAGCAAACTAATTTAGAAGCTGCAACTACAAATAACTAGGAAGTGCACTTAGCTCGGTGTGGGGGCCCTCGACCCTTGCCTCACATACTGAAGGTGTTTTCAGCTACTTAAAACTTTAGTAAATCAATCAGCATATAATAGCAGCAAATGGAATAGAACAAATCTTCAATTAGGTCTCCAAATTCTCAGAAATAATAATGTTAAGTCATACAATTTCTACATACCTCAATGGTTCATAAAATTGGTATAAATAGAGAAATAATAAACAAACTATGCTAAAAAGTCTCTAACAGCCTTATATTATCCTAATCGCATCCATATAGGTCAAACTCATCCAATTAGTTACACAAAATCTGGAAAAATCCCAAAATCTACTATTTATGCCCTATTTTAAAACGATTCCTGAAAAACGGGTCATGTTTGACCAGCATTGACCCCGCATGTTTTAGCTCGGTTTGACTGAACCAATAGGTTTACATCCAATATTAGTTCCCAATATTTCTAGAAATGTATCCATCTCGAGCCCAAGTGTCCTGCAAATATGCAAACCATGAGTTTATTACGGGAATTTCTGATCTGGTCCAAAAATGCACTTAAAACCCAATTTTTACAAAAAATTCAAAAAATTGAAAAACGTAATTTATTTTCCTAAATATGAATAATAAGGTAAAAATAGGTCATATGTGGATGGTATAAAGTGGAAAATTATGGAAATTAGGTGGATTTTAATAAGAAAAAATTGATAAAAAACGAGGGCCAACAAGCCACCTTCAGCAGCACAGTCTCCTTCACGAATTGCACAATTCAGGAGGGCAGTTGTAGTGGAGGGTTGAGAACCCGAGTTCTTGAGCTTGTTTTCCAATGAGGGGAGAAGCCCTTCATCTGTAAATTTAGTGAGGAGGAGTATCATCTATTTTATCATCATATCAACCACCTCTTGACAGTTACTCAGTTGTAGAGCGTAATTCAGCCCTAGGACTGCATTTTTCATCTTGAGTATTTCAAGAAACCCCTTTTGGGCTATCTTGGAATTGCGTTGGAAAGCCTAGATATTTGATTCCGGCATTTTCTGAGCACTATATCAGCAGCTCCATGTATTCTCAATAGGACTGTGCATTCATAGCCTTTGGCATTTTGTGTAGTAGCAGTGTTTCATGTTTTGGTGCATTGGGTCATTTCAGGCTTGTTTTGCCTAGCTTGAGTGTCTTTTTCCTCAAGATATTGTATTCATTTATGCTATTATATATAGTAAAATGGCTCAATGATCTGCTCATGTTTTGATGTATTAATATTTACTGCAATTTCCAAATTTATGTTCAATATTCCTGTTTTTCCTGTTTTGGGATATTACATACCACTAGAATCAGCTTGACAAGGAAAATCCAACATGGATGACCTTGACTCAAAAAGCTGTTGTTTTCCATGTCATATTTGTCAACAAAGGCAAGACATCTCCTGGTGTTGCTTGAGTTGACATAAATGACAACCACATTTTAACAATATCCCCCTTTTTCATTGATGGAAACACACGTACTTCCCTATGATCACTACTTCTCTTAACTCCATGCCTCTAATATTTATGGCTTGTCTTCTCTTCCCCTTTGACATCAATGTAAAATGGCGATTCCCCCTGAAAATTTTCCTATTGCTATGTATCTGTAACCTAACTCTACTTCGCCTTTCGACTTAGTTGGATAAAATCATTTTAATGTGAACTTGGTAGAACTCCAAGTTTTTGTCGAAGATACTCAAATGTCTCACGTGGTAAGGGTTTGGTGAATATGTCTGTTATTCACTCCTTTTTTCCAATATATTCCATTTTTATGTTTCTTTCGGCAACCTATTCTTGAAAAAAGTGATACTTGATAGGAATACGTTTTTCTTTTGAATGCATGAAAAGATTCTTGGAGATGATGATGGCGATGGTGTTGTCCCAAAGCATTGGAATGGGCTCATAAAAATTCACTTGAAGATCCTATTTTTTTCACCCAAAGGACTTGAGTAAAACAAGTTGGTGCTACTACGTATTATGCTTCCATTGTGGATAAGGAGATTGAATATTTCTTCTTTCTCAACCATGATACAATACAACCACATTTTTACAATCATAAAAAATTCCTACCCAATTTGCATATGTATAAGTTGTGATAGTTAAATTATTCCCTTTTGGACACCATAGACCAAAATCTATTATTCGCTTGAGATATTGAAATATTCTATTCACTGCAACAACATGGGATAATTTTGGTGCTTCTTGGAAACATGCTATTTTTGTAGAAATTTAATATAAAATACATGTATGTCCTGGATTCTCCTGATCTAACAATAATATGCTACTGTTAAATACAGAATCTCTTCTACAAATATTTGCATAATTTGAAACACAATCGCCAATCACAATATCATGAAGAAAGATCAATCACACATAACACATATAATTTTACCAGGGAAAGCTTATAGCTAAAAACCCCACTATCTTCTATTATGTATAATATCATGGATCATGAAACAATTACATACAAATATATAATCCAAGAGCTCCCATTACATGAGCTAACTATCTCACATTGTCATACAAAAATTGTCAAGTTCCTTAGCCAATTTACTGTCTCCAGACAGCCTGCCTCCACTGCGCAATCCTAGCTAATATCAATCCCTGAATTAATGAAATCCTACCTGCCTTGATTGCGCAATACTCTTGGGCACATCCAATGTGTGTGTGGTTGCATGTGTGCAACCGGATAATGTCACAACTGATAGTTTACTTCCCTTTCACCTGGAACTCAAATGGGTCTCCACTGGATCTGACATGCATGCAGTTAATAATAGTAAATCTCCAGTTGCATGTGAGACCACTCATTGTGAATTAATTAATAATTAATTTACTTGATCTCTCACTAGTATATCTTCAGTTACAACTAGCACAACTTAGTTCAACTTGCTTAACTGAGTTAAACTACTATACAACTTTCATAACTGCACTTCCAACTTTGTTACAACTTCGAATCACTCAGTTACAACTAAGTCAACCTTGCATGTCCCACCAACCAACCTCTTAACTTGAAATTTCTTTAGCTAACTGATTTTCCACTTTAGTTAACTATTTCCAAGTGCTCATTGAGAATAGATTATTGTTTATTGTCCAACTAATATTAAGGGATAATAATAGTCGACATGCATCTATAAATAGACATGCAAACTATAAATAGAACTTGCACATACATCTATAAATATACATGCATCTATAAATAGAATTTTCTCGTGCATCTATAAATAGGCATCCACCTAAAAATAGCCTAAGGCTCCATCCTAGTGTAGGTGCTTAATTTTCACTAGGATCTTCTTGTTGAATCTCAACACTCCCTCTCAACAAAAAATGAATTATCCTTCACCCCGATCTTGTCTCTATGGTATTCAAATTTTCTCCTGGTGAGCGGCTTCGTCAGAATATTTGCATCCTGAACTTTCGTAGGAATGTACTAAGGCAACATGATTCTCCTCTGCACACAATCTCTGAGATTATGGTACTAGATATCTATATGCTTAGATCTATCGTGAAACATAGAATTAATCGAGAGTTTAATGCAACTCTGATTATCACAGTGAATCATTGTTGGATCTAAATGAGAACCAAACAAACCAACCAAGATATTTCTCATCCATATAGCCTCACATGCAGCTTGAATCGTTGCCATGTATTCCACTTCCACTGAACTGAGTGCCACAGATATTTGCTTCCTGTTGTACCAAGAAATAGTTGTAGATCCAATGCTAAATATCCCCCGTGATGTGCTCTTTCTATCTAATGGGTTGCCCACCCAATCTACATCCGTGAAGCCATGCAACTTCACTCCATCTGTCTGTCTGTACCATAAACCATACTCTAATGTGCCCCTCAGGTATCTCAGGACATGCTTACCTGCCTTCCAAAAGAGCTTGGTAGACTTAACCATAGCTTGACTCAACTGGTTAACCGCATAGCAAATGTCTGGTCTCGTGTTCACTAGATACATTAGCAAACCCACTAACTGTCAATAGACAGTAGCATCCACTACCTCTCCAGAAGTAGCATCTTCTTTCCTCCAGTTTCTTGGAAGAGGAATATCCATGGGTTTGCAGCCCTCCATGTGATCTTTACCTAGTATCTCCCTTGCATACTTTCCTTGAGACACAAAAAATTCACCATCTTGCTGCTATATTTCCAATCCAAGGAAATAATTAAGGAGGCCCATATCCTTCATTTCAAATTCCCTTGCAAGATCCTCCTTGCATGAGTGTATCAGTTGCTCATCACAAATCAATATTAAATCATTAACATTAAGAACAATGATTAAAAGCTTACCCTCCACCACAATTTGGTATAGGTTTTCATCTGCTTCACTTTTGGTGAAGCCCAGTCCGGTGAAATAGTTTTCTATCCGAGTGTACCAAGCATGGGGTGGTTGCTTCAGCCCATACAGTGCTCTTTTGATTCAGCACACATGCAACTCGCTGTTGAAGATCTCAAAACCTTCAGGCTGCTCTATGTAAACCTCTTCCTCAATGATCCCATTGAGAAACGTAGTTTTCACATCCATCTGATGAATGCGTCAGCCCATCTGTGCTAAGATAGAAAGGATGGTCCTTATGGAAGAATACCTTGCGACAAGTGCAAAGGTATCTTCATAATCTATCCCCTCGATCTGTGAGAAGCCCCGGGCCACAAATCTGACCTTGTATTTCTCAACACTCCCATGAGCATCTTGCTTTACCTTGTAGATCCATATCGAACCTACCACTAATTTATCAACCGGCCTTAGAACAATTTCCCAAGCACTGCTTTTGAAAATGGAGTCATACTCCTCCACCATTGCATCTACCCATGTGGGATCCTGCACTGCTTCCTGAAAGGAATATGGTTCAGTCACAATAAATTTTCTCATGAGAGACATGTATCCAGTAAATCATTCAGGAGACTGTCTTTGTCTACACTGAGAAGTAGGGGCTCCTACATTCTGTGCAGCATCAAGTCTCAGCCTATCAGCTTCTATGGTATGCCTTCTACTAGTTCTAATGGTTGGAATTGCATAAGTGGACTCCTCCACTCCATGAACCTTCTCCTGTGACTGATCCACATCTAGAGACTCATCTTTAGGAACCAACAGTTCCTCCTCCGCATGCAATTCTAGCTCCCTCTCAAGCGACAACCGCATGTATTTCCCCTCATCGAATTTTATATCTCGACGCACCACAGTAATTCGACTATTTGGAAAATACACACGATAATTATGGGTTGTTTCTGTGTACCCCACAAAAATCCCAACTTCAGCAGTTGGCTCCAGCTTCTTCCTGTCATCCTTGGTCACATGCACATAAACACATGAGCCAAAAATATTAAAGTGTGAAACATCCAATTTCTTATCAATGAAAGCTTCTTCAGGTGTACTCATGCCAAGTACTCTATGAGGAAAATGGTTTCTCACATAAACTGCAGTGTTGCATGCTTCTGCCCGCAAATGCATCGGTAGGCCCTAATCATGCAACATCACTCGTGTTGCACCCATGATCATTCTGTTATTCCTCTCCGCGACCCCATGTTGATGTGGGTTATGAGGTGCTATGAGTTCTCTTCGAATTCCTTCTTTGCTACAGAAGTTCTTGAATTCGTTATATATGTATTCTCCACCATTATCACTCCTAAGAGCCTTCACTTTCTTCCCCGACTCTTTCTCCACCAATGCCTTAAACTCACAGAACTTTGAGAATGTTTGATCATTCTTCTCCATGAAGAAGATCCAACATTTACGAGAAAATTCATCAACAAAAATAACATAGTACTTATGTTTTGTTGTTGAAGCAATCGAGAACTGTTGGGGCCCTTGTTTTGTTTAAGTTTTGAATTTTGAACTTGGACTCTTTTTGAGTTGCGGAGGGAATACACACAGCTAACGCGACCTCACCGCGCGACCAGAAGTTGCGGAGCTAACAAGGCGGTGCGGAAGCACTTGATAACTGAAGATGGAACGGAAAGAGGTACAGATGAAAGAGATACAGCAGCAAACAGGAAGTAGAACATGCAGATATTAGAAGAGAAGTCGGGAAAAGCCAGAGCAAAGACGCAGAGAAGCCGCCAGTCGCGGCAAGCGGGTGAATAAAAGGCAATCACCCGGCTGCAGAAGAGAGAGATTGGTTGATCGGTTGCTGTTGCGGGATGATTGAATGCAGGAGCAGCCGCGGAGGAATTAGACTTGTTCTCGCAATTGGTTTCTACTCTCTATGTTTTGTATTCTCTGTTCTTAGATCCATCTGTATCTGATATATGGGTTATCAGAGAAGAAAGCTGTGTAATCTTGTATTTGGCTGAAGACTAATGAAAAGAAGGATTGCTGTCTTTATGTTTATGTGTTATGATGCGTTTACCATGCTTTAAAATTTCTAAGTTGCGACTGTCAATATATTTGATTGGTGATCTCGCATGAATATTCTGGTATATGTAACGGATTCTCTTTCTTTCTATGGTTGCGGGTTTATTCCTCGTCTGTGATTTCTTCCCCTTTCCCATGTGGTCGCGGCACGCCTCGGGTGAGATGCTCTGTTCTTCTCGAACAGGGTGAAAATGCCGGCGTGTTACTAGACTACACCGGACCCTTGTTGGCCACAACCCTGTGAACCTGGGTCTTGCCCGCGAGACCTTATTTTTCGCCAACAAATGGTTCCGTTGCCGGGACCCGCATGTTCCGAGGGGGTCTAGATCATGGTCTCGAGGATCTTTGAAGGAGCAATACGGCGATGGTGGGATGATCATCTCGACCATTTTATTACTCAGCAGGCGGAGCTGATCAAGAAAAAGGAGGCGGTGGTCAGAGAGCTTGTTCTTTTCTCTGACTCAACTAGCGATACGTACGAAATTTTCTGGGGAAGGTTTCCCACGGATCTTTACAACTGGTTGCGGAGGTTACGAACGAAGGCGGACCAAGAAGGCTTGCGGGAGATAAACCGCAGGTGGGCGCATGAAGACTTGGTAGCGCTACACCGGGAAGATACTGAACTAACCCGCGCAGTGGAATTTTGGGTCAAGACTACGTTGGAAGGATACGTTGTGGAGTTTGCCGCTGAGTGTTACCAATCTTTCTCAAAGGCTGAGGCTGTGTTTCACTCAGGGCTGAGGGGAAAACTGTTGAAGGAAATTCCGCTGTGGATCAAAGCCCTAATGGTGGACGAAGGGTTGATTGAATTCCACAAAACGAGTATGGAAGCGTAAGCCACCCGTACTGGGGGAAGGATTGAGGGGACCGATGCTGTGTAGACTGTAGGAGTAGGGAACTGGGGATGGACGTTGAGGCCGCATGCAAGTTGCGGGAGTTACGTGCACATCGGCGGGCACAAATCGCCGATAGGTGGCGAAGAAGGGTAAGGAGAGATTTGAAGAGAAGGGAGATTGAGAAGAAGAACCAGAAGGAGGCGCCTCAGAGGACAGGACCCATGGGATTGGATACCCGAACAGGAGACGGGACAGCAGCAGACGTACAGCGGGTGCATGGGAGCCCGAGGATGCGAGAAAGAGCAGTAACGATTAACACGGATAAGGAAAAGATGCAGCCCGAAGAAAGTTCCGATGATGAATGGTACGACGTAATGCAGCAGATGTTTCAGGATCAGACGGCACCCACCCCTCCAGGCAGCCCTACGTCCCACCTTCCGCATGGCCAGGATCCCGACCTTCCCCTGGTACTTTATCAACCTTTAAGAAATATTTTTGTTCAGTTACAAGCATTAAGTCAGTTATCTAGTAGTTCAGCGGCGCCGGTAACGCCCAGTAGCAGCAGCGTTACGAGTAGTAGTTTTTTTCCTAGCGGGACCGTTACGCAACCAGGACTCGGAGGTTTTATCTTGGTTAATTCGCCGCCAGTATACATGGCTGGATCTTTCACCCGGTACCCAGAGTTCTCTGGCCGGGGAAACGACGATGTAGAACAACACTGGTATCTGTGCGAAGCCATCTGGAGGGCTCGACAGACACCGGATGCAGGGAAGTTGATAGAGTTTCAAACCACGCTCATAGAGAGAGCTCTGCGGTGGTTCATCAAGTGGTCTGAGGCGCACCCTAATCCTGTAATTGCGGACGTAAAGCGGGATTTTGTCCGCGAATTCAAGCTCCCCCAGACGGACCAGCAGGGTCTGTCCGAGCTATGGGAAATTAAGCAGAATGAAGGCGAGACCGCATGGGAGTTGATGCGGCGATTCAAGGACGCGATCGGGAAACTGAGCTACCCGATAGATCCAAACCACCAGAGGGACTGGTTCATCAAGGCTCTACTTCCCTTGACGCGAACCCCTCTCACTCAGCAGAAGATTGATAATCTGCAGGATGCTCTGGAGCAGGCCATGAAGATTGAAGCCATGGCGGGATACCCCCAGGAATACAGGGGGGGGCTGGCTCCGCAAGACCCTTCGCTGATAGGGTTGCAACACCAGATCGCCAGTTTGATGGAAAAGCTCAAAGAAATTCAGCCAGCAAGACCAGCGCGACCGAATGTTTGGTGTACTCATTGCCTGGTCGAGGGGCACGTCGCGACCGAATGTCCTCGGTTGCGCGGCGCGGGAGTTGGACCCTCAGTTGCGGCTATCCAGGGGGGGCCACCACCAGGGGGCGGCACGGCAATGAATCCGCAGGGGGTATACCAGACGCAACAGGCCTTTGCGGGGTTTTCACCGCAACCGGGGTCCTCCAACCCAGAGTACTGTGAAATCTGCCGAACGATCGGACATCCTCCTCGGATGTGCTCGATATTACAAAAGTACTCCACGGTGCCGAATAATGTATATTGCGAATTTTGTGTGTCCACGACGCACAACACAGAGCAGTGCAGGGCGTTAGACGCACTTGCGGATCGACTGGATCGGCCCTCGTACCGGGTCAACGAGGCCGCAAGGGGCCGAGGTGGCGGCATGCGGGGAGGCCGAGCAGGAGGACGCGGGCCGGTAAAATGCTACAACTGTGACCAGGAGGGTCATGTGGCTCGAGAATGTCCTCTTCCGTGACGACCCTGGTGCTCCCAGTGCCGGGTCAACGCCCACGCCACTGAAGACTGCCCAGAACTCATCAAAAAATGGGAAGAGCGGGCGCGGCAGAGGGGCACGAATCTGCTAGGCTCAGAACCGCGAGGGGTCGCAACCCCTGACATGCAGAATGTTGCGATAATAACGCGAGGCGGAAAGAAGACTGGTGAGGATGCCCACGAGAAGGAGCCAGGACGAGTGGTGAGGCCGGCATCCCCGAAGAAGTTGATTCGGCCTGAGGTGCAGAAGAAGTCCTTTCAGGAGGCGGTTGAGGCATTCGCCCAGCTGCGAAAGGAAGGAGGGCTGGAGGAGCCTCAGCGGCCGAAAACCGGGGATCAGAACGCCGCAGATGCTGTAGTTGCGGACTGGCTCCGGCTGTTTCTCAAGATTGTTGGTGACACCGGGCTGCGGCAGCAGCTCAGACAGGTATTGGACGGAGCGCTGCAGGACCGGGCAGAACCCAGAAACTTGGTGGACACTACGCCTCAATACGTACAGCGTGTCAAGCGAAACAAGCAGCGAACGGGCAAAGAATTTCGACTTAACACACAGATCGCAGGATTCCAAATCAGCGATACAATGTTGGACCTGGGGTCCGACGTCAACATATTGCCGCGAAAGACATGGGAGGCTCTTGGAAAGCCCCGGCTCGCCTATTCCCCGATCCAACTCAGAATGGCGAACCAGTACTGTATTTTTCCAATCGGCCGACTCGAGGGTGTCGAGGTTGATGTTGCGGGGGTAAAGACCTATGCCGACTTTGAAGTTATTGATATCATGGGCGATAAGGACCCCTATCCTGCTTTACTTGGCATTGATTGGGCTTTTGAGAATTATGCGATCATCGACCTCAAGAAGGAGCTGATGATTTTTGAGGATGGGGAGGTAAGGTTCACTCAGCCTCTCGACCCGTATCAGGGTCCGCAATACACAGAACCGGTGGACAGTCGGGAGGATGCTCAGATGATGGACCACCTCTATCAGATGACCGCTGGGAGGCGGGACGACTATATCAACCCGACCGCAACAGGATCTATCAGTTGGCGGAGTGTGCAGAGCTCGGAACTCGGATCCGAGCTTGCGTGGGAAGACTGGCAGCAAGGGGGATACGAGACCACCACGCGGCGATGTGCCGCCATCGCGCAGGTCCGGTGGGTGGGGACCGAGATCCGCGGGTACCCCACTTTGTCAAACATGCAAGCAGTGAATACTTTTATCCTCAAGGTGGAGGACCGGGTCCCAGAAGAATGCCGGATACCCCTGATGAATGTGGCTCTGAGGTCAACGTCAGGACGATGGTGGAACAATCACCGCAACACTCTGTTGCGATGGGAGCTGGTGGCGGATGCCTTGCGGGCACGCTTCAAAGAGGATGAAGGGCCCTGTATTACACTTAAGCACCATGGCGACTCAGACCCACGACAGCACTTGCGGGCGTGCGAGGAACAGTGGCGCAACGCCAGGTACCCCGAGGAGTTATGGGTCCACAGATTTATACACTCCCTGGGTACAATCCCCCAGGCCTGGTACCTAGCAGAAGAGCGGAGACGGGGAACCCGCTCTTGGCAAGCAGTTGCGGAGAAGTTCGTCCAGAGTTTCTCATTCGAAGGGGAGACGGCACAGGAATCTCAGGCCCTACAAGCCGTTAAGGAGGTTCTATTTTTCCGCCAGCCCGAGCCCAACGAGGGACCGGTGGCGTCACGCTCAGGGGTGAAGAGCGAGTTGGTTTGCCAACGGGTTGGCGGCGAACCAGGGGACGACAGTTTGGAGGACCTGAGGCATCTCCATTTTGACGAGAAGGAGGGCGAGCGGAGTGTCCGCGACGAGCCAACGACAGAAGGAGTCCATTTGCAGCCCCTAAAGACAAAGAAGCTGAACATAGGAACGGAGGAGAAACCAAAACTGGCAACGGTGGGAGATTACTGGGACGCGGAGACGACCAGAGAAATTTTCAGCCTCCTTCGGGAGTATGAAGATCTATTCCCGTCTTCAGTTGCGTACCTGAAGGGGAACAAAGGGGATTTGGGTGAGATGCGCATCACACTGAAACCAGGAGCCAGGCCGGTCAAGCACCGACCCTACCGGTTAAATCCACGCATCAAAGAGAAGGTAAAGATGGAGATCGATAAAATGCTGGCTGCAGGTCTCATCTTTCCTGTAGAGGAAGCGGAGTGGGTAAGTCCCATTGTCATCCAGAACAAGAAGGATAAGGCGGAAATTCGGGTCTGCGTAGATTACCGGAGTTTGAATAATGCTTGTATTCACGATCCGTTTCCCACTCCCTTCAGCGACGAAGTACTAGATCATGTCGCGGGAAACGAAGCTTACTCTTTCACGGATGGGTTTTCGGGCTACCATCAGGTGCGCATCGCTGAAGAGGACAAGGCAAAGACAACATTCACAACCGAGTGGGGATCATTCGCATACCATGTCATGCCGTTTGGACTGAAGAACGCGCCAGCCGTGTTTTCCCGGATTGTTATTGCTGCTTTCCGGGAGTATATTCACAAATTCTTGGAAGTCTATATGGATGATTGGACCGTTTACAGCCTGCTGAAGAAACACGCCTCCCTGTTGCGTGTTATGTTCGATCGGTGTCGCCAGCTGCAGATTTCCTTGAATTTGAAGAAATGTATTTTTGCAGTACCATTCGGCACACTCTTGGGTCACGTGGTGTGTAAGCAAGGGGTCTGTGTTGATCCCGCCAAGGTCGCAGTTATTGTCCACATGGAGGCCCCCGAGAACGTGAAGCAGTTGTGGGCATTACTCGGGCACACTGGATACTACAGGCGTTTTATCCGCAACTACGCCAAAATCACCGCCCCTCTGGAGAAACTGTTGCGGAAGTCAGAATCTTTTGAATGGACAGCAGAGTGCAGGAAGGCACTGGACACATTGAAAGAGAAATTGGCGACGGCACCCATCCTCGTTCATCCAAACTGGGATAAGCAGTTCCATGTGCACATTGATGCGTCCGGGATTGCACTTGGCGCCGTATTAGCGCAACCCGGGGAAACCACGGTTGACCACCCGGTATACTTCGCCAGCCGACGCCTATCTAATGCGGAGAAGAATTATACCACGACCGAGCGGGAGGCGCTGGCAATGGTGTACTCTCTCCAGAAGTTCCGTCACTACCTCCTGGGTGGGAAGTTTACATTTTTTACGGACCATTCGGACTTAAAATATTTGGTCAATAAACCTGTGTTGGAGGGAAGGATTTGCCGGTGGCTTCTCCTTTTTCAGGAGTTTACGTTCGATGTAATTGTCAAACCGGGCCGGCTAAATGTCGGGCCTGATCATTTATCCAGACTAGAGTCGGGGGAAAACGATGGTCCGTTGGATGATCAGCTTCCGGATGCTGATCTGTTTCGCGTTGAAGCAGTTCCAGACTATCTGGCTGACATTGCCACATATCTGACCACAGGATAGTGCCCCGAGGATTACACGCCGCTTCAGAAACGCCACTTGGTTGTCCGGGCGGCCGACTATCAATTGATCGCAGGGCAGCTGTACAAGCTGGGCCTGGATGAGGTGTTGCGCAGGTGTGTTCTTGACCATGAACGGGAAGCGGTGATGTGGGAATGTCACAGCGGAGTTGCGGGAGGACACGTGGGGGCTAAACCCACCGCAAGGAAGGTACTTCAAGCTGGTCTATGGTGGCCGACGGTGCATGCAGATTGTAAGGCCTATGTGAAACGTTGCGATATTTGTCAGAGGACGGGACGGCCTTCGCACAGAGATGAGCTTCCGCTACACCCCGTGCATGTGTTGCGGCCATTTGAGAAGTGGGATGTCGATTTTGTAGGGCCCATTGCCCCAGTTGCTCGCCATTCCAAAGCTCGGTACATCATTACGGCGACTGATTATCTCACGAGATGGGCTGAAGCAGCAGCGGTACGCGACTGCTCCGCTGAGACCGCTGCTCGGTTCATCTTTGAAAACATCATCAGCCGCTTTGGCTGCCCACGCAGCCTGACCAGTGATCAAGGCACGCATTTCATTAATGCCACGATCAAGTCGCTCCTGGAGACATTTATGATACAGCATCATAAGAGCAGTCCATACCACCCGCAGGCTAATGGCACGGTGGAAGCCTTCAACAAGATTCTGGAGAAGGGTTTGACGAAAATCTGCAACGCTCGGCGGGATGATTGGGATGAGCGGATACCAGTGACATTATGGGCTTACCGGACCACGGTAAAACGTTTGACAAACCAGACGCCATTCCAGCTGGTGTACGGCCGGGAAGCTGTGATTCCCGCCGAGTTCACAGTCCCCAGCCTTCTGATCGCAACGTCCCTTCACTTCTCAGAGGATGAGTCGCTGCAGGAACGACTCCACGAGCTGCAGGAGCTGGACGAAGCTCGGTTTCTTGCGGAATTCCATCAGAAGGTTCAGAAGGCCAGAAAGAAAGCATGGCATGACCGCCACATCAAGGCTAAAACTTTCCAAGTTGGCGGCAAGGTTCTTTTGTACGACAGCCGGTTCCAGAAGTTTCCAGGCAAGCTCCAGACGCATTGGCTGGGACCGTACTTTGTTATCGAGATCCGCGACTCAGGAGTCGTTCGATTGGCACAATTGGACGGTTCAGTTCTTCCAGGATGGGTGAATGGCGCACGCCTGAAGCCCTACCAGGAGTAGGTACCTTCTCTCTTTCCATCAATAACTCTTGCAACCGAGAGCACCCGTAGCGTAGCGTAGTTGAATAACTCTCCCGCAACCGGGATGAGCATAGTTAGTCATTTCCATTCCTTTACAGTCAGTCAAATAAACCGTCAGTTGCGGAATCCATACCGCAACAGACCAGGGTCGGAGCGGGCCAGTCTAGCGTGTCGCAACGCCAGTCCAGCGGGGCGGCGCGCCATCCCAGTAGGACGCCGCTCCCAGTCCAGCGTGTCCTGCACGAAGGATCTGTCCTCGTGCCAGCGTCAGTCCAGGTCATAACCGTCAGTCCTTTTGTCAGTCCGTAGGATAGTTCAGATTTTGGTCATAAATTCCCTTAATGGACAGTAATCATCCCGTAATCATTCCCCATCAGCCGCAGTTCTCTCCGCCGTCGGGTACGCCCATCGTCCAATGCCGCCGTCAGCAACTGTCAGTTTACACACAGGCCTGCGATTGATCGCACGATGATCGCAGGCAAGCATAATAGCAAGAATTAAATGCCGTTATGGAGTCTCATCAACCCCGCGCGTGCCAGCGGATGGCCCAATTTGCATGAAGGCTATCGGCGCCGGGATGACAGACCCATTCAATTTAGAAACTTCAGCAACTCCCGAGCACTTGCAGCTTCAGAGAACTCAGAACTTAGCAGGGAACTCCAGACGAATCGTCCAGGTCTATCAGAGACGAGCAAAGATGCCGAGAGCTGTTCTCTCCGTCCCGGAACCGGTGCTGGATCACAGAATTCACAGGCTCGAACTATCACTGGTCGGCAAGTACGACAATGCGCCCTGCATGGACGCTAACCTTTCCGACCCGGCTGAGTTTCCCCATCTGCATTGGCAAACGTTCATGGAGCACCGCTACACACCGGGGAGCAGCTCTAACAGTCGGATGAAGGACGAATTCCGGGGTCTCCAGCAGTCGACGTTGATGAATTTACGCAGTCTCCCTGTCTTCGGTACTACTGGTCCAGTTCTGCAATGCACCCGGTTTCTCCTCAGTCGGGTGCAGAACGGGTCTCTATGGTTGAACGAGGAGATTCCAATCCATGCAGCAGATATTAGTCGACTTACGGGGCTGTGTCAATTTGGGGCCGATGTTTCCTCTGCGGGGCAGACGGCCTCCAAACGCGCCAGGAAATCGGCCGAGGCGGACCTGTACACCAAATACGGTACTCGCAGAGGTGGCAAGGGTGCCAAGATCGATTTGATCAATGTACCAGAAATCCGGTTTGCTTGCTATCTGATAGCGAGCAAGACCATGCGCCATTACACCAAGGGCGAGTGCACCTTGGACACAATTTCTATTGCGGAGCACTGCGTCAAAGGGGCCCGCTTGAATTGGAGCGCATTCGTGCTGAAGGAACTCTTCGCGGCCTGCGAAGACAATTACAGACGAACCACCAGTTTTATCTACGGCTACTTGCTCCTCGCCTTCGCCATGTGGAAATGGCATATTCCTCCGATACGGACACCAGCGGAACTCAGCGGGGGCCAACCGTTCGCGATGCGATACTCCCTCTGGCAGGTGTCCACGGCCCCCAGCAGCAAGCAGGTGAACGCGGAGGCGTTCCGCGAATGGTACGGGATGATGGTCGCTGTGGTGGCCTCTACGCAGCGGGTACCCCGGAACCTGCTGGAGGAATACAGTGAACAAGTGTGGTTTGGCGTCAGCCATAATCACACTTTCATCCGGCCGGCTTGTGTCCCGCACCACACCTTTCACATGGCGCCCTTGCGGTTCCAGTTGACCGATAGCATCTTCCACAGAGAGGTTCTATCATGGCCAGGGGTCGTTCGGCACGTTCAGGATGGAGTCATCCGATATAACTTTGATGGGATGCGGGCTGCCCAGCAGCCTGCCGCGACCAGTGCAGGCGGATCTTCCACAGTTGCGGTAGCGACAACCACAGAGGCGGCCGGGAGCGCAGCGACCCTGCCCGAAGCGCTGGTCCCCATTGTGGAGCATATGAATGACCAGGTCCGAAGACTCAACGTGGCCACCCAGGTTGTTTCTAGTACCGTCCCTATATTTCCTTCGTTTAATGAATTTCTTCTTAACCGGTCACTTGGTCTCTCCCACACTGCTTCCCTCACTTCCCCAATTCCCACTTCCCTGTTCACTTCTGCCACCCCCATCATCACGACAATGGGTGAACCGGGGCCCGAACCCGATTCCTCTGGGCCACCCCCTCCCAAGCGGGCCCGTATTGCAGATCCCATGGTGGACCTTACGGAGGATGATCCGCCAGTCACGCCACCCACAGCTACCTTGATCCCGGAGGAACCGCTGATTGACCTAGCGGATTTCCTCAACCTTCGTTTCCCTCCCTCCTCGGTCACTCCATCCACCGCCCCCTCCACCAGCAGACCACACGCCACTTCCTCCAATTCGTCCACTTCCTCAGCCACTGTGTCTGATTCCTTGATCCGGGACCTCTTCGGCGGTGACCACGGGGCGGAGGTCACCTCCAGTACTGCCGCGGTGGTACCTTCTGTTGACCCCGTGGCCACGTCCCAGGAGCCCATTGCCACTACCTTTGTTCAGCCAGACAGAGTTGGGGTTGATTCCATCAGCCCTTCCACAGCGCTGACCACACAGCAGGACCGGCCAGAGCCTGATATGGCCACTTCGGTACAACAACAGACGCCGGTCCACCTTCTAGAGACTGCAGGCCGAGCAGCGGCCGAAGGACCGTTGTTACAGGAACCAACGCCTCAGCAGGATGCCCCGCGCACAACGACTGCAGCACAACTGAGTCCAGCCCAGTTATTTCTGCTCATTCAGCGGGCGGCCGGCCAGGCCGAGCAGATTCATGCAGAGCTACAGCGGCGATGCACTGAGCAAGGGAGCCAAATCACGGCGCTTACTGAACAACGCAATCAGCTACTGCAGGAGAAGACCTACCTCCAGGAACAGGCCGACATTGTGAATCAGGCGCTTTCCAACGTCTGGCCGGAGGCACGGGCTCACCATGCTCCACTCCCTGCTCGCATCGAACAAGACAGCATAGCCTTACAGGCTCGCCAGCTCGGGGATATCTTCACCACCATTTGCAGAGAGAACCAGGAACTACAAGCGGCGTTGGCCGCGCGGCCTACCCTACCAGATCCACCCGTTGATTATTCAGGACCGGTCACTGCCAAACAGGCACAGGCAGTCGATCTACAAGAGACTCTCCATTCCACAACAGCAGCGGCTTCGGCCCTTCTACGAAGCTTGCAGGAGTGCTCCCTCGCACTGACAGTCAAAACGCAGCCCATTGCTGCTCAACTGCAACAACTCGCCACCCAAATTCGCGCGACCACGGACCAGGCCAGATTGGACCAGCTCTACGCTCAGACGGACGAGTTGGAACTTCAAATGCAGACGACAGAGGCCGCATCAGCCGCAACTAAGCACATCATCCGGGAGATGCGGCCGCCCCTTCGCAGCCATGCCGAGGCAATGCATCAGCTGGATGCCACTGCCGAGTCCCAACTCACCACACTGTTCGGGGATGCACCGACGCCCATGGACGAAGCTATCGCCAACCGAATTGTTCAAGACGCTGACCTGCTTCTGCAGGAATGGGAGCAAGCAGTTGCCACTTTCACAGAGCTTCGAGATGCAGCACTCCGCCGGGTCCCGGAGTTGGGGCCCTTGTTTGAATCAGCAGGTGGCGGAGTACAACAGGAAAGGGCAGAAGAAGAAAGAGCAGCAGAGCAGGGCACAGAGGCTGGCGAAGGTATGGAGGTAGAGACTGTCATTTGCGATTGACTCGCGGACGAGTCAAAGGATTGTGGTCGGGGCCTGTTGGGGCCCTTGTTTTGTTTAAGTTTTGAATTTTGAACTTGGACTCTTTTTGAGTTGCGGAGGGAATACACACAGCTAACGCGACCTCACCGCGCGGCCAGAAGTTGCGGAGCTAACAAGGCGGTGCGGAAGCACTTGATAACTGAAGATGGAACAGAAAGAAGTACAGATGAAAGAGATACAGCAGCAAACAGGAAGTAGAACATGCAGATATCAGAAGAGAAGTCGGGAAAAGCCAAAGCAAAGACGCAGAGAAGCCGCCAGTCGCGGCAAGCGGGTGAATAAAAGGCAATCACCCGGCTGCAGAAGACAGAGATTGGTTGATCGGTTGCTGTTGCGGGATGATTGAATGCAGGAGCAGCCGCGGAGGAATTAGACTTGTTCTCGCAATTGGTTTCTACTCCCTATGTTTTGTATTCTCTGTTCTTAGATCCATCTGTATCTGATATATGGATTATCAGAGAAGGAAGCTGTGTAATCTTGTATTTGGCTGAAGACTAATGAAAAGAAGGATTGCTGTCTTTATGTTTATGTGTTATGATGCGTTTACCATGCTTTAAAATTTTTAAGTTGCGACTGTCAATATATTTGATTGGTGATCTCGCATGAATATTTTGGTATATGTAACGGATTCTCTTTATTTCTATGGTTGCGGGTTTATTCCTCGTCTGTGATTTCTTCCCCTTTCCCATGTGGTCGCGGCACGCCTCGGGTGAGATGCTCTGTTCTTCCCGAACAGGGTGAAAATGCCGGCGTGTTACTAGACTACACCGGACCCTTGTTGGCCACAACCCTGTGAACCTGGGTCTTGCCCGCGAGACCTTATTTTTCGCCAACAAGAACAGTCCACACACGTCTGTGTGAACTCTCTTAAGGATCCCTAAACCATGGTTCTCCTTCTCATGAAAGGTGGACTTTACATACTTCCCCATGGTGCAACCCTTGCACTGATATAACTGAGCAAGTGTTCCCATTGGAAGTCTAGTAGATATTTGTTGCATGACTTTCAAGGCTCCATGATGAAGATGGCCCAATCGCATGTGCCATAATTCGCCCTCATCCCAGCTCACCAAATTTTCTTCCTTTCCCATCATGGCAGTGCAGGCATCTACCTCCAGCTTGTAGATATTCTTAACTCAATTCCCTATCATCTTGGCTTGACCCGTTGTTTTATGTCACAGGAAATATTTTCCATCGATGAAACAACATCATAGCCTATGTCCTCCAACATTGCGACTGAGACCAAATTTTTCTTCAGGCCTGGAACATGCATAACATCTTTCAATTGAAATGGTTTACTAGACTCCCTCTTAAAGGTAATGGTACCAATCTTGGTAGCACTATACCGTCTATCGTCGCCTATCTTTATATGCATCTGGAGATCTTTCTCCTCCAAGTCACTGAAAATATCCTTATCTCCCGTCATGAGAAAGGAAGCACCACTATCCATATACCACATCGATTCCAATGCACTTTACATCATGCATGTGATCAAATAGAATTCAAGCTCAAATTGTGAGGCAAGGGCCTGACCAACTGCAGCTCCAGCATCCTTCTTGTTCTTCTTCTTTTACATACAGTTAGGCTTAAGATGCCCATGTTCGTGATAGTGAAAACACTTCACCTTGGACATATCCAGCTTATTTCCTTTAGACTCAGATTTAGAATAGAATTTATTCCCTTTCCCCTTCTTCGCCTCGGCAGCCAAAGCACAATCCTCTTCATCATCATGCTTTGATGAAGATCCATCTCTGGTGTTCCTCCTGAACTCCTCCTGCACCAAATCCAACATCCTTCTTGTTCTTCTTCTTTTACATACAGTTAGGCTTAAGATGCCCATGTTCGTGACAGTGAAAACACTTCACCTTGGACATATCCAACTTATTGCCTTTAGACTCATATTTAGAATGGAATTTATTCCCTTTCCCCTTCTTCGCCTCGACAACAAAAGCACAATCCTCTTCATCATCATGCTTTGATGAAGATCCATCTCTGGTGTTCCTCCTGAACTCCTCCTGCACCAAATCCAACCACGGTCATTCCCAATCTGGAAATTTTTCCCGTCCATTGATAGAGTCTTCATAACTATGCCAACTCTTAGGAAGTCCCAAGAGAGCCAAGCTCGCCAAATCAACATCATCAACATTTATTTCCACACTCCCCAGTTCATCCCGACATTGGACAAACTTCGTGAGATACTTTGGAATGTGTTTGTCCTTTTCCATATTGATCTTTCTGAGTTTATCTTTGAGTGCCAATTTCCTATGGATGTTACTGCTTTGGAAAGGATCTGTCAAAGCCTTCCACATAGCATATGGTGTGGCTTTCCCATGGAGGCTTGAGATAATGTGTTCTCATACTCCCTCCAATAGAATCCTCCTCGTCTTTGCCACGTTATTTTTCCATGCATCAGGATTGGCAACATCTGACGACGGAGGCTTAGGAACATCATTGTCCATGAATTCCTTCAAGCCAGTATCTTTGAGTACTTCCTCCATCATGTCCTTCCAAGCAATATATTTCTAGCTTCCCTCGAGTGCATTCTCTAACCTCAAGCCATTGAAATCCATTTTGATATTGAATCAGTTGTAGCACCAATAAATTATTTCTGCAAATTCGAATTCTTTCCACCAAAAAACTTAGCTCCTACTTCACTACTGCAATTTCCTGTGCTCTGATACCATGTAGAAATTTAATATAAAATACATGTATGTCTTGGTTTCTCCTGATCTAACAATAATATGCTATTGTTAAATACAGAATCACTTCTACAAATATTTTCGGAATTTGAAACACAATCGCCAATCACAATATCATGAAGAAAGATCAATCACACATAACAAAGATAATTTTACCGAGGAAAGACTATAGCTAAAAATCCCACTATATTTTATTATGTATTATATCATGGATCATGAAACAATTACATACAAAGCTCTAATCCAAGAGCTCTCAGTGTCTCACACTTTCATACAAAAATTGGCAAATTCCTTAGCCAATTTACTGTCTCCAGGAAGCCTACCTCCACTGCGCAATCCCAGTTAATAGAAATCCCTAAATGAATGCAATATTTCCTGCCTTGACTGCGCAATACTCATGGGCACATCCAATGTATGTGTGGTTGCATGTGTGCAACCAGATAATGTCACAACTGATAGTTTACTTCCCTTTCACCTGGAACTCAACTGGGTCTCCACTAGATCTGACATGCATGCAGTTAATAATAGTAAATCTCCAGTTGCATGTGAGACCACTGATTTTGAATTACTTAATAATTAATTCACGTGATCTATGACTAGTGTAACTTCAGTTACAACTAGAATAACTGAGTTAAACTACTTTACAACTTTCATAACTGCACTTCCAACTCTGTTATAACTTCGAATCACTCAATTAAAACTAAGTCAACCTTGCATGTCCCACCAACCAACCTCTTAACTCGAAATTCCTTTAGCTAACTAATTTTCCACTTTAGTTAACTATTTCCAAGTGCTCATTGAGAATAGATTATTGTTTATTGTCCAACTAATATTAAGGGATAATATTAGTCGACATGCATATATAAATAGACATGAAATCTATAAATAGAACTTGCACATACATCTATAAATAGCAATCCACCTAAAAATAGCCTGAGGCTCCATCCTAGTGTAGGTGCTTAATTTTCACTAAGATCTTCTTGTTGAATCTCAACAATTTTTCTAACTTCCTGCATTACATCTGGCATGGAAGATATTGTTGGGATGGGTCCCCTAAGGGAATTTTTGTAAAATTTTGGGCTAAATTTTGTTGAAATGCACTGCGCACAGAATTCAAGGGGATTTGGGGTGGGTCAAAGCTTCTTTATCATTATAATGGGTAAAAATGGAAACCATGAGTCTCAAACCATGGTATGTGTGCGTCAAAGACTTATAAATATGTAAGAGTTGAGTCGAGTAAGATATCTCAGTAGATCAATAGATGTTTATGTTTATGAATGCTTTGATCTGAGTTTTGGGTAAGTTTGTCTGAGTAGAAAGGCTCATGTTGGTTGTGTGCACGGAGACCTAGTCTTGAGTTGTGTGTGCAGACTCTTATCCTTTGTGTGCAGATGGAAAGATATTATTATGAGTAAAAGATCCATTAATAAAGAAGAATTTTTGGCGAATTCTGATGCAATTTCTAGGTGTTATGCATGATTATGTTGCTTATATATTAGTTTGTTTCTATTGAATGTGTATTTATCTGAGTTACTTGTCTATGGAAAATCTTTGTATTCGCGCAAGGCTTACTTCTTTGTTAAGGGTTTTTAATGGAAAACTATCTGTGTGATCGTGCAAGTGTTGTTTCTACTCTGATCAGTTAGATCTGGCGGAGAGATAATAATCTGTTAATGCATATCTCTTAAGGTTTTTACTTGCACTTTTATCTGGTTTCCTATGAAGTCTCGCACAGATAACTAAGAATTAAATCTAATAAGGGTAAAAAACACATCAAACACTCCCTCAGGGTGCGGAAACCTGGTTCCATCACCCCCCCATGCTGCTTTGAGCAAGACTTTGGTCTGTGCAAGCGGATAATTGTTGAAAGGGCCAGTAGTTGGAGGGTTTTTTTGGTTGCGCACAACACTCTGAACCTGGGTCAGGACCCCTCAAGCCAAAAAATGGTTCTGTTGCCGGGACCAGGATCTATTTTGAGGTAGATTTCATGTTGTGGCATTCGACAAAAAATGAACTGCAATATTGGCTTGATAAGAAGGTGTATGAATTTGCAATCCAAGAAAACAGAAACCATAAATTATATGTTGAAGATTGGGAGAAAATCTATATCTATATAGAGGTCCATGAAATTTTCTTTGCTTCCTTTGTGACTGAGTTACATGAGTGGTTGACTGAATTTCAGACCAGTGCAAAGGATGACATGATCACTAGGTGGACTCTTGAGCAGGTTCAACAGTTGGAGAAATATAGAAATAAAATTACACGCACATTAGATTAATGGATTGATATTGTTTTGAGTGGGTTTGTGACTGAATTTTCTATTGATACTTTTGTATCATATTCTGAAGTTGAAAGGAGATTTTCTATTGAGATTTTTTGTATAGAATTCTGCCTTAGGCTTGGTAAATATATTCTGGAGTTGTAACAACCATACTGTACATTTTTTTGATCTGTGGGACATGATGAGAAGAATTTTTGTAATGTTGATATGATGATTGAGCAGGTTGCTTCGTATAGATTTTAGGCTGAGGCTAGAGAACCGGATTCACCTACATCGTCGTCTTGGAGTGGTGGGTTTCTAGGCAGATGACAAGGAAGAGGAGGAGGAGCTAGTCGTGGAAGGGGACAACTCATTTTTTATAACTGTGGAGAGGTTGGTCATTATGCATGTGACTTCTTGAACCCAACACAGTAATCTTGCAGGTATTGTAGACGGTTTAATCATGTTCTTGAAGATTGCCCTGTACTATTTGCAAAAATGCAAGAAAATAAACCACAAACACCTACAGAAAATTTTCAAATTATGAGAGCAAAACCGTGCACTAAATACCCTAGCATAAATATGCTTACCAAAAGAGGTGTAGCAACTAGAGAAGATAAAGCATAAGGTAAAAGACAAGTCACTGATGTTTGGGTCTAGAGAGCTCCTGAAAAAAAAGGAAGGGTTTAATCTACCAAGGGAGAAGGAAACCTTTATCGCAACGAAGAAGGACTCTGCAGATCCTGACACATCTAAAATACCATGCAAACCTGACACGGATACCATTGAAGGGATTGAGCCTACATAGATGAAACCATTTTTGCAGGCTGTATCAAGCTTCTATGCAATAAGAAGCAAGTTAAAAATTTTCAAGCTTTGACTAATAGCTACGCTGAAAAAGAACAACTCCAGATGGATCAAAAGGTTGTCAATAAGATCTACAAGAAAAAGAGAAGAATTGGCCAAGTTATGCACTTGACTACTCATATAGGTGAGTTTGAAATGGACCACGTCATTTTGGATCCGGGATCTAATCCAAATGTCATACCAAAGAAGACTTTGCAGAAAATGGCAGAGCCTAAGCTAGAATGGTCTGCAATACAACTGCGCATGGAAAATCAGCAAAAGATTATCCCAATGGGTAGACTTTCTGGGGTCATAATTGATATCGAAGGAGTTAAGGCACTGGATTATTTTGAATTTATTGAAATTGTTGATGATTCAGATCCATACCTTGCGTTGTTGGGTCTGGATTGGGCTATTGACATGGATGCTATCATCAACCTCAAGTGCAGAAGTATGATGTTTGAAAACAATGGAACCAAGGTTATGTTCCCATGGGACCCTGTAGAAGGAGAAAGATACAAGAACCAGTGCGCACAGAAGAGGATGTTGACCATATTAACAAGCTAACTACGAGAGATGAAAATTGGATCAATCCCACAACATATGGTCGACTTAGCTGGGATAGGGATAGTTCATGCCACTCAGACTCAGATGAGGAATTGGAGAATTGGAAAACCATTTGCATGAAGTCTCTACACTGCGATGTAATCGAGTCACCAGATCTCTACGATGCATATCATCTGAGGTGCGAGAATTACCTTATTATGATGGAATAGGCAGTGTCAATTTTTTTTAGATGAATTTGAAAACGATGTTCCAGAGACAAAATGGTTCCATGCGCTTGACATAGCTCTGTGCTCAACCCTAGCGCGCTAGAAAGAAACATACAAGGACAACTTGGCGGATTGGGAAGAATGTACCCACATGATGTAACTACAATTCGGACAACCCAATACCCAGTTGGAAAGAAATTTTGTAGGAAAATAAGACCCACGCATGCATTTAGCTAGGTGAACTACAACTTGGGGAGAAGAGTCGCATCCAAGGTGGGTGGATACATTCATCCATACTTTAAGTTGGATTCCTAGGAACTAGTACCTAGAGGTTGAGTTGCGTTGAGGCACGATAGAATGGGTTGCGCTACTTGAAAGATTTTTTTTAACGTTCAATTTTGAGAGTGGATTCCCATGCATCAATACTGCCTTACACACGATTCGATATTTGGTCTTTTACATGCCAGGGAAACCAAAATAACGAGCCCTGCCAGCATGGGAGGTGTCGATGAAGTATATAGCTGAATGCCATAATGTAACTATTGAAGATAATGAGGAAGACCGAAGAAACATCAATATCCCTGAGTTTGGAGGTCAGCACGCAATTGTTGGACCTATGGTTGAAGTGCCAAATGTGATTGAACCCATGAATATTAGGCACGTCAACATTGGAACAAAAGAGCAACCTAAGATTTCCAAAAATAGGGGATTACTAGGATGAAGATACAATAGCTAAGGTTGTGGAGCTACTCACTAAATATGAGGACTTATTTCGCTCAAAGTTTTCAGAGTTAAAAGGTATTTTCAGGGATCTTGGTGTGATGAAAATCACTTTGAAGCGAGATGTTAGGCCTGTCAAGCAGCACCTTTATAGGTTGAATCCTAAATATAAACAGAAGGTCACGAGGGAGCTTCAGAAAATGGTTGTTGCAGGGATCATTGAACCCATAGAAGAATCTAATTGGGTAAGTCCCATGGTGGTCCAAGAAAAGAAGACCAAATTAGAAATTGGGATTTGTGTGGACCTACACAACTTGAATGATGCATGTGTGCATGACCCTTTTCCAACTCCATTTTATGATGAAGTATTGGACAATGTGGGAGGGAAGGAGGCCTACTCATTCAATGATGGATTTTATGGATACTACCAGATACAAATAGCACCTGAGGACATAAGTAAGACAACCTTTGTGACAAAATGGGGATCATTCCAATACACAGTAATGCCATTCGGTCTGAAGAATGTGCCAGCGATATTCTCGCGTGTGGTGGTAGCTGCATTTAAGGAGTATATACATAAGTTCTAAGAAGTATATTTTGATGAGTGAACTATATTTGGCTTATTGAAGAAGCATGTTTCAAGTTTGTGCTTTATGCTAGATACTTCTCGGAAGCATCAGATCTTGCTGAATCTAAAGAAGTGCATGTGATGTGTCCCTTTTGGGATTATTTTGGGTCATATTGTCTATCAATAGAGATTGATGGTCAATCCAGCTAAGATTTCTATCATTTTCAACCTGTAGATGCCCACAAATGTGAAGCAGTTGCACGCAACTTTAGGGCATACTAGCTATTATAGAAAATTTATCCAAGGATATGTGCTGATTACTGCACCGATGGAAAATTTGTTGAAGAAGGATGCCTCTTTTTTTTGGGATGAGGACTACCAGAGATTTTAGAGTTTCTTAAGGAGAAAATTGCAATTGCACCTATATTGGTATTTCCAGACTGGACAAAGGAATTCCATGTACATGTGGATGCTTCATGTATCGCGTTAGGTGTTGTACTCGCACAACTAGGAGACAGATATATTGATCACCCAATTGCATTTGTGAGCAGGAAATTGTCAAGTGTTGAGCGCAACTACTGGGAAACAGAGATATAAGGATTAGTTATGGTCTATGCACTATAGAAATTTCATCCCTATTTGTTGGGAGGAAATTTTAAGATGTTTACTGATCACTCTTCTTTGAAGTACCTGGTCAACAAGCCTATGTTTGGGGGGGAGAATTTTCGATGTCTCTTATTATTTCAAGAGTATCATTTTGAGGTGATTGTAAAGCCAGGAAGATTGAATGGAGGTCCAGACCATCTATCGTGCATTGAAATTTTAGAGGCACCAACTAGTTTGGAGGATGGAATACTAGACACAAAACTATTTTCCATTAAAGTCATCGATAAACAATTCATAGATATTATCCATTTTTTGACCACTGGTAGTGTGCCTATGGAGTATACAGTTATGCAAAATAAATAATTGGCCTTATGCATAGCAGACTTTACCTTGATTTTTGGCCAGTTATATAAGATGGGAGATGATGAGGTATTGAGACGCTACATGCCAGAGTTTGAAATAATGAGCATCCTATTAGAAGCACATGGAGGGGTTGCAAGAAGTCACTATGCAAGAAAACCAACTGCGCAGAAAATTTTGAGGGTTGCTTTGTGGTGACCTACGGTGCACAGTGATGCGAAAGAGTATTTTCGTGCTTGTGATGTGTGTCAGACAATGGGGAAATCCTCATGCAGAGATGAAATGTGACTACAACCACAAGTGACTTTGCAGGCTTTTGATAAATGGGTCATTGACTTTGTAGGACCAATCAACCCTCCCGGAAAGAAGACGGGTCCATTCTATATCATTACTGCGATGGATTATTTGACCAGGTGGGTAGAAGCTAAGCCTCTGAAAGGTTGAAACACAGAGACAGTTGCACACTTCATCTTTGATAATATATTGACAAGGTTTGGGTGTCCTAAAATCTTGATGAGTGACCCAGGTACACATTCTGTGAATGAGACCATTCAAGCGTTGACAACGGAGTTTAAGATGCACCATCAAAAGAGTACACCATATCATCCACAAGAAAATGGCACGGTAGAAGCCTTTAATAAGATTTTGGAGAATGCACTCACAAAGGTCTGCAATGCTAATCAGAATGATTGGGATGTGTGTATACCTACGGTTCTATGGGCATATAGAAACACATGCAAGAAATTGATCGAACATACCCCTTTCAGGTTGGTGTATGGATAGGAAGTTGTTATGCCAATCGAGTACATCGTCCCTAGTCTGTGCATCACTGCGGTAACTAACATGGTTGATTAAGATAGTATGGAAAATGGACTGTCACTTCTAGTTACACTAGACAAGGACAGATTCATTGTTGGGTTCCATCAACAGGTGCAAAAGGTGCATGAAAAATCTTAGCATGACAGGCACATCAGACAAAAGATTTCCAAGGAAGATGATTTAGTTTTGCTATATGACAACAAGTATGCGCGCCACCTAGGAAAGTTAAAAATGCATTGGATTGGACCTTATGTTGTCAAGGATATTACGAAAGGAGGTGCGGTACGTCTGGATACATTAAGGGGTGACATCCTTCCTGGATATGTGAATAGAAGTAGGTTAAAGCCATACAAGGATGACCCAATCCCTGCACGCGCCAAATTAATATATGGCCAGAAAAGTGTTTTAGTGCCCTGGATAGTTGTGAGAGGACGCAGGACCATAAATAAGTTTGTCAAATGTTGGAAAAGTATGTCAGTGCAACGAAAAGTGAGGAAGAGTAGGCATATGCGACAACCACACAAGGGTTACGCAGGAGGTCGACACTGTCGCAGATGGGCCAAAAACTAGAAGTTTGAACAATTAATCTGGATAAGATAACTTTATTACCCTTTGAAGGAGAGGCTAACCTGCATTTATGGAGGAGGTTCTATTAGATTTGGAGTCCTTTTATCATTTATGAGGCTACATCAATGGACATCAGGTCGTTTAGGGCGCGTCGTCGCTATAAATATGACAGGAAGGGTTGCATTAGTTCCCTTTATGTTAGTATGAATCTTAATTGCAAGTGTACGAAAAAAGACCACTTTAGTTATGCATAAAAAACAGCACTAACAGCAAAGATGGCTGCCAATATCTTCAGATCTGCAATTAGGTGATCAAGATAAATGCTGCAAAAATATAGATCTATGCATCAAAATACATTAAGCAATAAATAAAAACGAGATTTACTCCATGCTTCCAATAGACAAGACAATAATATGTTGAATGAATGTTATATTAAGGGCACCTAGGAGGAAAACATAGAAGGATGTTACTAGTTCTCCTCAATGGGATGGGTTCTTGTAAGTCCTCAGCACTTTAGATCTAAAATTCCTCTCCCTTGATGGTGTAGGAAACCAAGAAAAAAATGGAACTCAAAGGGAGCTCACAAGCAAAAAGATAGAAAAATATGACAATGATGGTGGATC
The DNA here is from genome assembly GCA_034641835.2 of Pinus albicaulis. Lineage (NCBI taxonomy): Eukaryota > Viridiplantae > Streptophyta > Pinopsida > Pinales > Pinaceae > Pinus > Pinus albicaulis. The sequence continues at coordinate 340,346,157 of CM076576.1, forward strand.
AAAGTCAGACCAAAAGTATAGATCCAGAGTGATCTTTAGGCAACAAAGGGTGATGAATGAATGGAAAAACCCTTCTATTTATAACAAAATATTGAGTTATTCTAGATATTGGTGCATAATTAAAATATTATTAACCAAATCAAGATCCAACTTTTATGGAATATTTTATTATTTTTGTTGGAGGGAAAAGGAATTTGACTTGGGCAAATCCTTATTTTGTAAATAATAAATAAAGAATGGATTATTTATCATTTTAAGGATGTGGTTGAGTAATAATTAAATAAATAATGATTTATTTAACTATTTATGAGTGATTTAGTCAAATTTAACAAGGAATATTATTTAAATAAGGTTTAAATAATTATTCCTAGAAAATAATAAGATAAATAATCTAATTAATTTTCCTGGTTTGTGTTAAATATGACCAGGAATATTAATTAAACTACTGTTTAACTAATTATTCCTTGAGGAAAATCAAACAAATGTGGATTTATTTAATATTTCCTCATGGGGTTTCCTTTTTAGACCATAAACAACTTAATAAAGGTGTTTTACTCAGTTATTTTTCATAGTGAAAGCAATTTTACTTAGGGTAAAATTGGTCTTACATGGTGTACTTAGATCCATCTAATAGTAACATGTTAGATGACCAAAAAATGGTGTAACACTTTGTTTTCCAAGAGATCTGCGTCTATTGCTCTCATTGTATTTTCTTATGTGTATGTCTGAGCACCTAGAATCCTTCCTCGAGACGTTGCACCAAAAAGGGTTATAAAATTTAATCCCTCTAAGTATGACAACTATTTAACCTACCCCCGCTATGATGCCCGCTAAAGAAACACTTGCACTGGAACCTCAACCTCAGAACCCGAAGAAAGGGAAGACCTTGGAGACTAGGAAGTCTGGCGCACAAGAAGACTTCAAAACCTAAGTCGACCCTAGCTAAGTGACAGAAGAGACCAATAGCTAAAGAGCCTGAAGTAATCATCGAAGAGGACGTTGTCGAGGAGTTCAATTTGATGTCATGGATGCCAAATTATATGGCACCGCGCAAGACATATGTGAAAATCACGAAGAACCTGGATAAGGTCAAATCTCATATCAATATGATGTTGCTCCCACAAAATGTGCCATTTAAGGGAGACATGTTCGCAAAGGTGTCATTTCTCAAATTGGAAGACTGGGACCTGGTTGACTGCGCGAATTTCCTCGAAATTGCGCCCTCTGAGTATTTGGAGCAGGTGCCCTATGATGGTGGAGTCATCAAAGTCAAGCCAAAGACATGGGTGTTGGGGTTACTGCAGTCCGGGTTGTTGAACATTCTCAACATCTCGCATTTTGGGTGCAGCACCACAAATGACATATGTTTGCGCCAGTTTCTCACCCTAGTGCATGATAATTATCTGTGGCTAGGAGATCCATTCCAATTGATGATATGTTGATTCATCGGATCACCATGTTACCATACTAAGGGAGGATCCAGGGGCAACATTCAGAGGAAAGGGATTGGAGAAAAAATTCACTGATGAGGTGAAGAAATCTTATGGGGTGAACCGGAACACCCACGACTTTGTTGTAGAAGAAATAAATGCCCCGACAGTTAAATTTTCCACCTTGATCCTTGCCTATAAAATGATCAGGAATTTTCGCACAATGGAGGTGCCGACGTATGTAATTAAGCTAGCCCCGCAGTGCGTAAAAGGGGTACAATATAGTTGGGCAAAGCACCACTGCAATGGATTTCTGGAAAACATTCGGGAGGCACTGGAGGAGGGAAAACATTTATATTATGTTTGGTTGATGTTATTGGTCGTGCTAATCGGTTGGTGGCCACCAATATTTACCTGATGGAACGTGCACCATACCTCGTTAGAAATATCCAGAGGTAAATGTTTAGCATAGTTATGTTATTTGATATTAATGAGATGAAGTATTATTTCTATTGCATCTCTGTGTTTATGTCTATTTCTGTATTTTATTGTGTTCCTGCATAAATCCAGATCAGCAGGAACGGAAATACAATGTGGCCACCAATATCCACTTTGTAAATATGCAGGTAAAGATCAAGAAGGTAAATAGGAACTTCTTCTCATTAATGTCAAATAACATAAATATGCTTACATACATAATGGAAATAAACTATCTAGGGAACTCATAGCTTATCTGTGAGAAGAGATGTGGCGGCTACAGGCCTCTGAACTGTGTTACAATGAGGCTCGAGGGCCTATTTATTATTTAGAAACAATGGAAACCCATAAACATCCAAAAACCTAACCCTAGGAGATGAAGTGCCAAAACTATGGGCCCCGTTTGGGTAAATTGGTGTTTCAACTTCCTGAGGACGCAACTTTGGCATACGATCTTCGTTTGACGTGCACCATACCTCGTTAAAAATATCGATCCGAGGAGTACAATTTTTGATGTGAGAAACATCGGTCCAATTACGCATTTTTCTCCTGGTTTTCCCAAAAAACTCCGTACTCGTTTAGGGCCTCAAAACGGCTCTAGAAGTTCAGGACCCAAAAAACTGCTAAAAATAGTAAGTTGCACCAAAATTGAAAAACTGAAAGAATAAATGGTGGGGGTTCAAATGGAATAGGTGGGTGGCCACCAATATCCACCTACATAATTAGGGCCTCCAAATGGCTCCAGAAGTTCAGGACCCGAATACCTGCTAAAAATAGTAAGTTGTGTTGAAAGTGAAAAACTGAAAGAACTGATGTTACGGGTCCGAATGGAATAGGTGGGTGGCCACCAATATACACCTGGGCCATATAGGTACATAAAATGGATATTTACCTCTGGATATTTCTAACGAGCTATGGTGTGCGTCAAAAGTATTAAGCCTCATTATAACTTTGCTCGGATCCGTTTTGAGGCCTTAAACGACGTTTTTTAGGAAAACCAGGAACAACATGGGTCCATGGACTGATGTTGCTCACATAAAAAGTTGGATTCCTTGGATAGATACTTCTAACGAGGTATGGTGTGCACAAAACATATATCATATGCCAAATTTACGTCCTCGTGAAGTTGAAACACCAATTTATCCAAACAGGGCCCATGGTTTTGGTGCTTCATCTCATAGGGTTAGGTTTTTGGATGTTTAGGGTTTTCCATTGTTTCTCAATAATAAATAGGCCCTCTTTCTCTATTTTTATTTACATGTCCCCAACGAGATTATGGTATAAGTATTTAGTGCTCGATCTAGTTGAACCCTTACAAGATCAACCTCGCAAATCCTGACGACCTCCCATGGCGGAAGAAAAGAAAGACGAGGGAGCAGGAGATCCTATCAAAATGTTTCTTAAGAAAGCCCTCAAGAAGAAAAGGAACGCGATTATGGATAAATTTTCTCAGATCCTTCAACGACTACCCACCTACGGCGCATCTGCATCCAACAACCACTCTGGAGGCACCACTCCCTTCAAGGTACAGGTAAACTTTGATATTCCTATATTTGAAGGCCAGGTAGATGCAGACGTCATAGATAGATGGTTTGATTTTCTAAAAGGGTATTCCTTAGTCCATGATTTCTCCGACCGAGAAAAGATTATTTATGCACTCCTCAAACCTACCCCCCATGTCAAAGACTCGTGGGAAACCTACTATGAGAAAAAGGATGGGAGGGAACCCTCTCTGTTCTCGACTGCACCCACTTGGAATTTGTTCCGAGATGGCATCGAGGAACAATATTACCCTGTGGGGAGATATGAAGACAAGTACATCCAATGGACCAAGCTGCAACAGCAAAGGGATCAAGATGTGCACAAACTGATGAATTTGTTCCATACCTTGTGCACAAAGATGGGTATTAAAGATTCAGAGAGACATTTGGTGCTCAAGTACCACAGCTATCTGCACATACACATTCAGGAGGAAATGGAGTTCCTAGAAATTACCTTGCTTAGTACATCATATCGCTATGTCACTAAGATCGAGCAGAAATTTAAGCAGAAGAAGCGAGACTTTGAATCCCCGAATCTGAAGCTAGGGAAAGGCTCTCCCAAATCACAGAACAGGGGGCAGAGCCATAGCAGGGTGACCAAAAACACCACCACAAATCCAAGGAAGGACACAGGGAAGTGGTTTGAATTTCATAACAGCCCCACTCACAACACAAATGAGTGTCGGGCCAAATAGTCACTAGTGGCCGAACTGAAGGCACCCAAATTAGATGCATGTTCTGATCTTGAGCTATAACTAGATAAGGGAGATGACAAAGGGAATCAGATCATTGATGCAAACCCTAGTGCCATTTTTGCCACCACCAAGCTCCAGAGGGAGGATCCCGAGGATCCAAAGGAGGGGGAGCACCTCTTCCATTCGTAGATGTGGGTGAAGGGATCTCCACTTCAATTTCTTGTTGATAGCGGAAGCCAAAAGAACCTCATTTCAGCAAAGGTCATGAAGCAGCTCAACCTACCGACCATAGCACACCCACAGTCGTATACCATCAAGTGGCTTCACCCAGGGAGAGATATCCACGTTCGCCAGCAGTGCCACCTTCCGTACAACATCAAGCCATTCACAGATGAGGTATTTTGTGATGTTGCTCCTCTTGATGTAGCTGATGTATTATTAGGCCAACCATACTTGTGGAGGTGACATGTTGTGTATAAGTCTATGCCTCGTGTTTTTATTATTACTTTGGGAAATAACTTGTATTGGATACCAGAGGTAGTACCTCCTCCTGCCATCTCTTTGACTAATGCAAAACAACGCAGTAAGATTGTTTCCCAAACCAGGAAATTTGTTTTCCTTACAACTTGCTCATAGGGAAAGAAGAATATTGTGGCCACAACCTCTAAATAGGGCTCCCCTGCATGGTTGTAGCAGATGGATAAGTTCATGCAGGAATATGAGGACATTTTCTCCTCACTCATAGAAGTTCCTCTACACTGTCAGGACAAGAATTCCATTGATCTGACCCCCGATGCACTGCCACCTAATTTTTCCATACCTCATGCGACTACAAAAACAGAATCCACACATGTACTGTCTGAGGCTAATAAAGAAACCAAATTTACTGAATGCATCCAGCATGTCTTCTCACAGGTCCATGATATCTTCGACAAATCTAATACCCAGTTCAATAGAATTTTCCTCATCTCATGGAGGATATCAATGCAATGGGGACCATTGCTTCCTAATGGGGGAGGAATGATCCAGGTGGATATTGGTGGCCACCCACCTATTCCATTTTGAACCCCACCATTGGTTCTTTCATTTTTGCACTTTCAGCACATCTTACTATTTTTAGGAGGTTTTCAGGTCCTGAACTTCCAGAGCCGTTTTGGGGCCCTAATGATCTAGGTGGATATTGGTGGCCACACACCTATTCCATTTGAAACCCCACCATAAATTCTTTCATTTTTTCAGTTTCAGCACAACTTACTATTTTTAGGAGTTTTTCGGGTCCTAAACTTCCAGAGTCATTTTGAGGCCCTAAACGACATTTTTTAGGAAAACCATGGACCCATGTTTCTCACATCAAAAGTTGGATTCCTCTGATAGATCCTTCTAATGAGGTATGGTGCGCGTCAAAAGGCTCAAGCCTCATTATAAATTTTCTCTGATCCTTCAACGATGTGGCAGATATTTCCAAAGTGGATATTTCAATATCTGTTATAATGTGGCCCTAGTTCAGTCGCAATTGTCAGACACTAAACATGATCTGTGTGAAGCTGCCAAGTATGCGTCCCTATGGAACTCGAAGCTGCCATTGAGAATCATAGAAAACTTAACCTTATGGGTGTTTTTTGATGTAGAAATATTTCAAGCGGTGCAATCAAAGCCAAAACTATCACCTATGTTGTACGAGAAGTACAAGCATATCACGGACTTCAAGGCTACCTTCCATAATGTAAACGTCCGCGTGAAGAGGGACATGGCAGGAGTATGGTATGAGCTGCCATACATGGTCATGGAGGATGACCTTGCACGCACCATGACCCAGTGGCCCCCACTATGGCTCGAAGCAAGCATAGCTAGAGGTGTGTCATCCTCTATACCACCAAATACCCCAACAAAGTCATGCACGCCCATAAAACACTCGAAGGATGCACATAAATACCAAGAGCTGACCACTACGACAAAAAAAGTGGACCTACGCAGTGATGAGGAGATGGAAGAGAAGGATGCAAACATTGTCGATGCCCCGACTAACATATGACGAGGAACCAAAAGAGGACCTCAGACAACCCTAGGGTCATGCACAAAATGAAAGGCTTCTAAGATGAGCAGGACAGATCCATTAACACTTATAAAGGAGGAATTTGACAAGATCCGAGATACAACCCAGATGGTGACTGAAGATGTATGGACCAAGGTCGAAGCTCAGTATAAATCAGTCCTTGATGACGTGGAGGAGGGGCTCTAGCAGCTCAAAATGAAAGCAAGCTCCATACAAGAAAGTGTTGGTTAAGCAAGCATGGGACAAGTGAGCGTGGGAAAAGCAAGTGAGCTAAGAATTCGGCACCCATCCAGCTCTGAAAGAAGAATATTCCAAGTTTTAGGTGTCACACTTCAAATTACCAGTTCTGAGCCACGTGTGTTCATTCCTGAAAGCTCTGAGGTCGGGATTACTTGGTTGTGTTCCCAAGTGGCAAGGTGCATGATATGCACATGATGATCACAGAGGAGTTGCAGTACTGAGAATATAAGACCTTCCAAGACACTATGGCAGTGAAGCACCAAGCCGCCTAAACACTTAAAGAACAACATCTAGCAAAAGATGTGCGTCACGCCTCCAGAAGCCAACACGCCTAGTTGGAAACCTAGAAATCATAGTACCCACCACTGCAGCGGCCACTGTCAAGCTGAAAAAATTGGTCACTGCCCTCAAGGCTCACGATCAGAAATTACCACAGTCAGAGCAGAACTTGAGCATAAGATCACCGATCTGTAGATGAAGTTGTAGCCTGAGACACCGCCAGAGATTCGCACACAACGCTCCAAGGTCATTCTTGATTCAACTACTAGCATCAACGTTGTTGTGGATGCTTGAAGCTAATTTTTATAGGAAGCCATGGGAATATGTACCTCCATCCAAGATGACCATGTCATACAGCAACTGAAGATGGACCTGTGGGAAAAAGAGCAGCAATTTAATTTGATCCAAGTCAATGTGCCAACCTTGGTACCTGCTCAGCGGTTGGCTCGCTTATAGGAGAGCCGCGTTATTAAAGAATAGATTGAAACAATACGTCTATGGGGGGAGTTTCTCAATAATTGGATGTAGCCTTAGGCTAAGGAAGCCTTGCAATTTTCCCAAAGCATAGATGGTGTCCTCAGAAGCCTACAGCAGACCTAGACAAGTATCAGCCTGGCAGTCGAGGGGTCAGCTACAGAAAAACTAGTTGAAGAAGTGCATAACTCTACAGCACAAAGCACTGAAGTCATTCAGCCACTAAAGACGTCAATTTAGGCACTAAAGGACAAGATTCAGGAGCCAGGACCAAAGTGACTTGGAGCACGTTACTATATTTCATTGGGGGCCTATTGGGATGGGGTCCCCTAGGGACAAATTTTTTGTATAATTTTGGGCTAAATTTTGTTGAAATGCATTGCACGCAGAAGTCAAGGGGCTTTGGGGAGGTCAAAACTCCTTTATCATCGTAATGGGTAAAAATGGAAACCATGAGTCTCAAACCATGGTTTGAAGCCATGGTATGTGCGCGTCAAAGACTTATAAATATGTAAGAGCTGATTTGAGTAAGATATGTCAGTAGATCAATAGATGTTTATGTTTATGAATGCTTTTATCTAAGTTTTGGGTAAGTCTATCTAGGTAGAAAGTCTCTTTTTGGTTGTGTGCACGGAGACCTAGTCCTAAGTTGTGTGCACAGACTCTGATGTTGTGTGCGCAGACGGAAAGAGATTGTACTAGGTAAAATATCGATTAATAAAGAAGAACTTTTGGAAAATTATGATGCAATTTCTAGCTGTTATGCATGATTATGTTGCTTATATGTTAGTATGATTCTGTTGAATGCATATTTATATAAGTTACTTATCTGTGGAAAATCAATATATTCACGCAAGGATTACTTCTATGTTAAAGGTTTTTAATGGAAAACTATCTGTGTGATCATGCAAGTATTGTTTCTACTCTTATCAATTAGATCTGGCAGAGAGATAATAATTTGTTAATGCATATATGTTAAGGGTTTTACCTACACTTAGATTTGGTTTCCTCGGAAGTCTTGCGTAGACAGCTAAGCATTAAATCCGACAAGTAAGTGTAAAACACACATAAAATTCTCCCTCATGGTGCAAAAACTTGGTTCCATCACCTCCCATACTGCTTCAGGTGAGACTTTGGATTGCGCAAGAAAATCATTGTCAAAAGGGTCAGTAGTTGGAGGGTTTTGTTGGTTGTGCAGAAAATCTGAACCTGGGTCAGGACCTGTTGGCTTGAGGGGTCCTGACCTAGGTTCGTATTCAAGGTTTTCCAAAAAACCCCTATACTACTGGCCCTTCCAGAAATGAATTTCTTGCGCAGGCCAAGGTCTCACCCGCAGTAGTATGGGACGGTGTTGGAACCAGGTTTCCGCACCCTGAGAGGAAGAGAGTTAATTGAGGCAACCCTGTTAAGATCTATCAGATTTTCGCAGAAGAAGTCTTATCACAGAACCCTTAACAGTATACCTGCAGAATGCAAAGCTCATAAACCCACAGATAGCACGTAACCATAGGTAAAGAAACTATTAATAATTAGATCTAAGTGATGCCTTTGCATCCATGGCACATCAATATTCATCAACAGACAGAATCATCGCAATAACACAAACATAGCTAGTTCTCATAACACAGAGATACTTCCAAACGTATTTTTCATTCAGTAGCATTCAAAATCCACTTACAGACCCAATTCCCAACCCGCGCACACAGACAGCAGGGTTCGCACACAACAGGACTGAGGATCTCTGTGCACACATCCAGCAGGATTCCTTACCCAAATACAACCCAAAACAGATCTCAACAGTGTGCAACTAGCATAAATCACACTTAGCTTCCTCCTAGACTCAATCTATCCATCTATTTATATCAACTTAGCCTGTGCTATCCTATGGTTCGCAAACTGTGGTTTGTGGACTCTTGGTCTACCCTTTGACCCATTACAATACATTGGGGACTTTGACCCAACCTAAAGCCCCTGTGCTAGACTAATTATTACAAAATTTATATCAAAATGCAGCGTTGGAACATAAAAAAACGCAGCTAGGGGACCATGTTCCAACGGGCCCCCAACACAATCTTGTGACTCGTCCCAAGTCATAGCAGTCGTGGCGTTTGGATATTCTCTTGGAGCTGCTTGATGGCGACAACCAAAGGGGGAAATGCACCTTCGGTCTGCGCGGCAGCGTGTTATGCAATTTCAACAAACTTTTGTGAGGTTGGGCCTTCTATGGCGGTGGTAACACTCCTCAAGGTATGATAAAGCTTCTTGACCGCTACATCCAAATCCTATGACAACTTGAGGGCTTCATCTACCTAGGGCTTGAGGTGGTCATTGAGGCCCTTCTTCTTGTGGCAGAGCCCTTCGAGTTCATCCCTGAGTGTGTGGCTGGATCGCAGACGTGCCAGGCGTTGGGCTAGAATAAGCATGGGCATCGTAGCCTCCATTTGCTCAAATTATTCTTCCTTCTATCACAACTCTTAGGTAAATTCGTGCATAATAGGGTCGTGTTGTACCATAGACCATAGCTTCATAGATGTCTTAAAAAATTTGGCGTCCTGGGAAATCTGTTCTGTAATGGTATTTGTATTGTCTGAAACTAACGCAACTCTCTAGGTGCACACCTCAGGAGGGGTCTCAGGCTACAACTTAGCCTGCAGCGCAGCAATCTGCTATTCCATCTCTGCTTTAATGTTATGCATTTCGGTCCGAGAGGCTTTCAGGGCTGCGACTAGTCCTTCAATCTTGTCCTGCAGGGTGGCGAAGGCTGGAATGTCCTCTCGCACATCTTTGTAGAGTCCGTTGATCAGACGTTCCAACTTTGTCTGTTGTGTGGCGGAAATGATGCACACGCCTTGTGGTAGTCTTAACCGCGATGAGCAAGCTAGGGATGATGTATTCCATGGGCATAATGGCCTCCTTCCCATAAACCATCCGAAAATGTGTTTTCCCAGTCAACTTCTTGCACGTGGTCCGATAGGTCCAGAGTACTGAAGGTATCTGCACATCCCAATTGTTGCGATCAACATTACAGACCTTACTAAGCACATGTTCCAAAATTTTATTAAAAGCTTCCACCATTCCATTTTCCTGAGGGTGATACGAGGTACTCTTCACATGGTGGAACCAGAATTCTTCAGTCAAAGCTTGAATAGTTTCGTTAATGAAGTGCGTACCTCTATCGCTCATCAAGACCTTCGGACTGCTGAACCTGGTTAAAATGTGCTCAAAAATAAAGTGTGCAATGGTATCCATTGTGCAATCCTTCACGGCTTGTGCTTTCGCCCATCTGGTTACATAATCAATTGCGATTATGATGTATTGGGGACTTTTCTTCTTTCCTGGCGGGTTGATGGGTCCGACAAAGTCTATAGCCCATTTTTCAAACGCCTGCAGGGCCATCTGTAGTTGCAAGGGCATCTCATCCCTGCGCGAAGTACTTCCTGTCTGTTGGCATACGTCATAGGCTTTACAAAATGCGTGGGAGTCGCTATGCAGTGTGGGCCACCATAACCCACTTCTTAATACCTTCTACGCAGTTGCTTTTTTTGCATAGTGACCTCCCGCTACTCCTCTGTGGGCTTCTACTAAAATGGCTTGTCTTTCATGCTCCAGTACATATCTTCGTAGCACCTCGTTAGCTCCCAGCTTGTATAATTGGCCCACAATGATAATAAAATCAATTTTGCAGGTTACCAATTCTTTTTTCTGTTGTACCGAGTAGTCTGCAGGTGCCATCCCCATAGTTAAGAAATGGATAATATCTTCAAAGTGCTATTCAACCACCTTAATGGAAAAAAGTTGCGCATCGGGCAACCATTCTTCTAGGTTAGTTGACTCTTCACCATTCTCGATTCGAGACAAGTGGTTCAGCCCAGCATTTAGTCTCTTGGGCTTCACAATTATTTCAAAATCATATTCCTGAAATAGTAGTAACCAATGACAAATCTTCCCCCCCAACACAGGCCTATTGACTAGGTATTTCAAAGTTGAATGATCCGTGAACATCTTGAAGTGACCTCCCAGTAGATAGTGTCAGTATTTCTGCAGGGAATACACCATTTCCAATCCTTCGCGTTCAGTATTAGAGTAGTTACATTCCGCGCTAGAAATTTTCCTACTAGCAAATGCAACCGAGTGGTCATTGTTCCCTTCCCCAGGCTACGTGAGGACAACTCCTATGGCGATCCCTGATGCATCCACATGGACATGAAATACCTTCGCCCAATCAGGAAATATGAGGATAGGCGCAGTGACCATCTTTTCCTTAAGTAGCTAAAAACTCTTTTGACACTCCGCACCCCAGAAAAAGGATACATCCTTCTTTAGCAACTTCTCCATTGGTGTCGTGATCAGTGCCTACCCTTGAATAAACTTCCTATAGTAGCCAGTGTGCCCGAGGATGGAGTGCAGCTATTTCTTAGTGTTGGGGATTGCTAATTTGATGATAACTGCAACCTTGGCTAAGTCCACCATCAATCCCTCACGACATACCACATGCCCTAACAGGATCCCAAAAGGTACACATAATATGCACTTCTTAATGTTTAGTGAAATCTGGGGCTTTCTGCAGGCATCCAGCATCATGCACAAGTTTGGACACATGCTTTTTTACCAACCTGTTAGCTCCCTGTAATTTCAGCAAATTGGTAAGACCAAAAATGCAGAGAGAACACTTGAACCACTTTTAGATTCTAGGATCTATCCCTCTTGAATCCGGAGAGGTATCTCTCCAATAAGTGCAAAGATTGATTTATCTTTTAAGGCTTCTTGGGTATGATATTAGGCTATTTATTAAGAGCGAGGGTTTTTTTTTGTTTTGGATGGTTGAGCATGATTTTTAGTTGAGTGGAAAGTCCTAAAATGAAAGAGTTTCAAAGGTATGAAGTTGCAAACAATCAGGACAATCTTTGGCTTATTAGATAGATATAACGGTGGGTTTTAGTCCATTGGGCTATGGAGTCATAAAAGGGCTTTAATTGTGCAACAATTCAGGAGTGGTCCAAGGGGAAAGTCATCTATATCACAAGATCATTGAGATTAAATGATGGAATGGAAACAATAAAGTGTTGGAGGGGTGGAAACAGATAATAATTTCAACTAGGATTTATAGTCTGTCCAAACAAGAAAAGCCTTTTAGGCAACTGTTTAAAACCAACCAAAGGGAAAGGCTCACTGTAAACCTCTTTGGACAAGCTCGTATTAAAGATAAATCAAGAGACAAACAAACCAGTAATCTGCATAATTACTTTCAGAAGGGATGAAAACAGATAAGAGAAACAAAGTGCAACTTAAGATCAAATAAGATACTTTTAAATCTAGCCTGCTTTCAGCATACACTTAGGGAAACTTTCAGAATTACCTTTGGAGAAATAAGCTAGAAAACAGGGCACACCATCACTTTTCTAGTCTATCCTTACTGAGCACATAATGAAAATAACATTCAAGAACAATGTTTAAAGCAAAAAGTAGGACGAGGGAATTCCAGCATTCCTAACCGCTTCAACTGTATTAAATCATTCTTAAATAAACAATTTAGAGGAAAACATTGAGATAAATCTTATCAGTCAGAGAAGGGTACTGTAAACAATAAATCCTAACTCTATGCTTGTTGTTCTTTATCAGATAATAATGGACAAAATGGCATACATGAAAGGAAAAACAATAACACAGAAAGAAGCACTTCACCAATGATATAGACCAGGATCCCAAGAAACAGCTTGTATATTGATGTTAAACTAGTTAGATCTTCAAGTTCAATGTTTCAGTTCAACAATCATCTTCACTTCTCAGCCTAACTTATTAGATCGCAAACAGAGCTTCAAGAGCCTCTGAACACTATTTACATGTAGAAGTTTCGAGCACAAGTATATTTCAAAGTTTTGCAACCAACCCTTTACAATGAGCTCCTCAAGAAGATTCTATCGGAAAATGAGGAGGTCTAAGAGAAAAATATCTATGGGTTCAATTAATACAGTTTTAATGCTTCTTGGCCTTTGAGGCGCTCAATGGAGAATATTACAGATATTTCTCTGTATTAATTGGTTTACATTAAATTTTAAGCTTGCTGGGAAGCTTTTGTTGACTTTAAGGCTCTTATTTATCTTGTAATAACTCTGCTGATAGTTTATATTAGTTTCTTTAATTCGTAATAACTATTCAGCTGCATGGGGAAAATATCTTCTGTTTTGGTCATTACTAGGCTTTCTGTTGAATGCTTTGAGGCTACAGGTGGCTTTGGTAGCTGAGAGGATTCAATTAGCCTCTTATGTGGCAATGGAGGCTTTCTCTGTCTGATAGATATTATTGATTTTCTTTAATCACTGTTAATCTACTTTAGTTTTGTGTATTAGGCTTAATTAGGCCAAATTCTCTATCTATTGTTCTTGAACTGTGTTTAATTTAGTGGACAAGGCTTTTGATTGTCGATCTTAGCCGTAATCCACTCAAACTGTGTTTCAACCTTCAATTCTTCAGTTCTGTTGTGGTTGGGTCCTTTCACACTGATACTCTTTGATTTATTAAATTGTACAGTGTCTTGTTGATGTGAAGGTGCACAGAGGGTTCTTATGGCATCAGATCTCATGATGCACTGATGAAACGTGATATGGAATCCTGTAGAATGATTTCTCTTTATGCACAAAGGCATGGGGGATTGTCATCCCTGGCCTTTGGTTTTTCTTTAATATAATGGACAAAAACATTGAAACCTGCAAAATACACAAAAACGTTATAAAATCCTGCATGGCTGGTTAAAACTGCTTCAGAGGTTGTGGTTAAGAGCGTGGCTGTTGGATGAGAGCATCCAACGATGGATATTGTGCGTAGAGGTCAAAAGGAGAGCGGTTGATGAATAAGTGGTGGAGAATTAAGTCAGATCCGTTGATCCATGTCGATCAAAAATCGAGATTAGTTGTGACCAAATAATGCGAAGGGGTCACATTATTGGAAAATGGAATAAAAACAAAAGAAAATGGGGTTAAAACCTTAATCAACAATGAAAAAGGCACAGAGGAAAATTGGGGTTTCGCGGATGATCCTGAACCGTTAGATCAGATAGGCCTCAGAGATCAACGGTTGTGGTTGATCGTGAAATCCCTTGGTGTATGGCAGAGGGCGATAGTTAAAAGCTCAAATTAAATGTGAGTCGTTGATCTACAGAGATCAACGGCGGGGAGCGAACACGATAAAACACAATGTAAAATGGGGAAGCATTTTTGGTCAAAGAAAGCAGTGGTATCACGTAGTGAAAGGGGAGGAAGGCGGTTTTAGCTTGTTGGACGCGATATGCGTCAAAGGCTGCCACGTGGCTTTTAAAAACCACCTATATCGCGTAGCTCTTGGAGAATTATCCTTTGTGCTAAAATCTACGCGATAATGCCCGTCAACCATCAGATCAAGGGTCTCAGATCGGACGGTCAGGGAGTGAGTGTGATATTGGATAGATGTGCGGGGGGAAGAAGGTGGGGCGGTTTCAATCTGAGCTGTTGGATAAAAAATGAACGGCAGAGATCAAATCTATAGGAAGGCAGCACCCACAGGAGTTGGGCCTGTCGAGATGCAACTGGACCATTGGATCAAGGAATGAATGGTCCAAATCAAATCTCGAGTTTGAATAAAATAAAATACGAAGCGAAAAATGGGTCAGTATGGACCGTTGATCTGCAGAAATCAACGACTAACATTTGGCTGAAAAACATTATAAAGCGGGGTGCATGATATTTAACCAAAGTGGCAAGGAAAGATCTGTACCGTCGGATCTTATTGTAGGGACGGCCCAGATGTAATCGAAGCTTTGCGATCGGTGGGGGCAAAGGTTGAATGGGCGCTAGTGCAATTGAACGTAGACCGTCGATCTGCAGATTAGATCGATGGTGGGAAATGAATTGGGAGGTCAAACGACGGATAAAATGGGCTTCGGGCAGGAGCGATGGAAATCGTCAGATTTGGATCTGGCGAAGGAGATCAACGGTGGAGAAACCATCGAGAGATCGCCAATCGGAGGTTGCGAATAAAATATTTAACGCGCCCAATAGAAATCTCTAATGCGAGATTGCACTGGCTGTTGATTGGCTCAAGATCAACGGTGGGGAATAGCTTTGTCAAATAACTAGTGGGTTATGTGTAAAACACAAAAAACAGATTTTTTTATGGAATACAAAGGAATTATTGCGTCGGGGGGGTTTTGTATATGATTTTTGGCGCCCGATTGCGGGGCCTTTGGGTATATGAGAAAGATAGAAGGACTGGGGTTTATATGCAAGGGTGCTAATTGGAATCGGGATGATGGAGGGGCCTTTTCAATCTACCCATTAGAAAATCTCTGATGCGAGATCTTGTTGACCGTCGATCATATTTTTAGATCGACGGTCCTTTTCATTAAAAACTTGCACCGGCGAGTTTCATAAAAAACATATGAAAAAGGGTTTTTATGATTTTACAAAGGGAAAAAATGATAGGGAAAGGTTTATTCACAATTTTAAGCGCCTGATGCGGGATCTTGGGTTATATGAAGTGGCAAAGGGATCGGGGCTTATATATAAGAGGGATAATCGGATCGGAGGTCTTAATATAACAAATAGACTTGCACGCATCAATTGTTCCAATGCGATAAGCGCCAAATGGGTTTACCACTTGGTCCCAGCACTAGGGCATATGGTGGGGAAGTGGTTTAGGGCTTAGCCCAAAGGGGCTTAGGCCCATAGTTAAAAAACTTATTTTTTATGAAATTTTCAAGGTTTTTTTATCGATTTGGGGGCTTCGGCAAGGTTCAAAAATGAGTTTTAAACCTTACAAAAGGGATTTTATGAAGGGAAGAAGGGAATGAGGAAAAATAGAGGAATTTTTTGGGAAAAAAGGGAATAAAATGAAGGTTAATTTTTATTGGAGGGAGGGGAGAAAATGGAGTTTTGCAGCAATCTTTTCTTCATGAAAACAGAAAAATTTCAGAGTTTAAAAGGGAAACAGCAGTGAAGATTAATCAAAGGCATGATGTCTTCACAAGACTTCAAGAATTAACAATTTTGCAATAAAACTTGTTTCTTGAAGGCTTTTAAAATGATTTAGCCACCATTTGATATGAAAATTTTTATAGATGGCTAACACAACCCAAACACTGTCCAATCATAAAAATACAATTCTAGAAACTTATGAATGAATTCCTTGAACACTGCTACTACCACACGCGAAAATATGGCAGGGGCATTCTTGAGCCCAAAGGGCATAACGATGTACTGAAAGGATCCCCATTCCGTTACGAAGGTATTTTTTCTACGATCTTCAGGTGTTATTCTGATCTGATGGTAGCCTGAAAACCCGTCGGTGAACGATTATGCTTCCTGACCTCCCACATTATCTAGAATTTCATCAGAGAATGGTGTAGGGAAGGGATCATGTACGCAAGCATCATTCAAATTACGCAGGTCTACGCAGATTCTTATTTCCCCTTTAGTCTTCTTTTCTTAGACCACCATAGGGCTTACCCAATCTGACTTCTCTACCAGTTTGATGATACCTGCGGCTACCATTTTATTGATTTCTTCTCTGAACTTTTTCTTATACTTGGGGTTCAATCGGTAGGGTCACTGCCTGACAGGACACACGTCTGGTTTTAAGTTGATTCGCATGACACCCAGATCTCCTACAATGCCTTTAATCTCTAAAAAATTTGTGGGAAATAGATCCTGATATTCAGTGAGCAGTTCTGTGATCTTTGCAATGGTATCATCATCCTAGTAATTCCCAATTTTAGCCATCTTGGGTTGTTCTTCTATTCCAATATTGACTTCCTTTAATTTGAGAGGTTTAGTCACATCGACTGCCTACAATAGGGGTCCAAAAACTGCGAGCTCACCCTCTCATTCGGGGATAGCGATATTTCGTAGATCCTCATCACAATCCTCTATTAATAGATTCCAGTAGTTGGCAATATCCTGCATCTGCACATCCCAAGTTGGTTCCCCATACTCTATGCAAGGGAGAGATTCATCAACTACTAGATCATCTATGTCCTGCATGGCTTCATCTAATTTCTTTTTTCCTCCTATCAACCTAAATGTCCCCAAAAAATCTTCTCTCATGGTGTCCCAGTGGTGAGTGTGTTGATGTATTTCTGCGTCCAAATACCACGTGATGGGGATTGGTCCCAAGGTGTGGATAAACATGTGGACCCATTCATACCAAGTCCTTTTGCTCCATACTTCCATCCATACATACAAGTGCTTACGTGGGTCTCCGCGGCCAGGGAAAATCTCCATGGGTAGGTTGACCAGAGGTTCAAATCGTAGGATCATCATTCTGCGACATTCCTCCCAATCCTGAAAAATTCCCCTTATGTGTTTCCCACCATTTTGCAAGGGTCGCACGCATAGCTAAGTTAAGCGCCCACATTCTTTGTTCTCTGGGGACTTATACTTTGAATGCTCTAATAAAATCCCTAACACTACTAGAATCATCAAAATAGGGCAGCTCTCTTACCTCTGAGGAGTTGCATCGAATGCTCTTTGTGATCTTCAGGAATCATAGCGCAGATATGTTATGCAACCGGTTCTGCCAATTTTCTATCTCATCGTTTGAGATAGAGAGACATTCCTTGTCCTTCTCCCAACATAGCATGCCATCAGCCGTAGGGTTAATCCAATCCTCATCCTAGGCATCCATCTTGTAAATAGGATCAACATCGTCCTCTTCGCGCACTGGTTCTGTATACCGCTCACCCTCTGCCAGATCTAGAGGGACTATTACTCATGTACTCTCGTTCTCAAAAACCATGCTTTATATTTTCAAGTTGATAATACCTCCCATGTCTATAGCCCAATCCCGTCCTAAGAGCGTAGGGTAAGGGTCTACATCCTCTACAAATTGAATTACCTCAAAATCCGTGTACACCTTAACTCCCACAATATCTACCATAATCTTTGATAACCTTGCTAACGGTATGATCTTTTGTTGGTTAGCCATGCATAGCTTTATAGTATAGCATTCCAGATTGGGTTCTCCCATCCTCTGCCAAGTCTGTTTGGGCAAGACATTTTCATCGGATCCTAAATCAAGGATGACCTAATCCATTTCATAATCACCAATCTGCGCAGTTAGCTCCATTTCCCTACCAATGTGTTTCTTATGCTTATAAATTTTGTGGACATATTTAATTTCCGTTGGAGGGTCAACCTTTTCTATGCAGCAGTCTATCAATTCTTGAAGGTTCTCTGTTGCCTTCTGGTTGTGTAGTAACTTCATACATCCCTGCAAGAATGGCTTAACTTCTTCTTTTTCTTTTAGATCCGTTGGGGCCTTTGAGGTAGATGCCTCGTTTTTGGAAAATTATTTTCTACCTTCAAGGAAGGTTTATTTCTCCTTCTATAGGTCCAAGATTTCCTTTTTGTTAGTGTCTTTTCTGATAAGTGGTTCGACTACAGCTTTTTCCTCAGCTCCTCCAGTGGTCATGCCACTGCGCGTAATTATGTTAATATTGGGTCCCTCATCACACAGTTCTGCCTTAACCCTTTTTACATTCTACGTCGATGTTTGTTGTTTTTCCTACATATTTTCTATCAGTATAGGACAGTATTCGATCACATGATCCAACTGCCTACAATATCTGCAAGATTTACATGCAGGGTTCAGATAGTCCCTTGCGAAGTGTACCACCTCCCCACAATTATAGCAAATCAGTTGTCCTCTTCCCTGACCTATGCTTCCACCTCTCCCTCCCCCCCCCCTCGGCCTCTTGCAGGGGAGCCTCCTCGTCCAGAGGGAGATAATGGTGATGAAGGGTTAGCTTTCACCCTATACAAGTTTCTGCTATCTATCATTAAATCATATGTCCGGCAGTTGTGCTCATCATGTCCTACATATGAGCAGAATATACACCACTGTTGCTTCAATTCTGGGACATAGGCACCAAGTCAGGGGTAGTGGTCTGTATCATGCAATCCAGCTACTTGACAGTCAGCGCACCATAACATGGGGGTGCCTAGTCCCGCAACCTCTTTGGGGTGTAATGGTTTAGGCCCCCTAGACTGCATTTACTCTAACAACAGAGGGCACTGATCCTTGGTGTGGCCTAACACCTTGCATCGTATGCACCAAATGTCTACGCTAGCTTCTTTTCCCCGTTCTTTTCGTAAATTCTGGATTTATAGGTGCATTGCCTCTAACTGGCCCTGGATCTATTGCACCCAAAACTGGGCATCATCCCTTGGCGCAACTTCTAGCTTCATGGCAATTTCCATGGATTTTTCTTGTGTATCAATCGTCTGCTAACCCATAGGCCCCCATAGGTGTGGTAATATTATGGTAATGAACCATTCCTTGTGTTTTCTATCCTCATACTTAAATTATCCATCCCTGATAACTTTCTTCAGCCGCTGTTCAGCCTCCCATACAGACTCTGTAGGTCCCTATTTAAAATATTTCAAGTCAATCACAAGTTGAGCGTAGGACTTAGGCTTCCAAAACTATTGTTTTAAGGCATCCTTAATTTCTTGTATTGACAAATCCGCATGTTGGCCAACATATCCCATGAACCAATCCAAGACCCTTCCTTCAAAGGCTAGAGATAGTTGCGCTCTTTTTACAGCATCGCTAGCAACATTCTGCGCAGTCCATACTGATTCCGCCACGAACCAAAATCAGTCCATTTCCTCATCCCCCACACCCTTAAAGGTGGGTAGCTTCATGTGCATGGCCATATCATCTTCCGGCAGTGGTGGTGGGGTAGGAGAATTCTTGCCCTTACGCAGATTTGATGGTGGGGTAACCGGAGGACTAGTTTTTTTGTGCGTAGGCGGCTCTCTTAAGGGACTATATACTGATCTATCTCCTTCTCGATTGACTTTGTAGTATTTACCACTTCTTGTCATACTTTCACTCTGATCGGAGGTCATTCACCTGGTGTGAATACACAGAATACCCTTTTCACACAATAACATCTTAACTAGCAGTGGAAATGTTTGCAACAACTTACCTTGGAATCCTTTGAAAAACCTCCACTTAGCTTCAGAATAAGATATGAATTGAACAACTGCAAATTCCATTACAAATCCTCCTAAAACACTATCCACCCAGTGATCGACAGTCTGGGTGATCTTGTTATCAACCTTCTCCAACTGTAGGATTAATTCAAGAGTCCACTATGTAACCTGATCATCCTTCCAACAGGTTTGGAACTCTACTAACCTTTCTAGCCACTCCTGTAGTTCATTCGCGAAAGTTACGAAGAAGATCTCATATACCTCTGTAAAGATATAGTTTTTCTTCCACTCTTCAGCAGTCAGCCTTGTACTTTGATTCTCTTTTAGGGATAATTCTTGAATCTATTTTTCGAACCACTCTTCAAGCTCAGGTTTCACCGGCCACCAATGACCTCATGGCATTACCCGATATTTCTCTCAAAATGCTCTCGGTCCTGGCAACAGAACCATTTGTTGGCTTGAGGGGCCCTGACCAAGGTTCGAATTTAATGTTTGCCAAAAAACCCCTATACTACCGGCCCTTTTGGTAATGACTTTCTTGTGCAGGCCAAGGTCTCACCCGAAGTAGTATGGGAGGGTGCTGGAACCAAGTTTCCACACCTTGAGAGGAAGAGAGTTAATTGAGGCAGCCCTGTTAAGATCTATCAGATTTGCGCAAAAGAAGTCTTATCACAAAACCCTTAACAGTATACTTGTAGAATGCGAATCTCATAGACCCACATATAGCACATAAACATAAGTAAATAAACTATTAATAATCATATCTAAGTGATGCCTTCACATCCACGTGTGCATCAATATTCATCAACAGACAGAATCACCTCAATAACACAAGCATAGCCAGTTCTCATAACACAGAGATAATTCCAAATAGATTTCTCATTAATTAGCATTCAAAATCCACTTACAGACTCGATTCCCAACCTGCGCACACAGTCAGTGGGGTCCGCACACAGCAGGACTGAGGATCTTCACGCACACAGCCAACAGGAGTCCTTACCCAAATACAACCCAAAACAGATCTCAACAGTTCACAACTAGCATAAATCACACTTAGCTTCCTCCTAGACTCAATCTATCCATCTATTTATAGCATCTTAGCCTTTGTTATCCTATGGTCCACAAACCATGGTTTGCAAACTCTTGGTCTACTCTTTGACCCATTACAATACATTGGGGACTTTGACCCACCCCAAAGCCCCTATGCTAGACTAATTATTACAAAATGTATATCAAAACGTAGCATTGGAACATATCAAAATGCAGCTAGGGTACCCTGTTCCAACAGGACCCCTCAAGCCAACAACTATCACATATAGAAGACTACCAATCATCGATTAATACATCTTTTGATCTGCATTCTTGGATAAGTCATAGATGCTCAAATTGCAACTAGTCACCATTGGGTTGATAATTTGTTTGTAGCCTTCCATCTGAAATATTTTCAAAATTTATTTAATATATTTGGTTTGATAGATGAATATTCCCTTGTCTTCCTAAGATATTTGAATTCCCAAGAACAAATTCAACTCACCAAGCAATGACATCTCAAATTCATTATGCATATCTGATATAAAATTCTTTCTTAGTATGTCATCATCGCGACAAAAAATAATTTCATCCACATATACTTCAATGATAGTCAAACTACCATGCTCAACCTTTACATAAAGGTTTCTATTGATATTCCCTATTTTGAACCTATGTTTTTGCAAGTACCTGTCAATATGGGCATACCAAGCTCTAGGATCTTGTTTGATACCATATAATGTCTCCTTCAACCTGCAAACATAATATTTCTTTTCAGTAAGTATAAATCCTTCAAGTTGTTCTATATATATCTCTTCTATCAATTCTCCATTCAAAAAGGTTGATTTTACATCAATTTAATACACTTTTATCTTCCTTGAAAATGGATAGGAAAAGAACATCCTAATGCCTTCCATTTGTCGATGGCTGGAAATGAATTTTCGAAGTCTATTCCCTCAACTTGTGCATGCCCTTTGCATACTAATCTTGTTTTGTTTCTAGCAACCTGTCCATCCTCATTCAACTTGTTTATGAATACCCATTTTGTATAGATGAAATTTTTTTTCCTTTGGTTGTGGAACCAATTCCCATGTGTCATTCTTTCCAATATGAACCATTTCTCCATTCATAGTTGCAACCCAATGTTAATCATGACTAGCTTCTTCAAATCTGCTAGGATCATATGTGGCTAAGAGAGCATGATGGGCTTGTTCCAACATGTGTAGCTGTCAATTTATTCCGGTTCCTATGGCTTCATTGATGTCCCCAGTGATTTGGTGTGAAGGATGGTTCTTTTGATACCATTTCTTGTTGGAATAAGGAATTACTGAGAGGGGGGTGAATCAATAATTGTAAGTCTCTTTTAAATTTTTTACTTTAATATGATTTTATTTCTTTCCACTATTGTCTTCTACTTATGAGATAATTCATTCATAAATGAAATGAGTAGCAAACTTAACCATTCATATGTTCACACAATCTATCACATGACAAGAACACACACACATTGACACTGGTATTTTTCACATGGAAACATAAAAGGAAAAAAACCACAATTTTGATGTTGTTTTAAGATGTAAGTTAAGCACACACTTAATTACATAAGTTTTTTTGTGAGCAGCCACTCACAGGATGCACCGACACCCTTTGTATAGCAAGCACCAACTTTCCAAGAGGCACCAACCTCTTCTGATTATAGGCCACCACCTAGTCTTGCCACTGTTCTACTTTTCATACAATTTTCAAAGTGAAAACAAAGGCATATCAAATCAAGGAAAAATACCAAACAGATATAACACAAAATCAATTTCTACTTTCGGTCCTCTGCTGATCCACATACTGCTATTGTCTCACACAACAACACTTATGTCCTCTACAGTTAACATCATATCCTCAGCTCTCTACCTTCTCGCAACAATATATTTGTTGCATACGCCTCCACTTTTCTATCGTACTTATTTCACAACACACTCTCGGCTCACACTCCTTGGTTGATTAAAAGATACTCACTTTCCCTCCAATTGCTTGATGGAAATCGGTTGTTTTTTATCCTCTATTGCACACTGCCCTATGTTATCTCTTCCACAAGTTCCCACACTACTCAGGTGTACCTTTGTGTGTCTTCCCTTGATGTTGTTGCATTTTCCCAATGAGTTTTTTCATGGTATTAATTATAGGAATGGGCTTTTGTGTTCTTCAACAACTCCTTGTGTAAACCTCCACACTGAGATTTAAGTCTCAGTCTACCTGATCACTCCACCATGACTTCCCTTGTTTCTTTACAACTTCTCAAATCTTGATATATCACGAGAGTGGAATCTTTGCTTCTCATTTAATTTAGAAAGAAGTGCATGGGATGAGTAAACTAGCTTTCTTTATCCCATGAGATCTTCTTTGTGAACCATTATCCTTGTTTCCTTGTCTCAGTCCTCCCCTCGAATACCATATCTGTTATTTTTCATTTAATCTCCAAATTCTCTCCATTAACTCTCCAGCTTCTAACCCATTCATTGTTTTACTTCTCTATACTATTCCATCGGAGTCTCAATATATCGTAACTAATAAGAAATGAATGTTTTGATGTCAAATATTTTTGAAGTGCCTTTAGCCTCTAATTTCTTGGCTTTTGGTTCTTTGGTATCCATAGCCCCATGTGAAAAAAAATATTAGATCCCCTTTCATCATAATCCCAATTTCATTGGATTTGTGAGGTCCTCACACTCTGATATCCCAACCTTCGATATGATGTCATGCCTACGTCATCCTTCCACATGGTGCTTTTTGAATGATGACACATGTCACCCTGATTAGCCCTATTTAATCTCCTGAAAGTGCCACATCCAGTTGCCACGTGTCCATTACTCTTGCCATGTCATGTTGACATCACTCGCGACTTCAGATCCTAAGGACCAATCGATTGCCACCATGTGTCTATTAGGAGGAGAGAGAAAGAGTCCCCATGTTCCTTGGTTTTTCTCATAATTCCTTTGTATTCTTTCTCTTTTGGAAACCTCAAAATTTTCATGGAATTGAAAGTCACTAGAATTATGAGGTTCTGAGATTCCGATATGTTTAGTCCTCTGATGCTCTAATGTTATGATGCTTCTAATGTGTGGATGCTCTGACATAATATACTCTCCGATATTCTAATATGCTCATCTCTTCAATATCCCAATGTGCTCGGATCTTAGTTGTTGTCCCTTGGCTGGAGCGCTTATGGAGTGCAGAAGAGCTAGGTTTTGCAGGTTCTGTAGGTCTGGGCCTCATGGCCGCGCGGCGGCGGTTCCTCCTGGTTGCGCACTAGAAGGGCTTGGTACTCCGGTTTACATTGCTTTCGATTCCTTGAGTGGGCTGCCTCCGAGCTTTGGATTTGCACTGGACTTCTGCGGATCTTGGGCACTGGTTCTCACGGCGCCGTCCTCCAGAGACCCCCTTCCTTCCATCGCTCGCTATGGGCTTGAATCTTGGCCTGTTCCAGTTTCCTCGCACCCGCATCTGGTATCTTTTGATTTTTATTTCGCTATTTCAGTACCAAACGCTTGTTTGTTTCCCCTGGACGGCAGGAATAATGCGAGGGCCGAGAGTCCCTGCGAGCTTGTGGCCATTTCGGTTGTCGTCATTCCGAGTTATCTTTCATTGAAATCTAGTTGCGGGTCAGTGGGCGGCATGGGGCCGAGCACCCTGCCTCTCTGCACGCGTTTCCCTCTACCTCCAGTCTACTATTGGGGCTCTGGCGCTGTGAGCCGTCATGGTGGTAGAAATAAGAATGGTTATAATGCCGGAAGCCTGGAAAAATTGGTTTCTCGCCCAGCTAAGATGCCAGCCACAGCATACCCCACTCCGAAGGATCTCATGCCTCTTTGGACCTCGAAGGTCATCCGTCCTGCATCATCAGCTCCGCTCAGGTCCTGCTCTGCAGATCTGACTTGGCTGATGCTTCTTGCAGGTATTAAAAGACGGCAGCGACTGCATCTTAAAAATTGCAGAGATTGTGTTTTCAGGCAGGAGAAGATCGACTGGCTTTTCTTTCTCCCTGCTTCCCTGTGCTCAGTCTCGGTTCTGTCTCTGCCCAGCATTGACAGTTTCTTTTTGATGGGGAAAGTTCCTCCCCATCAAAGCCATGGCAGACTTGCTCTCGGAAGCTCATGCATTCCGGACACTGTGTCCAGGAACCTCTTTGAATCTTTTCAGATCCAAATCTCTCTTCCAACAGGCAATACCATCCTGCAATGGGTCTGTTCCAAAGATTTGGTGCTGGATCTCAAGCTGGTTCTTGAACGGCGGACTGGAATCCCTTTTGGCCTTCAGAGACTTCTCTTTCAAGGGAAACAACTTGAAGATCTTCTACCCATCTCTTCTTACAGCATTAACAGGAACAGCTCTTTGGTGTTATCCCTTCATTTGAGAGGGGGTGCAGCGGGACAGTCGTCCTCTGCTCCTCCCTTCTCTTACAAGGAGGCAGTACATTCTGAGATCCCCAGACCCTCGGAAGCTCTTAAATCCAAGCCTTTTTTGGTTAACAAATCAGAGGAAGTTCCCACTGTCGATATTACCCTTGCGGATCCCATAAATCAACTTCAAGAATATGCAGAAAGAGCCATCATTTGCAGATTCAACGGACTGTGGCCGCGATCTCAGGACCTTTATGCTTGGGTTCATGCAAACTGGACACATCATTGTAAGGTCAGTTTCTGTTCAAAAGGATATTTCATTGTTCTTTTTTATGACAGTAAGCATTATGAAAAGGCTTTAGAAGAAGGCCCTTGGTTCATGGGAACTGCAGGGCTCTTCTTAACGCCTTGGTTTCCAGATTTTGACCCGGCAACCGCGGTCATCACCAGGACACCTGTATGGATCAGACTTCCAAACCTACCTGTCCACTTATGGCATGTTGTAGTCTACAAAGCTATAGGCAACTCCTTGGGCAGTTTCATTACGGGATATTACAGGAGGGAAAGAGTAGGTCTCTACACATATGCCAGAATATGTGTGGAGGTGGACTTAAGCAAGGGACTCCCAGACCAAATCATTCTTAAAATAAACGACTTTGTCTGGACCCAGACTCTAGACTACGAAAATACAGCCTTCTGCTATCGCCACTGCTACCAAACAGGGCATCTGCAGTCCACCTGCCCTTCTCTTCCGGCAAAAAAGAAAAAGGAGAACCTCTCCAAGCACAAATCCAAACGATGGGCTCCTTGCTCTCCACCTCCTGCCGTGGATTCTGAATCCTCTTGCTCTGAAGATGAAGCTAGCGATATAGATTTGGATCATGCCCCTCCAGCTGGGGTTCCTCCCAACGATGGACCGGCACACTCCTTTGACATAGCCATCGCCCAGAAACGTGCTCATTTGACCTCTTCCTCTGATTCTGAAAAGGAGGGCCTCCCCTCAGAGCACCCCAGTCTTCAAGTTATTTTTGCTCATTCGCCCCTGGATGGATGGGTCAAAGTTAAAAACAGGAAAGGGAAAAAGCTTCGTGTTGAGACCTCTACCCATTCTGGGTAGAGATCAGTTTTTTAGCTTCTCAGTCTTTGGTTGTAGTACTTTGCTTGTTTCTCTCCTCCAGAACCGAGGTTGATAGTCCTATCATTTCCGGTTGCCGGTTTTCTGTCTCTCTTGATTGTATCACCATCTTGTATCATATTTTTGCTTAATAGAATTAGTCCAACTTCAGAAAAAAAAAAAAAATATCCCAATGTGCTCCACTCTCCAATATTTCAATTCTTAGATGCTCTGATAAGATGAGACATTCATGTTTCAATATGTTCATACCTCTGATGCCCTGATGTTCTAATTTGGTCTTCTCTAAAGGCCTCCAAACTCCTCTCTTTTGCAATCCAGATCTCTTGATTCCAATGGACATTTTTGGATTTCCAAGTACCATTGGAAATATTATTCTCAAAAATTTATGCTGGAAACACTAAGATGCACTATTTGATCCCCTTTCCAACCTGAAATATGTCTCCAAACCTAAAGTATTATGCCAAGGACCTGGAACCCCAGTTAACCATAGTCATATTTTTATAGCTTTTCAATAAGCATTCTACTCTAGTGATTCTCTACAAGAAACCTGTATCTATCATTTGATTCCTCCTCGACACTTAAAGCCACCATTTACCTCTTGTTTACATCAATGCCAATACACTCGCAACCACTAGCCATCCATACAATTCCACTTGTCCAACAATTTATCCCTTTGGCATTGATGGAAACACCATTAGATCCCTTGAAGCCAGGCATGGTATTGTTCATTGCTCCCCCTATAATAATGCCCAGTAATTTTTCCCCCTTTGGTATCAATGGCAAATAAAAAATTCTGAATACTCCCCCTAAGTCAATGCGACCTACTCTTTTACCAATCCGAAATTTTGAGTAGCTGCCATCATAGAAACCAGAATGGAGTCATTTGAAAAGAGGAGTCACAACTCTTATCTACTCCCTAAGATATTCAAAGGTTTCTCTTGCAAGTGGCTTAGTAAAGATATCCGCAACTTGATCTTTAGTGGCCATGTGCTCAAGTCTGACAACATTGCCTGCAAATTTTTCCCTTAAGAAATGAAACTTGATAGGAATATGCTTAGTTTGTGAATGCATGAATGGATTTTTAGAGATACTGATGGCACTTGTATTATCACACATAATTGGAATAGGATTAGTCAACTCTACCTTAATATCTTTCAATGTCTACTTCATCCATATAATTTATGTGCAGTAAGTAGCAATAGATTTAGCAATCGATAAAGAAATGGAACCTCCATTCTTGTTGACCCATGACACCAAGCATTTACCCAAGAATAAAGCTACACCTAAAGTGCTCTTCTTATAATGAAGACTAACATCCCATTCAGCATCAATGTAGGCCTTCAACTTAAATTCTTTGCTTTTAACATACCACAACCCATACTCTTTTGTTCCTTGGAGATATTTGAAGATCCTCTTGACAGCAAAAACATGACTTTCATGAGGGAAGGCCTGAAATTTGGCTACCAGACCTACAACCTACATGATGTCTGGCCTTGAAGATGTAAGATACAGCAAGATACTTATCATAGATATATATTCAATTTGATTTACTAGAGGTGTAGCATCTTCTTTGCACAATTTACAACCTATAACCATAGGTGTGCTCAATATGCTTGCATTCTTCCAGCCCAACCTTCTTTCGATTTTCTCAGAGATTTGGATTGGGAGATAAACACTCCTTTTTTAGACTGATAGATTTGCAATATCAGGAAGAAATACAACTTTCCAATCATGGACATTTCGAACTCTGTTTGCATACATTTTTTTAAATTGATGTCCCAGTTGTTCCATTTTGTTTCCAAATATTATGTCATCCACATATACTACTACAATTATTAGATGGTCACCTTAAAATTTTATGTATAAGTTTCTATCAACAGAACCCTTTTTAAAGCCTTATTTCCAAAGTTATTTATCCATATAAGGCCTTTTTCAGTTTGCACACAAACCCTTCATCTGTGGTGAGCATAAATCCTTTTGGATGCTCAATGTAAACTTGTTCTTCCAGATCTCCATTGAGAAATGCATACTTCACATTCATTGTATATAATTTGATGTTCTTATTACTGGAAAAGGAAAGAAATTTTTTTATAGCTTCTATTCTTTCTACTGGTGCAAAGGTTTCCTTGAAATCTACCCCTTTTATTTGGGAATACCCTTTGTAGACCAATCGAGCCTTGTTCATGACTACTTGACCCTAATCATTCAACTTTTTTTTTAAAACCCATTTGGTCTAGATGAAATTTTTATCTCTAGGTCTTGGAACAAGCTCCCAAGTGTCATTTTTTTTCAATTTGGTCAAGTTCTTCATTCATCGCCTTCACCCATAACTTGCCTTTCTTGTTGGAGATTCTTGGGTTCAATTTGTAATAGAAGAGCCAGATTTGCACAACTTGAACTGCGAACTATTTTCCTCCTTGTCTGAACACTATTTCTTTGATCTCGAAGTATCTGAATCTCAGGATGTTCTTTCTGTACATACCTGGTGTTATCTAAGATAACACTTAGGTTTGTCTTTCATTCATTAGGTTTAGTTAATTAGGGTTTTGAATTTAAAAAAAAGAATGGAATCACATGTATAAAGGTCTTTTTGGTATTTTAGTCATTTTTTAGAGTCATTATGAACTTATTAGGGGTCATTATGAACTTAGTCGGGGTCATCATAAATGGGAAAATCAAAAATTTCATGTCCCTCGAGCTTATCTAGTCATTTGACAGTTTAGCCAACTTTCTCATCAACTCTAGTCTAAAACGTTCATGGTTTGTTACGAAAGTTCCTAACACTTCCGTAGAAAATTTTCCTTCCCCAACACTAATCCCACTATAGAAGTCTATTTTTCTATCAACGGTATGGAAACGGTATGAAAATTAAAAATGGTTATGGTCAGAGGTTATTGATTCATGATTACATCTTTTTGTCCTTATCTACCATTCCCAAAATGTGTAGTTGCATACCCATTTCGTTTTTTTTCCACTTTTGAATAGCTTTTCTATCACAAGCTTGGTTTCATCTCCTTACGAGTTTCTATTGTTGTCTAGAGTTTCAGCCTTATTGTCTTGTGGTCTAGTTAGTTGTCTTTAGGAAAGGTCTGTGAGTGTCATATTCGGTCTAGTTGTCCCTAAGATATTTGCAAGTGTCAGGATGTTTCTCACTACATGATGAAGCCATGGAAGCTCAAAGGAAGCAGTAGAAAGGAGGGTCAATGGTGAGGTATGAGCCCATGGATATGAAATTGATTGAAGAATACCCTACATTCACTCAAGCATTTGCTAGCATGGGGTGTCTTCGGTTCTGTCAAAAGTTGCGGGGATTTCATGTGAAAATTGCTAAATATTTTTTCATCAACTTTACAGGGATAGGGTCTAAAGTGGGCATGTTAAGTTTTGCAGTGTCCCATGACACTATTTCCCAAGCTAAAGAAATCCCTAGGTCAGGAGAATTGTGGTTGAAGGTACAGAAGTTCAAATTGCAGAATTGTGATGAGTTCTTGAAGGAAGAGCACAACGGCATTGATATGGCTACATGAATTCCTAGAACTTGCCTTAAAGACTATTTTTTAAAGTTCGTAATGGTAATCCAGAAATAATTCACTTGTGATGGCATATTCCACATGGTCTATCAATACCGTTTCAATTTTTTTTTTCACTTCACAGGTAAACAACCCTTAGATATTCCTTTTTATTTGCTTAGAAACTTGGGAAAAATGGCAGACGAGGTTTGGGCCAAGCCTGATGCCAATAACACTTTAGTTTTTCATCATGTTCTTATCAAGTTGCTGGGGGTTGAAGAGTTGAATAGGCTGAAGAGAGATTGGCCCGCATTTTTATTTTTAAGTGGTTATGAAGTGGATTTTTCCACCCCTACAAGAACTCCAAAGTCCCAACCTATAACCAAAGGGGAGGAGAAACAATCTAAGGTTGAGTTTGTAGCTGAGCCTGAAACAGAGATAGAGCCTATAGTAGACCTTGAATTGGAACTTGAAGTTGAACATGTAAAAGAGCCTATGGTAGCAGAACAAATTTCAACAAGCACCAAGATGAAAACTTATACAAGAAGGACGATTAGAAGCCAAAGCAAAGGGAAGGATAAATAGTCAGATATCCTAGAAGATTGTGATTAAAATATTTCGGTGAAAATCACATCAAAGTAAATTTGGTCAACGCGTTTTGAACCAGCCAGTTTGGTTCATCATCAGGACAAGATGATGAACCACACTGGCTGGTTTGAAACGCGTTGACCAAATTTACTTTGATGTGATTTTCACCGAAAGATTTTAATCACAATTTATGGATCACAGAAGCAAAATTCATATCCTAGAAGATATTGACATTGAAGAAAGCCCCATTGTGCAGCCTGTAGATATAAAAGAGACAGAAGCCAAAAAGAAGAGAAAAAGATCCAAGAAACTATATTTTACTCAAGAAGATTTAGGTTTTATTTTCAAGCCCAGAAAGCCTATCACAAGATCGCATCAACTAAAAGAAAATAAGCTTGAGTTTCCCTTAGAAGAAGAGATGCCTCCAGCAAAGGTAGAACCAGTGAAAAAAGGGAAAGGTAAGAGGCATGCACAAGAGAAAATTGAAGTGGAGATGCTGCAAGAACAACTACGAGATGCTATGAATGAGGTAATATAATCAAAACTTATTTTTTGAAGAACTGGAGGAAGACATATCAAAGCAACTTGACTTCTATAACAAGGTTGCAGATGAATATAGAAGAATGATAAAAAGAGTGTTGCCTTTACATAGAATGATGAAGCATATGTTCAAGAGGAATAGATGGTTACAAGCAGATAGGATAAGGTTGTAGGAACATGTTAGTTCCTTAAAGACTCAAATTGAAATGATTAAAGTGGAGCTTGCAAAAATAAATCTTAAAATCATTGTTAAGGTTGATGGCACTCCATGAACATGGTAATATCATGATTTTTTTCTTATGTTGTGGAAAATTAACATTGTTAGTTACATACAGGCATGTATAGGTTACTAGAAGTGTTTTGGAGGTTAAGAAATATTGAAAGGGAAAAATCTCATAAACCTAGACAGTTTTGTAGCAACTCTCCATATTAAAGGCGAAAATTTGCTACGAATTTGTTGTAGTGTTCAATGGATAAAAATAAATGTTTAAATATTATAAAGGGGAGTATTCTAAGCATGTGTTTAGCTTATAAACATCAGAGAATACCCTGGAAAAGTCAAAAACAACAGATAACTTACATGAGATTATTTTTGGCATTTTCTACTAAAGTTTGCTACCAAACTGCCTATACTCTATTTTTTCAGCATAGTGAAGCTTTGATGAATTTTCAGGAATCAAACAGTAAATCAATCGATAAACAACATGTCAAAAATGTTTACATCAGCAACCTATCAAATCCTATTTTTCATGGGGAAAACTCACCAGGTCAACCTCCACGTGGCAGCCAACTCATCATGCCAACTTATCATGATAGCTCATCATGCCAATTCATATTCCAGTTTCATCATCCATCCAACATCTCATCAATTTTTTATATTTGATGAGGATCATTAGAAAAAAATTTTAAATCTCTTATATTGTGATGGATTCCTTTTTTTATACAAACTCTACAAAACAAAAAATTACCCCTAAAAATTCTCTATGTTTTGTAATTCAATTTGAACTAGGTCTCTTAGCTAAAACATCGAGTCTAGCGAAGGTGGAAGACTATTGGAAAAGAGGCCTCACTCTATAAAGGAGGGACTTTTTCACTTTGAAAGGGTTGATGAATAATGAAAGAGACACTTTTGTAATCTTTTCTTCATGAGCTAATATACAGTTTTTAGCAGATTATTTTCAAACCTAAGATTCTCCTTGGCTTATGTGTCTTTCATCTCCTTATTTTGTATATTGTTATCAGTTTCATGGAAATATGATCACTTGGAATTCATGATTAAATTCTCCAACTTCCTTCATTTGTTGTGTTTTTGTTGTAACAGTTAAATTTCAATCCAATTTGCCTCAGTTTCCATGAATACAGTTTGTTTGTGATTGAATTTCTTTAGCTGACTCCATGCCCAATGGTGGTTGTCATTACACTCTTCCACATACAAAAAATCACATAAAGTATAAACAGACTTATCCATCTACAATTTAAATTTCATCTTGAATATTTCATTGTTTTATTTGAGAGAGCCCTCTCTGACTGGAAGGGAAAACTTCCATTTCAAATTTGGTTTGAAATAGTTATGCTAGGTTTATATTTGACACAACCCAACTTGTTCCATCCTAGTGATAACATTTTGGTGCGTCTATCGGGATTCTGAGAGTCATATCATCATGGGTGATTCTTGTCAAAGTAACTGAGCTCTTGAAGGGAGCAGGAGACCAGACAATTCAAAGGTTGTATATCTACCTTAGTGACTCCACTGGCATATTTAGCTTAAAGGTGGCTTCCAAGAATATTCATACGAGGAGCAATCCAAACCCTGATCCACCATAGATATTTGATGATACAAAAAAAATTCTTAGAGGTATTGGAAGTTCATCAAAATCAGGTATTCCATATCTTATAAGAGCTTCATATTTACCTTTTGTAGGTGTTCAAAATTTTTAAGGCATAGATATTTATGAAAATTTTTAAGAAACATTTTTAGAAGTAAATCAGAAAATTAATTAACATAAATTGTCTTAGGTCTACAAAGGTTAGGAATTTACACTACATCTGTTTTTTCAAAAGAAGATAGAGAAGGGTTTTGGGAAACTGTCACATCAGAATTATCATTAGAATGAGAGTCTTTAGAACAACTAAAAGAACTTGATCCTTTTGATTTCTTGTTGAAAAGGATAGCCGGTGTCTCTTTACCTGAGTGGAGTTCTTTTCAAGGAAAATTTTAGGGGCAAATTTTAGCCCAAGGGAAAATTTTAAAGGGTTTTAGATTTTGGAGGGGCGAATTGTAGTGTACCTAGAGGGGATAATATAGGGTACAGAGGGAGGTACCCAAGGGAATAATTTGATGTATTAATATAAGAATGATAAATAAATGGGCCATAATTAATAAATAAAGTGGTTAACCCACATTATGTAAGGGACCACATGTAGCAAGGGAATAAAGTGATAAGCCCATTGTATTGGATGTATGGTATTGAGAGACCCATGGTAACTACCCATGGTATTGCATGTATGAAACCTATATAGAGGTTAGAGACTCTCCATTGAGAGATGTCAAGGATTATTGTATTGGCAAGCACATGGCTTGTGGAGTGATCTCCTTCCTTAAGGAGTGAATGTATGGTGTTGCCCTACCTTAAGGGTTTTGATATTAATGAAGATCTGAAGTTTTATCTTCTATGGTGTTATTTCTTGGCCATATTTTCCATTTCTATAAATTTTCATGTCAGATCTATTACAAGTGGTATCAGAGCACCTTCTTGGGCAGAGTTTAGAGATTTGTTTTTTCATTTTTTTTGCAGGAAATTTTTGGGCGGCGAGTTTGTAGAGCAGATCTGGAAAATTGGTGAAATTTTTTTCAGAAATAAATATCAGATATGGATTCCTTGCATAAAAATACCCAATTTCAAAAAAAAAATCAGTCGAATCGAAGTCTGGATGAGGGAGTTATCACTGATTTAAAATCAGTCATTTTTTCAGAAATTTTGTGACGCCGGAACAGTTGCAGCGCAAATCTGTGTTTCCAGAGTGCCTAGATCAGGATTTCAGCCATATGGTTAGATGCATAATGTCTATTCCATTTTCGAAAACAGGCTATATTATGGATTCTGAGTTATATTGACCGAGTAATGTCCATTTTAAATTCTTGCCAAAAAAAATTTTGGGCGGCAATTTTGTAGAGCAGATCTGGAAAATTTGGTGAAAATTTTTCAGAAATAAATATCAAATCTGGATTCCTTACGGAAAAATACCCAATTTCAAAAAAAAATTCAGTCGAATCGGAGTCCGGATGAGGGAGTTATCACTGATTTAAAATCAAGCATTTTTTCAGAGATTTTGTGACGCCGGGGCAGTTGCAGCGCAAATCTGTGTTTCCAGAGTGCCTAGATCAGGATTTCAGTCATATGGTTAGATGCGGAATGGCTATTCCATTTTCAAAAACAGGTTATATTAAGGATTCTGAGTTATATTGACCGAGTAATATCCATTTTAAATTTTTGCCAAAGTAAGTGATTTTCTTCAAAACCCTTACTTTATTTTATGGATTCTCCCAAGATGAAGTTTACAGGAAAAGATGATGGCCCTACTATTGAAGATTTTTTACAACATCTCAAGGCTCAATATGCAAGTTTTTGGATATGATCCATAGGGCTTCATATGAAAGATGAGGCAAATAAATGGTGGACCTCACTTGACAGCTCAGTGAGGAAACTTCCCGAGAAAAAACTTGAAAAAGTCCTTTTGGACAAGTGGTCTCAAGCCGGAAAGAAGGATAGCAAGAACCATAAAGACTTATTTTCTACTAATATTTCCATATTACGGATTCATGGAAGTATTCAGAAAGAGAACATCGTTGTGTCTATCATTCCTAGTTGCAAGCATAATTGTATCAATGTGAATTTGGCTAAAAAATTGCAAGTTCCAGCAAAGCATATTGAAAACACACAAGTTGATAATGAAGATGTTCAAATTTATAAAGATTTGAAGATTTCTATGGATAAGTATGTGTTGCATTCTGATTTTTATGCTTCAGATATGGCTGTTGTGGATGTTGTTTTGGGACATCCTTGGATGGAATCCGTTGGTACTGTCAATTTTAATGTGCAAAAGAAATTCATGAAGCTCTGGTATAAAAAGAAGAAAATTACATTGCACGATATTTGCATTAGGAACCATGCAGAGACCGAGGAGGAAGAAGCAAAAATATCTAACAACACAGACACATCAGATGATGAGCCTTTGATGGTAGACAGTCAAACACAGACATCAAAGCAAGTACCAATAAAGGAACCACACACCACTCCATCACCAATCATGGAGGAATTAAGGAAAGATATTACATCAGTTAAAGCTTCAACATATCACCACCCGCATCACCCAGCAAGACAACAACTAGCAAGGTGGCAACGAACTAGCAACAAGGACAACAACCCCTGGACGACACATCGAGAGGTGCGACGATCCACTAACAACACATCAACAATAAAGAACCACCAAAACCCGCTTTCATCTCAAGCGAGCAAGGCACCGACTAGATCAAGTGTTCACCTTTCCCTTGGATGGCTAGATGCACATGAATGGTACCAGTGGAATACTCTTTTGAGTAGATCTTATTATTTGTGTTCTTCTCATGTTTCGGGGACGAAACATGTTTAAGGGGGGTGTAATGTAGTGTACCTAGAGGGGATAATATAGGGTACAGAGGGAGGTACCCAAGGGAATAATATGATGTATTAATATAAGAATGATAAATAAATGGGCCATAGTTAATAAATAAAGTGTTTAACCCACATTATGTAAGGGACCACATGTAGCAAGGGAATAAAGTGATAAGCCCATTGTATTGGATGTATGGTATTGAGAGACCCATGGTAACTACCCATGGTATTGCATGTATGAAACCTATATAGAGGTTAGAGACTCTCCATTGAGAGATGTCAAGGATTATTGTATGGGAAAGCATATGTCTTGTGGAGTGATCTCCTTCCTTAAGGAGTGAATGTATGGTGTTGCCCTACACCTTAAGGGTTCTGATATTAATGAGGATCTGAAGTTTTATCTTCAATGGTGTTATTTCTTGGGCATATTTTTCCTTTTTATACATTTTCTTGTCAAATATATTACACGAATTTTTTATATAAAACCATTTTTGTATAGTTTTATATAGTTGTCCCTATAATTATTTTAAAAATAATTAATTATTAGCAGCTAGCCCAAAACAATAAATGCGCATAAACATTAAACCTTGGATTCACCTCCCGGTTTTCTAGTTTGGAGCGAATTTAAATGGCATTCGCCGCGATTTACTAGGTCGGAGGGGTATTGGAGTGACATTTTCCCCCATTTTTTACTAGTTGGGGCTTGGAAGTTGGAGGAAGTTGGAGGTGATTGCCCTGGAAATTTCAATATTCTAGGGTTTTCATCATGAAATGTGCCCAGATTATGTGCAGGGAGGTCGATGACGGTGCAAGATCCAATTTTCAAATACTAAACCTCCATTGGCCTCTCCACCTCACATAGCTGATCATTCCAGGAGACCCTAGCTGTTCGAAAAGGGTGTGAACTATGTATTTAGAGTACCATTTCCCGGGTGCTATGGAGCTAAACTTGCGAGGAGTTTGGACAGCGGTGTTGCAACTGTAATTATTTTTTTGTATAAATTTGCTAGTCTGAATGCTTCAAAGTGTGATGGTGAATGCTGGTGCTTTGTGAGTAATTGCTTCGGTGAGTCTAGCATTGCTGGTTAATGGTGAATGTGGGTGATTTGTGGGTGATTTGAAAGAGGTAATCCATGAACTGTGGTTTTTATTTGTTTTTTATTTGTGGCGTTTTTATTATTTTTCTTGGGTGTGGGTATACTTCCTTCACCGATATGAGAGCAGGAATTGAGCTACTATATATATTTCATTCCGGGTTGCAATGAACGATTTCATTTCCAACCAAGCTAATAGAGGCCCAGCCAATAAGGAAGAGGCTGACAAACAAATATTCTCTATGTCATTCCGGTTTGCTTCGAGAATGATTGATTGAACACTTTTATATCTTCGCGCTATTAGGGAATTTCACACAATAATTCAGTCATTTTGAACCATGTAATTCATGTCCTTTTGAACTCGATCCTTGCCGGCCAGACTGATAGTAGCCTTGCTTCTGATTCCATATCAATGAGGCCCCAGTGAGCTGAGGAAAGTAGTTGAAGAGTAAAGTAGATAAAAAAATTTGTGAATTATATGATCAAGAAATTTATCCCTATGGCCTATATTCTTCTTAATGATATCTCTCAATATTCTTAATGAAACCATATAGGTTTTAACCCTGAACATAAATTATCTACACACGAATCTTATAACAGAAAATAAACAATAGCGAGAGCATAAAACATAAAATAGATAAACACAGAGATTTTCCCATGGATCCCAAATCGGGACGACCAGCTTGATTTTTCATTATATTCCTTTTAGTGTTACAACACATATATATATACACGCCGAAACATACATAAACCCCAATTCATTAACCCTGGATGATAAAATAACCATAGTTCCCTTGACCGGATCTACAAAATACTAGGGGTCGAAAACCATCGTACCCCAAAAACCATGTGCAAACTCATGCACAAAACATGGGTGGGTCTGCTTATGAGTGGGACCGCATACCAAAAAAATTTCGCCGGGGTGCTGCCCCGGACCCCGACAAGGGGGGCTGCCGCCCCCCCTGTGACCCCCCTGCTGCACCCGACGCAACGTACAGAGCGTGGGGCTACCCGTGGAAAGAATATAACACATACCCAACATTCTCCCACTTGTTGTTTTCTTTCCACAGGAGAGCTTAGTCATTGGCCCAATTCTTCAACACCCATTGTTTCTCTACACCAAGAGAAATTATGAGTACTTACAGACTTCGTCAATGCATCTGCAACATTCTTCAAAGTGTCCACCTTTACCAGCAACACCCTTTTAGCCTCAACCATATCTCTAACAAAGTGATATTGAACATCAATGTGCTTTGTATTTGAATGATAAGCAGGGTTCTTAGCCAAGAAAATTGCACTTCGGCTATCACAGTCTATCCTTATAGCTTGTTGTACCAACCCCATACTTGAACACAATCTCTACAACCAAATTGCTTCCTTGCTTGCATGAGTGGCTGCTATGTATTATGCCTCTATAGTTGAAAGAGCCACTACAGACTGTCTTTTACTCATCCAACTGACTGCGCCACCAAATAGGTTAAACACATACCCACTTGTAAATCTTCTTTGGTCCAGATCTCCAGCCCAGTCTGCATCAACAAAACCACGAATGTCCAACATTATTTATAATCCTGGTATTTCTTGGTAGCACAAGGCATAATCACTAGTGCCACGTAAATATCTGAAAACCCGCTTCACTATTGTCCAATGCTCCTTCCCTGGGTTTGACATAAACCTGCTCAATACTCCCACTGCATGTGCAATGTCTGATCTAGTATAGACCATTGCATACATCAGGCTAACCACTTCACTTGCATATGGAACACGAGACATATCCTCCTCTTCTTCTTGTGTCTTGGGACACTGTTCAATAGACAGCTTTGCACCTACAGGAATAGGAACACTCACCGATTTACTATCCTGCATATTGAACCTCGGCAATATAGTCTCGACATACTTCCTCTGGTTTAACCAAAGCTTCCTCTTTGTCCGATCTCTCTTAATTTCCATGCCCAAAATATATTTTGCAACACCAAGATCCTTCATGTCGAATTTGGAGAACAACTAGGTCTTCAAATCTTGGATAATTTCTTTGTCATTTCCAATCAACAACATATCATCCACATACAAGACCAAATAAATAACATGGTCACCAATTAATTTAAAATAAACACAGTGATCCTCCTTGCTTCTAGTGAATCCAAGTCCTCGTATATAAGTATCAAATTTCTGATACCACATCCTTGGTGACTGTTTTAACCCATAAAGAGACTTCTTCAACCTGCACACCAGTTCTTTCTTACCCTTCACCATAAAGCCTTCAGGTTGCTTCATGTAGATCTCCTCTTCTAGATCCCCATGAAGAAATGTTGTCTTCATATCCATCTATTCTATCTCAAAATCAAATGCAGCAGCAACAGATAAAAGTAATCTAATAGAAGTAACTTTGGCAACAGGAGAAAAAATATCACCAAAATCAATTCCTGGCACCTGGGAATAACCTTTTTCTACCAACCGAGCTTTGTATTTCTCCACCTTGCCTTCTATATTCATCTTTTTTTTAAACACCCATTTTCTCCCGATGGGCTTCCTTCCTGCCGGCAACTCCACCAGATCCCATGCCTCATTTTTGTGCAAGGATGCCATTTCATCAACCATGGCCTCCTTCCAGAGTTTTCCATCCTCTGAATCTACTGCCTCCTTGACAGTTCTGGGATCATCATCAGTTATAGTTAAGGCAAAATTTGAACAGAAATCAGATGGACTATACCTTTCTGGTTGTCTTCTTTCCCGAGCTGATCTTCTCAAAGCTAGAGTTTGTGGCTCTTCCTCTTCTGAGTCTTCTTCTGTTGTAGATTCTGATATATCCTCCTTTAGCTCAAACTCTATCTTCTTAGGTTCCTTTGGTATGATTTCATGTTTAACAACATCTTTCACCTCTCTAAACACCACATCTTGACTGTACACAACCTTCCTTGTTTCTGGGTTCCAAAGCTTGTAACCCTTTAACCATCCTTATACCCAATAAAGATGCACCTTTCAGATTTATTATCCAACTTGGTCATTTTCTCCTTTGGAACATGTACATATGCATCACATCCAAATACCCTTAGATGTGAAAGAGAGGGTTTCTTACCAGTCCATACCTCATGTGGAGTCTTATCCTCCAATGTTGATGAAGGTGATCTATTAACTAAGTAACATGCAGTCTCCACTGCCTTTGCCCAGAATTCTTGTCCTAACCCGGTACCACTAAACATGCTTCTTTCCTTTTCCATCAGCATTCTGTTCATTCTTTCTGAAACTCTGTTTTGCTAAGGTGTGTATGGAGTAGTCTTCTGTCGTGCTATACCACACTTCTTACAGAACTCTTAAAATTCCTTCTTGCAAAACTCCCCACCATTATCTGTCCTCAGCTCCTTTATCTTCTTCTCTGTCTGGTTTTCCACCAGAGCCTT
Organism: Pinus albicaulis; assembly: GCA_034641835.2. Lineage (NCBI taxonomy): Eukaryota > Viridiplantae > Streptophyta > Pinopsida > Pinales > Pinaceae > Pinus > Pinus albicaulis. The sequence goes on from CM076576.1 coordinate 340,386,650, forward strand.
AAATTCTTTAAATTTTTCAAAGGCTTCATATTTCTTCCTCAAGAAATATATCCATGTATTCCTTGAGAATTCATCTATGAATGAAACATAGTACACAGACTTTTCCAGTGATGGAACTGACACAGGTCCAAACACATCACTGTGCACAAGTTCTAATATCTTGTTCGCCTTCTTAGCACCAGAAGGAAAACTCACCCAATTCTGTTTCCCATATACACAATGTTCACAGAAATCGAAATCCAGAGAGAAATTAGACATACCTTCTACCATACCATTTCTATGCAGTATCCGAAGGCCCTTCTCTTCAATATGTCCAAGCCTTTGATGCCATAGCATGGTATTTTCTCCAGGGACAGCTAGACTTTCTGCTCCACTTTCAGGAACCACAGAACTGTTACACCCATCAATAACAGTGTTACCTTGTAGCTTTTACAGAGTTCCAATCCTAACTACCCGCATTAATACTAGTGCTCCCTGAACCATCTTGCAGGTATCTTTCTCGAACACTATTTTTACACCTGCATCATCCATCTTGCTTACAGAAATCAGATTTCTGGCCAATGCAGGAATATGCAGAACACCAGGAAGTGTTCTAATCCTTCCACCTTGCAGCTTCAGCTTGACCTTTCCACGTTTGACGATTATGGCCTTCCTATCATCCCCTAGGAATACATCACCACCATCATATTTCTCATACTCGCAGAACCACTCCCTAAGGGGAGTGAAGTGAAAGGATGCACCTGAGTCAATCAATCATGAATCATGATCTACATGTGTACTTGAAGAAGAAGCCAAATACACATCCCCACCTTCATCCAAGGTGGTTTTTGCCTCTGCAGAAGGAGCATCATCAGATCCCTTTCCTTTCTCAGGAGCTTTAGATCTTCACTCCTTTTTGTAGTGCCCTTCCTTTCCGCATTTCCAGCATACCTTTACAAACTTTCCAGGAGATTTAGATCTCCCTCTAGATTTAGATCTCCCACTCAAAACCTTATTCTTTTTTCTGTTTTGGGACCTTCCTCGTACAGATAAGGCATCTCCATTTTGACCCTCCGTATTTTTCCGTCTCATTTCCTCCGACGGCAAGGCTGAGACAATGTCATCAAAATTCAAGGTAGTTGTATTGCTACCTATTGCACAACTGGGATCGTCTCACGAGTCCGGCAGAGAGAACACAACAAACTGATGCACTTATCTTCATATGAGATTTTAATATCAACAGATGACAGCTGACTTACCACAGTATTGAAGGCATTCAGATGCTCTGTCACCGAGTCTCCATCCTTCATCCTTAGGTTATACAGCTTTTTTCACAGGAATAACTTATTCACCAGAGACTTATATTAGTACAAAGTCCCAAGTTTTTCCCACAAATTCTTCGTCGTAGCTTCCCCAGATACATTCAACAATACTGAATCTGAGACACACAACCGTATTGTGCTCTTATTCTTCCGATCCAGTTTCTTCCAGTCTTCATCTGACATTGTCGTTGGTTTAGTACCTAGATCTACCGCGACCCACTAATCTTTATCCACCAGCAGAACCTCCATCTTGAGCTTCCGTAACTCAAAGCTCTGACCATTAAATTTCTTGATCTCTATCTTTCCGCCGCTCGCCATCTTCTTTCACCGCAATAATCGATCCCGCAGATCTCCCACTGAACAGGGTCTACCTCAGGGCCAAACAAAAAACCCTCAGCAGAAAAGGCGTCCCCTTGAAGCCGAAACAGCTCTGATACCAAAATGTAGGTTTTAACCCTAAACAGAAATTATCTACACACAAATCTTATAACAGAAAATAAACAATAGCAAGAGAATAAAACATAAAATAGATAAACACAATGATTTTCCCCTAGATCCCAAATCGGGACGACCAGCTTGATTTTTCATTATATTCCTTTTAGTGTTACAACACATATATATACATGCCGAAGCATACATAAACCCCAAACCATTAACCTTGGATTAGAAAATAATCGTAGTTCCCTTGACCGGATCTACAAAATACCAGGGGTCAAAAACCATCGTACCCCAAAAACCATGTGCAAACTCATGCACAAAACATGGGTGGGTCCGCTTATGAGTGGGACCGCATACCAAAAAAAAATTCGCCAGGGCGCTGCCCTGTGACCCCCCTGCTGCACCCGGCGCAACGTACAGCGCGTGGGGCTACCCGTGGAAAGAATATAACACATACCCAAAAAACCATTCATTATCAGGTATCCAGGCCAAAGGTCCCACAAAGTTGTTGTGCCTCACCATTGTTTTTGACAATGTGTATCTGCTCTTTTTTGTTTCATCAACACACCAAAAACGTACAGTCTTGTCTCTTGAACCTGTGGAAATGCTACTATCCCCACATATGAATATTCCATGAACATATTCTTCATGACCTTGAAGTTTACATCATAGACGATATGGCTCAAAATCTACCCCCATTTCTCTTATTCACTCTGTTGAACGTTGAGTTGAGCAAGTGGTTAAACGTGAAGAGAATATCAAACGATTACAGAGTGAAGAATGTGTTGTTTGTATTTGTCTTATTTGTGATGTAAAAATATCTCTGGCGCTTGGCTAAAGGGAGGAGAGGATAGTGAAAGTGCAAGTGGGCTCAAAAGTGAGCAAGATATGAGCACATTGATCAGTAAAAATATGCTATATGCTGAGAAGGGAAGGCGTGATAAGGATTGGGTGTAGAGATGGATCAAAGTCGACAATGGGAGCAAGACTAAGCATTTTTACTACACCATGTGTTGAATTTAGCTCAACAATTGTCGAATTTCAACTAGGAATGTGATCTCCGCCTTATGCTACTATAGTTTTACTTGATAGTGATTGATAAGTGGCCTCATTGTGCCTTAAGACTATACAGTGTGCTGAGATATAGGAGGAGACCAGAGGCTAGTGTAGTTTTCTTCAATAATGGCCCACTATCTACTAGAGATGTGTTGTGTTCCCTATGTTAGTGTAGTTTGCTTCCATAGGGGTTGTCTATGAGAGGATATTGTGCAATTCACTAAAGTAGGCAGCAAATGGTAAGTCACTTTGCCTAGGCTTTATAACAACACAATTTTTAGCTCAACAATTGTTGAATTTCCACTAGGAATGTGATCACGCCTTATGCTACTGTAGTTTTACTTGACATTGATTGATAGGAGGCCTCATTTTTCCTTAAGACTATGCAGTGCATTGAGATAGAGGAGGAGGCCGTGCTGTGTTTTCTTCAATAATAATTCAATGCCTACTAGAGATAAAGAATAAAGCATGTGAACTCCAAGTAGTTAGCGTAGTTTTCTTCCAGAGAGGTTGTCTATGAGAGGATATTGTGCAATTCACTGAAGTAGGCAGCAAATGGTAAGTCACTTTGCTTAGGCTTTATAACAACATAATTTAGCTCAACAATTATTGAATTTCCACTAGGAATGGGATCTATGCTTTATGCTATTGTAGTTTTACTTGACAGTGATTGATAGGAGGCCTGATTGTGCCTTAAGACTATGCAGTGCACTGAGATAGAGGGGGAGGCCATAGGCTATTGTATTTTTCTTAAATAATGGCCCACTTTCTATGAGAGATGTGCTATGTGCCCTATGTTATCATAGTTTGCTTCCAGAGGGGCTATCTATGAGAGGGTTTTGTGAAATTCACTGAAGTAGGCAGCAAATGGTAAGTCACTTTGCCTAGCCTTTATAACAACACAATTTATCTCAACAATTTTTGAATTTCCACTAGGAATGTGATATGTGCCTTATACTACTGTAGTTTTACTTGACAGTGATTAATAGGAGGCCTCATTGTGCCCTAAGACTATGCAGTACGCTGAGATAGAGGGGGAGGCCAGAGGCTAGTGTAGTTTTCTTCAATAATGGCCCATTGTCTACTAGAGATGTGCTATGTACCCTATGTTAGCATATTTTTCTTCCAGAGGGGTTTTTTATGAGAGGATATTGTGCAATTCACTTAAGTAGGCAAAAAATGGTAAGTCACTTTTCTTAGGAGGGTTCTCACTGCATTGTGAGGGGTAGAGAAATTTCACATTGCACATTTTTATTTTGATAGGGGATAGAAGAATTTATTTCTATTAGATAGCAATGCTCTATATTCTATGCAAAGTAGAGGTGATAGAAAATTAGTGCAGTGAGTTACTACAAGAAAGAATGGTTAGGTGACTATGCCTTGAAGATTCTCAACTTGCAATCAAAGGAGGTGACCTTAAGATAGGCTCAATGCAAAAGTCTGGGAGGAAGATACCTGGTCAATGAGGCTCATGAATGATCTATGGTCATCACATGGGCCCATGTATTCACAAATTTCATCCTTAAATATAGATGTAAGATTAAACATATTAATGAACTAACCTCTAAACATGGAAATAAATTAATTTCATGTCTCATTTGAAGTTTTTTTTTTGGTTGAAAATGTGTGCTATATTAACTCATTAATATAATAATCACACGAATACAATGGTGGAATAAGATCATACATTATCCCCCACATCCTACTGTCTACATATTCTAGAAAGGCAGCATCACAACCTTAGCACTAACCTCTAATGTTCAATATCTAGTCAATATCATGGATAAATACTTGGTGGATTCTTATTTTATCATCCTTACATTCCATGTACTTTCTAAATATGTTCCTTGATAATATCAGTCATCCAATGTAATATTTTATCACTATTGAGGGTGCAAGTATCCCAACTTTTAAGCAAGCAATTGGAGTCTTTCTTTCCTCCTTTCTTTTCCCCACATAAATTGTAATATTCCAAAATAGGAAAAGCAGTAATATAGGACATAAAAATGGAAATAGCAGTCAATATCATTGTACAAATATATGATACCAATATGGATCCATTATATTATGAATATCAGCAGCAAATCAATACAAAATAGTGAGGCACAAATCATATGATATAAGAAAACAAGCCTCTCATAAACATACACTCGCAAAAGTGATATGTTGCTACTATACAAAATGTCGGAGAGCTGCTACAGCGTAGTATTAATGAGAATAACTGCTACTTAAATCATACAATGATATATAACAACTGATATATGCCTCAAAATATCCTACACATAAAGATCAAGAACCTATATCACTTTTCCTAGACAACCCAAGCGGGTTTCCGAAAATAAATCAAAATACAATATTGAACTGCAACCCTAGGGTTGAATATTCACTACAGAAAAAATGGTTGGGAAGATATGGATGAAGTTGATGCATAAATATATGGCTCTCCTCCAATAGACTCTCTGGGTGAAAGGCTGATCCCTCCACTGGAGATCTAACTCCCCAAATCATGCACTGAAACCACCCCTGCAACTGATCTCTGAAATAGCGCAGTCATGGACTGAAACTGCATTGTAGGGATTCGTGGTAGCTTGGCCTAGTTCCAAATGATGAAATAATTCTCAAGAATCCTCCTTTCTGGCCTCCCAATGGAAATTTTACCTCTCCACTGAAGCACAAGCTCAGAAAAATGGCCCTGCAAACCCTCCACAACCTCTGCCTTGTAACACAACACAAATTTGAAATAAACTGCACTGCATAATAAGACAGAAGCTTTGGCTTGATGTCAGAATGTGGAAATGCAGCTCAATCACCTCTCCTGAGTGGGAACTCGAAGTCCCCTGAGGATGATGGTGGGATTCCTGCTCGGGAAACACCCTTGTGCTAAACAACACTATAATCTTAGCTAAAAATATTAAGAGAGAAACAATTCATACATACCATAAACAAAATAATAATCAATCATGCCCTCTATGGCTTCCATCCCCTTCCTTATATCCTTAGTGAGCCTTCTCACCTTGGTCCCCACTCATTAAAGCCACTACTACCATGCATGGAATCTCCCTCCAAAACTGCGATGTCCCTCAATGAATGTCCACTACCTCAATACCAGCATTGTTGATTTGGTCAAAGTTGACCCAACCCACATGCTCCATCCTCTATTCAAACATAAGGGTCTTTAATCCAACTACTTATATGACCTCCATTCACATTAGGAGTGTTTTTATTCATACTAAGGAGATTTATGGGTCTCCCTACCCTTTTTTCTTCTAACTAAGAAGAAAAAACAAAATTTAATATTACAACTAGCTAAAAGCTAATTGGGAATATTACAGTCCTCCCCTCCCAAATGTTGTTTGTCCTCAAGCAACTGTAAAGGTGAGTGTTGCAACTCTTCTCCTCCTTCCCTTGTGACACCTCCATATGATAAGCTCTCCTCATGAACCAAGTGCCTCCTAATAAATCCAGCCCTGAAATGCTCCTCCCAATTATCCATGAGAGGCATCTCCCAAATGCTCAAGTTAACCAAATGGCTCCTCTCATCAGGAAACAAGAGGTCTAATGTAGTAATCATGTGATGCTCAATGTTCTCCTTAGAGCATGAGGAGTAAGAAATGGGGAGAATCTCCCTCCCAATGGGCACATTCAATCCATGTGTCATGCCTCCAAATATACCTACAACAATCATAAGAACGTCATCTACATATGGGATCAAAATCAAGGATACATAAGTTTCCATATGAAATACCGGAGGAGGATCATAGTCCCACATGTGGAACCAGCACAGTATGTCTCCTGACTGCCTTAGAACGTGATTTAATAAGTGGTTACCCCACCACTTTTTTGCTACCACAATCTTCTCACATGCTTGGAGAAGGTGAATGAAGTTTAGTGCCAATGGAGTACACCCTGAATAATATATCATCTCCCAAAAATCTCCTAGGGAGTGGACATGCTCATCACTTCTTATGGCCCCAAGTGGACCATGAATTTGATAAGAAAGAGTGCCCCCTCTTGGAGCAATGAGATGTACATGAATGGTAAAGGAATGCAAATACTCATCTAGTAAGTCAGTATGCACAAAAACATGATCCTTACCATATACCTTGATCAAGCTAGTCGTGTGGCTCATAGATGGATCTCCTCTCATTCCCAATGAGAAAAGAAGTGGTTGTGATAACTCTATCAAAGATTTATGTCTCTCCTCCATCTCCAAATAATCCATGCATCTCCTAATATGTTGATGTATCTCCACTTCGAAGCCTTCCCAACTGAATCCCTCCATGATGGTATGATATGCTCTCATGGAATAAGTGTCGCTGAAGAGAAAATCCTCATGTGTTGCATGTAGTAGATTCTCCTTGAGCTTAGAATCTCTAGTCAAGAATATTTTACTCTGATAGTATATGACCTCATCTCTCACTATATATCTCCCATCTGAATACTAGCCATCAAGTATCCTGCATGCAAAGAGATCCTTGGAGTATTCCACCAATAGTTGGGATCTCCAATAAGTATCTATACTCCATAATGACAACGTTGTTGATCTATCATGTGAAGCACATGTCATGTTGCTAACCCTTTCTTTGACATCTCCTATGCAAAATTCACATACCGATATGTTGTTATCCTGCCTCTACGGCTCTTTCTGTAGCTTCTCATGCTCAAGTAAAGGTTGAATTTTTTGGAGGTTAGCCTTCCATGGGAAGCTATCACCCATCCAAAACTTTCTGATTTTGGCCAATGTATGCATGAGTGGCCACCAACCTCTACCATATGTGGAATATTTCTCCCTAAGTGGAAGTATCTTCTGAGTCTCCAAAGCCATCGAGTGGTCTCCTTGCATCATGATGGTGCCATCCTCCATCCCTGCAACATCCTCTCTCAGCGCAAAATATGGGGTGAGAGTGGGTAATAATGATATTGGGAGAATGTCTCCCTCCTCCTTGAGCCTACCCAAGACTCTTTGTGATGTTCCAAGTCCTCCCAAGGTTCCCACTCCTCTTGGATCTACGAGTGGTGCAACCTGTTGTGAGACATCTCTCATCAACTCCTGATCAGGTGGCCTCCCAGGTGGAATGCCACTAAACAGTAATGTCTCATGGGCCAAGGTCATCTGCATAAGTAATATGACTGTTAGGTACTTGCGTCCATTACACAAATCTATCTCTGTTTTCTATGTAGAAGATGTCTAAGATGGATAAGTGTGCATGCCACTAATCATATGATGTTTTCCACTCTTTCTATATATCCACTCCATCTGCAAATTCTCCCAATATTTGGAGACCTTCCCAAAAGTAATCAACCACTGCACACCCAATATCACATTGGTGTCAGGTATGTCAACCAAAAAGAAGTGATCAATCAATGTATATGTCCCCATGGTGACAAATAAAGATGGAACATAATGCATGCACTGCATAGTTCTAGCTCCTGGGACTAAAACTGAAAATCCCTCAAAATCATCAGTGGCTATTGCCCTCATCTGCACTAGTTGGGCATCAATAATGTTGTGGGTATCCCCACTGTCAATCAACATTGATACCCTTTGATCCTGAATGGAGCCTTGAACTCTCAAGGTCAAGTACTTGGGTACTCCTCCCAATGATGCAAGGGCCCCTCCAATTGGATCAAATTCTCCATTCCCACCTCCTAGTGGTGATGGATCCTCTCCTACTATCCCAACGTTGTCACCTCCTTTTGGTTCCTCGTCTTCTTCCTCCTCATCATCAGAAAATACCTCTATATACTGTGCCTTCCCTACTGCACATCTATGTCTGGGTGCCCATGATTCTTGGCATGTGAAGCAAAGCTTCCTTCTCCTCAAGTCTCTTCAAAAATCATCACTAAGAGGTACTTTTTTTTGGCTCTCCTTTGAAGGATGAGCCTTCTCAGATTTTCCCTTTGATGGAAAATTAGGCATTTGCTGAAGTGTTGCCTTTGCTCTTGGCAAGGCATCTTGTAGATCTCTAGCCCTTTCAATGGCATCTTGAAGGGTAGTGGGTTTGGTTGATTTAACCAACCCATGTAGAGGTTCTACTAGTCCATCAATAAACATATAGACCCTCCTAGCTGCAGATTAATTAGGAACTATAACAGAAATTTTTAGAAATTCATAAATGTAAGTTTCTGGATTACCTTATTGTTTAAGCTTAGCTATCCCAATGAAAGGTGCCTCTGGGTATCTTCAATCAAACCTCTCCACCAACCTCCTTGTGAACTCTGAATATGCAGTCACATTGGCATGACCCAATGTAGAAAGAACATGAAACCACCAATCATGTGCTTCACCCTAAAGGTGCAGCGCTGCTATTTTGATGGCTTCCATATCCGGTACTTGGTTCAACTGGAAGTAGATATCTAGATTTTATACCCATGATTCGGTAGTGCAATTGGATGACCCATCAAAAGTGGGTAAGAAAAATCTACCCATAGTCCGGTGAAGATCATTGTTCTATATGAATCCCCTGCTTCTATTGTGATGTTGAGGTCTCCTATTGTCCTTGATCTGACAAAACTCTTGCAAGCTCAAATGGTCTTTTAATCTTTGAGATTGAGATTCATACTCAAGAAATTAATCTTCAAGAGTCTCTTGTTCTTAAGTGCCTTCTTTTTCCATTGCTAAAAATGTAGGCATTGTAGAGTGTTGGGAACCTGCTACTTCACTGGTTGATCACTCCAGTGATGTGAAATGTTGGAGCCTTCTCCATGTAGAAACCCTTTAGGGGATTCTTTGTGTCCATCCATCCTCATCTCCTTGATTTCTCTTCCAATATCTTGCATGGTTTGAAGAAGAATCTTTGGATACTCCTTCTCCTCATCTCCTCCTGATAAGGGGGTTTTGCCTTTGTCTTCTATATCATCTATATAATCATATCTCTGGTTTCTTCTTTTGAGATACCTCTTCTCTCTGCCTGTGAGAGGGTATCCTTCTTCTGATGACATATTGGCTTAGATGCATAGGCTGAACCAAGGTTATGCTCTGATACCACTGTAATATTCCAAAATAGGAAAAGCAATAATATAAGACATAAAAATGGAAATAGAAGTGAATATCAATGTACAAATATATGAGAACAATATGGAGCCAATATATCATGAATATCAACATAAAATCAATACAAAATAGTGAGGCACAAATCATATGGCATAAGAAAACAAACCTCCCATAAACATACACTCTCAAAAGTGAGATGATGCTACTATACAAAATGCCAGAGAGCTGCTACAGTGCAGTCTTAATGAGAATAAATGCTACTGAAATCACAAAATGATATATAACAACTGATATATGCCTCAAAATATGCTACACATAAATATCAAGGCCCTATATCACTTTTCCTAGACAACCCAAGAGGGCTTCCAGAAATAAATCAAAATACAATAGTCAACAACAACCCTAGGGCTGAAGATTCACTGCAGCAAAATGGCTGGGAATATATGGCTAAATTTGATGTAGAAATATATGGCTCTCCTCCAATATACTCTCTGGGTGAAAGGTTGATCCCTCCATTAGAGATCTAACTCCCCAAATCATGCACTGAAACCACCCCTGCAATTGATCTCTGAAATAACGCAGTCATGGACTGAAAATGCGATGTAGGGGTTGGTGATAGCTTGGCCTGGTGAAAAATGATGAAATAATTCTCAAGGAAACTCCTTTTTGGTCTCCCAATGGAAATTCTACCTCTCCACTGAAGCACAAGCTCAGAAAAATGGCCCTGCAAACCCTCCACAACTTCTGCCATGCAACACAACAAAAAATGGGAGAAACTGTGCAGCATAATAAGACAGAAGCTTTGGCCTGATGTTAGAATGTGGAAATGTATCTCAATCACCTCTCTTTAGTGGGCACTCGAATTCCCCCGAGGATGAGGGTGGGATTCCCGCTCGAGAACACCCTTGTGCTAAACAGCATTGCAATCTTAGCTAAATAGCTAAAGAGAGAAACAAGTCACACAAACCATTAAAAATAAATAAAAATAAAAATTAATCATGCCCTCTATGGCTGCCATCGCCTTCCTTATATGATTAGTGAGCCTTCTCACCTTGGGCCCCATTCATTAAAGCCACTACTACCATGCATGGAATCTCCCTCCAAAACTATGTTGTCCCTCAATGAATGTCCACTACCTCCATACCAGCGTTATTGATTTGGTCAAAGTTGACCCAGTCCACATGCTCCATCCCCTATTCACACATAAGGGTCTTTAATCCAACTACTTAGATGACCTCCATTCACATTAGGTGTGTTTTTATTCCTACTAAGGAGATTTATGGGTCTCCCTACCCTCTTATTCTTCTAACTAAGAAGCAAAAACAAAATTTAATATTCCAACTAGCTAAAAGCTAATTGGGAATATTACATAAATTGAGGGAGGATATATTACAGCTTGTTGCAAACCATGGTATCTAAGATAGTAATCCTATTGAGTAGAACCTTATGCATCCAATTTTGAAGCTTCTTCTTTGATTATTCATACAAGCTTTGAAGTTATCAAAACTGTCCTTTGAGTAGAGATATCGCTTAAAACAAGTCCACCCTTATATCTCCGAAGCGTGCAAATATCATGTATTAAGTGTTGATTGCAACATTTAACTGAAATTTCTAGACATTGCAGAGTGCAATCTATTGGTTATTGACTTCCAAGTAAAATTCCAAAGTATTTAAGTCATCAACAAAGCAGAAATTCAGTAATTGTTCGTCTAGGAAGAAAGATGCATTTGCTTTGCCATGTAGTTGTGCAATGTCTAAATATTTGTCTTGCCTGTAAGAAGTAGAACAGATAGAAATGTGGTAAGTGGGAATTCCTATCTAATATGAAATAAGTAACAAAAATGTGATATACAAGCAAGCAAGCAAATGAGCAAGTATGCAAGTAGAAGAGGGCATTGTCAAATGTGTAGAGGTTTTCCAGATAAGATAATTTTATTAATGTGCAACAAATGACCACAAATATGTCCATCGAATTTCTAAGTAGATTATTATTGATACAATTTTGGAGCAGAATGGCCACTTTGATAAAAGTAGAAGCATATCTAATCCAATAGATCTAAGATACAAAACTAGATTTTAGATCCAAGAGCATCATTGGCTGCAAGAACATATAGAAATGCAGAAAATGGGCATTCTTCTTGATATGAACACGATATTAATAATGCCAAATACTCCCATAAAAGTAAGTGAAATTCCCTTGAAGATAGTTATCTTATTGCCTAGTGGTAGATTCCTATACATCCAATTATGAAGGTTACTATGAAATCTATTCAATATCTACCATTATCGTTTAAGTTAAAGATAGGAATACCAAAGGGAATGCCCAAAATCCAAAATTCAAATACTTGATAGTTTTTGTTGGTATATCTTTCTAGCTATTCCAAGTAATCCTAAGTGAAATTCCCTTGAAGATAGTTATCTTATTGCCTAGTGGTAGATTCCTATACATCCAATTATGAAGGTTACTATGAAATCTGTTCAATATCTACCATTATCGTTTAAGTTAAAGATAGGAATACCAAAGGGAATGCCCAAAATCCAAAATTCAAATACTTGATAGTTTTTGTTGGTATATCTTTCTAGCTATTCCAAGTAATCCTGGTGAGTGATTGGGATTATATATATATATATATATATATATATATATATATATATATATATATATATATATATATATATATATATATATATATTTCTCACGACTATTGGTATACATGTGGTACAAAGAGATGTCAATAAACATAGATCATGATTATGGGAAACTTGAATAATGGTGCACAAAAATGTATTTTAAAAATAGGAAAAGAAAGTGTGGATGTGCATATAAATTACCTAAACCACTGGGAACTATTAAAAAACCCTATCATTTAGGATTTGATACCAATTGATATGAACATTATGATAACAATGAAAAATACTCAGATACAATTCTGGTAACAAGGGAGGAAGCATGCAAGACATAAGAGGAGATTGTTGATTTGTACACATGCTTCCCACTCAATATTGTATTTAGATACATAGTAGTATGAAAGTAGTGGAAGACAATCATATTTGATCGATTTTTCATAGGTATATGACTATAAAATACTTTTTTAGATGAGTGATCATTTTAGACCAAGTCACCCTTAAAAGTCACAAGTTAAGTTGAATAAAGTACGATAGTAGATAAAATACACATATAATACACTTCATACATGAGAAGAAATGAAAACAAGAGTGAGAATACCAAAAAAAAGGAACACATCTAGTGGCATTGACACTACAGGCCGCAACCAAAGAAAAAGGAGGGATCCAATAAATCCTCAATCATTGTAAAGAGCGTAATGCATTGTTTAATCAAGACATTTGGAGAATAGCCAAGACTATTGCATGTATCATGGGTGGGATCCTAGTGTGCATGACAATTTTAAGACCCCCATCATTCCTAACAATCAAAGTTGCAAACAAGAATATTTGAATTGATCATTGGTTGCTTGAATCATGGACATTGGCTTGTCTCTAGTTCTAAGATCTCCTTGCATTGCACTGTGTGTTTGTCCTATGACATCAAACTCGGGGTCTTGTGTGGGAATTACTTGGTCCCGTGTGTTAGAATCTCTCGTACCCAACACTTAGTATTTGGCTCCCAACAATTATTAACTGAAGGAATACACAACTATATTCTTAACACGAAAAATATTGCGGGAGCAAAAAACTCGATCTGAATCACATACACAAACAAATTTATGCCCAATCAACAGTTCTTCATTAATAAATTAATAACATAACTTACTTGGGATCCTATCCTGGGATAATGGCTCAACTGAGGAAATACAAAATTGATCACCAAACTCACTACACTCTCCAAGACCCAACACACACTCGCTAGGAAGCCTCTCTCAATCTTGTGTTGTTGTTGCGTCGCATCTCCTCACCTTAGCCTTACCTTTATAACTTTACATTGAACCAAAACCCTAATCCTAACCCTAAACCTAAATTCAAAGTGATGGACATACAAGATTAGATCTCACCTTACTTGAGGTCGACGACTAAGATTAAAAATTAATCACTAAAGTAAATAATTTACTTTATCGAAGTTTTTATTTTAGCTCAATAAGCCAACATATAATTATGTTATTTTTCCTAAGTAACTTAGGCTAAGTTACATCAATAAATATTATAAGGTGAAATGTGGGTGACTTATGCACGTTTAGACACAAGGATTGTGCAGAAGGTACTTTCCTGAGCTACAAACTTCAAAGCGATGAGATACTAGGCGACGACCCCCACGTAGCATCCCTCCCTTCCTGCATCCCTGGGCTGTGTCCATGCATCCCCCCATTTTTCCAAATTCAGTCTTCTGGAGTAGAATGAATTCTTATTCTTATGGCCATCTCATAGATAATAACCACAAGCTAAAGAGGGCCCACAAGGCATGAAACAAAAGCCACATGTATTTTAGCACCAAAACAAAAACCACAGGTATGAATGTATGAAATGTGCATCTTTTGAGTCACTGTATGGTGGGGATACAATAAGTAAATATATATTTTACTTTGAATGCTACTTACAAATCTAGTAATTCTCAACTCTTGGAAACTATTGATGCAGGTTTATAGATCGATTTGAAATTTTACTTCTAGAATATTTAGTCAGATGTCAAAATCTAATCCTAGGAAGAAAATATAAAGGCAAATGGATGTATTATCATACTTTAAAAAGCCTCAATCCAAGAACACACGTTCTCTTCATGCTTCAAGCTCCTTTGAACAATCTGTTACCGAGAGAGATGTTAACTCTTGTGAAAATGCATCTGATATCCATATGATGGATGAAATAATAGGTTCCTAAAGTGATCAGGGAGAGATAAATACAGCTTCAATAGAAATTAGTGATGAAATTGTTAAATATTTTCCTTGGAAGGTAACACAAACCATTCATGGAAAAGGAAAAAAGGCCACTAGACCGTAGGGAGACAATTCCAAGATGATTCGGTCTCAAGTTTTCCATTTATTGAAGAAATAAATCCTACAAATGTGAATAAGGATTTACGAGAAGTTAGATGTATTGTGCTTAGTTGGAAAAGTTTCAAGGTAGTGAAATTTCAGATGAAGCTACATACAATACAAAAGCATGCAAGAAAGGTGTATGAAAAGAAAATTGTAAATGGTAAAGCGAAATCTATTGTCAGATGGAAATATTTTGAGGAATGTGGACATATCCAATGTGTAGAAGAATACAAAAAATATTTAATAATTAAGAGGAAACTTGAGGCAAGTGGAGGAACCATCATATCTCAATTTGAAAAGACGACAGAAATAAGTTTGTTATCCAAGATGATACAATTGAGCACTGTATTTCACATATTATTTAAAGGTCGTCCTATGAAAAATTATCCAGATCACATGAAATTTATATATTTTCTTCATGTGCCAAACTTTCCATCTTCTCATTGGTCTATAACTAGTGGTTGGGAATGGGCAAGATATCTAGCTCAAGTAGAAAATGATGGTTTGAAACAGGAGATTGCAAATGATATGTTTTTTGCATTGTCTTTGGATGAGGTTATAGCTATAGATAATACTTCATGGACATGCATGAGAATTTATATGGTTAATGACCATATTAGGTATTCCTATCTACTTGGGATAAAAAAGATGAGAGAGACTTCTACAACTGGAAATATTTATGAACTTGTTCTTAACAGTTTGAAGGAAAGTGATATGGATCATTTAATGATTGCAAAAAAGTTGGTATGTGTTGGAGCAGATGGAGCAACGATAATTCAAGGACAAAGGAATGGCCTTTGTGTTACACTACAACTATCAGCTTCGCCATATATGCTTAATATTCATTGTATAGCTCATAGAATGAATCTTGAATTTAAAATAGTAAGCAAGTTTCTATCAGTTTCAAAAGTTGAAGATCTTGTACATGAGAGTCATGCATAATTTTCTCGTAGTCCCAAATGATATTTAGAGTTTCAACAATTTGTAGATGGTGTTATGGATGGAAAAAAACTACTGAAATATGTTGATACAATATAGATCTCATTAAATGGACCATCTCAAATACTATTTAGTGAGTTCAAATCTTTGGTAGGGTTGATGTATGAAAATCGCTACAATGTAGAGAAAGTTCAAGATATTATTTTTCGAATAACTGATATAGAGACATTATTGACATTGGCTAGAATTCTTCATATGCTACATGAAATGAATTTCCTCGTGAAAATGTCTCAGAATCACACAATGTATATTGTCGAATACACAAATGCAAGAAATTCAGCATGCCTTGCACTAGATAATTTGTATATGATGTCGGACTCTGTTACTAGTCCAGAGTTTACAAGTTGGACTATGATCATCAATATAGAAAATACTGAAAAAAAAAAAAAAAAAAAAAAAAAAATGACGTAGATGAAAAAGCGATACTATGTATCGCAGTGCGTGGGTATATGGTTCACTTTCATTATATTAGTAAGATGGGACGAACCACCAAATATTGCCCCGTGTCAAGAGACCAATTTGATAATATTGTGATTCCAGTGAGACAGAATTTGATATAAATTTCAATATCACTATCATCAGAGATAAGAGAATGATTTCCTCGAGATGAATTTGTTAGCCCTCCGTAATTTGTAAGATTGGCAAGAAAAAACGACGAAGGACAACATCAAACCGCTTTGGAGTCTAGGACCTATCCTTCCTGAACTCAGAGAGGGCTCTCTCTATTTTTTATGATTTATTATTTAGCTTGATTATTATAATTGTTGATATTACGCTAGCTATAGAGATTTGCTTTGTTTTTTTGATTTGGATGATTGGACAGACAGAACATGTGAAGCTTAATCCATTGGGCTATGAAGTCATAAGAGGTTGAATTGTGCATCAAATTTTTCAAGGGGGGATTCACAGGGAAAGATAACTATGGAGACTGGATCTTACTGGCAGTGTGAATATGATATGAAAGAAAGAAGTGAGTTCATAAATAGCTAAAGAGCATTTAAGAATTATTTAATTAAACTTCGCAAGGGAAACATTTAAGATATCATTTTTGGTAAGGCTAAAGAGCAGTGAATAATTCTTTAACTATACCTCAAAGGAAAACCTTTAAGACAACAATTTCAGTAGATCTAAATAGAATTTAAGAATTATTTAGTTATACTTCAGAGGAAAACATTAAGATAACAAAACAAACAGAATTAAGGTGCTCTTTCAGCATATCTTAATCTAAAACTTATGTTTTGTAATCAGAGAAAGTGATGCACAATATGAAAAGATAGAAGAAAACATTAACACAAAGAAAAGAACATCACCATTAACATAGCTCAAGGATCATGTGAACGATATTTTATTATTGATGCCCAGCTCAAAACAGTTACAGAACTCTGATAGTTCTTACAATGCCAGCTTTAGCAGGACCTATACTTTCCAACCCTTGATAATGAAAATACATGCAGTATTTAAGTGCAACTGAGGCAGTTGCCCTAATCTAGGTCGGCAGTCCGTATTTACTACAAAGTAAATGAAGGTTTGACAATTGCGACCATGCAAGGCCCGAACTAAAGTATCTCTAACAAACCTAATGTATCATTAATTTCTAACTTAACTTCTGAGCTAACATTAAAATATATTTTTCAAACAGCCTACAATATTAACTTATATAATAACCTTTGAACTAACATTAAAATATCTCTGGAAAACCGATGGTAACATTAAATTCTGCAACTCTTCTCACTTTCAAGAAAGTAAGCCGAAGGTGGTTGAGGTAGTCACGAAGAAGTAAAAAACACGCTTCAACCTCTGGTTCTCCTTTTGGATCACTTTATCTAGACCATATATTCTAATGTGGTGCTGGTTACTCTCATTGATTAGTGGCTACACCGCTGCTTCTTTGCTTTCTTCTGTTATGTCACGAATCCCCCTTTTTGCCTGACTTGACCCTCCTAGCCCGTTATGTATTCATATGAGTCTTCACTCTTGGTGGCTTTGGCGGATTCTCAGAACACGGGCCCTTTTTTCTTTTAGCAGGAATTACCTTCTCCTGGACAAATTGCAGTGAGTGGTTTGGACAGAGAACAAATGGTATTTCGGACCCCCCCCCTTGAAGTGGTAAGTCGTAATAGAGGGGAGGTGTGCAAACTCATGAGAGAATGACACGTCATGGATTTGGGCGGCCATGAATACCGGACTTCAGACCCCCCTTCCCATGTTAACAAGAAACTGTCATTGGGGGTGGGGGGGTGGGGTATGCGAAGCGAGTCTCCGCCATAGATCTGAAGCGAGCTCCAAATCCGTCGTTGAAAACTACCCA
The DNA here is from genome assembly GCA_034641835.2 of Pinus albicaulis. Taxonomy (NCBI): domain Eukaryota; kingdom Viridiplantae; phylum Streptophyta; class Pinopsida; order Pinales; family Pinaceae; genus Pinus; species Pinus albicaulis. The sequence continues at coordinate 340,404,734 of CM076576.1, forward strand.
TGCTTTACCGAGTTGATTTGAATTTCTTTGTCATTTAGTGACTTTATAATAAAACCAAATGCACTTTTTCATAATTTTTACATTAAAAATTCATTTTCCTCCTCTGTTGTGTTTTACCACAGAAATGGCCCCGCACACGGATTCAAATTTATTTGAAATATTCCTTTGAAACCGCATCACGTCCGAGCCTCCATTTCACTTCACATGGCGAAAAACTTAACTTTTACTTAGCCCTTTAAAATTTAAAACTTGAGATGCATGATTTTCGATCGAGTCCCACTGCATTGCACATCGTACTTCAGAAAAATTAACATTTACCTTTGCAGGTAACTTGTAAAATTTGCGATGTGCAGTATGTGGGATGATGTCACCATGCCACGTCACTGCCACATCACCCCGCCACGTCAGCCCATATCGAACTTCGGTGATCATAAGTCTTATCGCCATGCTTACTCTTTAAACTTGCGATGTGTGATCTGTGATCAGGTCCGACCCATCGCATATCGCAAGTCGGCAAATTTAACATTTTCCTTTTCACTTGTTTTATAAAATCTGTGATTTGTGATTTGCGCTCGAGTCACCTCGCAAGTTAAATATTTTCACTTGTAGGCACTTACTAGTAAGTCCTAAATGTTACGAAGTGTGCCATGTGCCACGTTAAGCGCTAAAGGGTGCGAACCAGCAGAAAATAAGGAAAATGGGAAAAATGAAGGCTTGCACATGGTTTGGGGAAAATATGGTAAAGGCATGGCAGGTGGAAAATAATATAATTTGGGACTTTAGACATAAGTGGGCGTTGCACAGTAAATAAGTCCAAAAAAAAAAGGTCTTAGGGTTTCCAAAGGGGATTTCAAAGTATTGCAGTTCATAATTTGGGAAAATGAGGGATAAAGAGGGTGAATGGAATAAATTAGGGCAGTATGGATTTTTCTCACCACCATACTTAATTAGTAACAAATTCCACTTTCAACTAAATTAAATGGTCGATAGACTCATTTGACCCTCCTAACAGCCAAGATCTCCCTTTATTTTCTCAAAATAAATAATAATCATGGAATATTATTTTCAGCATGAAAAATATAAGGAATAGGCAGTCACCTTGTGAAACTGTAAAATACAGAAGTCGAACAGTGGCTCTAGTTGGGGATGGCAACTCCTTCAGGAGGTGTCAAGAACACCATTGACTAGTAGCATGATCCATTGAGATTGATCCCACTCTGAAACCTAATCTACTAAAATATTTGTGGCTGAAAAAATCTTTGAGCTGAAATCAACGCTCTCTTCAATCTATAGCCTGGGACCCACTTAACCCGGAAACTAGAAAGAAATCTAAAACTAAAATTTTGAAAGATTCTCAGAGTGCTGAGCTTATTTTCACACCTACCTACCCTAATCTACTGAAATGGCTTCCCTTATAAACAATACAATAATGCTAGTGCAGCCAGTCAAGTAATGGTTCTAATATCTTTGTTCTTTTATTTCTCTTCATCATGGTCAGAGATAAACCTAACAATGGTGTTTGATAGAAATTCCCAGCCTGATCTTGTTTACATGAATATTGGTACCTTTGGAAGACGATTGACATGCCAGAAGTAATTGTTGGCTTTTTAAAGAACAATTCCTCCATATAGACATCCGCTGGATCAAGATACCCTTGATTTATTTCTCGGTATCCTGGCTCAGCTAACTCAACCTCATATCCTGGTACTCCAGATGTGCTCTCCAGGTCTTCAATCAACTCAGAACATGTTTGCATGCTACATGATGAATGTTTGTCAATACTTCTAATGGATCAGATAATGGGGAAGATTGTCTGATCATATCCATATCATAGCAGCTTTTGAAAGCATTATGAACACAGGAAGATTTACTTTGAAAGCAGAAACCATCCAACGCATCTGATATTGGGTCATGTGGTGCTTTAGGTGGTAGATTTGGTTCTTCTACGACCTCATGTGCCTTCCTATGATTATCAACCAGAACGTGATCCCAATTCCCCTTGATAGTTTGAAATTTGTTAAATCATAGGGGAAAAGAATCAATCTTGATCAATTCATCATTTTTTTCAAACTCTGTGATTTCATCTGCTACTTGATACTCAAAAGGACTCGAGGGTTGATTCCCTAGATCTGAAACATATTTTTTATCATCTATGATTTCCTCATCTGATTGACGAGAGAGTTCTCTTATCCTGTGATTATCAACTATAATGTGATCCAAATTCCCTTTCACAATATGAAATGAATTAAATCATAAGGGTAGAGACTCAAAATGTGTTGACTCCTCCTCTATTTCAGATTCTATTATTTCAAGATGACTCAGGGGGAAAACTTCTGGATCTGAGACCGGGTTTGTATCATCCATCTCACCCTTGACTGATTTATTAGAGCATTCCTCCTCCTTCCTATTTGCAACCTTCTTGTAATGCTCTCTTAAGAGTGAGGCAAAATATGGAGGAAGGCATTTTGTACTTACTTGACAACTTCCTTCATTTTCCTCTTTTCAACCTTGCTCGGCATGCAGAGTTTGATTGTCATATTTTCATTGTGATAATTGAGTTTTCTATTCCCAAGAAAATAGTGTTGGTTGCTTTGAATAATCAGCCTCAATCTCAACCTTATAGCCTTCCTCTTGATAATCATATTCGAGATGGCTACCTTTGTATAGAAGGTCATCTATCATATACATTGTTGTTGAGGATTTCCCTGCCTCCTTCTGATTTTGAACTTCATCTTTGGCTGTGTTGTGGATAGAGTACATGAAACAATCATTTTTTGTTTTAGGGTGTCCAAGATGGGTTGCAAACTACTTCGGTACCTTGATGTTTATTTTTTTCGGAACTAATTGAACAGGAGGTATCTTAACAGTAAGTTCCCCTTTCCTGCCAATCATATGCACCGTTTTGTCTATTGTGCTTGTCAACATCTCTAGTTTTATCTCTAAAGATATCAGTTGCTCTTTATCTACTTTGTCCTTCTTTATTGCTTTTAACTTTGCCTCTCTGTGCAGCATGTTGGCTTCCACATCAATTTCCATCTTTTGCATTTCTTCCAGGGTTGCAGGGTCCCTTTCTCTTAACTGGAATGCAATATCTGGATCAAAGGCATCTGGGTAGTGCAAGAGAGCCCATCATGGGGGTGGCTTTATCTTAGCAAGTATTGAATGGTATACCTTACTAAACCTGGCTGAAAAGTGTTTTCTTGTCTCCCTTGGCTGTCTTTTTAAATGTTTTTACCCCTCTATGATGAGAAAAACACTTCCCACAACCCCCCATCTATCTAGGAAAACTTGAGTGAATTCATGAAAATCGCTAATGCTTGCAGCTAGAAGATATTTAAACGAACTTTTCACTTTTCCTTGCAATGATAGGGCAAAGAATCAATCTTGATCAATTCATCATCTGTTTCAGACTCTGTGATTTCATCTTCTACTTGATACTCAAAATGACTCCAAGGTTGATTCCCTGGATCTGAAACATATTTTTTATCATCTATGATTTCCTCGTCTGATTGATGAGAGAGTTCTCTTCTCCTGTGATTATCAACTAGAATTTGATCTAGATTCCCTTTCATAATCTGAAATGAATTAAATCATAAGGTTAGAGACTCAAAATGTGTTTACTCCTCCTCTATTTCAGATTCTGTGATTTCAAGATGACTCAAGGGGAAAACTTTTGTATCTGAGACCGGGTTTGTATCATCCATCTCGCCCTTTACTGATTCATTAGAGAATTCCTCCTCCTTCCTATTTGCAACCTGCTTTTAATGCTCTCTTAAGAGTGAGGCAAAATATGGAGGAAGGAATTTTGTACTTACTTGACAACTTCCTGTATTTTCCTCTTTGCAACCTTGCTTAGCATGCAGATTTTGATTGTCATCTTTGCATTGTGATAATTGAGTTTGTTCTTCCCAAGAAAATAGTGCTGGTTGCTTCGAATAATCAGCCTCAACCTCAACCTTATAGCCTTCCTCTTGATAATCATATTTGAGATGGCTACCTTTGTATGGAAGGTCATCTATCATATACATTGTTGTTGAGGATTTCCCTGCCTCCTTCTGATTTTGGACTTCATCTTTGGCTGTGTTGTGGACAGAGTAACTGAAACAATCATTTTCTGTTTTAGGGTGTCCAGGATGGGCTGAAAACTACTTGGGTACCTTGATGTTTTTTTTTTTTCGGAACTAATGGAACAGGAGGTATCTTAATAGCAAGTTCCCCTTTCCTGCCAATCATATGCATTGTTTTGTCGATTGTGTTTGTCAACGTCTATAGTTTTATCTCTGAAGATATCAGTTGCTCTTTATCTACTTTGTCCTTCTTTATTGCTTTTAAATTTGCCTCTCTGTGAAGCATGTTGGCTTTCACATCAATCTCCATATTTTTCATTTCTTCCAAGGTTGTAGGGTCCCTTTCTCTTAACTGGAATGTCATCTCTGGATCAAAGGCATCTGGGTAGTGCAAGAGAGCCCATCCTGGGGGTGGCTTTATCTTAGCAGGTATTTAATGGTGTACCTTACTGAACCTGGCTGAAAAGTGTTGTATTGTCTCCTTTGGCTGTCTTTTTAAATGGTTGTACTCCTTTATGATGAGAAAAAAAATTCCCACGACCCCCCATCTATCTAGGAAAACTTAAGTGAATTGATAAAAATTGCTAATGCTTGCAGCTGGAAGATATTTAAACCAACTTTTCACTTTTCCTTGCAATGATAGGGCAAAAATTTTGATACGCACATCAATTTCTCACACCTCAAACAAATCAAGGAAATCCTCAAGATTTTGAATGTGATTTTCAGCGGTGATCTTTGCATTTTCTCCATTAAATCTAGGCAGATTATTGATAAAATTTGCAGGGAGGTCAGGGAGGATAGGAGGCAAAACCAAAGGCTTGTATCTTCCTGGGACTTTTACAGATATAGGCAGTACAAAAGGAGGCGTATAACCATTTTATATTTCAGCAAGAGCAGGAGAGGTAGCATGAGGCTCATGTTTCACTGGGTTTTCCACAAGTGCTTCTGGGATGTGCATGGGTGTATAAGTATGTACATGGTCTGCAATTTGGGGCTTATATTTTTTAGGCTCGTAAACCTTCCAATGATCAATGTAAACCTCAACAGTGTACCCTTTATAAGGCTTAAAGTAGGATAGAACATAATTACAGATAAAAACAATAATTTCTTGAATCCAATTTGGGCGTTAATACTCTCTCTTTCTAGGATGACTGGTCATGTTTCAGGTTCTTCCTCTAGTGGAGTCTTTTCATATAAATGATCTAAATTGGAGTCGCCAGGTGGATTATTTCAACTTTATTAATTCTGGTTGTTGTCTGCCATCAACAACCAGATACCAATCTTGGAAAATACTCAAATTATCCAATTTTGATTTGGGTTCCTGAGTTCTGATGAAATATTAATCTTTTTCAATAACTCATCCCCAGTATGGTCACCATTATGTTAGCCCTCCGTAATTTGTAATATTGGCAAGAAAAAATGATAGAGGAAAACATCAAACCGCTTTGGAGTCCAGGACCTAGCCTTCCTGAGCTCAGAGAGGGTTCTCTCTGTTCTTTATGATGTATGATTTAGATTGATGATTATAATTGCTAATATTAGGCTAGTTATAGAGAATTTTTTTTTTTTTTTGGATTATTGGACAGAAAGAACATGTGAAGCTTAATCCATTGGGCTATGGACTCATAAGAGGCTGAATTGTGCATCAACTTTTTCAAGGGGGGATTCACAAGGAAAGCTACTATGCAAACTGGATCTTACTGGCAGTGTGAATATGAGATGAAAGAAAGTAGTGAGTTCAGAAATAGCAAAAGAGCAGTTAAGAATTATTTAACCAAACATCGCAAGGGAAACATTTAAGATATCCGTTTTGGTAAGGCTAAAGAGCAGTGAATGATTCTTTAACTATACCTCAAAGGAAAACCTTTAAGACAACAATTTCAGTAGAGCTAAAGAGCAGTTAAGAATTATTTAGTTATACTTCAGAGGAAAACATTAAGATAAAAAAATAGACAGAATTAAGGTGCTCTTTCTACATATATTAATCTAAAACTTATGTTTTGTAATCAGAGAAAGTGATGCACAATATGAAAAGACACAAGAAAAAATTAACACAGAGAAAAGAACATCACCATTAACATAGCTCAAGGATCCTGTGAATGGTATTTTATTATTGATGCTCAGCTCAAAATAGTTACAGAACTCTGATAGTTCTTACAATGTTAGCTTTAGCATGGCTTATACTTTCCAACCCTTGATAATGAAATACATGCAGTATTAAGAGCAACTGAGGCGGTTTCCCTAATCTAGCTCGGCAGTCCGTATTTACTACAGAGTAAATGAATGTTTGACAATTGCACCATGCAAGGCCCGAACTAACATATCTCTGACAAACCTAATGTATCAATAATTTCTAACTTAACTTCTGAGATAACATTAAAAAAAAATATCTCTAGAAAACTGCCTACAATATTAACTTCTATAATAACCTTTGAACTAACATTAAAATATCTCTGGCAAACCGACGGTAACATTGATTTTTACAACTCTTCGCACTTCAAGAAAGTAAGCCGAAGGTGGTTGAGGTAGTCACGAAGAAGCAAGGAACATGGCTTCAACCTTTGGCTCTCCTTTTGGACTGCTTTGTTCAGATCAAAATTCTTGTGCGGCGCTGGTTACTCTAATTGATTAGTGGTTGCACCGCTGCTTCTTCGCTTTCTTCTGTTATGTCGTGAATCCCCTTTTTGTCTGACTTGACCCTCCTGGCCCGCTTTCTGTTCATATGAGTCTTCACTCCCGGTGGATTTGGCAGATTCTCAGAACATAGACCCTTTTTTTCTTTTAGCAAGAATTCTCTTCGCCTAGACAAATGGCGGTGAGCGGTTTGGAAGGAGAACAAATGGTATTTTGGACCCCCCCCCCCGAAGTGGTAAGTGGTAATAGAGGGGAGTTGTGCGAACTCATGAGAGAACAAGATGTCATGGATTTGGGTGGCCATGAATACCAGACACCCCCCTCCCGTGGTGCCAATGTAAGAAACTACGTGAAGTGGGTGCGGGTTAAAATTCCATCAGACTCCTGCTGCCCAACCACCGTTGCAAACTACCGTTGCTTTACCCAGCTGATTTGAATTTCTTTATCATTTAGCAGCTTTATAATAAAACCATATGTACTTTTGCATAGTTTTTACGCTAAAAATTCCTTTTCCTCCTCCATTGTGTTTTACCATAGAAATGGCCCCGCACACGGATTTTAAATTCTTTGAAATATGCCTTTGAAACCGCATCGTATCTGGGCCTCGATCGCACTTCGCACGGCACAAAACTTAACTTTTCCTTAGCGCTTTAAACTTTAAAACTTGCGATGTGCGATTTGCGATCAAGTCCCACCACATCGCACATCGCACTTTAGCGAATTTAAAATTTACCGTTGCAGCTAACTTGTAAAACTTGCGATGTGCGGTATGCGGGATGACATCACCATACCACATCATCTACCATGTCACTGCCACCTCACCTCACCACATCAACCCATATCACACTTCGATGATCATAACTCTTATCTCCACACTTATTCTTTAAACTTGCGATGTGCAATCTGCGATCGGGTCCCACCCATCGCACATCGCAAGTTGGAAACTTTAACATTTTCCTTTGCACTTGTTTTATAAAATTTGTGATTTGTGATTTGTGCTCGGGTTGCATTGAAAATTAAATATTTTAACTTGTGGGCACTTACCAGTAATTCCTAAATGTTGTGAAGTGCGCCATGAGCCGCGTTAAGCACTGAAGGGTGTGAACCGGTGAAAAATAAAGAAAACGGGAAATACGAAGGCTTGCACATGGTTTGGGGAAAATGTGGTAAATGCATGGTGGGTGTAAAATAATATAATTTCAGACTTTAGACATAAGTGGATGTTGCACAGTAAATAATTCCAAAAAAAAGGTCTTAGGGTTTCCAAAGGGGATTTCGAAGTATTGCAATTCAGAATTTGGGAAAATGAGGGATAAATAGGGTCAATGAAATAAATGAGGGAAGTATGGATTTTTCTCACCACCATACTTAATCAACAACCCCTTCCACTTTCAACTAAATTAAATGGCCGATAGACTCAATTGACCCTCCTAACAGCTAGGATATCCCTTTCTTTTCTGAAAATAAATGATAGTCATGGAATATTATTTACAGCATGAAAAATATAAGGAATAGGCAGTCACCTTGTGAAACTGTATTTTACAGGAGTCTAACAAAATTGTTGGAGGCCGTGTGTGTGGTATACCCTCAATATTGGAACAATTTTCAATGTCCAAGAAATTTAAAAGCCGATTTTAAAAAGAGAATAAAATGTTTATTAGACCACTTTTGCAAGAAAGTCTCGATACATGGAGAAGAGATTGAAGGTATTTTAGATTCATCAAAATTGTATCAACAAGGTGGACGCTTTGCTGAAACAATGTGGAAGAAATATCCTTTTTTGGAGAATCCTAATGAAAACGATGCTATAACAAGATTATGGACTACTTTAAGTGCTAGCCAATACCTGCAAGAAAACATATTATAATATTTCAAATTAGCAGATTTGTGTCAAACCATGATTTTGGGATCAATGGAGGATGAGAAAATGTTTAGTGCACTATCATTCTTGAAGTCAAAGTAGAGGAACAAGCTTGATAAACATGTGGATACATGTTTAAGATTATATGTAACAAATTATGACATTAACAATTTTCCATATGAAAGAGAACTAGCACTTTGGCGATCAGATTGTCATAGAAGGGGAGAAAACAATATAAAAAAATTATCCAATGAACTTGATACGTAACATAATGTTTTGGAGGCTCATAATAAAAGTAAATTTGGAGAAGATCATGTTCACAATGTAGAAAATGATGACCAAGATGAGAACTAGGAAATTGAAATACCCTAGGACTCTTATTTCGATATACATGTTTCGTTGATCATGCAAGATTACTATATGTGAAATTCAGGCAAAAATGGGTTCTACATTTTTAATTTTTCATTGTAGCATTGCGTGTTATCTTTCATGCGTGTTATTTTAAGATTGATGATTCATATTTAATCCTTACATTGTTTTTCTCTTATTTGTGACAGGAAATGAAGCTAGATTTGAAGAGGCTGGGACCTATTTCTTTTCACATAGATAGTGTCTGACTAGTATTAAATGATAAATAACTAATTTAACAATACTAACACAAAGCATCAATGGGCTCATTCAAGTACATGAAACTACCTTGATCTCTAGCTCTGACATCTTGGAAAATTTTAATGGTTTATATGTTTCTTGTGTTTGGATAATTTTGTTAAGTTTCGAGTTTTATATTTTCTTGGAAAATAATTATTGATATTTGGAAAATGTGTGATTTTATATTGGTACTGGAAATGAAGTTGGGTTTGATCTTTGACTGGAAATGAAGTCGGATTTGATGAAGTTGGGACATATTTCTTTTCACATAGATAGTGTCCTAGTATTAAATGATAAATAACTAATTTAAGAAGTCTAACGCTAAGCAAAAATGGGCTTATTCAAGTACATGAAATTGTGTTGATGTCTAGCTCTGATATCTTAGAAAATTTTAGTGGTTTGTTTGTTGCTTGTGTTTAGAGGATTTTGTTGAGTTTGATATTTTTGGTTTGTTTTGGTCAAAGATTTTTTTAGTCCCTCGAATGTTTATGGTTCTCATATCATGCATAGATCAATAGATCTAGTTTTACTATTATAATTATTATTTTTTTCTTTATATATTTGGTGGTTTGAGGAAAGATATTTTATTTCCTTTCACTTTGTGGCATGATTTCGACATCTTCACCTTTTAGAATATAGTAAAATATTTTTCTTATTATAGATTTTTCTTGGAAAACAATCATTGATATTTATAAAGGGAAATAAGCCCTAGGTAGCTAAGCGAAGAGAAAAATGGTCTATGTACTAGGTTCATGGGCATTCATCATAGGAGACATATTTGCATGAGACCGACATTCACTTTATGTGTTTACACTTTTGATGCCAAGGCAGAGCTGAGTTCATTGACCTGGGAAGAACAGTGGAAATTGATCATAATGCTAACGAGATTAAAATGTTGGTTTCACCAACAGCTGACCATGCCACCAATGCTGGTGGAACCAAAGGAACCACATCAGCTTATTATGATTCTGTCCAGATTTCTTAGGGTGAAACCAAGGCCGTTTTGGAAAGCATGGAAGGTAGAAATGGTGGAGAATTACAAAGAGAACCCATGATGGGCTCCATTTTTCCCTTTGGTATTTGGGCCTACAAGATCTTATGTCCATTGAAAAAATTTGCAATTCTCTACATGCTGCAGTGAAATATGATCCTTGTCTATGGAAAACTATACATGTGGAGTATCCTCTAAGTGAAAGGCTCACTGATGATGCCCTCTTAAAACTTACTAAAAGGTCTCAAGGTTAGTTATGAAAATTAACTTTAGTGGAGTGCCTGAAAACTACGGATGATGGACTGAAGCAAGTATTTGACATCAATCCAAAGCTTAAAAAGGTTGTATCTGTCTTTGTTGGTTTCTGATTTTGAGAAATTACAAAAATATGAATTTGTTGTTGCACTTGAAATTTTTAAGAAAACATTATATTTACTTTCTAAATATATATTTTCTACATTTTTGCATGATTAGCAATGTCAAACAGTTAGATTCAGTTAATGTAATTGCATGGGTTTCATGAAATGTAATTGTGCTTCCCGTAAAATGTTTTCAAACCGGGTTACTAAATGGATGTGTTTGCATGTGAATTTAACCCCTAGTCTCCTTTAAATACAATGATAAAAGGATAGAAACTTAAAATATTAGAAGCTTATTTTTTGAAGGAAATGTAGGTAGAATTTGCCCCAAAATGTTGAAACCTTCAAGGGAGGCACTGGTGCAACTCTTCCATTTGGTATTCCATGTTCTTATGTGTTTGAAATTTCGCTCATTTATTGATTTGTCTTCTATTATTGCACACACTAGTGGCTACTCCTCAATTTTCCTGGCATATCTTAATTTTCATTAGATATCTGGAAATGTGGGAAGGTAATGCATTTCTATGGAAATGATGTTGCATGGAAGGTACTGCTTGTAGGTTGATCTCTTGTTCAGTTTGTCCATTATTTTCAAAACCATATTATTCATTGATTGTGGACTTTTATTTTTGTTATCAAGTGTATTAGGTTTTCTTCAAGCAATTATATTGTTATCTTACACTTGCTCAAGTTAAGCTTGTTAATTTAGAAGTTTTGTGTGAAATATCATTTCTCTTAGTACCTCCTACTCTTCCCTTGACTATATGTGGTGCACTTGTTTCTGGGCTTTACAGTTATGTTTTCCAGGCTGCACAAGGTTTATTGCCGATGGCATTATAAAAATTGTCAAAGCACAAAGAGAATGCAGCATTCACATATTGAAGCAGTTGAGAATTAGTGGTATTTTTGGGATAACAAGAGAGCACCTTGAGAAGTTGAATTACATTTTGGATGGTGGTTTACAATAGAATTCTCATTTAGTAAAACCATGGTTTTATCCTATTGTCGCTATTATTTACTTTCATATGATGATGACAGTACAATTGATATTGAAGCTTGCCCTAGATGTGGGAATTCAAGGCTTGTTTATGACTGCACCAATGAAAGTTGCCAAAAGAAAAAAGACCAAAAAGTTAGTGTTAGGATTGCACATTTTTTATTCTAATGTCAATATCATATTTATTTACATGAAATCTTCCTGGCCTCTTTGCTCTGTTGGTAATGCAATTCCTTGCTACACTTTCTCATGAAATTCATACACCAATGAATGGTGTTCTTGGTAACTCTACTCTAGTATATGCTTTGAACATGGTTCTTGCATAAAGGTGGCAATCAATTTGTGACATTCATTTTTAAATTCTGAGGCTTTGTGGAATGAAATTGACATTATATCATTATATGTTGTGATATATGGAGGTTAACATCTAGATCTACGCTCGTTTTTTTCATTGACGGAAGCTCATTAATATTTTTTTGTAAATAACAAATAAGGGATTCATTATTTAATATGCATATCTATTTTTATTCATGTACATTGTGTGTATAATTTTATGCATACCAGAGCCAACATATCATGGAGAATTTCCAATGTTAAGCTCTGTGCAAGCACGATTCGTTATAACCCCCTGCTCTTAATGAGATGGATTCTTAAATAACAACCCATTTTTACCTTTGTTAGTAAAAAAGTCTAATAAAGAGATCACATAAATGCAATATTTCCTGGCTCCCTGGATTCCCACAGGAACATTGTCTGAAAGACCATGCCAAGGATTAATATGCCTTAGCAGGTTATCGCTAACAATACTCATCTGAAGCCCCATGATTCCTTGCCCTTCAAGATGGAAATCTGGAGACTAATTAATTCTTAACTTCTTCTTTGGTAAAGGGAAAGGATTCATTTCAATTAGTGGAATATTAAAAACCAACTCAACCAGCCATGGGCTCACTCTTTTCACATTTTTTAATAGATATTCCTCCTCCCATGTTACTTGTTCCATAATAAAGAAATAAATAAGTGCCTAAAATCGCAACAAACATGTCATGAAATTGATGCAAACATGAATATAGTACTACCAGGAACATTACATAATGGATGTGAAAACCAGAAACGAACATCCAGAATAATAGCGGTGAAGATATTAGCTTGTAGAAATTGTAGAAGAAAAATCACCATGGGTCAATTGCATCTTCGGGCTTCCAGTTATGATAACAGGAAAATGATTAAGGCAAGTTATTGTAATATCCCAAAATGGGAACTGTCAGCAAGGCATGGCTGGAAAACACATTTTCAAGGGATGGTTGCTACAGAACTTGAAACCAAGACCTGTATCCCTTATATCAATGTATCTAAGACCGAAATCCAAGAGGAGGCTCAAAAGAAATCACTCTAGGTGGGTTAAACAGGTCTCCCACTGTTAGTTGTCTTGAGAAAGTGCCCAGTGAAGGGACTGCAGCAATGTATAAGCAAGAAATAGAGAAAAAACATTATTTTATGAGCCTGAGTACATGAAGATGTAAATAGCCAAAAAATTTAGAATATAGCAGCAAATATTACAATTCCTTGAGGAAAGAGTCACTCAGGATAGGCAATACAAGCCTCAATAGAACATGTACAAGAAAATAGAAGAACACTGCAACATATGTAAAACCCTAGGCTATGACATCGTAGTCTATTACGGAGTACTACTACAAAATGATTTCAGTACATGGATATAGAAATGTATGGCTCAAATAAAGTGGGGATCAAATCTCTAACCCCTGGAAAACAATAATACAACAATCCTTAGGAGGATTGGCTAAAATATACAAAAATGGAAGAATGTCGGAGTTGCTGGGTAGCAGCTGCAACTCAAACTAGAACTGGATGGAGATGGCTAAATATGATGCACAATCTAAATATACCTCCTCCAATGGATCTTCAAAGTGAAAGGTTGATCCTATCACTGAAGATCTTGCCCTCCAAACCAATACTGTAACCCTCACTACAGATACTCAATGAAAATAATGCATTCAATGAGAGGGACTGCGTTGTAGGTGATGAAAAATGGTTGGCTAGATGACAAATATGATGGGAATCTGCTCAAATTCTCCCTCACTAGTCCTCTAAAGGTAAGGAGACTCCCTCCTCTGAAAAATAGCTCCGAAAGTGGTGTTGTAGAACCTCCACTGCAACACAACGTTTTCTGCTACAGGAATAACACTGTAGCTAAAGGAGGGTGCTTGGCCTCAAGCCTGAATGTGGAGAAAATTAAGAGAAACTCCCTCAAGAGGCCTCTCTTGAAAGGAGAAGGAATTCCTAAACAGGAATGCCTTGTGCTAAGCAGCACTGCAACTCTGCTAAACAGCAGGAGAATGCACAAAGTCTAAACAGACAAGAAATCAATAATATTCAACATTTATCACAATGGTTTCCTTGCCCTCCTTTTAAACAAGTGAGATCCCTCTCACCATGGGTCCCACTAATTAGGGTTTCCTTCACCAAATAAACCTCTTCCCATTCATACTACATTGTTTCTCTAAGTTCTCTCCACCTTATATCCCAGCGTTGTTGACTTGGTCAAAATTGACCTTTTCCACCTGCAAATGATCTTGTTCACACATGAGGGTGTGAAAACCAGCTCCAATGATGATTCCCTTTCATACTGTGAGGGATTTTATTTAGATTTTTATTATGCATGGGCCTCCTTACCCATTTATTCTTCTCCTAAGTGAAATCAGAAAAAAATTAATATTCCAATTTGCTGCATGCAAATTTTGGAATATTACATTTATTTTCTCCTAGACCCATGGAAATCAAAAAATGTTCAATTGTTAGATTATTCCTTTGAATATATACAAATAATGCACAAAAACATAAAAATATAATTGCAATCGTACAACAAATTTCTTCCTCTTGTTAATAGTCATATATCTATTAGTGGCATAGACTTGTATATGTGCAAGAATATATCTTGTTCTTAATAGTTGATATTCCACATGCACTTATCACAAATTTAATTTGACATCTTTGAAAATAGATACTAAAATTGATTTGTACAGATTCAAGGTTTCATTGAAGATTGTCAAGGGATGGCTTTGATCCTCTTGATTTTCCAGGTCGCATGAAGAAAATACTTTTTTATTGAATGTTAGAGCAGAGAGTTACCATTCTATTCTTGGTGCTAATTTGCATGTCAATATTGTGGACATAATTTGAGTTCAAAGGTCAGAAATCTGATTTTATGCAAGAATGTATCAGGGAAACAATAACTTAGGAATTTTCAAGTAAAATCAAACTAGATGAGTGTTGCACTAAGACCTACCTCTCAAGTATATAACCCCGAAAGCTACTTGTTATTTTTCCAAGTTGAAGGTTATAGTATTAGAAACCCTTTCAAGGTATGACTATGATCATCTTGATTTTCCAGGTTGCAAGAACGGAAGCCTTTCATGTTGAATGTTAAAACAGAGAGAAATTGACCAATTCTCAAGGTGTTTTCGCATGTCAAGGATCTAGACTAGATTTGAGGTCAGATCAAAATTCATAATTATGTTTTGTGCAACGGCAGTATTATATAATGAAACAATTATAAATTTTCAAGTGGGACAATCATCTCCAATTATCTCAGTGGGACAATTCCAATTTATTTTTTCGAATTACCCTCTTCATCTCCTCTATAGAGCCTCTATCTACAAGACAACATGTTGATGGGTTCAAACCTTGTAGAAATTGTAGAATGCACCCAGATGAAGTCCCTTAATTTGAGTTTCAACCATCTTTCGGGGACTATTCCAACATCTCTTGGGTCTCTTCAGCATGATTAGGATTTGATCATGTGGTTGAACAAGCTTAAGGAGGGTAATTCCAAATGAGATTTCAAATAGTTAGAGATTAGAGAATTTGTTCCTCAACAACAATTTCATCACGAGAAATATACCCCCTATGTTGAAAATCATCACCAATCTTGTATGGATTTCTCTTTCAAACAATAGGTTGACATGTACTATCCAATCTAGAATTGGTCAGCATGATAGGTTTGCAATATCACAGTTGGAAAATGATTTTTTATCTAGCACAATTCCTCTAGATCTTAGAGACTATAAAATCTTGACATGGATAGATTTGAACAACAATACGTTGCAAGGCAACATTCCTGGTGAGCTATCAAAACACTGGGAAAAAAAATCGTGTGGAAGCATGCAAGGTAAGATATATGCATTTGTGAGGAACGAAGGGGAACTACTTGTAGAGGGGCTAGAGGTATTTTATAATTTGCAGGGATTCATCATGAACATAGTGCCCATGTTGCATTCTTGTCAATTCACCCAAGCCTACATGGGAACTACAATGTATCAGTTTAAACTTTAAAGATATTGGGACTCTAATTTTTCTCGATGCCGTATAATTTCCTTTTAGGAACCATTCCTAAAGGAATTGGTTCTACATATTACTTACACATATTTAATCTTGGGCACAATAATCTCACTGGTAATATTCTATCCATCTTGAGAGGAGTTAAGGAGGCGGGGATTTTAGATTTGTCTCATAACAATTTGCAAGGATTTATACCTCCATCCTTATCTAGACTTTTTCATGGTAGACCTTGATGTTTCCAATAGACAACAGAATGCATTGAAGTTCTTTTAACATCTACTTGACCATGTTGAGAGAATCAATGCATGAAATCCTCAATTGGATTCTTCTGGGTGTTTTAAGTTTGTGTTGAAAAGCTATTTCTTTGTCCATCTAGGAAGCCTTCATATAGTAGAATAATTGACAATGTTCTTTCTCTGAATATTCCTTTACATGCAGCTATCAATAACGATGAGATAACAATGTTTAAGAAAAAAAATAAGAGAAACTTAACAATGAAAAAACGATTTGTCCAAGAGTACCATTATCGGCATGTGTAGTGATTTTCTCGACACCAGAAGAGGTGCGTGATTTTTTTAGCACTCCACTAAATGCTAATATGAGAGTAGTTAAAATTTTCAATATACCAATATCTTTTGATTATTTGGTACTACATATGCACAATTTTTTCATGGAGGCTGGTTGGGTTCCTAAAAAAATTGATGTTTTTATTCATGTTTCTGACAACCATCTTCATAGGAAAGTTTTGCAGCAAGGAGAGAAGTTACTACCTGAAAATGTTCAGAGAGGGCCTACATTTAGTGAATATTTTGTGTCACATCTTGTAGCCATTGGTTTTCCTCATCTTCATTGTGAAAAAATTGCAATCAATACCTCAAATACAGGAGTCGAGGAGGCAATGAGTTAGATTCTATGCCACATGGAAAACCAAGATATTAATATACCTATATCTACTAGAAGGCAAAAGGATACAAATATGATTCCACCTGTTGATGGAGGGCTTGTGGATACTCTTGTTGGATTTGGATTTGAAGCAGATGTTTCTCAAAAAGCATTAAATCCATAGGTAAATATATATTTTTCAATATAATGATATCAAAAAGTAGTGTGGTTTACTCTCTCATCTTTAGTTCCACTGTTTGCAATTACTTGTTGCTCTTAGATCTTCTTTCTAAGTCTTTCCATGATTTTTTTTTGGCTTCCACTGTAGCCATTTTATTTTTACCAATGTTTACCATCAATATGTTGTCATACAACTAGCGTTGATTTTAATTATATATTTTCAGAGGCATCCAATTCTATAGGTTTGTTCCTACTAAATATTTATATTATTATTTTTTGGAAACAACTTCCTTTTCTTTAGTCATGCCGACCTCTATAAAAAAAAAAAAACTTTTTGTCACATCATCCATCAACCATTTCACATCCCCCTTGTTTTCCCTAGAGTTGACCTCTTGTCACATAAATTTTCATTTCCATATCAGTTGCCATATTATCCCACCTTTATACTCCTTTCTCTGCAGTATTTTCTCTTCTGTTCAAAAAGAGTACTTCATCAAGTAATTTTCTGCTTAATATGCCCAACTTAGACTCTAGCACTTTCTTAATACCTCCAACACTCAAGAAAAAGCAAATAAGAGAAACTCAAGCCATCATATTCATACTTCTAATTTCCTAACTTATTCCTATGAAATCTATATATGTAACTTGTAGATTATATCCTATGCAAAGTCCAATATTGGAGGCAGGAAAATCATCAATGTATGTTTTCTATAGTATTTGTCACTGTTGAGGTAAATAATGGTATCACTACCTATGTTAAATATCTTGACATCTTAAATACATTACTGAATGGAGATGATCTGCAAGGAGGTAATACCATGGTCATAGTATAAGGAAAGGTTTTATCTTAAAATAGAAGATTTATAGATTGTTGGGTATGCCTATGCAGGTGAGAAAGGTAAATGAAATGTAAGTAGCCTATGAGAAGTAAAACATATATTTTATCTTCACCTATAATATGGCCAAAATGGGGACTGTGGGGTGAAAGTATACACTTTAAAAACTGAATATTTGAATATTTCTGACAAATTAATATTAAATGAATAGAAATCTATTGACTTCGCAATCCATCTTGTACCTATCCTTTGAATTTTAGAATGACCATTGGTGCCAATTTGTTAGCTGAGGTTAAAATTTCTATTAAACAAGCTCTAAATAAGTCCAGGGATATTTTAATATTTTATTGTATGCTATAAGTTTATGTTATAAGGCTACAAAGTTCAAAGAAAATGATATTGCTTCTAACAAGCCCAATATGTTTTGATGGAAAAGTTTAGGCATTATTATTTACATAGCATGCAATACTGATGTGGAGGGAGGATTCTTTATTTTCCAAGCTTGGAAAATATCCAATTCGTTCTTATAGTATTAAAGAACAATGAGGACCATTGTTTTCTAAAGGGGAATAACTAACCCAGATTAGGAGCTATGCATGCAAAACTCATAAGTGTTACCTTGGGTACCATGTTTTGTGGACCTGGGAAAAGCAAGCTTAACTACAAACTCTAGGATTGTCTGCAATTGCAGGGTAAATACAACCTCTGCAGAATACAAACACAATAATTCCAATCAATCCATTCACAATCAATAAGGTAGCCAATATTGTATAATATAGATTCAAAACAAACAAACAAAAGCATGAAAAATGTTGATAAGATAGAATCATACAAATCTCTGACAAAACTTGGAGTCTTAAAATTCAAAGATCTTAAATCCAAATCCATGGATATTAGATAGTCTGTAGATATTTGAATAGGGATTCAAATAAACAATCTTGGTTCTGAAGAAAATAAATCTATGAAAGTATGGTGTGTTTGCAAAGATGCAAGTTTTTTTTTTTTTTCCTATGCTATGCAAGTAACAATGCCCCAATGGAGTAGTGTGCGCTCTCAACTCTCCTCTGCAGCGATTAGGTCAGGGATCGCTGCGTGGTCTGTGCCGCCGACATGGGTGCGCCAGGGGGCGGGGCGCCCTCTCCCCCCCCTCCAAATTCTTCTGTAGATGCATTTCGTAACCTCCTGTCTCAGAAAGGGAAAAAACGTCCATCACCTGAAGTCCCGACATTCATCAAAAAACTTGAAGAAATACCAGAGATTGCTCTTCCTGAAGAACAACCGATCAAAATAGCTCTTTCCTTGGCTGACAGAGGTTTGGTCGAGCAATTTATGGGTCGATGGCCATCAAAAAAATCAACAGATGAATGGGTTCAACGAAATTGGAGGCCACTGCTGACGAACAACGTGATCTGTTATGCTATCGGTAGAGGATTTTTCATTTTCGAATTCACTACCAAGGAATACCGTGACCTGGTGTTCAGAAATGGTCTGTATTTCATGGGAAATCAAGGCCTTTTCCTGAACAAATGGACCCCTGACTTCGACCCTTCAGTCGATGTCCCAAAGGAGGTTCATGTTTGGGTCCGACTCCCCAACCTGCCGATCCACTGCTGGAGCTACCAATCCCTGCAAAATATTGGAAACGGGCTGGGTCGATTCATTGACAAAGCTGACAATAGGGTCCAATACACCTGCGCAAGAATCTGCGTGGAA
This sequence comes from Pinus albicaulis, assembly GCA_034641835.2. Classification (NCBI taxonomy): domain Eukaryota; kingdom Viridiplantae; phylum Streptophyta; class Pinopsida; order Pinales; family Pinaceae; genus Pinus; species Pinus albicaulis. The sequence continues at coordinate 340,424,258 of CM076576.1, forward strand.
GTTGACTTGGAAGCTGGTCTGCCGGAAGCCGTTAAACTTACAGTTGGAGATTGGCATCACTTCCAGAAACTGGACTACGAGCAACTGCCTTTTAAGTGCAGAATCTGTCACGAGCATGGTCACTTCCAACGAAACTGTCCTAAAGCCCCATCAAGGGACAAGGTGGAAGAAGAAGGATGGAAAGAGATAAAAAAGGGAAAGGTAGTCTCAAAGCCTTCTGAAAAGACAAAATCTGGAACAATGGGGAAACCCCAGTCCAATTCTCAGACCATACCAATCACAAAATAACGCCCCCCTCAATTGAAAAGGTGAATGTCACAGAGAATCATGAAGAAACTGAAGACCACTCGAATAAACTAAAAGAAACCGTAGAAAAATCAACTATTCCTCTAGCAGCTGTTGATCAAAGGGGAACCGAAGGCACTGAGGAGCACATCAGTCTAACCTCTGACTCAGGGGAAGAGTCAGAAGAGAGAGACACCGAATCAGATGGCTCGAAAATCACTCCTATCAAGTCGGCTAGGGGTCGAAAATCCAAGAAGAAACAGAGAGAGGAGAAAACTTATCTGGACGTCCTACAAGGCTCCCAGAAAACTCTCAAAGGAATGATGAACACCAGATCCAGGCGCAAGCAGAGTAGGGCTCCAAAAGGAGCCACCACCTCCCAAGTCAGTAAATAATGAAGTATGTCTCCTGGAACTGCAGAGGGTTAGGCAGCAGGATGAAAGAAGAAGCCCTGAAAGACATTGTTAGGATGCATTCGCCTGAAATCCTTCTCATCCAGGAGACAAAGATGGAGGATAATCTGCTCCTCCAAACTAGTAAGACATTCTGGCGTAAAGGTCCCGGAAGAGCTGTCAGTGCTAGGGGCGCCTCTGGTGGGCTTGCCTCCTTCTGGGACAGCTCCAAATATGAATTGATTCAAGAAGAAAACTACCCTCATTGGATTTTCATTCAGCTCCTCCACAAAGACTCTGGTCAACAAGTAAGTATGTTCAATCTTTATGCTCCGGTCCTTCCAGCGGAGAAAAAATTTTGCTGGGACTCGCTTCAGTCCTCTCTTTTATTGCACAACCCAGAAAACATCATTATTGCAGGTGATCTGAATGTTACTCTAGCCATTGATGAGAAAAAGGGGGGTTCCCCAGTAAGGGATCCAGCTAGAGAATGGGTGGAAGACATAATGCTAGACTGGGATCTTGAGGATATCAAGCCTTCTACTGGGAAATATACCTGGACTAACAAAATATTAGGGCCCAACCACATAGCTGCTCGTCTGGACAGATTCCTTGTCCATTCCTCTTTCCTTACATGTGGTCTAACAGCCTCTTCTAAAATCCTTCCAAACTGCACTTCTGATCATAAACCCATTAGCCTCGAGCTCTCCCTTGATGGAAACCTTGGTCCAATTCCTTTTAGATTTAGTCCTTTGTGGATTCAGCAAGATGGTTTCCATGAAGTGGTTTCAGAAGCCTGGAATCAGCAGATCCTGGGATCCCCATTCTATGTGTGGGAAGAAAAATTGAGGGGCCTTAAAATAATTCTCAAGGAGTGGGCTAAAACTCTGAAAACACCCACTTCCAAGAGAAAATAATCCTTAGAAAACCTTGTTGCCCATCAATCTGCAATGGAGAATTCTGTTGTTACTCAAAGTCTGCTTCAAAGAGAAGTTGAGTTGCAAAAAACTCTCCATAGAGCTAGTAGGGAAGAAGAGGAGTACTGGAGACAAAAATCCAGAAACTTATGGTTACAGGCCGGTGACAAAAATACCAGCTTCTTCCATAAGCAAGTCGAAGCTCGCAAGCAATTCAAATCTATTTTAGAAATTCACTCCCATGATGCTGTGGTCAAAGATTTTGAAGGCATCAAAAGAGCTGCTTTCACCTTTTTCAAAGAGCTTTATACGGCTCTTGAAAATCCTCCTATAGACTCCCAAGCCTACCCTTTTGATCTAATTCCTCATTGTGTTCATGATTCTGTTAATTCTATGCTGACTGCTCCGATCAGCATGGATGAGCTCAAGAAGGCTTTGGACTGCATGGAGCCAGATAAAGCTCCTGGGCCTAATGGGTTCAATGCCAGGTTTTTTCAGACTTGTTGGTCTATAATTAATAAATACCTTCTGAGAATGGTCAGGAAGTCTCAATCATGTTCCAAGATCGGAGGCAGCACCAACTCGGCCTTCCTTGCCCTGATTCCAAAAGAGAAAGGAGCTTCTGATTTTGGTAGATTTCGGCCCATTTCACTCTGTAACACAAGTTATAAACTGATCACCAAAACAATAGCCAACCGTCTCAAGAATGTTTTGCCGAACATCATTCCGGAAAATCAAGGAGGTTTCATCAAAGGGAGAAATATTCTGGACAATATTGTGCTGGTGCAAGAAGCAGTTCATTCAAGTTGCCACCGAAAAGAGAAAGGAATGGTGATAAAGCTCGATTTGGCAAATGCCTTTGACAGGGTGAAACATGATTTCCTCTTTGTTGTTATGAAGAAACTAGGCTTCTCTATAACCTTCATAAATTGGGTGAAAGCCTGCATCGCCTCCCCTTGGATTGCGCCGTTGTTTAATGGCCGATCAACAAAGTTCTTCAATGCCTCAAGGGGCTTAAGACAAGGTTGCCCGCTGTCCCCGCTCCTCTACGCTATTCAAGCCTCTGTGCTTAGCTTCCAACTTGACTACTGTCAACAAATCCAATCTCTGCCAGGCCTCAGAATGGTTCCCAAGGTTAAAGACATTAACCATGCCCAATTTGCCGATGATACTCTGTTGCTTGGAGGAGCGAGCATAAATTCTGCAACATCCTTTAAGAAGGAGTTGGACATCTACAAGGAGGTCTCGAGCAGCAAGATAAACTATTTAAAAATCACTATCTTCGGCTGAAACTGCTCGGTCAAGGAACTGGCTAACATTGCCAGGCTCTTAGAGATGAAAGGAATTCAGACCTGGGAGTTTTTTAAATATCTGGGGATTCCAATCTTCAAATCCATTCCTAAAGTTGCCCACTGGATGCCCCTGCTTGACAAACTAAAACTTAGAATTCAAGCTTGGGGAACCTCTTGGTTGAACATTGCTGGGAAGGTTATCCTGATGAAATATGTTCTCATAAGTATGCCTCTTTATCAACATTCCATTCTGCTTGCTCCCAAAACCTTCCTTAGTAAAATGGACAGTCTGCTGAGAAGATTCCTCTGGGAAGGGGGGGGGAATAATGAAAAAGGACTTCATTTAGTTAAATGGGACACTATTAAAAATCCAATTCTGGAAGGAGGTCTTCAATTAAGAGATCTGGGTGCCCAGAATCTCACCGTGGGCTCCAAAATTCTGTGGAATATTGTTGCTGGAAAGGCTAGCTGGAGTAAGAGAGTACTGTGGAAGAGATATTTCAATGGACAGCGGCTGAGGTGTTTGGACCAGCCCCCAAAAACCATTAAAGGTTCTCCGATCTTCAAACTTTTTCTTTCTGCTATGGAGCATTTCAGTCACAACCTTTACTGGATACCAGGTAATGGAAAAAAAATCCGAATTTGGGATGATCCGATCCTTGGTGAATAGCCTCTGAACCATGTTGAAGGCCTGGAAAACATTAAAATCTGGCTACAGTCCAACAACCTGAATACCCTGTGGGACATCTCAACTTGGACGGATGATACTGGAAGACGATGGGACAGTTGGTACCTGGGAGAGATTCCCCAACGGCTGCAGGTTGAAGCATCGTTACTTTTAGATAAGCTCCAAGGAAAATCTCCGACCAAAGCAACAGCTAAGGACAAAAGAGGGTGGGGCTCCCTCACTGGAAATTTCTCAGTCTCTAAAGGTTACAAAAGTATGACAGTGATTCCTAATGTCCCTCCTGACCCTATTCAATGGAGATTTATTTTGGCCTTTCCTTCGCTTCCCAAAATTGACTTCTTCTGCTGGACGTTAGCTCATAACAGCATTCTCACTAGAGATATTCTGAGAAAACGTGGAATGGAAGGGCCTTCCAGATGCCCTCTGTGTGTGTCAGAGAAAGAGTCTGCTAACCATCTGTTGTTGCTTTGCCCTTTTGCCCGTGATGTCTGGAGGGGGGTCCTGAGGTCAGGGGCTGACAAAGTTGAGCTTCCTGGTAATATTCCAAACCTGCTTCACAACTGGGCCAATTTATCTCCGTTCTGTCTCTCTAAAAAATGCCTCCTTAAGACAGCCTGGATATGGATCCCTAAATTCACCTGCTGGAAGCTATGGTTAGAGAGGAACAATAGACTGTTCAGGGACGAAAAATGTACTCCTGGAAAAATTATCACTAAAATCCAAGCTTTATTGGGAGAGACTTTGGATACCAAACCTGCAATAAGGAATGAAGTAGCATTGGACAGTGAGGAGGAGCTTTGGCTCAAAGATCTTGCTCCAAATCTTGTTTTCAAGCCCTTGCCCCCTGCAATTTCCCATGCTAATTGGGAAATCTGCCTGGAAGAACAAGAGTTTATCAAATGGTGCTCTGCATTGGATGAACACTGCCTCTTCTTCGACGGGGCCTCTAAAGGCAACCCCGGAGCTGCAGGTGGGGGTGGGGTTCTTCTGAATCCGGATGGATCAACTGAGTTTCGGTATCAATGGGGGTTGGGCATCGAATCTAATAACAGAACTGAAGCTCTGGCTCTGTGGCAAGGGCTTAATTTGGCTATCAAAAGGAACTTTATGTCTCTGTCGGTCTTTGTAGACTCCAGGCTGATCATCCAAGCGTTGAACCTCAACTCAAATCCTTCGCAGATACACTTAGTTTCCATTTTCAAGAAAATCAGGTTTACTCTGGCCCAGTTCCGGAAAATATCCCTTTTCCATATTCTGAGGCACCTGAACACTCAAGCTGACCTTGAAGCCAATCTGGGCTCTACCCGTTGCAAAAGATCCCTGCTAGTCAACTCTGATGAGTCTAATTGCATCATTCCTTAATCTCATAATGGACGACCTGTTCACAAATTTGCTTTCAAAATCCAGTCCTGTAAGCTCGATCCATTTCATGCAGTCAAAGTTTTTGATCCCGGTCTCTATCTGGATCGACACGTCAACATCTCTTCCGACTTTTCACGACCTCTGTTGTCTCAGCAGCTGGGCAAGCAATAGGCGGACTCTGTCATCTGGCTCTAAGGACGAAGTTACTCTAAAATGGAGGTTCTTCAAAGTAAAGAAGCAGCCCTCTGGCTTCAGGCTGGGACCTGTCCATTTTACCAGCTGGTTCATTCAAGCTAAGGGCGTTCAAATCCGTTTTAACATGCCAGTGCAAAGCCTCCATGGATTGATTAAAAAATCCAACCTCAGCTTCCAAATCTGCAATATGGAAGATGCAGAGGCGACACTGGACTATCAAGACCACCACTGCAAGCGTTGTGTAATTTCAATTAAGATTTCAGACATTATGAGGCTCGATTTCCACCGCGACCTCTTTAGTTGTATCAAAGAACGAGATCCTTCACTGTGTAACAGGAATCTCAGCTTCAGACATTGTTGTAACGCTCCAGTCCACGGCAGCTGTTTTGCCGCTCATTAATCTCATTAACCGTTACAGTCAAAAAAACAAAACAATGCCTCAATGGAACCATTTTACGTTGGTCATCAAGCTCTAATTGTTCCATATAAAATTTACATCCATATTTGTTTAGATTTCGTGAATTGGAAACAATGCGGGTTTGATCTTGTGACCATGTGTTGGTGCTTTGATCAATAAAATCTATCTCCAACTGAGGACTGTGTTCAGAAGGGCACTAGCTCCTTCTCTCTCTGAATTACTATATACCCCAAGACTATACCCAAGAAAGGGGATATAGAGGTTTGGGTCTTGAGATTTTTCCATTGAACTATATCAAACTGAGAATTTATGTGAGACTAAAAAGGTTCATATTTTGCATTTTTCCTGGACTAGGTTGAAACTTGACAATAGTTTAAAGAACTCCATGAAAGAAATAATTGGTTGCCTTTTGAACTTGCATAGATTTGATCCTTTTTTGGGTACAATTTCTGAAACCTTGGATATCTGGAATCATATTTATGTGTGTAGAGGTTGTTATAGGTGCAAAAATTCTACTGCAGTGTATTGGTTTATTTCCTCCTACTTGATTTAATTAATACAAGTTATTTCCAGAAATTAGATTGAGAAAATACCGAAAATAAACACAACTAAAACCTACACATGCATATCATTTACTAAATATTACACTCATGCAAAAAAGTGACACATGTATATTTGGACATAAGTCCTCGGAAAAACTCAAAGCAGGAAAACCGGTGCAACAGATATGAGGGTTTATTATTAAGTAGTTATGAGTACATCAAATCTGGGTTCCAAGCTTGGAAAACCCAACAGAGAATAAAATATATCAAATCTATAGCTAACATGAAGATCTAGTGCCAAATATCTGACTGATCCGCACCCTTAAACAGGATTTATAGGACTCGGCCTAGATCTGAATCTAGAAACCCTCAATGTTGCTTCTGAAGCCCTAGTGTTTCCCTAGAGGGTCTGCATCAGCCTCTGCGTGACCCTAGGAGTACCTGTGTCACCCCTGGATGGTCTACGCTTCCCCTGCGCTGCATTTTCTAGGCTAGCGTTAGCCCTGCTTGGCCCTAGTTGCCTCTGCGCTACCCCTACTACTCTGCGTGTCTCTAAAGCCTCTCTACATTTTCCTTGTGACTTCTCCTCTGCATCTTGGCCCTGGAATCAGATCATTCCCTTGGAAAATACTACCCCTCACTACAGGAACTTCCTCCGGAAATTCTTAGCAAACCCGCCCTAGAATTCCAGATCTATTCCTTAGTTCTACCAAAATTGTGTGTCTTCAAGTGACCCTCAATCCTTTCTCTTATACTTTTTCATTGAACCCTTCAACAATCAAGATTAAATCATCCATCAATGGCTGAGATTAAAAGACTGCTTGATCCATGTGACTAAAGACAATTTCAGCACATGTGTTAAATAATTCACTTTAATTATTTTATTTTCCTAAGTTAGACTTAGGAAATCTATTAAAAATAATTAATTATTTGAATAACTTGAACACCAACTGAAATTTCTCAAATCCATTTCTGGGTCTTGTAGATCAAGTGTACTCTAGTCCCTCCACAAAATTTGGGAGCTAGAGCACAACTAATCCCAAATACACAAAATCTCAATAATAGGATTCCATCTCATATTACAAATAGCCTAGGGACATAGTAACTACTCTCTAACATTGAGTAGCTTTGCAAATTAGGCTGAAATATTTTCCAGCAAAGAAAGTGAAATAAATTGCATAGCTTAGATTAAAATTTTGGACACAAATCTCACATTTGAATTTTTCAGGCTTCAAGGGCATGGATTCTTGAAAAATATTGCATAAGGAAACTAACAGTGTCATTGAACAACAAATTTTATGTTCAAAGATTGCTAATTTTAACAAACACAGCAGGAGGATTAAGATACAGGGTTATAGCAAGGCCAAGACTCTTGTAATAGATCATTAAGCTACTTGTATAAGTCTTCAGCCCTTGTAATAGATCATTAAGCTACTTGTATAAGTATTCAGCCCTCGAAATCCACAGTTAGAGCTTGCAAATGCATTGGCAAGGTTTGGAGCTTGTTCCACCTTTAAATTTTGTTTTGGTTGCATTTTTAAGAGATGTGCTTAACCTTAGATACTTTGTGATGTGTATATGTGACTAACAATCTTCTTGGAGAAAAATTTGCATTAGCAGAGCAACCTCTATCTGGGGAACTTACTTTGAACCTTTCACCTTGGAAGGATATGTTTCCAAGCTAGAAGAACCATAGGAGAGAAAGAGTTTGACCTTTGTTGATCTCCAACGTTGGGTACTAGAGAATATTTGGAAAGGCTGAACCCTTTGAGATATTTTGGCTCGTGATTTGGAGAAGCGCGTCACTATTGGAGACCATAAAGTCCACTTGAAGTGGTGGTTCTCGAACCATGTGGCTTATTTGTAGAAGGGTGTTAGCCTCATACATGGTCTATGGAACTTAGTTGGAGGGGTTTGGTTCATAATTTAATATTTCGTGCACCTTGGATTCCCGTAGGTCCACTCTAGAGGAGACCTAGGAGGGTTGAATCAAAAATTATGAGAAACCCACACCCTGGAGAAGCCTTTGGATTCTATATGTTGCACCTTGAAGACACCTTCCTCCTTTATTTGGTCGAGTATTATTTCTATTTGGGGCTTGTTTCACTTGATTACTGTACATGTGGCTTGAACAACCCATCATTTATGTATTTTGGATCGGTTAATGGTAGAGAAGTGTTTTTTACTTCTCCATAGGCTAGATTAGTGGACTTCCCTAGAAATATTAGTTGAGCATCTCTTTATAAATAGATATGAATTTCCTCATTGGTACTCATGGTTGGAGTGGGTGAGAAATCCAACTTTGACTCATTCGTATCCATTCGTTAACATTTAGACTCAATAGGTGTTTTATTCCATGATTTGTGCAACTTATAGCATGAGAAAAGTGGTAAGAAAATATTAATCTCTCATATTTTACAGAAGTGGTGGTCAAGATCAACACATACAAGAAATTTTTGGTGGAATATCATCAAAACTAATAGAGAGATATGCAAGAGTGTATAGTAAGAGCCTTGGAAAAGACGCCCATTGAAGTTTGCAACAGTTTTTATAGGAAGAAAAAATTATGTTTCTTTTTTCCAAACATGTAAATTAGCATATTATAGTTTAATGAATATGTTTTCCTATTATCATATATGGTTTTATAATTTATCAAAAAATTCTCCAAGACTTCACAGCGTTTTATAACTTACTGAAATATTCACCAAGACTTTATGCAATGTTCCAAAATTTTCATTAAGTTAATTGGAACATTAATTTTGCTTTCTTTTTTATAAAATGAATAAAATAGGTAAGGGAGCCCATGAAGAAGCATAATAAACACTCCAAATGTGCAAAGGGATCACTTAAGTGGCCTATTGTTCATCTCCTAGTGTGAAAAGGGGAAAATAGAAGAATACTAGGTCCAGTTTGACCAAGTCAAACAACGATGCATGGAGGGAGTGAGTCACCTAGTGGGACAGCGCAGTTTTCATAGGAGGGATATTATTGGATGAGAGAAACCCTAATGGGTGGGGTCCATGGCAAGGAAGCCTCCTCTTGGAATAAAAGAGGGAAGGAGATCCATTGCTTATTATGTTGAAGAATTTTATTTTGCTCTGCTCTCTCCAGTTGTGCAACTGGGATAGCTTGTGCTGCTCAGCGCAAGGGAGATTTATGTTTAGAAGTTTCCTCTCCTTCATTGGGAAGCTTTGGAGGACCTGATATTCATTCTTCTCACATCCAAGCTTGAGGCCAAGGTGACCATCTTCAGCTACAATGTTTTCCAGCTTTGCAGAAACGTTGAGTTGTTGGGGGTTGCAGTAAGGATTCACTATCACCCACTTGCGGAGCTAGTTTTGCAGAAGAGGAGCTCACTCTTTCTCTGGGAGATCAGTGAGGAAGATACCAGAGCTTATTTTCAGATTTTGGCATTGGGCCATATGTTTCATCTCATTCACAGCGCAGTCTCTTCCCTATATTGCATTATTTCTAGTGGGCACTTGTAGGAGGGGTTCACACTATGGATTGGAGAGTGTAATCTTCAGTGAAGGGAGCAGCCTTTCACTTGGAAGATCATCGGAGGAGGTTTCTTCATCATTTTCTAAATTTCCATCCTCCTCCCATTTTGTATTGTTATTGAGTTGCTGCTGCTACCCAGCAACTCCGGTATTTTTCCATTTAGTGTATTTTGGCCAATCCTTTAGGGGATTGTTGTAGTATTGTTTTCTGGGGTTGAGATCTTGCTCCGCCACTTTATTTGAGCCTTTTATTGCTATATAATTGTATACATATCATTTTTCAATCATTTTCCCTTATGGATTGTGGATTCATAGCTTGTTGTTGGGTTGTGTAGCTGTGAACTTTCATTGTTGCATGTACATTTGTCTTAGGGTTGTTTTGGCCTAACTTGAGAGGGATTCCCTCAAGTTCTTGTATATCTATTTTATTTTTCACATAATATAAGGGCTATGCACTCTTCTTGCACCTCATGTACTAATATTTCATAGCTATTACTTGTTAGAGTTCATGTATTGTTGTAGCTCTTCCTTTTGAGCATTGTTTGGGACATACAGGTTTGGAGGATCTGAATAACCTTCCTAAGGTTATTTCTTTGGGCTCATCTTCTAGAAGAGTAATGTATGAAGGGTGAAAAAAGGGATCCAAGTCCCGGTTTATCTTATTTTCACATTGGCTTCCTTATACAGCGTCCTAGAGGACCATTTTCCCGAAAATTCCAAAAAGGAATATTACAGTGGTATCAGAGCTTCGAACTTGGCCCAGCCTGTGGAAGTTTGAATTCAAAGATAGAAGAGATCAAGATGATGCAGAGGATGAGATTACTCTCATCAGTTTTTAGATCCAGCAAAGGCCTCTCCAAGGAGGTTGAGAAGACTGAAGAAATAGAAGAGGAAGGACCATGCACTTCCTACTCTCACCATGGAGGAGAAATAGAGCATGAGAAACACTTGGAATTCGAAATTATAAGTGAGTATATTGCTGAGTACCGATAAAACCCTAGAGCCTTCCAAGAGACTCTATATTTTCCACAATTTATTCATTAGAAAGAAGAGAGAAGACCCCACAGCTATGGGATGATGAGAGGCAATAGATTCCTATTGTCCACTTTCAATGGATCACTCACATGTGCAGCAAAGGTCTGGGTGAAGAAACTAGAGGCTTTCTTCCTGCTACATCCTGTAGTAGACAGAGAGGCTGTAGAAGTTGCAGTGCTGCACCTTGAGGGTGAAGCAAAGACTTGGTGGTTCAGCCATTGGGACCATGCAAGGGTTTCTACTCTTTCTGATTTTTCTCAGAGATTGATCAGAAGATTTGGTCAAAGGAGGGAGGAGCCCTCACCACCAGCTGAAGAGGCACATACGAGTGCTATCATAGTGATGGAGAAGCAACCTTCATCTCCAGAAATTGAGGCATCTGGCATTATTGAGGAGGAGACTCTTGCAGCAACACAAGATTCTTCTGAAACTCTCCAAGGTAGGCCTAAGTTTTTATTTCTTATGGAGGATTGTATATCTATGCATGATAATTGTCTAGAGAAGGAAACCTTCACTACGCTGTGCCATCACCTTCATACACCATTGATGTGTTATGCACCACCATTGGGGTTGGGGTTTAGACACTTTTTCCAAGAAGAGTTTGCATTTCAATGTCCCATGAAATGCAAAGGCCAGAATCTGTTTTGGGAAGATGGTAGCCCTTGTTGGGAGGATACCAAGATGCAGGATGAAGAGGGACATCCACAAGGAGTTGATTGGATGTGGATGGGAGGCAAGAGGATGGTGAGCCTTTTGAAAATTTATGATACAGGGAAGCAAGAGGCAATGTTGCGTTGGCTACTCTTGAGAGAGTTTGGCCAGCATAGGACCTATCATTTTTCATGGGATATGGAGGAGGAAGAGGACTGGCAGGATACTTACACCATGGGGTAGAGAGGAGCATGGGTGCATTATGATGAGATGGTATTCTTCTTACCACTCATTGTGCTACCTTCACAGATTCATTATGGTGGGAGTATGGAGGAGCAGCAAGCATTCTTGTTGCTCATATTATATTCAGATGTTGCAGGAGCACGAGGAGACACTAGCATAGTGCAAAGGGATTTCTCCTTGGCCTTAGATGCCCAAGAAGTACCTTCCTTATGGGAGGAATTCTATATGTGCAGCAACATGATGAGTAGAGCCTTTAACAAGATCCATGTCAAAGAGTTGAGCTTTGAGATGACAGTGGCCCTACTTCATAGGCCAGCAGCGCTGTCACTTCAGATTTGGGTTTACTTGTTGAAGTGTTTCCAAAACCACTTCACAAGTGATGTACATTTGAGGCATGTAGGAGATGATGATGAGGGATTAATGGATGGAAACATCCCTTGCTATATATTGATCTTCTTGGCTTGGGTCCATAAGCAAAAAGGAGGGACACCTACATGTAGCATTTATGGATTCTCCTTTCATGCATTCTTATGCATACTCTTTGTTGATGGAGGAGTCCACTTGGGAGGGCATCCTAATGGATGTATATCAGCATATGAATAGATGCACATCTTGAGAGATGATGATATGGTTGGCACAACCACTTCCCTACTCTGTTGCAGTCAGGGAGAATTTTCACTTGAGCCATTTCAGCTCAAAGACCGGAGTACATGATGAGGGAGGTAACTATTTGCTTTATGTTTTGCACTCTCTTATCCTTTTGAGTATCATGTCATATCAAGGAGGATCTTTCCTTATTTCACATTATGTTTTGTTGTACTTATGATCCATTGCAGCAATTATGATGGCCATCTTGTTGGTGGATTGTGGGGGAAAGCCACAGGATTTTCGGTGTGCACCATTGGCACCAAGTTATGTTTCATGATTTCATCTTGCAGGATGAATGTGGAAGAAAAAAAGTGGCTGGAAGGACACTTTTTGCACTATTTATTGTGGCAGGCCAGTGATGCCCTGCATTGGTTCCATGTGTGGAGCTATGTTTCACCTCCTTGCTCTCACAGGTTTATGCTTCCATATTCTGCTAGTAGAACGTTGGACATGGGAAGCATCATTGGAGGAGTAGCACAAGAGTTGAGGATGCCCATAGGATTGTGGTTTCCCATACTTCTCACATTTCATTTTTCAGAAAAACAAATGGGTCGGCCTTGATTCCCATATTACACCACTTGCTTTCGAATGGGAGGAGCCAGTTGGAGAGCTCGAGCTTTTTGGGGAGGCACCCCATGGGTGTTGGATTTGATGAGATGGATTGGGTATAACTTGAGTACCATTATGTTTCAGCCATATATCAGCAGCAGCCCCACATGTATCATAAGGGAGGAGAAACACATTGTGAGGATGTGTCATTTTGGGGAGGAGACCTCCATACTTTTTGCAGTACATGCTCTAAGGGGAGTATGGAAGAGGATATGGTCACCATGACAAAATGTTTGTTTCTCCATGAGGTGAACCATATGATTATTTGGATACCATATGATTATGACTTCCAAATCATCACATATGAGATGATTTGGGCCAACTTGATTTACAGCGTTGATGGAGAGATCCTTGGAGATCTAGACCCCATCTTGCCACTTGAGGGAAACACTATTGCATCCCAACTTCAGCTTTCACTCCACACTCATCATAAGTGGAGAAGAGGAAAGTGTGGGGTAGGCTATGAATCTTACCAAGATCATATTTTCAGCCCACCTATTCTACATGGACTCGAGGTGGAGGATGATTTCTCGGAGTTGACTAGTTGGAAGGTGACTCATTTTTTGTGGTTGATTGCTTGGGGATGGAGGATACACATGGGGAGGATGTATCCCAACATATTTGAGACTCCATACCTTGGGAGGACCTCTAGACAACACTTTTCCACTCTCTTGAGCACCTCACGTCCTCATGATGATAGCTTGATAGCTAATTTACATGCTGAGGAGAGGCATTGTGGGAGTTTTATTGATATGATAGCATCCTATTTCTTGGAGGAGACCATCATACATGGGTGTTTCATGAGAGGAGGAGAAGAATCATTCTACCCTTTCACTTTCTTGAGGACAAGCAATCTTTGGGAGGGGAGGACTGTAATGTTCCAAAATTTTCATTAAGTTAATTGGAACATTAATTTTGCTTTCCTTTTTATAAAATGGGTAAGGGAGCCCATGAAGAAGCATAATAAACACTCTAAATGTGCAAAGGGGTCACTTAAGCGGCTTATTTTTCATCTCCTAGTGTGAAAAGGGGAAAATAGAAGAAGACTAGGTCCAGTTTGACCAAGTCAAACAGCGCTGCATGGAGGGAGTGAGTCACCTAGTGGGACAGCGCAGTTTTCATAGAGGGATATTATTGGATGAGAGAAACCATAATGGGTGGGGTCCATGGCAAGTAAGCCTCCTCTTGGCATAAAAGAGTGAAGGAGAGCCATTTCTCATTATGTTGAAGAATTTGATTTTTCTCTGCTCTCTCCAATTGTGCAACTGGGATAGCTTATGCTGCTCAGCACAAGGGAGATTTCTATTTATAATTTTCCTCTCCTTCATTGGGAAGCTTTGAAAGACCCGATCTTCAATCTCCTCACATCCAGGCTTGAGGCCAAGGTGACCATCTTTATCTACAGTGTTTTCCAGCTATGCAAAAACGTTGAGTTGTTGGGGGTTGCAGTGAGGATTCACTATCACCCACTTCCGGATCTAGTTTTGTAGAAGAGGAGCTCACTCTTTCTCTGGGAGATTAGTGAGGAAGATCCCGGAGCTTATTTTCAGATTTTTTCATTTGGCCATATGCTTCATCTCATTCACAGTGCAGTCTCTTCCCTATATTACGTTATTTCTAATGGGCACTTGCAGGAGGGGTTCACACTGTGGATTGGAGAGTGTAATATTTAGTGAAGGGAGCAGCCTTTCACTTGGAAGAACATAGGAGGAGGTTTCTTCATCATTTTATAAATTTCCATCCTCCTCCCATTTTGTATTGTTATTGAGCTGTTGCTACTACCCAGTAACTCTGAAATTTTTCCATTTAGTGTATTTTGGCCAATCCTTTAGGGGATTGTTGTAGTATTGTTTTTTGGGGTTGAGATCTTGCTCCCCCACTTTATTTGAGCCTGTTATTGCTATATCATTGTATACATATCAGTTTGCAATCATTTTCCCTTATGTATTGAACAGTCATAGCTTGTTGCTGGGTTGTGTAGCTGTGAACTTTCATTGTTGCATGTACATTTGTCTTAAGGTTGTTTTGGCCTAACTTGAGAGGGCTTACCTAAAGTTCTTGTATATCTATTTGCTGCTGCACATAATATAAGGGCTATGCACTCTTCTTGCACCTCATGTACTGATATTTCATAGCTGTTACTTGTTGAAAATTCAGTAAGATGATGGAGCTTAGTGAAATGAAGTCGCCTTCACTAAGTGGGCCCGCAGGCAAATTCTAGCGCAAAATCTATTTTTAGACTATGTCTATTTTTAGACATACGGAGCATGGTCCAGGGATTGCAGTATGAGATTCTTGGAGCATTGGTCATGTTGGTAAAAATAGATGGGACTCTATTTTTTGGACCTATAGGTCGAAGTCTATTTTTAGACTGCCAGTCTAAAAATAGATCAGTCAAATATTATTATCTCTTAATAATATTTGGACTATAAACATTATCTTATCCTCTTGCAGCACTTCAGTTCGAGCTACGGATGTGGCACATGCAGCTGACAGAAGGAATTACGCTATTTCTAGGGTTTAGTTGAGCTATTGCATGGTTGACTTCAGCTATAACTCATGTGGCAGAGTTTGGTGGAGTTGATGAGACAGTTGATGGAGTTGTGTTCGTTTAACTTAGTTGAACTAGTTGTATTTAGTCTAACTAATAAATACACTAGTGATGAGTGGTGTGAATTAAATATTATTTAATTCATTAATTAATAACTCATTATTCAACTCAAGAACACATCCTACTAAGATAGGCATGACTGGTCACTTATTACTATGTAAAGATAGATGAAAGGGTGGAGTTAGCTATCAGTGGCGACATCAGTTGTGCATGAGATTTGCACCACACTTGGAGGAATTTCCCATGATTATTGCACTGTCAAGCCAAGGAGATTCGAACCTTGGATCTCTATATAGACAGGCCATGATTGCACAATAGAGGCAAGGCAATTGACGGTGAGTTTTGAACCAGTAACCTGTTCAAAACCAAGCTAGTTTGTGTGTAACTTTATGAGAAAGTACTGAGTACTTGTGAGGAGTATTGTACTGATTTTGTTACATGATTTCTCCATTATAATATACACAATAGCTGTGGGGTTTTCAGCTATAAGCGTTCCCCATACATACTGTGTTAATGTGTATGAATATTTGATGTGTTATCGCTTGATTTTATTTCCGCATATTTGATGATCTGAGTGGAAGAGATTATGGGTTGCATATAAATTCGAATTGTATGTGATCAGGATAGTCTCGGTGAATAATTGATCATTATTCAGCAAATTTCTACATGGTATCAGAGCTATTGAAGCAGATATTGATCATCACAGTGATTACAAACTTATTTCGGTAGACAGAGTCTGCATGCGGGCCAGGTAGCCTCCGGATTCATCTTTCTTCGGAAAGTGAAAGGTCTGGTAAATGCCCCTTGTAGTCGATCTCTGTGCTAGAAATAATTTGTTCTCGCATATCTAGAGCGGTTGAGCTTTGAGGTGGAATTCAAATTTTGCAGCAGTTTTGTTTTCTTGGTGCCAGTGTTGAAAATGTCTTTCAACGGTTTGCGACTCGAATATGCTCTTGAAGGCAGTTCGAATTATGTTGCATGGAAGGATCGCATGGAGGCAGTATTAGAAGATAATGGTCCGAAGGAGTTCGTGGATGCGTATTTCCAAAGGCCCATTGATCCTGCTGAAGTCGAAGCATGGCAAAAGAAGATGGCGAAATGTCGAAGGATCCTGTTGGAGGGCGTCAAGGATCATATTGTATCCAGCCTGCATGGAAAGGCTTCTCCATATTTAATGTGGAAATATTTGACGGATCTATTCCAGAGTAAGAGCGACCAAAGGAAGCTAGCGCTCAAAGATAAGCTCAGGAACATCAAGATGGAGAAAGGCGACAGTATCGCCAAATACCTCATGAAGTTCACTCAATGCAGAGATGAGCTGGGAAGTGTGGGGGTGACTGTCGAAGACGAGGACATGGTCGACCTGGCTCTCCTTGGTCTTCTGAAGGCTTGGCACTCATATCAAGATAGTGTCAATGGTTGGGAGAAGCTGTCGGGATGGGAGCGCCTTTGGGCGTATCTTATGCAAGGAGAGATAAGGAGGACTACTCGAGATGGATCTTCATCAAAGGGAGCTGATGAAGAAAATTGTGCTTTGGTGGCCAAAGCAAAGAAAGGGAAAGGTAAGAAACCTTCTCATTCCGGTGCAAAGGGCAAGAAGCAGGATATGGCGAAAGTGAAGTGTTTTCACTGCCATGATCACGGACATTATGCTACCAATTGTCCAAAGAAGAAGAAGAAGAACAAGCAAGCGGGAAGATCTGCAGATGGAGAAGCTTTGGCTTCACAGTTCGAGCTTGACTTTTCACTGATTGCATGCTTGGTTTCAAGTGTGATGGGATCGGTGTGGTTCTTGGATAGTGGTGCGTCATTTCATATGACGGGAGATCGGGAGTTGTTCTCAGATCTGGAGGACAAGGATTTGGGTATGCACATCGAGATGGGCGATGACGGTAGATACAGTGCGACTGGTATCGGTACCGTATCCTTTCAGAGGGAGTCTGGTAAACCCTTTGTCTTAAAGGATGTCATGCATGTACCCGGATTGAAGAAGAACCTGATTTCAGTAGCGATGTTGGAGGATAAGGGTTATGATGTTGTCTTCAGCGAAGGAAAAGCTTTCCTGCGCAGTAAGACTACTGGAGAGACCCGGAAGATAGGGGTTCGAACTCAGAACCTTTATCAGTTGCAGGTAGATGACTGCGCAACTATGGCATGCAAGGCGGGAGAAGTGGTGAGCCGGGATGATGAGGGCGAACTGTGGCACAGGAGATTGGGCCACCTTCACCATGGAGCTTTGAAGATTCTGCAGCAGATTTCTACTGGGCTTCCTAAGGGCACCGTTGCGCAGTCAGATCAGTGCAAGGGGTGTACTTTAGGGAAGTATGTGAAAGCCACCTTTCACGAGAAGGATAGTCGCGCCACGACGATCCTTGAGAGAGTTCACACAGACGTGTGTGGTCCTTTCTTAGTTGCTTCGACAACAAAGCACAAGTATTATGTGATCTTTGTTGATGATTTCTCTCGAAAGTGCTGGATCTTCTTCATGCCGAAGAAGAGCGATACATTCGCGAAGTTCTGTGAGTTTAAAGCACTGGTCGAGAAGGAGTCGGGAAAGAAGGTGATTGCTCTAAGGAGTGATAACGGTGGTGAATTCATCTCGGCTGAATTCAAGGAGTTCTGCAGCGCAGAAGGGATTCGGAGAGAGCTCATCGCACCCCCTAACCCACAGCAGAACGGGGTGGCTGAGCGGAAGAACAGAACGATCGTGGGTGCTGCACGGGTGATGTTGCATGATCAGGGCCTACCCCTTCACTTGTGGGCTGAGGCATGCAATACAGCAGTGTATGTGCAGAACCGTTGTCCTCACAAGGTTCTTGGCATGAGTACACCGGAGGAGGCTTATTCTGGCAAGAGGCCTGATATTTCCCATTTGCGGATTTTTGGTTCTCCTGTCTACATGCATATGAAGAAGGATGCGAGAAGGAAGCTGGATCCAACTGCTGAGGTTGGAATATTTGTGGGGTACACTGATACACCTCACAATTACCAGGTGTATTTTTCAGACAGTTGAAAGACTGTTGTGTGACGGGATATAAAATTTCAGGAGGAGAAAGCCATGCAATGTTCACTTGAGAGGGAACTACACTTGCATGCAGATGAGGAGTTGTTAGTTCCTAAGGAGGAGCTTTTGGATGTGGATCAGCCACAAGAGGAGGTTCAGGAGGTGGAAGAAACCACCCATGCAGCGCCGACCATCAGAGGGCGCATGCGCACTACAGAAGCTGAACGACTGGCTCGAGATGCAGAGAAGGTTGTAGGACCACCTACAGCACAGCGCAGACAGAGGCAGTCACCGGATCGGTACACTGGATACATGGCTCTTGTGAGTCAATGTGTTGTGACGGAGCCATCCTCTTTTGAGGAAGCCGTGGAGGAACCCACATGGGTTGATGCCATGATCGAAGAATATGATTCGATCGTCAGGAACAGTGCATGGGAGATTGTCCCAAGACCGGAGGGGAAATCAGTGGTGGGTTCGCGATGGATCTACAAAGTGAAGCAGGCGGCTGACGGGAGTGTGGAGAAGTAAAAGGCGAGATTTGTCGCCCGTGGCTTCTCACAGATCGAGGGGATCGATTATGAGGAGACCTTTGCACCTGTCGCAAGGTACTCTTCCATACGAACGATCCTTTCTCTCTCAGCGCAGATGGGGTGGCACATTCATCAGATGGATGTGAAGACTGCGTTCCTCAATGGAGTTATTGAGGAAGAGGTGTACATAGAGCAGCCTGAAGGTTTTGAGATCTTCAGCAGTGAGTCGCATGTGTGCCGACTCAAGAGAGCACCGTATGGGCTGAAGCAAGCACCTCGTGCTTGGTACACTCGGATAGACAGCTACTTCACCGGGCTTGGATTCTCCAAGAGTGAGGCGGATCCAAACCTGTACCAGATTGTGGTGGAGGGGAAGCTGTTGATCATCGTACTGTATGTAGATGATCTTATTTTGACTGGCGATGAGCAATTGATACCTTCATGCAAGGAGGATCTTGCACGAGAGTTTGAGATGAAGGACTTGGGCATCCTTCATTATTTCCGGGGATTGGAGATTTGGCAGCGCAGCGGAGGACTGTTTGTTTCTCAGGGCAAGTATGCTCGGGAGATTCTGGAGAGGTTCAACATGCAAGGCTGCAAGCATGTTGACACTCCTCTTCCTGGTGGTTGGAGGAAGGAGGATGCTACTTCAGCGGAGGTAGTGGATGCCACTATCTATCGATAGTTGGTGGGGTCGCTTATGTATCTGGTCAATACACGACCCAATATATGCTATGCTATTAACCAGCTTTCGCAAGCTATGGTTAAGCCTACCAAGCTCTTTTGGAAGGCAGGCAAGCATGTATTGCGCTATATTAGAGGCACATCGGGATATGGTCTATGGTACAGACAGGAGGATGGAGCGAAGCTTTCTGGCTTCACTGATGCAGATTGGGCTGGGAGTCCAACGGACCGGAAGAGCACTTCTGGAGGAGTTTTCAGCATTGGGTCGACAGCAGTTTCCTGGTACAGCAGGAAGCAGAGATCCGTGGCACTCAGTTCAGCAGAGGACGAGTACATGGCAGCAAGTTTGGCTGCATGCGAGGCTATTTGGATGAGGAAGATCCTCACAGGTTTGTTCAGGTTGCATTTGGAGCCTACAGTGATCTACTGTGATAACCAGAGCTGCATCAAGCTCTCGGCTAATCCATTATTTCATGATAGGTCCAAACACATCGACATCAGGTACCATCATATCAGAGATTGTGTTCAGCGGAGAATCATGATGCTTTCATATGTTCCCACGAAGGATCAGGAGGCCGACATCCTGACGAAGGCGCTCACCAGGAGCAAGTTCGAATTCCACAGAGGCAGGATAGGGGTTCCAGATAATCCATATCTTGCTGAGAGGGAGTGTTGAAAATGCAGCAAGATGATGGAGCTTAGTGAAATGAAGTCGCCTTCACTAAGTGGGCCCGCAGGCAAATTCTGGCGCAAAATCTATTTTTAGACTATGTCTATTTTTAGACATATGGAGCATGGTCCGGGGATTGCAGTATGAGATTCTTGGAGTATGTGTCATGTTGGTAAAAATATATGGGACTCTATTTTTTGGACCTATAGGTCGAAGTCTATTTTTAGACTGCCTCTCCTAAAAATAGGGAAGTCAAATATTATTTACCCTTAATAATATTTGGACTATAAACTTCAGTTTACTCTCTTGGAGCACTTCAGTTCGAGCCTTGGAAGTGGCTCATGCATCTGATAGAGGAATTACGCTATTCCTAGGGTTTTGTGAGCACATGCATGGTTGACTTCGAAGTAGACTTCACAAGGTGAGCTATGGTTAATGAGACAACCTAGTGGAGCTGTGGTTCTCGTTTTTAATTTAGTTGAACTCGGTTGAGATTAGTTTAACTAGCTAATCAATTAGTTATGAGTGGAGTGAATTAAATATTATTTAATTCATTAATTAATAACTCATTATTCAACTCCAAGAACACATCAAGCTCACTACAAAGGTATGATCAACAATGAGACCAAGAAAGAGATAGATGAAAGGGTGGAGTTAGCTATCAAGGCGATATCACAGTATGAGATTTTCACCACACTTGGAGTGAATTTCCCCATGATTATTGTAATCGTTAAGCCAAGGAGATTTGAACCTTGGATCTCTATATAGACAGCCATGGATGGACCAGCGAGGCAAGGCAGTTGGTGCGTGAGTTTTGAACCGGTAAGAACTGCTCAAAAACCAAGCTAGTTTCAGTGTAACTTCATGAGAAAGTACTGAGTACTTGTGAGGAGTATTGTACTGATTTTGTTACATGATTTCTCCATTATAATATACAAAATAGCTGTGGGGTTTTCAGCTATAAGCGTTCCCCATACATACTGTGTTAATGTGTATGAAGATTTGATGTGTTATCGCTTGATTTTATTTCCGCATGTTTGATGTTCTGAGTGGAAGAGATTATGTGTTGCATATAAATTCGAATTGTATGTGATCAGGATAGTCTCGGTGAATAATTGATCATTATTCAGCAAATTTCTACATTACTTGTTAGAGTTCATGTATTGTTGTGGCTCTTCCTTTTGAGCATTGTTTGGGACATACAGGTTTGGAGGATCTGAATAACCTTCCTAAGGTTATTTCTTTGGGCTCATATTCTGGAAGAGTAATGTATGAAGGGTGAAAAAAGGGATCCAAGTCCCGATTCAGCTTATTTTCACATTGGCTTCCTTATATTGCGTCCTAGAGGACCATTTTCCCGAAAACTACAAAAAGGAATATTACACTTTACAAAGTTTTATTATTCAGTGAAAGATTCACTAAGATCTTAGAAGATTTTATAATTCAGTGAAATAATTGCCATGATTTTATAAGATAATATAATCTGGCAAGAGATTCACCAAAAAAACTATATATACATATTATATTATTAATAAATTCGCCTTCCATTTTTCCTATGTATCATGAGGATTCACCCAATTATTATACATAAAAATTTAGGGGGGTTCTTAAAATTTTCCCTACTCAATGGAGTCCTCATACAAGAAGCACGCGTGATTTATTATGAATCTAGGAAGTTAATGAGCATGAGTGAAACTGTGTCACCCATGACTTAGAATTAGCAACAATATTTTATGCGTGAAAAATGTGGAGGCATTATCTATTGGGAATGAAATTTGTACTGACATCATCTCATGGAGGGTTAAGGTATTTATTTGATCATCCCAAACTAAATGCAAAACAAAAAATATGGATAGAATTGATTAGTGAGTTTGATTTTGAAATCAAGTACATTAAAAGCAAGGAAAACAAAGTAGCGGATGCACTTAGCAAGAGGTTGTAAGTATCTCATGTGGTAGCTATTAGTACATGTGAAATTGAAATTAAAGAAAATATTAAAGAGGCAATGCAACAAGATGAGCATTTCCAAAAAATAAAAGAATGCTTGTAGCAAGAGCCAAAAGGGGCATTGATTAATAACTAATCCCTAATGAAGGATGGACTGTTAAATTTCAACAAAAGGTGGTGTATGCCTTGTATGGGTGACTTGAAGAAGCTCATCTCTGATTATTTTCATAAAATACCTTATTAAAATCATCTAGGTTATCATAAAATGATAACAACTATGGAAAAGATGTATTGTTAGACATGCAATAAGAAGGATGTAGCGAAGTACATTTCCAAGTGCTTGGAGTGCAAGCAAGTAAAAATGGAATGTAGACACCCAACGAGATTTCTATAACCAATCCCCATTACTGAGTGGAAGTGGAAATTAATCTCAATGAATTTAATCACCTAGATATCAAGGACACATAGACAACATGATGCCATAATGATAGTGGTGGACAAACTGAGTATGGAAGCTCATTTTATAGCTATCAAGTCCACTCACCAAGAAAGTGACATTGCTCAAATTTTCATGAGGGAAGTGTTTAGGTTGCATGGTATACCCAAGAAGATTATGTCATATTGATATGCTAAATTCACCTCAAAGTTTTGGAAAGCTTTTTTTGTTGGACTTGAAACATTATTGGCATTTAGCACAGTGTATCATCCTCAAATGGATGGACATGATGAAAGAGTAAAGAGAGTGTTGGAGGACATGATTATAATTTATGTCATTCATTATCCTAAAATATGGCAAGAGTTCCTTCCTTTGGTAGAGTTTTCCTACAACAATGGTTACCAAGAATCATTGAAAATGAGTCCTTTTGAGGTTCTTTATGGCAAAAAATGAAATTCACCTATCAACTAGAATAATCCAATGAATAGGGCACTTATTGGACTTGATATGATAAATGAAATGGAACAGGAAGTAATTACTATTAAAAATGAAAATAGCTCAGGGTAGGCAAAAGAGTTATGGAGACCAGCAGAGAAGGCAAAAATAATTTCAAGTGCGGGAACATGTTTACCTCCACATCAAACCAAGGAAAAGTTCATTAAATATTGGATCTTGCGCTATGTTAGCGCTAAGATTTTGTGGATCATTAAAATCATCGAAAGAGTGGGGCTAGTGGCCTACAAATTGGCTTTTCCACCCACAAAGAAGGCACATGATGTTTTCCATAATACTTTGCTTGAAAAGTATGTACATGATGTTAATCATGTTGTTGACTAGTTTGTGATACATGTGAAATCTGGGGGAGAATTCCAGCTAAAGCTAATGTGAATTCTGGATCAGAGGAATATCACACTCTGGAATCAAGTAATTGAGTAGCTCAAAGTGCGGTGGAAGCACTTTGTACCAAAATAAGCCACCTAGGAAACAGTTGAGAAAATGAGGGTTTCATACCCATTTTTTTTTGTTGAATAAGAAAATGTAAAGAGATTTGTTTGTATATAAATTTAGTTGTTGATCTGAGTGAAAATTTACCCATGGTAATGCAACTAAAGTCCATAAATAAGTCACCCATGGTATTATCCACACATGGTATTTTCCCACCCATGGTAATGTAACTAAAAAAGGTTATAAATAAGCAGTCTCACTTTGTAAGAGGATAGATTCGTCCACATAATATAGTTGGAACAATTTTCTCTTTAATAAAATGTGTCTTTGAGCTTTTTTTGTGTTTCTTTCATCCCTCTCTGCATTCATGTTTCCAAATCTTGGGGGTCTCCCCCCAAAGATCCAGATCAGTGGTGTCAGAGCGGGCAATGACTACATGGGAATTAGGTTTTTATCGACTCTCTCCAAACCTGGAATCTCTCCCACAAATTTCTTAGAAATATATGGAGAATCCTTTGTAACCCAGTTCTTATTTGAAAAACACAATCGATGGCATTCCTAATATTAAAAAAAAAAAAATCATCATTTGTAGTGTATTTACGGTGATCTCCCAAGGGGAAAATGTAGAAGTGTGCCTGCAAGAATCAACGAATGTTTCTCCATAAATGAGGGTTGCATGCCAGGCCTCTATGTTTTTGTAAAAGTACAAGTCCTCTTTGACGAGTAGCCATGGAGTCGTAGAAATAATCAAATTCGTCGTGGGTTTGTCCTTTGAGGGGTCACCCATTGTTATCATCTCTCCTGAGTTATTTTGTTTATTTCCCTTGATTCTGCTAAATTTGATATGATAATATTTGTTTGGAATTGTCAGGAGACTATGAATTCTTCCATTGCAATAATTTCTAGAATCATTGTCGCTCCTTTACATCTAACAATTAAATATGCCCAAACCTGGATCAATGCCACTCTTACCTATCAATATGGTTGTTACTCTGCTTTCCATGGTCTCAATTCGTCATGACTGATGAGAAGCACAATCGATCAAATAAATAGGGTTATGAGGATATCCAACAATACTCTTGCGATGTTTAATGCCTTGAATACTTACAACCCTCCTCCTCCTCTCTGCCTTTCATACCAATCCCCCATTTCTTCCATCGAAAGAGAAGGTGCTCGATCACACCAAAACGGATGACAATAGGATGATGATGAAAAGAAGAAGAAGTAGCAGCATGATGAGGGTTACGAGCTCTAGTCATATGCATTTTTGAACTTGTGGATGGCATCATAACACTTTGGAACCTTTGCGAAACATATTTTTATGATTTCCTTGAAGAAATTTCAGTAACCAAGGAGGTGGCGTACCTCGATGTCGAAGAAGTCCAATAGAAGTAGTGCATGATCATTACGTGAGGGAAGAACAGGTGCAAAGTATACCAACGACACTGGGATTGTCATGTTCCCACGTTTCCAGCATAGGAATATGGCCTCACAGGTGCTGAAGACAACTTTTTGGTGGGATTCTCTGCCATAATGATGCATGGATTTTCGGTAGAGGATGTTGTACTCATCGGAAATTATTTTGGATCTGTTACTCCTAGGAAAATTGGAATTCCTCGCTTTAAAAATGAGTATTTACAAACATTGCATTAGTTATTAGAGAAGAGAAAGAAAAAAAACATTTGTAGATCTACATAATTGAACTATACCTATGGCCCTACTCATATTTCTTATCCAGACATTGCGAAGATTTGGGTGGAAGAACTTGATCCCAATTTTCGAGGAGAGCTAGATGATAGAGTAAAAACAAAAATGACATCATATTCCTATGGCAAGGTCATGGCAGATATATTTGGTAAAATTGGGAAGATTTTGTTGCAAATCTGTGTTATTATTAGCACTTTGGGCTTTCTTTTTGTATATACAATTCTCATAAGTGGTGTGCATCATGCTTGTATATTTACAGAATGGTTTGGATTTCACTGGTGGAATGTATGTCTTCTAGTCCTAGTTCTCACCATAGTCCTCATTTTGGCTTCATTGGTGTATTTGAAGACAATGGATTATTTGAAATCCACTTTTGCATTATCAATTGCACTCATTGTTGTATATGTTGATATCACGAATGTAATCATGATTGTAAAGTTGTTCAATGGCACCATCCAAAATCCAATATTGTTACCACATATTGTGGATCCCACTTCATTCTTGAAGCTTTTCATGGTGGTAAAAATTATTGTGACTGCTTATATTTTCCATTACAATGTTCATTATATATACAATGCACTAGAGGACCCTTTAGAAATGTTATCCATTATTCACATTTTTGATTTATATAGCATCGAAAAGTTTCTAAGTCTCATTTTTGGTAGAGAAGCTTAGACACCAATTATCCAAAGAACCCAGAAATCGTTTGTGGAAATTCCACCCGGATATGACTTTATTAAAATAATTAATTATTTTAATGCAGACCCTAAGTATAAACTTAGGGAAATTAAATAATTAAAGGGTATTAATAGGGCAGAGTGTGAATCTTCTAGAATACAAAGATCAAGTCATATTTTAATCGAAGCCATTGATTAATGATATAATATTGGTAATTGATTCATCAACGATAATACTATAAGAAGAGACACTAGGGCCATTTGGAAATAAAGTTGGGGGATACTCTCAGTACCCGAAGGAAATCAATTCTAAAGCAAGAGAATTTGATTTTAGTGGGTGAGTTTGTAGAGGCTGGGTTGCAGAAGAAGAAGGAGGAGGGAGGAGTCAATTATCGGGAAGCAGAAGTCAGGAGGGTGAAGGGAAGGGTGAGCTGATTAGCAGTAAGAGCCCCTCCACGCAGAATCACATAGTCCTGAGAGGGATTGCACAGGGAATACACACTGGATGACGCAGAGGATGAAGGAGGTCACCCCAAGGGTCCGAAATTTGTTTGGAAGGTCTAGAAAATTCAGCCAGGTGTTTTCTAATTTTTCTCTACTCATCAGACTCTTGTAAATGTGCTTTCCATTTCTGGAGATAAATATAAAACCCTCATCTGCTGCATCTATTTTCCCACATTGGGTTTTTCAGGGGAAAATTGTCCAAAAAATTTTGTGTTCATGTGGTTATTTCTATTGTGCTACTGGTGTAAATTATCTTTCTATTCTTATTCTCTTAACGATAGTGAAGATCTACAAATGTCTTTATTTCATAATTTACTGAAGCATCTATAAATAATTTATCTCATAAGTAGGAGAAATAAACCAAGTATTGCAGAAATATTTTCCTCTTGAAAATTTCACATGGTATTGGAGCAAAGGGCTAAAAATAGGAAGGGAGGATCTGCTATGGACCCAAGGAAGGGTTCACACAGTCCTCCAAAGCACATAGAAATGCAGAGAGCACAACATGAAGGTGTTGGCATCCAAAATAAAGGAAGTTCTTGCCTGTTGAGATTGCAACAAGATGATGAGCTTAGTGGAAAGGAGTTGCCTTCACTAAGTGGGCCCGCAGGCTGTTTTTGGTGCAAAGTCTATTTTTAGACATATGGATCATGTTCTATGAGTTTCAGGATGTTATTTGTGGATGGTTGGTCAAGTTGGAAAAAATAGATGGAATTATATTTTTAGACATACTGGGCGGAATCTATTTTTAGATTGCCAATCTAAAAATAGATATGTCGAATATTATTAGCTCTTAATAATATTTGGACTCTAAACATTATCTTATTCTCTTGGAGCACTTCAGTTAAGTGCACAGATGTGGCACAAGAGCTGACAGAAGGAATTACGCTATTCCTAAGGGTTAATTGGAGCTATTTCATGGATACTTCAGTTAGAACTCATGTGAGAGAGTTTGGTGGAGTTGATTGAGGAAGTTAATGGAGTTGTGTTCAGTTTAACTAATCTAAACATAGTTGAGCTAGTTGTATCTAGTCTAACTGATTGATACACTAGTGAGAGTGGTGTGAATTAATTATTAATTAATTAACTAATTATAAACTCATTAATCAACTAAAGAATACATCAGTTAACTTCAGTGCATGGACAGTTTCAGTGGAGACCAGTGCAGAAATAGGTGAAAGAGCAAGTTAACTATCAGTTGTGACTATACTGTTGCTATTTGCAACACACATATAGGTGGAGAAGCCCATGAGGATTGCGCAGTACAAGCCAGGTGGTTTATCTATTTAATGAAGCCATCCCATAGCATTGATAATGCAATAGAGGTTGGCTATCAAGTGGCAAAAGATTGGAGCATGTGTTTTGCTAGATCTAGCTTGATAATGTGTAGCAATTGAGGGTGTGCATGAGAGCTTGTGAGGAGCTTTTGTACTATGATTGTTACATGATCTCCATGACATATAATATACAAATAGTTGGGGTTTTCAACTTTAAGCTTTCCCATTAAATACTGTGTTCATATGTGTGATTGTTTGTGGTTTTAATGTATGCATGCAATTGATTTTATTTCCGCATGTGATGATCAATGGTAGAAGAGATTCTGTATTATGCATGAAGCTAAAATAGTGTGTGATCGGGAGAATCTCGGTGAATAATATATCAGTTATTCAAATTTCTACATGGTATCGGAGCGATATTGATCATTGGAGCAATTGCAAACATTGAAGCGGTTGAGTTTTGTGCTGGTGGAATTCGAATTTGCAGTAGTGTTTTCTTGGTGTCGAAGTTGAGATGTCTTTCAACGGATTGCGATTGGAGTATTCCCTTGAGGGTAGCTCGAATTATATTGCATGGAAGGACAGGATGGAGGCGGTGCTGGATGACAATGGGTTGAAGGAGTTCATAGATGCAGAAATTCCAAAACCTGCTTGTGTGATGTCAGACATGATGGAAAATACGTAAAAGTGTCGAAGGATTCTGTTGGAAGGTGTGAAGGATCACATAGTGTCCAGCCTTCATGGTAAGGCTTCTCCATTCTTGATGTGGAAAGTTTTGACAGATTTATTCCAAAGCAAGAGCGACCAGAGGAAGTTGGCGCTCAAGGATAAACTCAGAAACATAAAGATGGAGAAAGGCAACAGTATGCCCAAGTACCTCACGAAGTTCATCCAATGTAGGGATGAGCTAGGAAGTGTGGGGGTTACTGTTGATGACAAGGAATTGGTGAGCTTGGCTCTCCTTGGGCTTCCAAAGAGTTGGCATTCCTATCAAGACTCTGTCAATGGTCGGGAGAAATTGCCAGGATGGGAGCGACTTTGGTCGGATCTTGTGCAAGAGGAGATAAGGCGGAGTACCAGGGATGGATCTTCATCAAATAACTCTGATGAATAGAATTGTGCTTTGGCTGCCAAAGCAAAGAAGGGGAAGAGCAATAAAGCTTTTCAATCCGGTGTGAAAGGCAAGAAGCGGGACATGTCCAAGGTGAAGTGCTTTCACTATCACCAACACGGACATTACGCCACTAGTTTTCCATAGAAGAAGAAAAATAAGTAGGCTGCTGGGACTGCAGCTGGAGAGGCCTTAGCCTCACAGTTTGAGCTGGATTTTTCATTGATCGCATGCTTGGTCTCAAGTGTGACGGGTTCAGTGTGGTTTCTTGACAGTGGTGTGTCTTTTCACATGACAAGAGATCGAGATTTGTTTACTGATCTGGATGAGAAAGATCCTGGAATGCACATCGAGATGGGCGATGATGGTAGATACAGTGCGACCAGTATCAGTACCATTTCCTTTGAGAAGGAGTCTGGTAAACCCTTCGTATTGAAGGAAGTGATGCATGTTCCAGGATTGAAGAAGAATCTTATCTCTGTGGCGATGTTAGAAGACATGGTTATGATGTTGTTCTTTAGCGAGGGAAAGGCTTTCCTGCCATAAAGAAGGGAAACCTGTGAGACCTGAGGATGGGGTTCAGTTAAGAACCTTTATCAATTGGTGGTAGATGACAAGGCAGAATGGCAGTGAAAGGCAACAAGGAAAGTTGTGAGTCAGATGATGCAGATAAACCTGAGATTGGGCCACCTTCACCATGGAGCTTTGAAGATACTGCAGCAGATTTCTACTAGGCTTCCTAAAGGCACTCTTGCACAGTCAGATCAGTGCAAGGGGTGTACCTTGGGAAAATTTGTGAAAGCCACCTTTCACGAGAATGATAGTCGCGCCACGACGATTCTTGAGAGAATTCACACAGATGTGTGTGGACCTTTCTCAGTAGCTTCTGTTGGGGTTCCCATGTTTTGGCAAGGTTGGAAATACCAAAAGATGAGACAAAATCAAAACCACTTTCAGACCTCAGGATCTACCCCTCCTGGGTCCAGAGAGGGATCTCTCTATAAGATGTCAAAGGTATATGTCTTTGGGGCTCAAATGTTATGATTTTAGGCTAGTTATTAGGCACAAGGTTTGTTTTTTTGAATGTTTGTTTTGGTTTGGTTGTTGGTTATCAGGAAAGAAGGGTTCAATGTAAGACAAGGATGAGAAAAGAGGAAAAAGGGCAGAGGTGAAGTATTCCAGGAAATATTCAGAACCATTGGGCAATGGAGTCAGGAAAGTATTTTCTTGTTAATCAATAGGCAGGCTTTCAATTGGGCTAGTCATCTGAAACATAGGATCTTCAAGATGATTGTGTGATATGGAAAAGTAGGAGAGGAGGAGGTAACACAGATTTAGAGCACAAATTTAAGGACCAGCTGGTCGTACAAGGATCCTAGTGGACAGGGCTAACTCTAATCCCCAGTGTTCCCAAATCTTCCAACTAAATCTATACCAAGAAGCATCTAAGAACTGAATTCATTTAATTCATACATCAGAGAGCAGGCAATAACATCCACTACACTAGTTAAACCAACTGAAATCATTTCTTAGATAATACATTTAGAAGAGAAACATAAATGGCAAGGAGAGCAGAAAAATAGGGTACCTAACAAGGGTAAATCCTATGCCAATATTCTGATGCAAGCCAGTAGAAACGAAATGAAATGAATGTAAAAACAAAGACAGGAAAACATCACCGTTGCTTCAGATTAGGATCCAAAGAAATGTGCTTGTCATATTAAATAGCAATACCAGTCAAGTACAACATTGCCAATAGCTGAATACTCAGTCTGAAAACATCTCCTCAGCCTATCTAACACTTTACACAGAGACTATGTATCAAAGAAACTACTTGCAGTTCTCTGATAACTGATCAACAACCTTTACAATGAGTTTCTTCATGAACTTTATAGCTAAAGGGAAACAGAGGCGGTAGGTGAAGAACTAAATGCAGTATTAAAACTCAGGAGATGAAGAAGGTCGAAACCCATTCTGTCTTTAAACCCTGAGCATTCAATTCCTGTCACTCTTTGGATGGAAGAGTGATCTTCTTCAGGCTTCTATTTACTTCGATCTGTCTCTTGATGTACTTTGGCTCTAGTACTCTGTAGTACTCCTGGTGACTTAAACAAAAGGTAAAATAACAATGCTTGGGTCTCCATACTGTGAAACAAATGCTTCTGATAGTGCTGGGGTTGTTTCAGGGTGGAGAATCTCTCCAGAACACGGCATGGATTGAACACTACATGGGAGCTTTGTCCTTTATGGAGGAAAAAACATTATGCTGTTGTAGAAAACCCTGATCTGCATTGATTTCTGTGCGTTGTACTCTCTGAGCGCTCCCTGGGTCTTCAATTTGGTGCTTTGCCTTTAAGTCCCTGAGCATAAGGCTTAAATACCTTCGTTTGCGTGCCTTAAGCTCTTTGCTGCTTCACTTGTACCTCTGACTGTGAAACCCATGCTTTTAATGACGCCGGAAGGGTTTTACGGAGTTTGAAACCCTGATCTTTTAATGTGTGTCCTGTCCGAGCTCCTTCTCGACCTTTCTTTGTGTTCTTGGCCTCTTGAAACATGGTCCTTTCTGCATTCCTTGCTGCTGTAACAGAGACTGTGCATCATGGAGGTCATTTACTATTGATAACCCTGCAAAATACGAAAACTAGTTAAGAAAACATACACGAGGGTGGCGGACACAATGGAGGTGATGAGAACGGCCATGCAGGACGAATGGACGGTGGGATTTTGCAGGTTGGTGGCGGAAAACACAGCGAAACAATGAAAAATGGTCTGGAGAAACGTGAGCGTAGCGGAGCAGGTTTTTTAAATAAAATCTACGGAAATGACCTTTGAATGAATATAAAGAGGAAAAGGTGGAAAACGACAAATCGACGTGAAAAGGTTGACATGGCGGTACGGGGTCAATGGCGGGACAATATAATCTGGACCATCCGATCTCGGTGGAGATCGGCGGTGGAAAACATTATTGGAGGGCGACGGACGGCGAGCCAGGAGTACGGTGGCCATGGGTTAAACTGCGTGCAGCTTCGTGGAGCGACAGTCGTTGGATGGGCTGCTCCAGATCTAACAGCTCACAACGATATCGCTACGCATCCGCGGACGAATGTTAACACGCAATGAGATAGCGGTTTTGAAACCGTACCGGTGCCACGCGTCGAAAGTTGTATGGAATCGTTGGCCGATCGGGAAATACTGCCCTCTGCCCAAAGGCGGTGCGATGGAAACAGGTTGTTTTATGAACAGTGCGCGGGGTCCACAGGGGTGGGTAAACTTCGAACCATCGGATCTGCGTGTAAATGGACGGCGATGGCATGTTCAGGAGTTTGAACGGGGAAGCACGGGCGCTGTGGAGTCCACGATCACCTTCCGATCAACCAAGATCAATGGTTGATGCTGCACCTGATAAACGAATACGACAAGCGCCTTTTGGGCTGGTGGGTGGTTCTGGCGCTGGATCACGTGGAGGAAGGGGTGTGGGCTTAGCGGGAAAGGGGCCGAGGGTCTATCGCAATCACAATATCGGAGGAGAGCGGGGGTAATCGCATCGGGAGAACAGAATTTGTGATTATGCGATCAGAGGGATGGAGAAATCGGGGCGAGTCGCGATCATTGCATCGCAAATATTTGCGATGAATGATCGGAGCAATCAAAACGAAACATGCGATTGAAACATATTTGCGATTGCAATTTTAAAGGCGGGGGGTTATATAACATATAAAAATTTATAATAAAGTTCTATGGGTTATGGAGGGGAATTTGACAAGGGGAAGACATAGGTTAAAATGGGATATTCTGCAGGGTTTCATGGGTAAAGGGAGACCTTCAGGAGAAGAATTTTCACAATCAGAGAGGTTACTTGTATGGATACAGCAGAGGGGATTTCATCACAGGGTAAAGGCACAAGAGACTTCAAGGATGATGTGCCTCCAGGGGAGATGCATTCATTGAAGGCTCAGAAACAATTTAGCCCCCTATTTTTCCTGTCAAAAATTTACAGGGGGGCTAACAACTTCGACAGAAAAGCATAGGTATTATGTGATATTTTTTGATGATTTTTATCATAAGTGTTGGATCTTCTTCATGCAGAAGAAGAGCGAGACATACTCAAAGTTTTGTGAGTTCAATGCACTGGTTGAGAAAGAATCAAGGAAGAAGGTGAAGGCTCTTAGGAGCGAAAATGGTGGTGAATTCATCTCTGGCGAATTCAAGGACTTTTGCAACGCAGAAGGAATTCGAAGAGAGCTCATAGCACCTCATAACCCACAGCAGAATGGGGTTGCTGAGCAGAATAACATAACGATCGTGGGCGCTACATGGGCGATGTTGCATGATCAGGGCCTACCCATACACTTGTGGGCTAAGGCATGCAATACTACAGTATATGTGCATAGTCGTTGTCCTCACAGGATACTTGGCATGAGTACACCCGAGGAGGCGTTTTCTGGTAAGAGGCCTGATATTTCCCATTTGAGGATATTTGGTTCACCTGTTTACATTCATGTGACTAACGATGCCAAGAAGAAGCTGGAGCCGACTACGGAGGTTGGGATATTTGTGGGGTACACTGATACTCCTCACAACTATCGTGTGTATTTTCTAGACAGTCGCAAGACTGTTGTGCGACGGGATATCAAATTTCATGATGAGAAATCCATGAAGTGTTCGCTTGAGAGGGAGCCACACTTGCATGTAGATGAGGAGCTATTAGTTCCTAAGGATGAGTCTCAGGATGTGGATCAGCCACAAGATGAGGTTCATGGAGTGGAAGAGACCACTCAAGCACCACCAACCATCAGAGGGAGGAAGCGCAGTACAGAAGCTGAGTGACTGGCTCAAGATGCAGAGAAGGTTGTAGGATCACCTACATCACCGCGCAGACAGAGACAGTCACCTGACCGGTATACTAAATACATGGCTCTTATGAGCAAGTGTATCATGATAGAGCCATCCTCTTTCGAGGAAGTTGTGGATGACCCCGCATGGGTAGATGCCATGGTGGAAGAGTATGATTCGATTGTCAGAAACAGTGCATGGGAGATTGTCCCGAGGCCGGAGGGGAATTCAGTGGTGGGTTCGAGATGGATCTACAAAGTGAAGCAGGAATCTGACGGGAGTGTGGAGAAGTACAAGACAATATTTGTTGCCCGAGGCTTTTCACAGATTGAGGGGATCAATTATGAGGAGACCTTTGCACCTGTCGCAAGGTATTCTTCCATACGGACGATTCTTGCTCTCTCAGCGCAGATGGGGTGGCACATTCATCAGATGGATGTGAAGACTGCGTTCCTCAACGGAGTCATTGAGGAGGAGGTGTACATAGAGCATCCCGAAGGTTTCGAGATCTTCAGCAGCGAGTCGCATGTGTGCAGGCTCAAGAGAGCGTTGTATGGGTTGAAACAAGCACCTCGTGCTTGGTACACACGGATAGACAGTTATTTCATCGGACTTGGATTCTCCAAGAGTGAGGCGGATCCTAACCTATACCAAATTGTGGTGGAGGGTAAGTTGCTGATCATTGTACTTTATGTAGATGATTTGATTTTGACAGGTGATGAGCTGTTGATACTCTCATGCAAGGAGGATCTTGCAAAAGAGTTTGAGATGAAGGACTTGGGCCTCCTTAATTATTTCCTGGGATTGGAAATTTGGTAGCGCAGTGGTGGACTGTTTGTTTCTCAGGGTAAGTATGCCCGGGAGATACTGGAGAAGTTCAACATGCATGGCTGTAAGCCTGTTGATACTCCTCTTCCTGGTGGTTGGAGGAAGGAGGATGCTACTTCAGCGGAGGTAGTGGATGCCACTGTTTATCGACAGTTGGTGGGGTCGCTTATGTATCTGGTCAATACACGACCCGACATATGCTATGTTGTTAACCATCTTTCACAAGCTATGGTTAAGCCTACCAAGCTCTTTTGGAAGGCAGGCAAGCATGTATTGAGATATCTCAGAGGCACATCGGGATATGGATCATGGTACAGACAGGAGGATGAGTTGAGGCGGCATGGCTTCACGGATCGGTATCATCATATCAGAGATTGTGTGCAGCGGAAGATCATGTTACTTTCATACATTCCCACGGAGGATCAGGATGCTGATATCTTGACGAAGGCGCTCACCAGGAGCAAATTCGAATACCACAGAGGCATGATAGGGGTGGCAGATAATCCTTATCTTGTTGAGAGGGAGTGTTGAGATTGCAACAAGATGATGAGCTTAGTGAAAAGAGTCGCCTTCACTAAGTGGGCCCACAGGCTATTTTTGGCGCAAAGTCTATTTTTAGACTATGTCTATTTTTAGACATGTCGATCATATTCTATGAGTTGCAGGATGCTATTTGTGGATGTTTGGTCAAGTTGGAAAAATATATGGACTTCTATTTTTAGACATATTGGGCGGAATCTATTTTTAGATTTCCAGTCTAAAAATAGATATGTCGAATATTATTAGCTCTTAATAATATTTGGACTATAAACATTATCTTATTCTCTCGGAGCACTTCAGTTAAGTGCACAGATGTGGCACAGGAGCTGACAGAAGGAATTACGCTATTCTTGAGGGTTAAGTGGAGCTATTGCATGGATACTTCAGTTAGAACTCATGTGACAGAGTTTGGTGGAGTTGATTGAGGAAGTTAGTGGAGTTGTATTCAGTTTAACTAATCTAAACATAGTTGAGCTATTTGTATTCAGTTTAACTGATTGATACAATTAGTGAGAGTGGTGTGAATTAATTATTAATTAATTCACTAATTATAAACTCATTAATCAACTAAATAATGCATCAGTTAACTTTAGTGCATGGACAGTTTCAGTGGAGACCAGTGCAGAGATAGGTGAAAGAGTAGGTTAATTATCAGTTGTGACTATACTGTTGCTATTTTCAACACACAGATAGGTGGAGAAGCCCATGAGGATTGCGCAGTACAAGCCAGGTGGTTTATCTATTTAATGAAGCCATCCCATAGCATTGATAACGCAATAGAGGCTGGCTATCAAGTGGCAAAATATTGGATCATGTGTTTTGCTAGATCTAGCTTGATAGTGTGTAGCAATTGAGGCTGTGCATGAGAGATTGTGAGGAGCTTTTGTACTATGATTGTTGTTAGGGTCCCGTGATTTGGCCGATTGGTGAGCCAAATGATGATGTAACATCAAACCAAGCTTTGGAGCCCAAGGACCTAGCCTTCCTGGACTCAGAGAGGGCTCTCTCTATTAGATGTAAAAGATATCGGTGTGTTTGCTTGTGGTGTTCTGATATTAGGCTAGTTATGAAGTATGTTTTTGGTTTTTTGTTTTTAAGTTTGTGAGGGATAAAACTGATCAAAGATATAAAATGGGTAACAAGAATTTAGATCAACTGGGCTATGGGGTCAAAAAGGTCAAGGAGGCTATCAAATGATGATGCAAGGCTGCTGTAGGGCCGATTTGATTCAAGGTAGAAAGGATCTTTGGGCAAAATGGAGTAAATGGACATCAAGTTTGTGAATAACAAAGAGTTTCAAGCATCACTGGTTTAATAGATAACATAAGCATGGTAAAGAAAACCCTTAATCATGCAACATGTAACTATAAACTAATCAACACATCGAAACAAACATTCCAGCCATGCATAGAAGTATAAGACCCTCTAACTTTGGGAAATGGCTATCAGACTTTGGGGAAAACACATAAGAAGGACTAACAACTCAAAATACTATGCCGGAACGCCTAAACACAGTCTTTAAGTTATTGGGCACTTTGACAAACAAGATTTCATAGTTTTAGGCAAAGGGCTAGATTGGGACTAGGCCTCCTTGGTTCAACAAGATGATAAACTAATCAGTCAAAGAGATAGTTTCATGGACAGAACTATGGACAGCTTATAGGTAAGCAGGGCACACCATACATCCTACTCAACATGCATAGAACTTATGAATAAAACTAGCAACAATATCCTTAAGTTACTAAAGAGCAGTTAGGAATTCTTTAGTGCAACTAAGGAAGAAGAAAACATAAAAGCTATGAAGATTCAGGAATTTTGAGGTGCCTCCATGGGCATATCTCAAACTTAATCTCTACTGATCTATAGCAAGCAAGAAGCATGTATCATGAATGAAAACTAGAAGACAACAACAAAGCAAGAAACACTATACCATTCTACAATGTCATGGAATCCATCAACAATCCTTCATCATTCATCAAAAGCATCCAAGAGGCAGTCCAAAATCATAACACAAGTATGTTCTTCAAAGCTCATATGACCAATATATTACTTCTTCTCTCAAGTTCAGCCTTTTTTACAATGAGAGCCTTGTGGAATAAATAGGCCCAAGTGAGGAAAACCTCATGGTGCAACTAGCTATCCCATTGGCCTAATCAAAATATCTAAACTTGTCCTTGAGGTTTTGCAAAGCCCAACGCACAAAAATATCTCATAAAATATCTAAAAATTGCTAAAAAAGGGAATTTAATTGACTTTGGATCATTTTCCAAGTGTAAAAATAGCTAAACGCACATTTGGGAAAAGCAGATTTTTGAGGTTCAAAAATTACAAAAATACTTCAATTTTATATCAGAAAAAGGTCCCCTGTCTTGCTGGAAACAATTGACAGCCTTCCTGATGTCGAAACGAGGCTCATGATAGCTCGTTGGAAAGATCTGAGTGTCTAATTTCCGGCGCAACTAAAATCACCTCAATCTGATGCCTGGAAGTCCTCCAAATCTGTACCTGTGTGTAAAAAGCCAGAAAATTGCAGACTGCTGATATGCCGGGCAGAATGTGCAAAAAGTGAGCATTTTTCGCCGTTTTGAGGGGGTGAATGATCTTCAAATGCTCTGAAAATCGCTGAGGACCTGCTCATAGAATTATGGCATCAAATGGTATCATCCTCCTCACTTTACAAATCTTCAAAATGAAATGGCGAATTTATGAGTTTTTGACCAAAAACTCAAAAAATGCCAAAAAACAAAAAGTTGTCAAAATGGGCCCAAAATTGGTGCGCATGACCCTCAAGGGTCCCTAGCAACATGCTCCGAAGCTGAGGCCAAAATATCAAGAGCTGATGTGCCTTTCTCCTCTTTCCGTGCCGGGCACTTCCCCTTTGCTTTCTTCAATTTCTCTTGGGTTGCCTTTAGTTTGCGCCGGGCAAACTGATTCAACTTTTGAAAGTGATGTGTCCTCTTCCTTTGCACCTCTAGATATTTGTTTGCTCTTTCAAGTTTCATCTCCAATTGTTTGTTGGCTCTTTCAAGCCATGCCTCTTTTTTTTCTTCAATTTCCTGCTCAAGGAGTGCAGTGAGGGGAAAAGCTTGAAAATGGGCCTGTTCTTCTTCTTTCTGCTTTTCCAAGGCTCTTTTAAGCCTTATGGTCCTAGGCCTCCTCCGCCTAGGCTGGTCTCCTTCCTCTTCCTCATCAAACTCACCAATGAGCTCCTCTATCCTCATTTGCGCCTTAGCTGCCTCATTCTTGTATTTGATAGCTCGTGCTTCATGAACTGCTGTGTGAACATTCATCTGTTTATTTTGGGTCTCCAAGAAATAGTTGAAGTTCCTTGCCCGTTGAAGATCATTTTCCAATGCCTCAATTTGCCCCTCTCTATGGATTAGGAGGTTTTCAAGAATACGGGTTTCATTATCGCTGTCATCACTTTGGATTGGAATGACAGCCAATGCACCTCCATGTTTTTTACTTTCTCCGACCTTGCTTTTCCCTTTGAAGGCCAATCTTGCACTTTTCCTCCTTGGCATGCTAGTGGGTGACCTCTTGGGAAATTTTCTTTTGTTGGGGACAACTTTTGTCACTTTTGGAGTGGCAGCCTTAGGCCCTTTCTTCCTTGCTGTGCTGGGCTGTGTTCTTTTGGGAGGAGGAGACACAACTGCTTTACCCTTAACATCTTCTTGAGACTGCTGCTCTCCTTGAGGCTGCTGTGTGTCTTCTTCTTGCTGTTAATTTTGCTACCCCTGTTCGCCAACATCAATTTGTTGTTCTACTTCAATGCCTTGTTCAATTTGTGCTTCAACCTGCTGCCCTTTTTCACCAAAATCAAGCTGCTACTGTGCTTGGATTTCCTGCTCATTTTGTGGCTCAAGATGCTGCTCAATTTCCTGCCCAAGCTGCTATTCCTGTCCTCCAATATCAAGCTGCTTCTCTTCCTCTTGTACCTGTTGTTCATAATCTTATTTTCGCTGTTGACCTTCACCACTGTCCTACTGTTGTTCCTCATCTTCTGTTTGCTGCTCTTCATCCCTTTCCTCTTGCTCATGACCTTTCTCATCTTGATGTCTACTCCCTTCTCCTTCTTCCTGCTGTCTTGACTGTTCAGTGGTAACTTTGAGCCTTCTAGGAGTAGGCCTGCTGGACAAAGGTATAGGGCGATGAATAGGCTGAGTGGGAGACACATGGACAAGAGGAACAGTAGAGAAATCTGGGTGACTGATGAATACATCCCATGGAACTTCTTTCTTCTCTAGCTGGTGTAGGATGATAATTTTGATCAGAGAATGATGGAAAAGGGAAGGTATTTGCAGAGGTGGGGCCTTCTTCTGGACTGTGGATGCCATCTTCTCGATGCTCTTGTATAAAAAGTAAGGGAGATTTAGCTGCCTGGTTCTAGTGAAATGCATCAATAATCGGACGTGGTAGGCATAAACTCGAGTAAACCTCCCTTCACAAGTAAAATACTTCATTATGACTTTCATAAGAGGAGCATAGCTGTCAAGAAGATAAGAAAAAGGAAAAATAGCAGTGAAAGTATCTCTATGCTCAGGCTTGATGAAAGGCTTGTAATCTTCTAAGTCAAGATGGGCATGTTTGAACCATTTTTCACCATGATATGGAATCTTGGTGGCTTTGGACACTGATCTGGGAGAAAATTTGAAATCAAGGTCCGCTACCTGGAAATGCTTGTTCTGGAACCTCAGGGTGCATAGGTGTGTTAATGGCGAAAAACTTTTGACCTCCTGTATCTTCTGGCAGAAATCTAGACAACCTACTTCATGGAAGTTGAAAAGGATGGATGGATGAGCATTAACCTCCTCTGTAGAGATTGGCTCATATCTCTTATGTGAACCACTCCTGCTGTCTTGCCTTGGAGGAATTTTGACCTAAATGTGCTTTTTAAGAAACAAACATCCTCACTGTCTATAAACTGTCTTCTTGGAGCCAAACTATGTCAATTCACTATTTAGATAATGAACAATGTCTTTGGATGACTGCACACTATTCCCTCACGATATAAAGAACCCCTGCTCCCTTAAAAAGTGGCCTTCCACCTTGAAATTATCTCTTCCAACAGACTTTTCAATAAGATATCATACAATGAAAAGGAGACAACTGTTAGGTGAATTTTCTGTGTAAAGTGTCAAAAAATCACTTTGATTTTGTGAAGTTTGGAGGTTGACAACTCATTTTAATCTTTGTCCAAAGTAGGCTTTCCAATCATTACAAAACCTGCCCTGTCTAATGTGCCAATTACTCAACAAACTTATGTCTTAAGCAATCAACCCTTAGTGTAATGAGACAGTCAATGTCACAGTCTTGGAACAAAGGTAACAGAGTTTGAAAAGCTCCAAAAGTTTTAAGCAGAGGTTGTAGGAGTTTTCTTTTTTCAAAATAATCAAGCCCCTTATCAATGTAACCCTTGCCTTTGTAGAAAAAACCTTTACTCTATATGAACATCCACTTATCAAATAAGCTCGAGGAATAAACAACAGTCAAGCCAAAACACAGTGAAAACTGTCTCTTTCTGTGAGAAATAGGAGTCACTTTGCCCTATAGCTTTCAACCAACAAACTGTTCTTTAACAAAAACCCTTTTTCTTATTACACTTCACTATTCTCTATTGGTATGTCATCCCATCAAACAAAATCATACCACATACATAGTCAACCTCCAGTGTGGGCATACAGTCAAACTCACTGTTATGGAACAAGGTGACAGAGTTTTTGAAGAATGCTTTACAAGTTTCAACCAAGCCTGTGGGAGTTTATCTTGTCAAATAGTTAAAGCACCCTATCAATGTGAAACGCTTGCCTTTGTAGCAAAAAAAACTCTACTCCATCTGAATATCAACTTTATCAAAATAAGCTTGGAGAAAAAAGACAGTTAAGTGGAAAACTCAGTGAAAAATTGTCCCTTCTATGGTTTATAGGAGTGCCCTTTGATGCTTTGAAGGTATAGGATCTCTGGTCCTTTGATTAATAAAGGTGAAAACACACAGCTCCTAGTTCAACACAATTTCTTTCCTGTAGGCGCCTTTAGCACTATATCTACCACTCCAGCACGGTTTCAAACAAGGGCATACACAGTCAAGCCAAAGAAAACACAGTGATGGCACTTTCTGGTGTTGGTGGTAAGAGAACCCTGCTTTTTTGATGTTTTTATGATATGGCAACCAACATTTATCATTCAAACTATATGAGAAACCTCTCACATGACAACTATCTTTCCTTTGTATCACTGTTCCTCATAATCATTTGACCTACACGCTTTCAAAGTGTCCTTGGCAAACTTCTGACTGTTTCAAATAATGCACATAACATGACAGTTTTGACCTTGTCTTATCCCAATTTTGATAGCAAATTGCAATGGTCACTCATACTAGTGCTTAATTCAAACCTTTGGTGTTTTGCTTCTAACCTTATCACCACATCAATAGCTAGTTTTTATAAACTTGAACTGTAGTTTTTTAAACCTCTCATAGCGCTTAGCAATTTTGAAACCAAGGGGGAGAGCACGTAAAAATACCTTCAAACTTGATGGAAATCCTTTGTGGAGAGTTGGAGCAACTTTTTATGTGAACTGGAGGTGTATTGGAGGGTTTAAACGTGCGCGGCACGTTTACAGTGGAGGGCGCCGCACACAAAGTGGTGTCAGGTGGCTCTGTCGGGTCGGCCGGGCACCGTGCACAAGCGCGTCGCGCACACATACAGGCGCGTCGCGCGACCGTTGAGCGCCTGTGCAAAATTTCTCCTGAGCGCGTCGCGCAGACTTACAGGCGCGTCGCGCAATTATAAACTATGACAACTTCTCTGAAAATGCTCCAATCTTCCTTGTTTGGTCTTGAGAGCAGCAAAGAGGCTTTGCTCGGTCTCGATGGATTTTCAAAACGGAATGACCATGGCTTTGACCCCTTTTTAAGTAAAGAGAAAGCAACGGTCCCTTTGATATTTAATTTGGAGAGGGTTCTTTTTCAAAAGTTTGAAAAAAATTTGTATTTTAAACAACAGTCGAACCTTCATTTTTTCAAAACATAGCTCGAGACCTTTAAATATTGTTGGCAAAAAGTGGCATACATTCTGGCTAGTTTTGGTGAGTATGATCCTTTATAATAACAAACCTCCAGGATTAGATTTCTTTCACTGTGTTTTAACATTAGGGAATAACCTCTGCTATTGCTGGCCCC
The DNA here is from genome assembly GCA_034641835.2 of Pinus albicaulis. Classification (NCBI taxonomy): domain Eukaryota; kingdom Viridiplantae; phylum Streptophyta; class Pinopsida; order Pinales; family Pinaceae; genus Pinus; species Pinus albicaulis. Next base: position 340,466,519 of record CM076576.1, read on the forward strand.
TTTTGGTGATATTTTCAACATGGAAGGTTCACTTAGTAATACACCAATGACTGATGGGGCGTCCTTTGACATCTGCAAGGAAATGACCTATCACTTCAAAATTTGATTTGGCACTTTTCTGCTCTATATACCTCCACCTGTTTGCTAGAGAAAAACTGGATCAAATCTTCCTCAGGACTGTAGCTGGCATGTCTCCAACTGATGCTTCTTTCTAACTGTGGGTGAGACCTAGTGATATTGTCCGAGCTCCTATTATTCTCTTTTTAATAAGAGGGGCATTTTATTCCAAGATTTTTCCTTTATTGAAAATGTAATAGCAGGGTGTTCCGAATTGTTTCATGGGGAAACTACCTTCCTTTGTAACAGTGAACTATCATCTCAATAACCTTTTTTTTTTTAAATTCTGGTGCTTTGCTATGAAAAGAGGACACCTATAAAGGATATTTCATGCTGCAGTGGTATTTTTTGACCTTTTGACAGAGATTCTTTTCCCTTTCTTCAACACAAACTAACATCTTGCTCTTAATGCCTTTTTGGAATTAAATGATGCCCCCTATGAGCTGAATTTTGACTAAAGGTGTAAACTGTAGTGGTACCCACCCAGGTTTGATCATCCTTTGTCTAAGAAGGTGCTTTATTTTACAATCTTTCATCTGCTCCCAGTGCTGATGTGATACCTCTGATATTTATAATGACAGTTTGTACTTGTTTTGAAAACCTCTTCAAAATCTGAGAGTATGCCCAAAATCCTTTTATACTTTATAACTCTATATACTAGCTGCAGTATCTCTTGGGAAAACCAGGCTCAGATTTTTACTGTCAACTTAGGACAAACTTATTTTGAAAAAGCACTTGTTCCATAAATGGAGTTACTTCCAATAATGCCATTCTTTGATTAGCTTTGCATGTCTGTCCTAGGGTTTTTAGCACTCAAATCATAACCAGCTTCTGTCCTTGTGTAGAAAAGGCAAGTATGTAAGATGTGGAATAACTGTTGGCTTGTCTTTGTAATGGAGGGTAGCTTGCAACAACTGGACTTACACCGGCGCTTTGACTGATAGCAAGATGTCTTAGGTCTGGGACTATATGCTGCTTTCCTGCCTTTTCTTTATTTTCATTCAGAAACCATGGACTGTGTTTGACATTTCAACAGGAACAGAAGAACACACAGGTGCCTTTTCACTAAAGTATTTTCCTGTTTAAGACTAATTTAAGCTATGCATATTAACAACCCTGCAGAGATGTTTGTTATGATAGTTTTTATTAAGGAGTCCCTTTTTTGATGAGCCCTGATGATGACTGAAAACTCAACTGATTCTCTTTACAAAACCACACACTCTGTCTTCTCTTGTCTTGCACATTTCAGATCTTAGCACTGTTATGATAATCACTTACACTCAGAAACCCAGAGTCACTGTGTTACTATCTAGTAAAAGGAAAAGTTGTGTTTATAGTAAGTTTTTCAATCCTTGAAGTCAATATTGGCCAGCGCCCTCTGCTTGTAGATGAAGGAGGCGCCTTAACCCTCTGCTTGTAAATGAAGGAGGTTCTTGGCCATGACAAATTACCAGTCTGTTTGACAGTGGTGTCTTTCTTTTACTGTGATTTCATGCTGAAAGGAAGCTGCAAGGTTTTGATGAGTAACTCTTTGTCTTGCAGATATATCTCAGGCTCATGTTTACATTGAGAAGCAGTTGTTCTTCTAAATGTAGATTCAATAAATTTCTTCTGAGATGATGTTATATTTCCTGTCTTTGTAAAATCCATAAAACACTGTAAAACACCTAACAATTAGCTTAAGACTGTGGTCTATATAGTGCTGAGACTTAGGGGTGTGTAAGTGGCGTGACTTAGAGCTGTGATTAACTTGATTTGCAGAGTGGGGGGTCAGTCATGATTGTTCTGTAACAGATGAAGGTTTTTTTTGCCTTTTGATGGTTGCCAAAGGTAAAATGCCTTAAAGCGCCACTTCCTAACTTAGGGGAGGTTTTTGAAACAGACTTGGATTTTCCTCCTAGAGCTGATGGGCAGACCAGTAGAGCGAAAGCTAGATAGGATAGTGATAATGAGTTTTGACTTTGACATGGGCGGACTGAAAAGTAGGAGGGCGAAAAAAGTTTTATGAGGGTTTTCTAGATGACAAATTGACATATGGAGATCAGCTTCTAGAAAACTCAGCAATGGATCTAGTCATCACTAACAAGTGAAAAATACTAATGACTAACAATTGTTACATGATCTCCATGACATACAATATACAGATAGTTGGGGTTTTCAGCTTTAAGCTTTCCCATTAATACTGTGATCATATGTGTGATTGTTTGTGGTTTTAATGTGTGCATGCAATTGATTTTATTTCCGCGTGTGGTGATCAATGGTAGAAGAGATTCTGTATTATGCATGAAGCTAAAATAGTGTGTGATCAGGAGAATCTCGGTGAATAATATATCAGTTATTCAAATTTTCTACATTTCCTATGTGTCAAGCACATCTCCTCCAAGTGTTTGGTATATTGACAGTGGATCATATGCTCATATGACAGGGGTTCGAGAATTTTTTTTGAGCTATCAAGAAGAACAGATGAATTTCCAAATAATTATGGGAAATAAGGCAAAATGTACCCCTATCGAGAGAGGTACCGTAACATTTCAGACTGAGGATGGCAACAAGATTCGAGCCACAAACGTTCTGCATGTACCATGGTTGGGGATGAATTTACTCTCAGTGTCTCAACTTCAGAAGAAGGGCTATGATGTAAAATTTATTCAAGATAAGGTGTATATCAAACACCCTAACTGGAGCAAAAAGGCACAAATCGGAGGAAGGAGTCACAAGTTGTATAAGCTCCAGCTTGAATCTCCGATGGCCCTAATCAGCAGTACAGATAATATATATCTGAATGAATTATGGCACAGAAGGATGGGGAATCTACATCATGGAGCCTTGGGGATTCTCAAAAATACTGTCATAGGGGCTCCTGAAATTAGCACAAATAAAGACAAAGTTTGCAGGGGATGTGTACTAGGGAAGTACAATAAGGCAGCATTTCCAAGAAGCAGCAGCAGAGCCAAAGGTACATTAGAGTTAATACACTGTCATTTGTAGTCCAGTTTCCATAACATCTCTCAGTGAGGCAAATTATTTTGCCACCTTCCTTGATGATTATTCTAGGAAAACTTGGATCTATTTTATGAAGACCAAAGACGAAATATTTAATTGGTTTAAAGATTTCAAATCATTGGTGGAGAACTCTATAGGGAAGAAGATAAAGAAGTTGCGGTCAGATAACGGTGGAGAATATATCGATAAAGACTTCACAAATTTTTGTGCACAGGAAGGCATCAAGAGATAATGGACAACTCCATATAATACAGAGCAAAATGGAGTTGCAGAACGGAAGAATCGGACCATAATATAAGTTGCAAGGGAAATGTTGTACAACCAGGAGATGCCCAAATTCTTATGGGCAGAGACCTGCAACACAGCATTTTATATTCAGAACAAAGTTCCCAATAGAACTTTGGGGAAGGTTACTCTTAAGAGTGTGTTCACAGGCAGCAAGCCAGAAGTGAGCCACATCAGGATATTCGGTGGCATAGCATACTGCCACGTTCCAGATGAAAAGAAGAAGAAGCTAGATCAAACTACATAAAAGGGTTTTCTGATGGGCTATAGCGAGAATGAAAAGGCATACCGCATCTATATTCCAGAGAGCAGGAAAGTCGCGGTAATAAGGGATGTAAAATTCTTGGAGGAGAGAACCTTTAGGAAATCTCGAGAGATGGCCACAGATACGCAGATTGAGGAAGATCCACTGGTATAGCCTTAACGACCTATGGAGGAGAGTTCCAGTGCCTCTCCAAGGCACAATATTTTTGAGGGAATCTCCTCTGACGAAGAATAGGAGGAAGAACAGGTGAGACCACCCACCACTGATGGGAGATCGAGCAGAGAACTCCAACATATTCTTAGGGATGTAGAAGGATTTGTTGGAGCCCCTAGAGAAGGAAAGAGGATAAGGAAACAACCTGACAGATATCAGGCATTGGTGGCTCAAGTTGGTGAGCCTTCTACCTTTAGGGAAGCAGCTGAGCATCAGGTATGGTTGGATTCCATGGTGGAAGAGTATAGCTTCATCATGAAAAATAATGTCTGGGAAGTAGTCCCTAGACCACAAGATAGATCTATTGTAGGATCCACATGGATCTACAAGATCAAATATGATGCAGATGGCAACATAGATAAATTCAAGGCAATATTTGTAGCAAAGGGGTATGCCCAAAAGGAAGGCATTGATTATAAAGAAATTTTTTCTCCAGTAGCGCGATACACTTCTATCAGATCCTTCATCTCTCTGGCAGCACAGATGGGATGGGAGATTCACCAGATGGATGTCAATATTGCATTCTTGAACTAGGTGATAAAGGAAGAAGTGTACATAGAGCAACCAGAGAGCTTCAAGACACATGAGCAAAAGACTCATGTTTCCAAACTTAATAAAGCCTTGTATGGCTTAAAACAAGCCCCCAGGGCATGGTATGGTCGGATTGATGGCTACTTGCAGAAGATGGGGTTCATCAAGAGTGACATAGATCCCAATTTATACTACTTAAGAGTAGGAGATGAGCTTTGCATTCTTGTTCTTTATGTGGATGATAGGGTCATCCAAGCTCATAAAATACTGCAAGGATAATCTAGCAATAGAATTTGACATGAGGGATCTGGTGCAGATGCACTATTTTCTTGGTTTAGAAGTTTGGTAGCAGAAAGGGGAAAACTTTCTAGGACAAGGAAGATACATGACAGAAATTATGAATAGATTTCATATGGAATACTATAGACCCATGGCCACACCAATTATTACTAAATAGAAGAATATAGACACATCATAGGATGATGAGGCTGATCCCACATTGTACAGACAGCTCATTGGATCATTGATGTATCTGGTCAACACGAGACCATACATATGTTATGTAGTGAATACCCTCAATCAGTTCATGGTGGAACCAAGGAGGGCTCACTGGGCAGCAGCCAAACATATTCTCAAATACTTGAGAGGGAAATTCAAGTATGGGCTGAAGTACACCAGGGGTAACGAGATCCAGTTGAGTGGGTTCACGAATGCAGATTGGTCTGGAATCACAGTAGATCAGAAAAGTACCAGTGGGTACTATTTAAGTCTCGGATCAGGAATTACCTCCTGGTGCAATAGGAAACAAAAATCTGTATCACTGATCTCAGTCGAGGCAGAGTACATGGCAGAAATCATAGCTTCGTGTGAGGCCATATGGCTCCACATATTTCTCTTGAACCTACTCAAGAAGCGAATAGAAACGACCGATATTATGTGTGATAGTCAGAGCTGCATTAAGCTCTCTGAAAATCTTGTGTTTCATGATCAGTCGAAGTACATTGAAATTTGGTGTCACTATATCAGGGACTATGTCCAGAGGGGAGAAATACAGTTGAGATACACTCCTACAGGAGAACAGGTGGTAGATATCCTCACAAATTTTCTAAGTAAGATCAAGTTCACTTACTTCAGAGAGAAGATGGGGATGGTCGAGAACCCCTTCAACTAGAGGAAACGGTGGTCTTCAGAAGAAGAGGGAGTTGCAGTACGAATGCTGCAGTGGCAGGGCAGTAGTACAGGAAGTAGCAACGCAGAGATGAGGGGCAACAGCCATGATTTGAAAGGATTGTATTAGTTCTGTTGTGCTAAGTGTCCTTTTAGTTAAATAAACATGTACAAATTGTCTCCATAAATTTGCTTAAGGTATGAGAGCTTTAACCATGAAAATTATATGAATTAGTGAAATTCAAGCATGTAAATAAGCCTTAAAAACATTGAACAACAATGCATAATAGAGAAAAACATTCACACATAAGTTTTACATAGTAGGCATGATTAAGCAGTTCACCCCTCCTGGGCTTCATCTGTTGGTCCAACTCCTAATGGCATGTCCCTCTTTGTCATTATGCTCAAAATTTTAAATTACATATGTTTACAGGCCTCTAATGGTTTTTTTCTCTGCACCAATGGCTCCAGAATGCTCAAATTAGTCTAGGTAGACTCTTGTTTCACCAAAATTGCTCGAAAATTGACCTCTCTATGCCTTTTTCCCATTGTCAGCTAGAAAATCTCCACTAACTGTGGAGAACTACAGTTAACTGTCACTAAATTTAATTAAAACCCTAAAAATAGGGTGCCTCTAACTTTTCCACCAGTCGAAAACTGTTTGGTGTAAATGCTGGTGGTTAGGCGCATGTGACAGGTCAGTTCTTAAAACTCCGCCTTAACCATTTGATAATTGTTAGTCCGCATTTAACAACATGAGTTGGAAACTAGAGTGGGCGGGGTTCCAAAAAACATGCCATAACATGCCATAACCCCGCCATGTGACCAATTCAACACAACCAATTGGAAGTTACGTTTGATGTCGGGTTTAAACATATGTTGCCACGGTTTTAACATGTGACCGTTATATTTTTTTTTGTCAGAGTTTTCATTGGAGGTTACCACCGCATTAAACTCTTAACCATTACCAAACTCTGCATGTGATCATTGTCGTTGAGCTACATTTGTTGTTGTGATCAAGGTAGAGGCCTAAGGTTCTTGGTGCAAGGGCGTATGGAGGGCGGGTTGGCCCTACGGGGCTGGCCTCCCCAAACCCTCGAATGCAAAACCATTAATCTATAACATTAAATTCGTTGTTTATAATGTTAAGAACTTTCATGTAGGCAAACTGGTAGCACATGGGCTTGGTGGATGGGAGGTCTGGTGGTTGACTCCCTCGAACTCCATAAAACTTTTACGATCAAAATATGAGGACACATGGCGGCCTACGGGCTTGCCACATGTCGCTCAATCATTGGTTAATCCAAAAACCAACAAATGGTCCAGATTGAACCAGACCACAAACATCCAATGACTCACAATGTGCCACATGGCGCCATCCCATTGGCTCTGAAGAAAAATAGAATATTCCAAGTATATGCCTATTGATTGTACCTGCATGTTGACTGGGCATCTAATTAACAAAATTTTATTGTTTGGGAAAATGAACAAAATGTGATATCTTCCTCATGCGACATCATTTTTCCAAACCGTTCACGGCCCCGGAATCGCAACGACGAGACCTTTCCGGTTGCTGAGGTTCGGACATGTTTCGAGCACTTTAATTTTTTAGCATAAGACTTGATCTCCTATTCAAGCCAGGACATCATTAGCACAACAGATGATGTAGAATCGGAGCAGTACAGCAGTATCTTGCTTAAACACTTTCCTCGCTAAGAGGGAGTGTTGATTTCTATAGCATCGAAAAGTGTCTAAGTCTCATTTTTGGTAAAGAGGCTTAGACATCAGTTATCCAAAGAACGCAGAAATCGTTTGTGGAACTTCCACTCGGATATGAATTTATTAAAATAATTAATTATTTTAATGCAGATCCTAAGTATAAACTTAGGGAAATTAAATAATTAAAGGGTATTAATAGAGCAGAGTGTGAATCTTCTAGAAGACGAAGATCAAGTCATATTTTAATTTGAGCCATTGATTAATTATATTATCTTGGTCGTTGATTCATCAACGAGAATACTATAAGAAGATACTTGAGGACCATTTGGAAATAAAGACGGGGGATACTCTCGGTACCCAAAGGAAATCAATTCTGAAGCAAGAGAATTCGATTTTAGTGGATGAGTTTGTAGAGGCTGGGTTGCAGAAGCAAAAGGAGGAGGGAGGAGTCAGTTACCAGGAAGCACAAGTTAGGAGGGTGAAGGGAAGGGTGAGCTGATCAACAACAAGAGCCCCTCCATGCAAAATCACGCAGTCCAGAGAGGGACTGCGCAGATCATTCATGCTAGATGACGTAGAAGGTGAAGGAGATCACCCCGAGGGTCCGAAATTTGTCTGGAATGTCTAGAAAATTCAGCCAGGTGTTTGCTATTTTTTCTCTGCTCATAAGACTCCTGTAAATGTAATTTCCATTTCTGAAGATAAATATAAAACCCTCATCTGTTGCACCGGTTTTCCCACATTGGGTTTTTCTGAGACAATTGTCCAAAAACATCTGTGTTCATGTGGTTATTTCTATTGTGCTACTGGTGTAAATTATCTTTCTGTTCTTATGCTCTTAATGATAGTGAAGATCTACAAATGTGTTTATTTCAGATTTTACTGAAGCATATGTAAATAACTTATCTCATAAGTCGGAGAAATAAAACAAGTATTACAGATATATTTTCCTCTTGAAAATTTCACACACACATCATTGGCATTGTGCTCAATTGTATACATAACTACAAGATTTTTGGGTTCTCTTCTCTTTGGAGATCAGGCTATGGTTGATGTCCTGGCTAATTTTGACACCAACTTGGGAGTTCCTTACAGTGTTGTATTGAATGAAATTACTTGTGTGAAATATGTTATACATCTAATGTCGACCTTTCCCCTCAATTTTTTGGCCCTGAATGTTGTACAAATATAGCATTAATATTTTGATCTCATGCTAGCCTCAAGAGCATCAGAAATAGGAATGGACCTAATGTCAACTTATATGGTTGAGATGGCATGTGGGTGTCTTGATAGACTCAATGCAAAGGGTTATGTGATAATTTCCAAAGATAAGCCACCAGATCGCTACCAAATCGATCGACAAGAAATCTCAAGGTTCAATACAAGGTATCTCTATCCTCGATCCCTCATTCATTGTGGTTATGAGCCAACCACACAAAACCATTTTCCAACGAATTCCATTTTCTTGGCCACACACTATCCACCTCATAGTTGGCCCACCAAAATTATAGGTATCTCTATCCTCGACTCTTCATTCATCATGGTTATGGGTAAATCACACAAAAACCTTGTCCTTGAAATCCATTTGCTTGGCCACACACTATCAATATCACAGTTGGCTCATAAGAATTACAAGTTATCTCTATCCTTGGATCGTCATGCATCATGGCTATGGGTCATCCACAAACCCTTGAATATGGGTCACCCACAAACCCTTGGTTATGGGTCAACCATGCAAAACCCTTGTCTTCAACAACACATGGTCATCCACAACTCATCTTCAACAAATGCTTCTCTAGAGGGAACTTCACGCAATGGGGACCATTACTTCCTAAGGGGGGAGGAATGATCCAAATGAAATTTTACCCATGGTAATGTAACTAAAGGCCATAAATAAGTCACCTATGGTATTATCCACACATGTTATTTTCCCACCCATATTTTTTACCCATTGTAATGTAACTAAAAAGGGCTATAAATAAGTATTCTCACTTTTTAAGAGGATAGATTCATCCACTTAATGTAGCTTGACCAATTTTCTTTTTAATAAAATGTTTCTTTGAGTGTTTTATGTGTTTCTTTTATCCCTCTCTGCATTCAAGTTTTCACATCTTGGGGGGCCTCCCCACCAAGATTCGGATCAATTGTAAAGTATATGTTTGGGTATATAACACTAAGGAAGGTGCTCCTCTAAGGGGTGGGGTCTGTAATGGCCCTTTTTATCACCCTTAATGTAAATATTAGTATATAAATTGATCACATAAATTGATGTAAATTATAAATGATGATTAGACTAAGAGTGGACATGGGTTCAGAGTCTGTGGAGGATAAACTACTTGGGAATTGCTTGGGGGAATATTTAAGCTCAGAAGATTGCATTTATTGGCCACCTTTATCCATGATGAATTAAAGGAAAAGTTACAAGCATTAAAACTAACATATGGGCACCTGAGAAAAGGATGATCCAATCTTATGGGACATGTTGGCCTTAGTCAACATGCAAAAAAACAAACAAATGAGGAAAAATGGATTCAAACATTATTCATAGAGGACATGTAGAGTGATAAGAGCAAGTGCAAGCTTGCTCAGGAATGCACGAGAAGACCCAAGCATGACAGTTGTATTACACCAAGAAGGATTGTGCATTAGTAGTGAGTGTGAATCATTGGAAGAAGATTAGTGTAATCTCAAGTGTGGAAGCTATTTGAATGACATTCGAGAAAGACGAAGTTGTGTGGTCAAGAAGGTAGAGCCAAAATGGACTTTGGACTCCCGGTTAGCAGGTGGAGACACTCAATACTTTGGGAATTCTCTTGGTGTTTTCAAAGGTGGAGACCCTGAAAGTGGACTGTGGATTCCTGTGAAATCTATCGAGTGGAGGCACTGTGTGCTTTATATTCCTGTCACATTGTAGGTGGAGGCATTGTGGGCTCTTGATTCCTATAGTGTAATTTGGGTGGAGATACCATGGGCTTTGGATTCTTATAGTGATTTTTGGGTGGAGTATTGTGTGTTCTATATTCCTTGAAGTGTTGTTTGGGTGGATAAATTTTTCTCTCTGGACCCCTGTGTGTCAAGTGGAGGCACTGTGTGCTTTAAATTCCCATGTGTTGTGACTTAACTGGTGTGAATTTCCCTTGCGCACTTTACTCCTTAGGATTTGAATTTGGATCGAGGGCGGTTAACTACAAGAAGTGATATAAGTGAATTTGACCTATGGTTGTGATTTGAATATAGGAAAACTTGTTATTGATATGCAAGCTCCCTCATCAGTATTAAAAATGTTTTTAAGGATCATCTCATTTTACCATTTGTGAAGGGGTTATATTGTCAAGTTTCATGTGTTTTTTAGGATCAAATTATGAGTTAATTAACAATTAAAAACACATGTACAGCAATTTAAATGCAGTAAAATAACTCACAGCAATCACATAACACAATGGATGATGATGGAGTTCACCCCTTCTGGGCTACATCTCCATAGACCTGCTTTAAATAGCTAGGCCCTCTTGGGATTATGAGTCAAAAGTATGATTACAAGCATATGTGATGCTCCAATGGTTTTTCTAACTGTTCCATTTGCTTCATAAGACATGAAAACCCAAAAATGACTATCCAATCTCTAAATGGTTACCAAATCCTCTAGGCTTGACCTCCAACACCAATGTCCATGGGCTTGTTTAATCTCCAAAGTGACAAAATCACCTTCATATGTGCTCCAACGCCTATATAAACTATACCACTATGTTCAGAGCATCAAATACATCAAAAATTGACTATTCACTCACTGAAATTGGCCTTCAGCTGATCTGGGCATGGCCTTCCCTCTAAGTGGCCCTAGGCTTCAAAATTCTTCAACGTGCCAAAAACCCCTGTAGATGAGCTCCATTGCCTCTGCAAGTTGTTCCAATGGATTTAAAGCATGCCATTCTGGTAAGAATGATTATCTTTGAGAAAAAAATTGGTTAAAAATTTACCAAGACAGGTCTCATTAAATTTTTCCCTAGATTCTGCCTCTAAATCTGGAAAACTGCCAATTAGCTCCACCAAATCTGGAAGTGGCGCCGGATTTGGATATTCCTTCAAAATTTCTGTCATCTTTAAATGAAGAATAATTAATGCTAACTGCACTCAATTAATGTTAACTGTGCACTAATTTGAAATTAGTGGATGCCCTTTCATGAGGTCATATGGAGCGCGGTCATGTAGAGGAGGGTTGGCCCACTCCTCTCCTCTACCCTCGGATCCGCATCAGCATTTAAATATAAATATGTGCCTTCCATTTTCAAATCTGATTGTTGTGGCTCATTGGTAGATAGTTATAGTGTTGGGAAAAGTCACAGAATTGAACCTTGACCTCGACCTCAACCTCGACCTCGACCTCGACCCTCCATACACAATTGTGCAAACTTAAACATGTGTTATTCATACTTCGGTTACGTAATGTAAAACCTCCACCATAATGGTTTACACTATGATTAAAAAACCATTTTAACATATGCCACCAACGTATTAGGTATTCGAATCTCCACCAAACATTTAAATAATTAAATGCCACCATGTGTTTTAATAACTTTGGAAGATTATATTAAAATGCACTCCACCATTCAAATTTTGAACCATTAAATGGATTTCGGGTTTTAATAATATTTGAAATTTAATTAATTATCAAAGTTGGAAAATTAATTAATATATATAAATATAATAATATAATATAAAATATGATTTAAAATATATATATATATATATATATATATAATAATTTGAGCACATAAAAAATTTCATGAACCCAAACTCAATATTGAAGGATATTGGGTGATTTTTACCTTCACAATTCAAACCAGCGAATCCAATTGTGCCACTTGTCATAGTCCCATTGGATAAAAACTAAAGAAGATTCTCTTCATGCTGACTAGACTACCATGTCATCAGTTGTACCTATTCTGCAATATTTATTTTTTAAATTTGCATGTTCTAAACAGCGATCAACAGACCATAACTCCTTCATCCGAACTCAGTTTTCAATAAAACGGGTTGTGTTGGATTCCTTGTGACAGGTCGGTCGCTTTGATTCTAGTTTGGTGCAATTCTGAGTACTTTCATTTTTGAGCTAATTTTCTCCCTTGATCTAGATTCTAATCAGGTTGGGAGGAGGGTTGAAGTTTCTCTCTCATTTTCGAGTCATCAAACTACTAAGATAAGTTTCTTGCTTGTATATTTGTGCAAGTTGGTGCAATATGAATGATGATTAATTTTATTACATGATAATGAGTGTATCAACACTATCAATGCGGAATATGAATTCTTGTTTATTGTAATGTGATGATTCTCATTGGTGTAAGGGACTTGTACGTCCCTATGATACTGATATACTCTTGAATGGCAGAGTTACTTACATGCTTATGTTTGATTTTTTGACATGACCAACTCACCGTGGTTTTGTATGATTTCCATTAAATGATATGTGTGAATATTTTGAACAATTGTTGTGTAAATATTACTGAAGGCTTGAGGTCAATATTGTGTACGGTTGTTTAATAAACCCTGTTAAATTGGTGTGGTGTGTGTAAATCCATGGGTTGTATGCCATAATGTAAAAGGAGTCTTTGTATCTTAGAACTAATGAACTCTATTGTTAAAGTGCTACATATGGCATATTAAGATATTGTGTGGATTTCTGTTGTGTGTGATGGCTTGTTGCCTTTTTTTTTCTGGTTATGGTCCAATACTTGAATGTTGCATTACATGTGCTACAAATGGCTATATAGAGTCTTAAGTCCTTGATACTTCAAGCATGGGTTTGCAAATAACGTGCTTGTATTCAGACAGAATGGGCCTTGATAATTTATTAAGGAAGAATCGTAAAACTACGAAGGCACGGAGATAACGAGAGCATAATATAAGAAATTTCCCATTCCTTAATGAGGAATCCATGTCATGCCACACCATGGTTTCCATAAGGTCCCAGTGGGAGTTCGCATGGTTGATAGAAGGCGCAAAAGAAAAAATTTCCCATCACCTGCCACTGATTTTGTCATCACGTCATGAAGGTGTGACAGTGGATTCTTCCTAGTTGGGTGCATTGTTGTTGTTGATGGAGGGCGTGACATGAAACCCTATTCATCCTTAACATGAAATAATCGCTCATCACAGATATTTGGGACACTTGACCTAATATGAGGTGGTAGATGCCACATGGGATACACATGACATGTACAAGTGACATGGAAATATTGTTGATGTGGCATGATGAGGTGGTGGATGCCATGTGGGATACACATGACATGTATGAGTGGCATGGCAAGATTGCTATCATAGAATGTTGAAAGTGTGACACATGGCATGTAGATATGGCCCTTTGGACGGCCAAGTGGTCAGTTTTTGTGTGACATGTGGCACCCTTAGTGGACACCACATGGAAAGATGATGTCACCCTGAAATCCACATAACGTCAACATGACACAGTAGGAGCATGTAACATGGAGGAAAGGCTGATATGGCACCTAGGTGACACGTGGTAAAGGTTTATGGTACCACCTAGCTTGGGGTTGGCATGTGGTACTGACATGGTAATACATGTGGTTGGGGGCCACGTCACCATGCAGCTCGAGACTACATAGGTATTTTGGAGTGCATTTCAAAGGTTGCACGTGGGTTGACAAAATCTGCAGAGGAGAAGGAAGTTGCAAGATGGATATTACCCATGTTACCTAACGGAGATATTCACTTCGTGCCACAGATGTTTGGAGTAGAAATCCCTTTTGAGTGTGGCGCGATAGTGTGATGGCACTGTGGTACTATGATGTGGAAAGAACCATTTTGGGCCTCGGTTGAAGTGCAAGTGCCACACGGGTGCCACATGGTTGATCCTTGTTGATGTGGTAAGGTTAAGGGGCCCAAACTTTAAATGGGCATAACATTCAATCCAAAGGTCAGATTTTGGAAAATTTATATTCTCAAAAATCTCTCAATGAGCTGAACGCGATGGAATTATCCAAAGTGAGTTCCAAACACTATGGAGAAAGAATAAATTTTGTAACCCCACCTTCATAATGAGACCATATAGGTTGGGTTAATACAAAGGTAACACCTCCCATTGAACCAGGATTAGTCCAGGGGGTGGGAGGGAGCATTACAGTCTATTATAGAAGTCAACAAGGTGAAGAAGCACTTGTAGCAGTTGTTGGAACAAGTTATCATTCGACCAAGTACCTCACCATGTGGGTCATCCATCATAATTGTGCCAAAAAAAGATGGGACTTGGTGGATGTCTATTGATTATAGGGTATTAAACAAAATTACACGTAAGAACAAGCATTATCTGCCTCGGATAGATGAATTTTTGGACTAGTTACAACAAGAAAAATACTTCACCGAGCTGGACTTAAAGTCAGGATATCACTAGGTCTAAGTCCACGAAGAAGATATCTAGAAAATTGCAGGGAATTTTTGTGTAGGGAAGATAGTGGCCAACTTACAAAGGAAGATATCTAGAAAATTGCAAGGCAGTTTGGTGTAGGGAATATAGTGGCCAACTTACAGAGGTATGTGTGTTATCTGTAGAAATTAGCTGAATAAATCACTTATTCACTGAAGATTAACCTGGTCATATATCAATTTCGAATTGCATACATAACACATAACCTTCTTCTACAATTAATTGTCACATGCGGAAATAATAGAAGCAATCTCACATCAAATCAATCACACATTAACTCAGTATGTATGGGGAAAGCCTATAGCTGAAAACCCCGCACCTATTGTGTATATTATAATGGAGAAATCATGTAACTAAACAAGTACAATACCCTCACAAGTACTCAAGATTTCTCATGAAGTTACCACAACTGACTTCGGCGAACAAGTCTCAGGTTCAAAACACACCACTAACTGCCTTGCCTCTATTGCGCAATCATGGCCTGTATATGAAGAGGTTCAAGGTTCGAATCCCCTTGCCTTGATTGCGTAATTTTCATGGACAATTCCTCCAAGTGTAATGAAAATCTCATGCAAAACAAATCTACCAACCGATAGCTTTACTCACCCTTTCATCTACCTCTTCCACTGGTCTCCACTGAACTGATCATGCACTGTAGTGAACTGAAGTGTTCTTGAGTTGACTAATGAGTTAATATTTAGTAAATTAAATATTATTTAATTTACTCCACTCATATCTAGTTGATAAGTTAGTTAACTAATCCCAACTAGTTCAACTAAAACAAACAGAACACAACTCCACTATCTGTCCCGTTAACTCCTCCAAAACTCCTGCCACTGAAGTCTAACCGAAGCCAACCATGCAAGATGCCATCAAACCCTAGGAACCACGTGATTCCTTGTGTCAGTTGCATGAGCCACCTCCATGACTCAAACTGAAGTGCGCCAAGAGAGTAAACTGCTGTTTATAATCAAAATATTATTAAGGGTAAATAATATTTGACTTCCATATTTTTAGGAGATCAGTCTAAAAATAGCCTGGGTCCTAAAAATTAGGGTCTCATCTATTTTTATCGACATGTCGCATACTCCAAGAATCTCCAAGTAGAATTCCCAAATTATGCTCCGTATGTCTAAAAATAGACATAGTCTAAAAATAGACTTTGCGCCAGAATTTGCCTGCGGGCCCACTTAGTGAAGGCGACTTCATTTCACTAAGCTCCATCATCTTGCCGCATTCTCAACACTCCCTCTCAGCAAGATATGGATTATCTGCAATCCCTATCCTGCCTCTGTGGAATTCGAACTTGCTCCTGGTGAGCGCCTTCGTCAGGATGTCGGCATCCTGATCCTCCGTGGGAACATATGAAAGCATCATGATTCTCCGCTGAACACAATCTCTGATGTGATGATACCGATGCCTGAAGCAGTGCTGCCTCAACTCATCCTCCTGTCTGTACCATGAACCATATCCCGATGTGCCTCTGATATAGCGCAATACATGCTTGCCCGCCTTCCAAAAGAGCTTGGTAGGCTTAACCATAGCTTTCGAAAGCTGGTTAACTGCATAGCATATATCGGGTCGAGTATTGACCAAATACATCAACGACCCCACCAACTGTCGATAGACAGTGGCATCCACTACCTCCTCCGAAGTAGCATCTCCCTTCCTCCATCCTCCAGGAAGAGGGGTATCAACAAGCTTGCAGCCCTGCATGTTGAACCTCTCTAGAATCTCCCGGGCATACTTGCCCTGAGAAACAAACAGTCCTCCACTGCGCTGCCAAATCTCCAATCCCAGGAAATAATGAAGTATGCCCAGGTCCTTCATCTCAAACTCTCGTGCAAGATCCTCCTTGCATGAAAGTATCAACCGCTCGTCGCCAGTCAAAATCAGATCATCTACATACAGTACGATGATCAACAGCTTCCCCTCCACCACAATCTGGTACAGGTTTGGATCCGCCTCACACTTGGAGAATCCAAGCCCGGTGAAGTAGCTGTCTATCCGAGTGTACCAAGCACGAGGTGCTTGCTTCAGCCCATACAGTGCTCTCTTGAGTCGGCACACATGCGACTCACTGCCGAAGATCTCAAAACCTTCAGGCTGCTCTATGTACACCTCTTCCTCAATAACTCCATTGAGGAACGCAGTCTTCACATCCATCTGATGAATGTGCCACCCCATCTGCGCCGAGAGAGCAAGGATCGTCCGTATGGAAGAGTACCTTGCGACAGGTGCAAAAGTCTCCTCATAGTCAATCCCCTCGATCTGTGAGAAGCCACGGGCGACAAATCTCGCCTTGTACTTCTCCACACTCCCGTCAGCCGCCTGCTTCACCTTGTAGATCCATCGCGAACCTACAACTGATTTCCCAACCGGTCTTGGGACAATCTCCCATGCACTGTTCCCGATGATCGAATCATATTCTTCGATCATGGCATCAACCCATGCGGGTTCCTCCACAGCTTCCTCAAAAGAGGATGGCTCTGTCACAACACATTGACTCATAAGAGCCATGTATCCAGTGTACCGATCCGGTGACTGTCTCTGTCTGCGCTGTGCCGTAGGTGGTCCTACAACCTTCTCTGCATCCCGAGCCAGTCGCTCAGCTTCTGTAGTGCGCATGCGCCCTCTGATGGTTGGCGCTGCCTGGGTGGTTTCTTCCACCTCCCGAACCTCCTCTTGTGGCTGATCCACATCCGGAAGCTCCTCCTTAGGAACTAACAGCTCCTCATCTGCATGCAAGTGTAGCTCCCTCTCAAGCGAACACTGCATGGCTTTCTCCTCCTGAAATTTTATATCCCGTCGCACAACAGTCTTGCGACTGTCTGGCACATACACTCGATAGTTATGAGGTGTATCATTGTACCCCACAAATATTCCAACTTCAGCAGTTGGATCCAGCTTCCTTCTTGCATCCTTCGTCACATGCATGTAGACAGGAGATCCGAAAATCCGCAAATGGGAAATATCAGGCCTCTTGCCAGAATAAGCCTCCTCTGGTGTACCCATGCCAAGAACCTTGTGAGGACAACGGTTCTGCACATACACTGCTGTATTGCATGCCTCAGCCCACAAGTGAAGGGGTAGGCCCTGATCATGCAACATCGCCCGTGAAGCACCCACGATCGTTCTGTTCTTCCGCTCAGCCACCCCGTTCTGCTGTGGGTTATGGGGTGCGATGAGCTCTCTCCGAATCCCTTCTGCGCTGCAGAACTCCTTGAATTCAGCCGAGATGAATTCACCACCGTTATCACTCCTGAGAGCAATCACCTTCTTCCCCGACTCCTTCTCGACCAGTGCTTTAAACTCACATAACTTCGCGAATGTATCGCTCTTCTTCGACATGAAGAAGATCCAGCACTTTCGAGAGAAATCATCAACAAAGATCACATAATACTTGTGCTTTGCTGTCGAAGCAACCGAGAGAAAGGACCACACACGTCTGTGTGACCTCTCTCAAGGATCGTCGTGGCGCGACTATCCTTCTCGTGAAAGGTGGCTTTCACATACTTCCCTAAAGTACACCCCTTGCACTGATCTGACTGCGCAAGGGTGCCCTTAGGAAGTCCAGTAGAAATCTGCTGCAGAATCTTCAAAGCTCCATGGTGAAGATGGCCCAATCTCCTGTGCCATAGTTCGCTCTCATCATCCCGGCTCACCACATCTCCAGCCTTGCATGCCATAGCTGCGCAGTCATCTACCTGCAACTGATAAAGGTTCTGAGTTCGAACCCCTATCTTCCGGGTCTCTCCAAGAGGTCTTATCACATAAGCAGAGTGCTTTTCCTTCACACCACATCATAACCCTCATCCTCCAAAGACGCACAACCTAGGTTCTTCTTCAACTAGAAAAGTATGCATGACATCCTTTAAGCATTAGGGTTTATCAGACTCTAAATTATAATAAGGGCAATTCCGATACTCACGCATCAGATCTATCGTCATCGCCCATCTCGATGTGCATACCCAAATCCTTGTCCTCCAGATCTGAGAACAACTCCCGATCTCCCGTCATATGAAATGACGCACCGCTGTCCAAGAACCATACCGATCCCAGCGCACTTGAAACCAAGCATGCAATCAGTGAAAAGTCAAGCTCGAACTGTGAAGCCAAAGCTTCTCCATCTGCAGATATTCCCCCTTGCTTGTTCTTCTTCTTCTTTGGACAATTGGTGGCATAATGTCCGTGATCATGGCAGTGAAAACACTTCACTTTCGCCATATCCTGCTTCTTGCCCTTTGCACCAGAATGAGAGGTTTTCTTACCCTTCCCTTTCTTAGCTTTGGACACCAGAGCGCAGTTTTCTTCATCAGCTCCCTTTGATGAAGATCCATCTCGAGTAGTCCTCCTTATCTCCTCCCGCATGAGATCCGCCCAAAGGCGCTCCCATCCCGGCAGCTTCTCCCGACCATTGACACTATCTTGATATGAGTGCCAAGCCTTCGGAAGACCAAGGAGAGCCAGGTCGACCATATCCTCTTCATCGACAGTAACTCCCACACTTCCCAGTTCATCTCTGCATTGAGTGAACTTCGTGAGGTATTTAGCGATACCGTCGCCCTTCTCCATCTTGATGTTCCTGAGCTTGTCTTTGAGCGCCAGCTTCCTTTGGTCACTCTTACTCTGGAATAGATCCGTCAAAGCTTTCCACATTAAATGTGGAGTAGCCTTTCCATGCAGGCTGGATACAATATGATCCTTGACGCCCTCCAACAGGATCCTTCGACATTTCGCGATCTTCTTTTGCCATGCATCGACCGAGCTGCATCAGTGGGCTTTGGGACATCCGCATCCACGAACTCCTTCAGACCATTATCTTCCAACACTGCTTCCATTCGATCTTTCCATGCAACATAGTTCGAACCGCCTTCAAGAGCATATTCGAGTCGCAAACCATTGAAAGAAGACATCTTTCAACACCGGCACCAAGAAGAACAACCTTCTGCAAAATTCGAATTCCAAACTCCAAGCTCTATCGCTTCCGATCTATACTTGAAAAACAAATTATTTCCAAATCAGAGATTGACTGCAAAGGGCATTCACCAGATCTTTCACCTTACAAAGAAGGATGAATATTCCGGAGGCTACCTGGCCCGCATGCAGACTCTGTCCGAGGAAATAAGTTTGCAATCACCGTAATAGATCTCGACAATTAATCTCGCTCCGATACCATGTAGAAATTAGCCGAATAAATCACTTATTCACTGAAGATTAACCTGGTCATATATCAATTTCGAATTGCATACATAACACATAACCTTCTTCTACAATTAATTGTCACATGCGGAAATAACAAAAGCAATCTCACATCAAATCAATCACACATTAACTCAGTATGTATGGGGAAAGCCTATAGCTGAAAACCCCGCAGCTATTGTGTATATTATAATGGAGAAATCAAGTAACCAAACAAGTAAAATACTCCTCACAAGTACTCAGTACTCTCTCATGAAGTTACTCACAATCTAGCTTGGTTTTGAACAAGTCTCGGGTTCAAAACACACCACTAACTGCCTTGCCTCTATTGCGCAATCATGGCCTGTATATGAAGAGGCTCAAGGTTCGAATCCCCTTGCCTTGACTGCGCAATTGTCATGGACAATTCCTCCAAGTGTAATGCAAATCTCATGCAAAACAAATCTACCAACTGATAGCTTTACTCACCCTTTCATCTACCTCTTCCACTGGTCTCCACTGAACTGATCATGCACTGTAGTGAACTCAAGTGTTCTTGAGTTGACTAATGAGTTAATATTTAGTAAATTAAATATTATTTAATTTACTCCACTCATATCTAGTTGATTAGTTAGTTAACTAATCCCAACTAGTTCAACTAAAACAAACAGAACACAACTCCACTATCTGTCCCGTTAACTCCTCCAAAACTCCCGCCACTGAAGTCTAACTGAAGCCAACCATGCAAGATGCCATCAAACCCTAGGAACCACGTGATTCCTTGTGTCAGTTGCATGAGTCACCTCCATGACTCAAACTGAAGTGCGCCAAGAGAGTAAACTGCTGTTTATAGTCAAAATATTATTAAGTGTAAATAATATTTGACTTCCATATTTTTAGGAGATCAGTCTAAAAATAGCCTGGGTCCTAAAAAATAGGGTCTCATCTATTTTTACCGACATGTCGCATCCATCAAGAATCTCCAAGTAGAATTCCCAAATTATGCTCCGTATGTCTAAAAAATAGACATAGTCTAAAAATAGACTTTGCGCCAGAATTTGCCTGCGGGCCCACTTAGTGAAGGCGACTTCATTTCACTAAGCTCCATCATCTTGCTGCATTCTCAACATTATCTGTGGATGCAAGATGTAGTTAGTTTCATAAGAGGATGGATGGCTTTTGTACCAACAAGACAAATAACAAGAAATGGGGTGTATACCATCCCTTACCTATACCCACTCATCCTTGGGAAAGAATTTCTATGAACATTTTGAGAGGTTTACCAACAAATAAGAAGGGACATGACTACATGTTTCTGGTAGTTAATAGTGTTAGCCACCTATAAATTTTTTGTCAAGCAAACAGGTGGTTAAATATTTTTCTGAGCCTTCAAGAGACACATTTCCAATGAAAATCTCTCATTTTTGAAGCCTTTGTGTGTCCTTTGCCTTTGAAAATATCTTCACTGATGTTTCCATCAGGAAATCCTCACTGTTTGTGAAAAAATTATACTCAGAAAGGCCTACATCTGCTCCCTTATCCCTGCAAATTTCCCCATTTTAACCCTTTTTTCCTTCTCAAAGTTTCCCCTTTAACCCCCCAAAATCCCTTCCTAAGTCTTCTAAACCATCTAATTCCCTTTGTGAACCATGTGAAATCCCTTTATTTGGTGGAAAAATCCCTTTTTCCCTTTACTGGAACCCTTCTCTAAGCCTTAAAAATCCTCTTTTTGGCTTAAAAAACACTTATTTTTCATTACAGGATTTAGCCCCTTTCTGCTAAGCCCCTAACCACTTCTCCTCCATGAAACCCAGTGCCAAGACCAGGCGCTAAGCCCTTTAGCGCTTATCGCATCGGAAGATTGGACGAGAGCGCGTTTTCTTTGTAAAATGAAAAGTTCCGATGCGAGATTTTGTTTGTTCTATTGGCCTGCTGTGCAATGTCCACCGTCGATCTATGAAGATCTGACAGTCTGCGCAAAGCTCACTGTGCACTCATAACATTCATTCGTTACCTTCCGATTACGATCTCCACCGTTGATCTTTAAAAAATCCAACGGCCATCGCACCGCCGCCCCAATCGCCAATCGCAAGTTTTAAAATGTGCCACTTTCCGTCTCCCTGATTGGTCGATCCCCGATTGGATCCTGGTTGTTGAATCCACAAGAACCAATGACCAGGATTTGATCTCACTCTACCACCGTATTCCCGGATTGGTCATCCCTGATCCAATCGCAATCGTCCATCCTAGTTGATCTGACGGTCCACCTTTCTCCCGCTCATTCATTTAGCCCTTTGGCCTTCGCCTCATCATTAAATCTCCGCCGTCCATCCCCATGGATCCAACGGCTCATATTCTTCCCACCACTCATCGGCTCCTCCGCCTTCACTGTCCCTCTTCATATCTTAGCCGTTCATTCCGTTGATTGAATGGCCCATGTTAAAACCACCATCGACTTGTCCCCACCTTACCGACCACGCACGTTCCCATATCGCGCTCCACCTCCCACTGTCAGATCTCACTGCCCCACATCCAACTACCAACATACATATCACGTTTTTTCTTCGTCCGAGCTTTAACAGTTTTAAATCGCGTGATATGGACGGTGTTATTTCACCACGTGTCAGGCAGCAGACCATATCGCGTGATTTTGGGCAAAATTCAAACCCATCCTTTTGCTGCGCGAATACAGTGGTTTTTCTTCTAAAAACCACTTCCCCACTTTTGTTCCCGAAAGCCTATCTAAAGATCCCGACCGTTGATCTGTATAGATCAACGGCCCTCATTCCATTGCGTCTTCATTCACATTATTTTCCATTGAACTTCACAGAGTTTCATCGGCTGATCTCCACCGTTGATCTCCTCCTAAGATCTAACGGTCCATATTCAATCGCCCTCTGCCCATGCCAGGTCCCACCATTCACGTTTGATTTCATTCATTTTATGTGTTTTTCTTTGTAATCCGCCCAAATGTAAAACTTTAGTGTTTACACTAAAGGTTTATTTATATTGCATAACCTTCTAGAGGCAACCTTCTCAGAAAATCCCCACCGTTGATCATCATTACTCCATCTAATCTAATGGCCCAGAAGCATTTCTTCATCAGGCCACCATCATATCAATTTTTCACCATTTCACAGAATTTTTCAGCCGTTTTCCACTACATCCACCGCATTCATCTCTGCTGTGTTTCCATCTCCTCAGCCCTCCACAGCATCCACCTCCACTCCCGCATGGATTTTCTTAACATGTTTGTGTGTTTTGCAGGGTTACAGGTGGTGGAAACCTCCATTGCTCGCAGTCACTATCATAGTGACACAGAGCGCAGATAAGGCCACTTTCCGAGCCAGGGGTTGCAAAGAAAATGCCTGGGAAGGTACTTTAACGAAATATTTCATTAAAGACCAGTGTTTAACTCTGTAAAACCATCCAACGCCATTAAAATTACATTTTCATAAACAGAGGCAGTCACAGAAGTGGCAAAGAGTATCAGTGATGAAGTAAAGAGGTTTTATGCCCATTATTGAAGATTTTAAGCCTTAATTCAATGTTTAAAGGGCAAGTGTACCATATTGAAGACTTTATGATTAACATAGAAGGCCTAATGAGGCCTAAAGCACAGAAAAAAATCTTATCAGTGTCTCACATCAGCAGAAGGTTCTTTCCCATGAAAGGACAAGTTCCCATACTGTTTTTATGCTACATCGAGTTCCTGAGAAGATCTACACCCTAACAGAAAGTCCTAATGCTACCAGAGCATTTGTTATGCAGTATGGCAGGCCTGAAAGTCATTTATTTTCCTTTTCTTATACCAGAGTACTGCAGCCGGAAAGTACATCAAAGAACATTCCTGGAGTTACTATCAGCCTGTCGAAGACCACTCTTTCATCCAAAGAGTACCGAAAATCAATGCATAGATATTAACACAGAATGGGCCTTGAGCCCTCTTCTCCTACCTCTGTTTTAATGTTTCATTAAAATTTCTATCTACCTCCTCTGCCTCTTTTTAGCTATAAAAATCATGAGGAAACACATTGTAAAGGTTGTTGATTGGATATCTGTGAATTGTAAGTTGTTTCTCTTGAGATACAGTTCTGTGTGTAAAGTTGTAAAATAGGCTGAGGAGATGATTTCAGACTGAATATCAAGTTGTTGGACAATGTTGTATATGACTAGTGTTGCTCTTTAATATGACAAGCACATTTCTTTGGATCCTGATTTAAAGCAACGGTGATGTGTTCTACCTTTGTCTCTGTTTTCCTTTTGTAATTCATTACATTTCATTTCTCTGGTAAGAATCAGAAATCTGGCTTAGGATATATCCTTGCATGGTACCCTAATGCTCCTACTCTTCTTATCTTTGATGTTTTCTACTGATTGTGCTATCTGAGGACTAATTCAAGATAATTTAACCAGTGTAGTAGTTGTTATTCACTGCTAACTGATGTATGAATTTATGAATATGTTCTTAGATGTTCTTGTATGGTTTTAATTGAAAGAATTGGGATACTGGGAGTTTAGAATGTTGATTCTGTCTCACTAGGGTATTTTTCAATCAATTGAACCTTTCTAAGTTCCTTTAATTTGAATGTCGAAGAATTGAAATTTCAAAGTCTTTCTCTGATCTCAGGCTTCACCTTTGTGCTTAAATCTTAAGTGTTTCTTGTTGTCTGAAGAGTTAACCTTTTAGGGGGTTGGGTCATAGGTTTTCAAGGCATGCCCTGTCCCTAGATCTACTTCCTAAGTGGTCACCTCGGAGGTTTCCTTGTCATTCACCTTCATTCCTTATCATTTCATACCATACTACCATCTTTAAAGATCCTCTGTTTTAGATGACTAGCCCAATTGAAAGCCTTGGATTTTGAATAGAAAGTAAACCCTTTTATGACTCCATTGCCCAATGGTCTCGAGTGTTCTCTGAATTATCCCTCCTTTGCCTAAATCCTTCTTTTCTCACCTTTGTCTTATATTGAACCCCTCTTTCATTTTTTCTAACAGCCAAACAAACAAACAAAACAAAACAAACAACCTTTGTGCCACACAACTAGCCTAATACCTTGACATTTGGACTTCAAAGATACATCACTTCTTTGCCCTTATAGAGAGATCCCTCTCTGGACCCAGGAAGGCTCGATCCTGAGGTCCCAAAGTGGTTTTGATGTTCTCTTATCTTTTGGTAGAGCAAAACCTGCCAAAACATAGGAACCCCAACAGACAGGTTCATCAAGATGTGTGTTTTCATGCCCTATAAAATACCATCAGCGAGAAATAAGTAATAATTTTGTTCTTTAGACAGGTTTGGGTGCACTTTGGAATCCCAAGTGTAAAAATTATATAGCTTATGTGTTATATGTCCAAGATTCTCCTGATCTCGCACTATTTTAACTTCATGCAAAATACAGAATCTATTCCACCATTGATCATTTGTGGAAATTAAATCAAGATTTCAATGCACACATGAAACAATAAAAATTCACACATGTTAACATAGTTGTTTAATGGGAAAGCCTGAAGCTGAAAACCCCAACTATCTGTATATAATATATGTCATAGATATCATGTAACAATCCTCATACAAATCTGATCATATCAAGCTCTCAGTACAATACAATCGCTACACACTAATCAGGCCCGATCTTGCAAATCCATGCACCGATCTTTGCCACCTGCTAGCCTGCCTCTACTGCACAATCCCTGCTAAAGAATGGCTCTGAATGAGTTCGAATTACTCCATCCTTTCTCATGCAATCCTCATTGGCATATCCACTAAGTGTTGGATGCAATCAATGCATCACTATAGTCACAACTGATAGTCTATCTTGCCCTTTCACCTATCTCCCCACTGGTCTCCACTGAAACTGCCATGCACTGTAGTTAACTGATGTATTGTTCAGTTGATTAATGAGTTATTATTTTTGAATTAATTAACTAATTAATTCGCTCCACTCTCACTATTGTATCAATTAGTTAGACTAGATACAACTAGCTCAACTGAGTCTAACTGAGTTAAACTAAATACAACTCCATAACTACTTCTTCCAACCAACTGTGTCATAAATATGCCACTTGAGTTCTAATTGAGTCCTCCATGAAATAGCTCCAGTAAACCCTTAGGAATAGTGTAATTCCTTCTGTCAACTGTTGTGCCACATCTGTGCACTGAACTGAAGTGCTCCAAGAGAATAAGTTGTTGTTTAGAGTCCAAATATTATTAAGAGCTAATAATATTCGACATATCTATTTTTAGACTGGCAGTCTAAAAATAGACTCTACCCAAAATGTCTAAAAATAGAAGTCCATCTATTTTTCCAACTTGACCAACCATCCACAAATAGCATATTGCAACTCATAGAATATGATCGACATGTCTAAAAATAGACTTTGCACCAAAAATAGCCTGCGGACCCACTTAGTGAAGGTGACTCTTTTCACTAAGCTCATAATCTTTTTGAATTTCAACACTCCCTCTCAACAAGATAGGGATTATCTACCACCCCGATCTTGTCTCTATGGTATTCAAATTTTCTCCTGGTGAGCGCCTTCATCAGAATATCTAAATCCTGATCCTCCATAGGAATGTAAGAAAGCAACATGATCTTCCGTTGCACAAAATCTCTGATATGATGGTACCGGATGTCAATATGTTTAGATCTATCATGAAATATTGGATTAATCGAGAGTTTAATGCAACTCTGATTATCACAATATATCACAGTAGGATCTAAATGAGAACGGAACAAACCGACCAGGATCTTCCTCATCCATATAGCCTCGCATGCAGCCAAACTTGCTGCCATGTACTCGGCCTCCGCTGAACTGAGTGCCATGGATATTTTTTTCCTGTTGTACCAAGAAAATGTTGTAGATATGATACTGAAAATCCCTCCAGATGTGCTCTTTCTGTCCGTTGGGCTTCCTGCCCAATCTGCATCCGTGAAGCCATGCAGCTTCACCTCATCCGATTGTCTGTACTACAATCCATACTCAGATGTGCCCCTAAGATACCTCGGGACATGCTTTCCTACCTTCCAAAAGAGCTTGGTAGGCTTAACCATCGCTTGTGAAAGCTATTTCACAGCATAGCATATGTCCGGTCATGTATTGACTAAATACATGAGCGAACCAACCAACTGTCGATAAACAGTGGCATCCACTACCTCTATCGATGTAGCATCCTCTTTCCTCCAACCACCAGGAAGAGAAGTGTCGATAGGCTTGCAGCCTTGCATGTGAAACTTCTCCAGTATCTCTCGGGCATACTTGCCTTGAGACACAAACAGTTCACCTTTTCGCTACCAAATTTCCAATCCCAGGAAATAATGAAGGAGGCCCAAGGCCTTCATCTCGAACTCCTTTGCAAGATCTGCCTTGCATGAGTGTATCAACAGTTCATCACCCGTTATTATTAAATCATCTACATAACGCACAATGATCAAAATCTTACCCTCCACCACAATCTGGTATAGGTTTGGATCCGCCTCACTCTTGGTGAAACCAAGGCCGGTGAAATAACTGTCTATCCATGTGTATTTAGCATGAGGTGCTTGTTTCAACCCATACAGCGCTCTTTTGAGCCTGCACACATGCGACTCGCTGTTGAAGATTTCAAATCCTTCAAGTTGCTCAATGTACACCTGCTCCTCAATGATTCCAATGAGGAACACAGTCTTCACATCCATCTGATGAATGTGCCAACACATCTGCGTTGAGAGAGCAAGGATGGTCCGTATGGAAGTATACCTTGCGATAGGTGCAAATGTTTCTTCTTAGTCAATCCCCTTGATTTGTGAGAAGCCCCGGGCAACAAATATTTCCTTATAATTCTCAACACTCCCATCAGCAGCTTGCTTCACTTTGTAGATCCACCTTGAACCTACCATTGATTTCCCTTCCGACCTTGGGACAATCTCCCATGCACTGTTTCTGACAATCGAATCATACTCTTCCACCATGGCATCTACCCATGTGGGATCCTCCACAGCTTCCTCGAAAGAGGATGGCTCCGTCATGATACACTTGCTCATCAGAGCCATTTGCTCATCAGAGCCATGTATCCAGTAAATCGGTCAGGTGACTGTCTCTGTCTGCGCTGTGATGTAGGAACTCCTACATTCTGCACTACATCAAGATTCAGTCGCGCAGCTTCTGTAGTGCGCTTCCGCCCTCTGATTTTTGGCGCTGCATGAATGGTTTCTTCCACTCCATGAACCTCCTCTTGTGGCTAATCCACATCTTGAGGCTCATCCTTAGGAACAAGTAGCTCCTCCTCTGCATGCAAGTGTAGCTCCCTCTCAAGTGACAACTTCATGGCTTTCTCCTCATGAAATTTGATATCCCGTCGCATGACAGTCATCCGACTGTCTGGAAAATACACACGATAATTGTGGCATGTTTCTGTGTACCCCACAAATATCCCAACCTCTGCGGTCAGCGCTAGCTTCTTCCTGGCATCCTTCGTCACATGAATGTAAACAGGTGAGCCAAAAATCTTCAAATGAGAAATATCAGGCTTCTTACCAGAAAACTCCTCTTCGGGTGTACTCATGCCAAGTACTCTATGAGGACAATGGTTTTGCACATAAACCGCAGTGTTGCATGCCTCAGCCCACAAGTGTATGGGAAGGCCCTAATCATGAAACATCACCCGTGCAACACCCACGACCGTTTTGTTCTTCCTCTCCGCGACCCCATTCTGCTGTGGGTTATGAGGTGCTATGATTTCTCTTCAAATTCCTTCTTTGCTACAAAAATCTTTGAATTCGCCAGATATGTATTCACCATCATTATCGCTCCTTAGAGTTTTCACTTGCTTCCCCGACTCGTTCTCAACCAGCGCCTTGAACTCACAGAACTTTGAGTATGTCTTGCTCTTCTTCTGCATGAAGAAGATCCAGCACTTACGAGAAAATTCATCAACAAATATCACATAATACCTATGCTTTTCTGTTGAAGCAACCGAGAAATGTCCACACACATCTGTGTGAATTCTCTCAAGGATCGTCGAAGCATGGCTATCCTTCTCATGAAAATTGGTCCTCACAAATTTTCCCAAATTACATCCCTTTCACTGATCTGACTATGCAAATGTACCTTTGGGAAGCTCGGTAGAAATCTGCTACAAAATTTTCAAAGCGCCATGGTGAATATGGCCCAATATTATGTGCCACAATTCGCCCTCATCTCAGCTCACCACTCCTTATGCTTTGCCTGCCATTGCTTCACAACCATATACCTACAATTGATAAAGATTCTTAACTCGAATCCCTATCCTCCTGGTTTGACCAGTTGTTTTGTATCGAAAGAAGGCTTTTCCCTCGCTAAAAACAACATCATAACCCTTGTCTTCCAGCATCACCACGGAGATCAGATTCTTCTTCAATCCTGGAACATGCATGACATCCTTCAAGATGAAAGGTTTACTGGACTCCCTCTCAAAGGAAATGGTCTTGATACCAGTCGCACTGTATCTACCATCATCGCTCATCTCGATGTGCACTCCAAGATCCTTTTCCTCCAGATCACTAAACAAATCTTTGTCTCCAGTCATATGGAAAGACGCACCACTGTCAAGAAACCACACCGATCCCATCACACTTGAAACCAAGCATGCGATCAAAGAAAAATCCAGCTCAAACTGCGAGGCTAAGGCCTCTTGTGCTGCAGAACTAGCAACGCTCTTATTTTTCTTCTTCTGTGGGAAATTAGTGGCGAAATGTCCATGCTCGTGACAGTGAAAACACTTCACTTTGGACAAATCCTGCTTCTTTCCTTTAGCACCGGATTTTGAAGAATATTTCTTCCCCTTCCCTTTCCTTTCTTTGGAAGCCAAAGTGCAATTCTCTTCATCTTCATTCTTCGATAAAGATCCATCCCTGGTACCCCGCCTTATCTCCTCCTGCACAAGATTTTACCATAGTCGCTCCCATCCTGGCAGTTTCTCTCGTCCATTGACAGAGTCTTCGTAGCTATGCCAACTCTTCAAAAGCCTAAGGAGAGCCAAGCTCACCAAGTATTCTTCATCAACAGTAACCCCCACACTTCCAAACTCATCCTTGCAGTGGACAAACTTCGTGAGGTATTTTGGAATACTGTCGCCTTTCTCCATTTTTATTTTTCCGAGCTTGTCTTTAAGCGCCAACTTTCTCTGGTCACTTCTGCTTTGGAACAAGTCTGTCAAAGCCTTCCACATTAATAATGGAGTGGATTTCCCATGAAGGCTAGACACAATGTGGTCCTTCACACCTTCTAACAGAATCCTTCGACACTTTTCTACCTTCTTTTGCCATGCATCAAGTGCGGCTGCATCGCTAGAAGGAGGCTTTGGAATATCAACATCTATGAACTCCTTCAACCCATTATCATCCAGCACCGCCTCCATCCTGTCCTTCCATGCTATGTAATTTGAGCTCCCATCAAGGGCATACTCCAATCGCAATCCATTGAAATACATTTCAGTGAATGCTCAACTTCGACACCAAGAAAACACTGTAGCAAATTCGAATTCCACTAGCACAAAACTCAACCGCTTCAATAATTGCAATCTCCTCCAATGATCAATACAGCTCTGATACCATGTAGAAATTATATAAATTATGTGTTATATGTCCAAGATTCTCTTGATCTCACACTATTTTAACTTCATGCAAAATACAGAATCTATTCCACCATTGATCATTTGTGGAAATTAAATCAAGATTGCAATGCACACATGAAACAATAAAAATTTAGACACATTAACACAGTTGTTTAACGGGAAAGCCTGAAGCTGAAAACCCCAACTATCTGTATATAATATATGTCATAGATATCATGTAACAATACTCATACAAAGCTGATCATATCAAGCTCTCAGTACAATACAATCGCTACACACTAATCAGGCCCGATCTTGCAAATCCATGCACCGATCTTTGCCACCTGATAGCCTGCCTCTACTGCGCAATCCCTGTTGAAGAATGGCTTTGAATGAGTTCGAATTAATCCAGCCTTGCTCACGCAATCCTCATTGGAATCTCCACTAAGTGTTGGATGCAATCAATGCATCACTATAGTCACAACTGATAGTCTATCTTGCCCTTTCACCTATCTCCCCACTGGTCTCCACTGAAACTGCCATGCACTGTAGTTAACTGATGTATTTCTCAGTTGATTAATGAGTTATTATTTTTGAATTAATTAACTAATTAATTCACTCCACTCTCACTAGTGTATCAATCAGTTAGACTATATACAACTAGCTCAACTGAGTCTAACTGAGTTAAACTAAATACAACTCCATAACTACTTCTTCCAACTATGTCATAACTCTGCCACTTGAGTTCTAACTGAGTCCTCCATGCAATAGCTCCAATAAACCCTCAGGAATAGCGTAATTCCTTCTATCAGCTGTTGTGCCACATCTGTGCACTTAACTGAAGTGCTCCAAGAGAATAAGATAATGTTTAGAGTCCAAATATTATTAAGAGCTAATAATATTCGACATATCTATTTTTATACTGACAATCTAAAAATAGATTCCGCCCAATATGTCTAAAAATAGAAGTCCATCTATTTTTCCAACTTGACCAACCATCCACAAATAGCATCCTGCAACTCATAGAATATGATCGACATGTATAAAAATAGACATAGTCTAAAAATAGACTTTGCGCCAAAAATAGCCTGCGGGCCCACTTAGTGAAGGCGACTCTTTTCACCAAGCTCATCATCTTGTTGAATCTCAACACCAAGGAGCATCATTTCATGCAGGAACACAATATTTCTCAATGCATCTTGGACTACATTGTGGGAGGATATGCATATGATGTTGAAGAGGCCTACAATGTTCCATCCACAAACATATATGCAAACAAAATTAGTCAATAGGACTTTGGTGCATTTTTTAGGAGTTACAATCAGAAGCATCCAAAGACTTGGGATGAAAATATGCTATATATACAACATCTCATAACAAAACAATCCACACTTCGATGGTAAGCCCCCATTTGAAACATTTTTTTTATAATTTCCACCTTCACCTTTGGATATTGCATATGGAAAACAAGGAGGAGTGAGGGAGGATCTTAAAGGGGATGCCCTAAGAGTAGAAAAAATTGTTGAGAAGATCAAGTAGATTTATCTACAAGTATAGAAGACGCTACAAAGGTCATAGGAAAACTACAATATAGGCATGATCAACACAAAACAGAGTAGTCATTAAGAGTGGGAGACAAAGTATGGTTACAGTTGAACAAGGAAAGGATGCATTATCATGGTAAGAAAATCAAGGCTATGGGATATGGTCCCTTTGAGATATTGGAATAGGTGGGATATAACACCGATTTATTTATTCTACCCACATGTATTCCCATTTTCTCAGTGGTGAATGTAAAAAATATGAAAATCTATGAGTCTTCGATGTTGGATCAGGAAAAGGAACAAGTCCTACGTTCTATAGAGGATTTAACACCAAATGTCGAGGAAAAGTTGATAGAGGATATAACTTTGTAGAAAAGGTATAAAACTACAATACATGGAAAACATTACCTTTAATAGACTATTTTCAAAGGATGGCTTCCAAGCAAGGCTAAATGGTGTAGAAAATATAACAACGGGAATCCATCTGATCTTGTAATGTACTAAAACAAAATACTTAATCCTTCTACAATTTGCAGAAACAAAACACGATCACGCAATCACATAAGAAGTAAGATAAAGAATTATCAATCACACAACACAAGATGTATCTAGGGAAAGAAATTTCTCAAAACCCCACTATTTGTATATTTCATAAATTCAATATCATTAAACAATACAATGATATTCCCTCATTGAAAAACATTTGCACTCTGCTGACTATCTCACTCTGATCTTGCTCAAATCTAGAACAAAATCTAAGAAATTTTGGTCCAATATTTAACCTTTTGGTTGCCTAGGCCTGACGTGCCTTACGCATTCTTGGGATAATTGAGCCCCTATTAATTAGGAAAATCCCAATTAATGATTGTGCAATACATTTAAGGCTTGTCGATGACCTCATGCATGACCTATACAATTTTTTAATTATACAACTAATAGTTATCTTCCTTTAACCTTAAACTCAATTGGGCCTTCCTTAGAACTAACATGAAAAATCTATTTATAGCAAATTATAAGTTAACTTATTGATCACTACTTTTGAATTAAATCATATTTAATTCACTAGACCTATCACTAGCTCATCTCTTAGTTAGAACTAGTTAAACTGATTTTAACTCAATTAACTGAGTTAAGTAATTACAACTCACAAATAAATGTAACTAGACCCCCTAAAATCATGGGAGAACTCTACATGCCTCCTCTCTGACTCTAACTCGAATTTCCTAGGCTAACTAAGTCTTCCTAACTCAGTTAACTCATACAAGTTGTCATGAGATGAAATTACAATTTTTCTTCCAATTTAATTAAGAGAAAATTAAATCAGAAGCCCCCTAGGGTGCCATTTTCTGGGTGTCATTTCTGGATTCCATTTTCATTGTTTCTTATTGCCAATTTCAACACTCCCTCTCAACAAGAAAGGAATTCAATCTATCTTGATCTAATACCTGTGGAATGTTCTGCATGCAACACTTCTCTAGTGTTTTTTGCTCCTGCAACTCCTGAAACTAAAAATCCTCCAAAAAATAAATCAATATGATGCATCTATCATCATATTTTCTTACTGCTATCGATTACTACACTGTCTACTAAAAACACTACATTGTTGTTGACTATGCATTTGTGCTTTCTGCACTACTTCCAACTCCCTGCACTCCAGTATCTCACATTTGTCACTCTGATTTCTATCTTTCTGACATCTGAATGCATCTATCCTATCAATCATTTCTACTAATATGTACTATGGGATCCCCGTAGCTAGGTTTGATCCATGAGACACACCATCTCAATGTACCCTACCCAAATTTCTTCTCTTAAGATTATGTCTTCACATCGCCCCACCTCTCACTTGGAGGTATGGTTGCATGTGCTCCCTCTGCCCATCTAACTCGAAATCTCCCCCTCTTGGAGGTCTCTACTTGAGTGAACATCTCCACTCGGTCTCCTCGCTTCTTCTCCAATAGTGGATGCTCCACAAACTTCTGAAACTAATTCTGAGGTTGCAAGTTGAGAGGTAATTTAGGCTCCCTCTCAACCACCAAGTCACTAACCTCTGTTTTTCTCCTCAAAGCTTTGAATGCATCTTTGACCTTGATATCATATAGGTTCTTGACTCATACACCGATCTGTTTCACTCGTCCCGTGGCGATGTGTCTAAGGAACACCTTTCCTTTTCTAAATATGACCTCATAACCACGGTCTTCCAATACCGCTACGAAGACAAGATTCTTCTTTAGTCCTGGAACATACAAAACATTTGTTAGTCTGAGAGGGGAGCCATACTCCCTCTGAAAGGTAACTGTACCTATGTCAGTCATGTTATACCTCCCATCATCTCCAAACTCTATGTTCTGCTCGAGGTACTTATCCTCCAAGTCACTGAAGAGATCTCTATTCTCCTTCATATGGAATGAGGCATTGTTGTCGAGATACCACATGCATCGCATTACAGTGTTGTCTATGCATGCAATGAGAGTAAAATAAATCTCAAACTATGAAACTAGCACTTCACTTGCTATTGCAACTACAGGCTTCTTCTTGCTTGCCTTCTGTGGACATTTCAAGGCATAGTGTCTGTGCTCATGACAATGAAAACACTTGACCTTAGACAAGTCTCTCCTTCCCTTTCGCCTTGGGACTTCTTACCCTTAGCTTTCTTTCATTTTTCGACTAATGAAAAATCTTATTCTTTATCTGTGTCATAGGTCCCGTCTCTGGTGCTCCGCCTTATCTCTTCTATTACCAAGTCAAACCAAAAACGCTCCTAATCTGGTAGCGTCTCCCTCCCATTCACAGAGTCTTGGTAACTATGCCAGCTCTTGGGAAGGCCCAGAAGAGCGAGGCTCACCAAATCATCTTGGTCTACTATCACACCAACACTTCCAAGCTCATATCGACATTGAGTGAACTTTGTCAAGTATTTTAGTATCGTCTCACCCTCCTCCATCTTGATCTTTCTGAGCTTGTCTTTTAGCGCCAACTTCCTGTAGTCATTGATATTCTGAAATAGATCTGTCAAGTCCTTCCACATAGCATATGGAGTGATCTTTCCATGGAAACTCAAGACAATATGATCTCGAACTCCCTATAACAAGATCCTTCTCACCTTTGCTACCTTCTTCTTCCATGCATCAATAAGTTGAGCATCTGCTACTGCGGGCTCGAGAATATCACTGTCTATAAATTCCTTCATTTTTTTGTCCTTGAGCACTGCCTCCATCCTATCCTTCCATGCTATGTAATTTGAAATTCCCTCAAGAGAATATTCGAGTCTCGAGCCATTGAAAGACATTTTGATCTATAATTGTTGTGTCCTAGAGAATAAATTTGCAAATTCGAATCTATTCAAAACAAGCTATGTTCTTCTCTTCTATTTTGATTCCTGACACTCTGATACCATGTATAAAATCTAACAACACGATTCAATCTGATCTTGTAATGTTCTAAAATAAAATATTGAATCCTTCTAGAATTTGTGGAAACAAAACATGATCGCACAATCACATAACAAGTAAGAGAAATAATTATCAATCGCACAACACAAGATGTATCTAGGGAAAGCAACTACTCAAAACCTTGCTATATGTATATTTCATAAATTCAAGATCATGAAACAATACAATGTTATTTCCCTCACCGAGAAACATATGCACTCTGCTGACTTTCTCTCTCTGATCTTGCTCGAATCTAGCATACAATCTAAGCAATTTTGGTCCAATATTTAACCTTTTGCTTGCCTAAGCCCGACCTACCTTCCTTACGCATTCTTGGGCTAATTGAGCCCCTATTAATTAGGAAAATCCCAATTAATGATTGCGCAATACATCTAAGGATTCCCAATGACCTCATGCATGACTTGTACAATTTTCCAATTATACAACTAATAGATATCTTCCCTTTAACCTCAAACTCAACTAGGCCTTTCTTAGAAATGACATGCAAAAACTATTTATAGCGAATTATCAACTAATTGTTTGATCACTACTTGTGAATTAAATAATATTTAACTCACTGGACCTATCACTACCTCATCTCTCAGTTAGAACTAGTTAAATTGATTCAAATCAATTAATTGAGTTAACTAATTACAACTCACAATTAATTGTAACTGGACCCCCTAAAATTATGGGAGAACTCTACATGCCTCCTCTTTTACCTATAACTCAAATTTCTTAATCTAAATAAGTATTATTGAGTCCGTTAAATAATACAAGTTGTCATAAGATGAAATTAAAAAATTTCTTCCAATTTAATTAAGGGAAAATTAAATCAGAAGCCCCCTATAGTACCATTTCTAGGTGTAATTTCTAAATTCCATTTTCATTTTTCTTGTATCCAATTCCAACAAATGGTATTCTAGGGAGAAGGTAGTGGAAAATTCTCCTCACCTCATTCAGGAAAATATTTTAGGGACCAAAAGCCTCCCAAAATGTGGAGGTATGATCTAGATATGATCCTTATATTATTTTTCATCCAACTTGATGCTTTAAGGGTGGAAAAATTGTAGGAATCAACTCACATGACCATTTTTATCGACAGGTCCCAAATTGGAAAATTGAGGTTTTAAAATTTTTAGAGGAATTTTGAGACATTTCCTAAAGCTTTTTGGGGTCCAAAAACTCTCACTTATGCAAAACCCCTTGGAACTATCCTACACTTAGACACTTTTATAAATGTGAAAGAAATACCTCAAACATAATTTGCATGCAAAAGTTATGCCACCCAAAATTTGATCTTCATATTTTGACCGCCATGATTCGAGGGGATGCCATGTCATCCCCATTACTCATGGAAAAGGGGCTAGCCGCACAAACATGATGAAGAAAACTTTATAAGATTCAATATTGTAAATTTAATTAAAATTTGATGAATTCAAACTTAGCCCCTAGTAGGCTATCAGGTTTTTGTTATAATTGGGCCACTTAGAGGAAAAGGAGTTTGATTCTAATATAGTGCATTTTGTTCCATAGTTAAGAAAAATAGCTGAAAGTGGATATAAAGAAGGCGTAATAGAGATTGTTTTTGTTTTGTAGTAGCCCACGGTTCAAAGGTCTCACTCTTTTGTATTTGTACCATTTCCATTAAAAAAAGGGGAAGTAGTGCAAGCTCACCTTCCAGCTAGTTTTTCTCTCAAAAGGGTTTCCCAGGTCATATCTTGTGCTATTTTGGTTTTGTGAGTGATTGTTGTATTTGTTCTCTATTTTATACATTTTGTATTTTGCATGCATACACATTAAACAATAATTTAATAAATCCATAATTCTAAGGAAAATTAACCCTCATAATATAGATTTTAGATTTTCAATATATTTTATCAAATCTATTACGACATACTTTCCAGTAGAATATCCACTACATTTTACGAATTACCTTAAGATAATTTTGTGAATCTTTCATGAAAATTGAAACCTAGCTTCATGCTTGTATATACAAAATTTTATCCATATTATTAAAAAACCTAGATTTAGTAAAAATCTTACATAAGCGTTATAGAAAATATAGAGAAAAACATTGGCCATTTTCAATTTTTCATATGTTTAATCTTCATTTTTTTTATTTCAATGCAATACTTCCTAATTTAAATTAACGATTATATATATATATATATATATATATATATATATATGAAACAGTAGGAAAACCTATCATAATGTTAGGGTCCCGTGATTTGGTTGATTGGCAAGCCAAATGATAGTGTAACATCAAACCAATCTTTGGAGTCCAAGGACCTAGCCTTCCTGGACTCAGAGAGGGCTCTCTCTATATGTGTAAGGGATATCTGCGTGTTTTGCTTATTGTGTTTTGATTTTGGGCTAGTTATGAAGTAGGTTTTTTGGTTTTGGTTTTTAGGTTGTGAGGGATGAAACTGATCAAAGATATAAGATAGGTAAAAAGATGTCAGATCAACTGGGCTATGGGGTTGAAAAGGTCAAGAAAGCTATTAGATGGTGATACAAGGTTGTTGAAGAGCCGATTTGATTCGAGGTAGAAAGGATCTTTGGGCAAAATGGAATAAAATGAACATCAAGTCTGTGAACAACAAAGGATTTCAAGCATAACTAGTTTAATAGCTGACATAAACATGGTAGGGAAAACCATTGATCATGAGAAACGTAACTATAATTTAATCAATACATAGAAATAAACATTCAAGCCATGCATAGAGATATATAACTCTCTAACTTTGGGAAATTACTATCAGACTTTGGGGAAATACACTTAAGAGAGACAAACAACTCAAATCACTATGCCGGAATGCCTAAACAAAGTACTTCAAATTATTGGGCACTTTGAAAACAATATTGCATAGTCTTCGGCAAAGAGCAAGATCGGAACAAGACCTCCTTGGTTCAACAAATGACAATATAATCAGTCAAAGAGAAATTTCATGGATGGAGCTATGGCTAGCCATGAGTAAGCAAGGCGTACCGTAAATCATACTTAGCATGCATAAAACCATGAATGAAATAAGCAACAATATCCTTAATTTATTAAAGAGAAATCAAGAATTCTTTAATGTGACTAAGGAAGAAGAAAACATGGAAGCTATGAAGAAACAGGAAATTTGAGGTGCCTCCAAGGGCATGTGTGCCTCCAAGGGCATGTCTCAAATTTGTTTTGTACTGATCTATAGCAAGCAAGAAACATGGATTCATGAATGAAAACTAGAAAACAAAAGAAAGAAAGAGACACTATACCATTCTACCAAGTCATGGAATCCAATAACAATCCTCTTTCATCATCCAAGAACATCCAAGAGACTATCCAAGATCATGAGACAAGTATTTCTTCCAAAGCTTATATGACCATATATTGCTTCTATCATCAATTTCAGCCTTGTTTACAATGAAATCCTTTGGAATATATAGGCTTAAGTGAGGAAAACCTCTTAGTTCAATTTGCACTCTCATTGGCCTATTCAAAATATCTAAACTTGTCCTTGAGGCTTTGCAAAGCCCAAGGCACAAAATATCTCATAAAATATCTAAAAAATGCTAAAAGAGGGAAATAAATTGACTTTTCATAACTTCTCATGTGTAAAAATAGCTAAACGCACATGAGGAAAAAGCAGTTTTTAAAGGTTCAATTTTTACAAAAATACTCAAAAATTATATCAGAAAAAGGTCCCCTGACTTTCCGGCAACTTTTGGTAGCCTTCCCGATGTCAAAACGAGGTTCATGATAGCTCGTTGGAAAGCTCTGAGTGTCTACTTTCTGGAGAAACTAGAATTTTCCCAATCTGATGCCTAGAAGTCGTCCAAAAATAGGCCTATGTGTAAAAAACCAGAAAATAAGGTTTGCTGATAGACTGGGCAGAGTGTAGAAAAAGCGGGCATTTTTCACCATTTCGGGGGAGAAAATGATCTTCAAATGTCCTGAAAATCGCTGAGTGTGTGCTCCTAAAATTATGGCATCCAATGATACCATTCTCCTCCTTTTTTGATCCCCCAAACTGAAATGGCAAAGCTTATGAGTTTTGACCAAAAACCCAAAAATGCCAAAAAACCAAAATATGTCGAAAAACACCCAAAATTGGTGAGCATGACCCTCAAGGGTTCTCAGCAACATGTTGTGAAGCAGAGGCCAAAATCTGAATTCCTGATATGTCTTTCCTCACTTTCCATGCCAGGCACTTCCCTTTAGCCTCCTTGAGCTTTTCTTGAGCAGCCTTCAACTTGTGCCGGGCAAACTGATTTAACTTTTTGTAATGCCTCGTAATTCTCCTTTGAAGGTCTAAATCCCTGTTTGCCTTCTCCAATTTCCTTTCCAATTGGTCATTGACTCTTTCAAGGCATGCCTCCTTATTGTTCTCTATCTCCTGTTCAAACAATGCAGTGAGAGGGGTAGATTGGAGAAGGGCATTTTCCTCTTCTTTTTGCTTCTCAAGGGCCTTTTTAAGCCCCATGGTTCTAGGCCTCTTTCTCCTAGGCTGATATTCTCCTTCACTTTCATCAAACTCGCCCATGAGTTCTTCCAACCTTGCTTGGGCTTTGGAGGCCTCCTTCTTGTACTTAGTCGCCTGTGTCTCATAAACAGCCATATGGACACTCATTTGCCTATTTTGGATTTTCAGAAATTTATTGAAATTCCTTGCTCTATGAAGATCATCCTTCAAAGCATCAATTTGGCCTTCTCTATGGATTAAGAGGTTTTCTAGAATATGGGCCTCATTATCACTATCATTGCTTTGGACTTGGATGATGTCGAATGCACTCTCCTGTTCATGACTTCCTTCTATCTTGCCCTTCCCTTTGCTTTGGGTGGCTATTCTAGTGCTCTTCCTCCTGGGTAAATCAATCATGGGCTTCTTTGGCAATTTTCCTTTACTTCGGAGAGCCCTTGTCACATTTGGAGTGACCACTCTAAGCACTCTCTTCTTTGGTTTCTGGGGCTTGGCCTTTTCAGGAGAAGAGGGCATGGCCGCTTTACCTTTGTCACCTTGTTCCTCTTCCTTTTGAGTTTGCTGTTCTTCTTGAGGAAGCTGTTGTTCTTCTTGAGGAGGTTGTTGTGTATCATCTTTTGGCTGCCCTTGCTCATCACTGTCATGCCCTTTTTTATCATCTTCATGTTGCTGCTCTGTCTCATAGGGTTGCTGTGTGTCCTCTTTAGGCTACCTTTTCTCATCACTATCATGCTGCCCTAGCTGCTCTGTCCCACAAGGCTGCCCCTGTTCATCCTTTTCCTGTCCTTGTTCATTATCTTCATGCTACTGCCCTGTCTCACCCTCACTTTCATGTTATTGTTCAGCACTTTCTTCCTCTTTCCCTTGCTGTTGTTCATCAACACTGTGATGCTGCTCTTCATGTTGCTGCCCTTCATCCTCTTCCTCATTATCATGATCATGCTCTTCTCCCTCTTCGGGCTCTTCTGCTTGTTCTGTAGTAAATTTGAGCTTTTTAGGAATATTTCTGCTAGAGGAAGGCGACAGACGATGAGTAGGAGATGTAGGGGATGTATGGACTGGAGGGACAGTGGAGAAAACCGGATGAGTGATGAAAACATCCAAAGATACCTCTCTCTTTTCAAGCTGATGAAGAATGATGATTTTGATGAGAGAGTGATGGAAGAGACAGGCTATTTGCTGTGAAGGAGGCTTCTTCTGGATAGTGGAGGCCATTTTCTCAATGCTCTTGTGTAAGAAGAAGGGAAGATTTAGCAATATGGCCCCAGTGAAATGCATGAGCAGTCGAATGTGATATGCATAAATTCGGGAGAATCTTCCCTCACAAGTGAAGTACTTCATGATAATCTTCATGAGAGGGGCATAGCTAGCTAGAAGATATGAGAAAGGAAAAATAGAAGGACATGATTCTCTGTGTTCAAGCTTTAGGAAGGGTTTGTAATCATCTGAGTCCAAATGGCTTTTCTTAAACCATTTCTCGCCAATATAGGGAATTTTAGTGGCTTTGGAGATGGATCTTGGGGAGAACTTGAAGTCAAGGCCTGCCAACTGGAAATGCTTATCTTGAAACCTCAAAGCGTAAAGGTGCGTCAAAGGAGAAAAACTTTTCACCTCTTGCACCCTTCGGCAAAAATCTAAACACCCGACCTCATGGAAATTGAACAAGACTGATGGGTGTGCATTCACTTCTTCGGTGGAAATAGGCTCATACATCTTATGCAATCTACTCCTACTATCCTGCCTGGGAGGCATCTTGTTATGGATGCTCTCTGCAAAACCAAACTGCCTCAAAAGGTTTTCAAGAATGTGTTCTTCAAACAAAACTCTGCCTTCTATGTCAATCATTGTTTGATCAAGGTAAATTTGCCTCAAAGCTGTATAAAATGTTTTCTTTGGTATAAGGTCCCTGCTCCTTAAAAACACTGTTCTTTCTCTTTGTATACCAATCAACAAACAATTTTAAGAATAATCACACAGTCAATTTAAAATACATACACAGTCAAATGATTTTCTGAGCTTGGATAAGGTCACAGAGCTTTTGGTGTTTTTGATGTGAGCACAAAAATACCTGTAGCAGTCAAACAGCAAAACTCCTCACCATCAACATACCCTCCTTATACTTCACTGTTTCTCATACCCAGTTTTGCCCAAAACACCTTCAGACTAATTTAGCAACTTTACTCATGTAAGGTCTGCTTTATAGAGTAAAGGAGAAAACATTGGTTTTTTGCCCTTTTTTACCACACAGAGGAGACCTTTGGAATGACAAACACCCTTATACCATGAGTACTGTTGTTTGGCCATAGGCCCACTATTTCATTTGTTCAAACACTAGGTTTTCTTCTTTTAAAAAGTGCCTCTACCTTTCATCATTGTTTTGAGAGCAGTTACTGGGCTTTTTACATCAATAGAAACGTACCATTTTTACCAGGTTTGCCTTGGACAAACAACAACACAACATTTTCGAGTTTCTAATATAAAACGCATTTCTCCTTACAATACTCAACACTGTGATTTATATCATGAGTTTCATCTTTTCATTCTCTTTTAGCAGTCTTGAAAAAAGCAACGAGGCACATAGAATACCTTTAAAATCGATGATGGCGCTTTTTGAGGAGTTTGATCCGCTTTAGGATTGGTTTGGAGACACCTTGAACATTGAACACATGCGCGGCACGTTTATAATGAGAGAGCGCTGCACAAAAAAACTGTCGGGTCACTTGTTGGGCCGACGTGACCAACGCCTACAGGCGCGCCGCGCACTGCTACAAGTGCACCGCACGATCGTGTATTCCTATGGAAAAATTTTGCCTGAACGCGCCGCGCGGTCTTCAAGCCCGAAAAATTGATGAATTTTCCCAAAAACTCGTTTTCAAGTCTATTGAATAGCAAGAGGGGATAGATGCCTTGTGTTTTTGAGAGATTAAAAGGGGTTATAACGGTCCCTCTATCCTTTTGAACGCAAAGAAGCCAACTGCCCTTGAATTGAATTTGTGAGGGTTTGGAAGACTTCTCTCTTTAAACCACTGCCTTTTTCCATTTGAAAAGAAAACAAAATGATTTTGAACGTGTTATGAAGGGCCCACATTTTGAATAGCATTGGTAAAAAGGCCTGTGCGTATTAATTTAACTGTTGTAATAGCTATGACTCTTTTCCTCTTATAATAAAATCATTCCAAGGGTCAAACTCTGTTCACTGTGTTTACATATTTGAAAAGTAACCTCTGCCACTGCTGACCCTTTAGTGATATTTTCAACATGGAAAATCCACTCAACAATACACCAATGATTGATGAAGCACCTTTTGCCATTTGCAAGGAGATGGCATGTCTCTTTAAGACTTGATTGGCAGCTTCTGTTCCTTATGATCATATCTGCTTGTGAGAGGGAAAACAATTTTGAACCCATATAGGGACTGTAGATATATCCTCCAAATGATGTTTCTCTTTAACTGTGACTGAGGCCTAGTTGTATTCACCTGAGTTTTACAGTTATCTGTCCATCAAGAGGGCATTTCTTCTAAAACCTTTCCTCTGCTCAAAATGTACCAGCAAGGTATCTTTGACCCCTGTTATAGGAGCAGGCCTTCATTTGAAGCAGTGTCATGCATCATTTTTTTTTTAAAGTTGTTCTAGAACCTGGAAAAACATGCCATAATACTTCTTGCATTTTTATGAATAGATGTGTTTAGTTCCAATACCTCCTTTGGAAAACTTAAATACAATTTTCCTTCTTGTCCACTGTGATGAGTTATTGAAAGACATTCCCTCATGAACAGGAAGAAAAGCACCCTTTGAAAAATAATTATCATTCTTTGGCCTGTGTCATAACCCATCTCATCAACCACTTTTCAACTATGTTTTGTTTGAAGGAACAGAGACTAAATGTTAAGCTTGTTTATCACGGAGATGAGATTTTTGTAGCTTTTTAAGGAAATCACACCCCTCGGCCAAGTTTGTACATTTCTTGGCTCTCAGACTATCTTTGAAAGCAAACCCTGATAGGAGATGAGCCAGCTTTCTTTGACATTTTATAGCGCTCATGCTTTTCCTTTGTTTTTGACAAGATTGCCTTGCTCAGAAGCTCTCAATTGTCTTCTGCTGCTCTTGCCATTTTTCTCTTGATCGGTCAAACCCTGAAATCAGTCACTCCTCTGGCCCTCTGCTTATGAATGAAGGAGGCATATCTTTACAAAATGCTTGATGCACTTTCAACCTCTGTCTAAATCAAAAGAAGCATGTTTGATGAATCATACTGAAAGTGGCTTCTCTTATACATGATGGCAGAGGTTAGTTTGAGGCCTAGACTGTTGGATTTCATTTGGCCATCTGCTTTCATAATATTTCTTCACTTATGATCAACCTATAAGCTTCGTCTTTTAATTCAAAAGATAATGAAACTCATGCAAACCAACTTTAAAGTCCACTGCTTTATCTTTGCCTTTAATCATCATTTTCATATAGAGACCTTCAGTTGTTGTATCACTGTACTTCAAAGTTTGTTTTCACAGCTAGTGAAAAACTCAAAAACAGACTTTACCTTTGGCCCTCTGCTTATAGATGAAGGAGGTGCTCTTAGTCTTCAACCCTCTGCTTATAGATGAAGGAGGCTTTTTAGTCATGTCATATCATCAATCCTTTGACAGTGTTATTTTTCCTTTCAATGTCCTTTCAGGCT
This sequence comes from Pinus albicaulis, assembly GCA_034641835.2. Lineage (NCBI taxonomy): Eukaryota > Viridiplantae > Streptophyta > Pinopsida > Pinales > Pinaceae > Pinus > Pinus albicaulis. The sequence goes on from CM076576.1 coordinate 340,511,132, forward strand.
TTGACTGTGATCGCAAGAGCTTAATGAAAACTCTCTTCTCTGTGGCTGCATCCCAGGCTCAAAATCACATTGAGAAGCAGCTGTCTTCTCATGTGGAGCCAAATATTGTCTTCTGAGATGCTGGTAGGCCTCTGTCCTTGAAAGATCCATTTAAAACACTGTAAAATCACCTAGAATCAGTTTGACTTATGGTATATGAATTGCTGAGACTTGAGGGTGTTTAGTAGCACGACCTAGGGTTGTAACAAACTTTATTTGTAGAATGGGAAGGTCTGTTATGACTGGTCTATAGATGATGGAGCTTCTTTGGCTTTAGGATAATTCGCCAAGGGAGAAATGCCTAAAGCGCCACTTCCTAACTTAGGGGAGACTTTTTGGACAGATTTGGATTGTTTCTTTAGAGCTTATGGGCAGACTAGTATCGCTGAGGCTAGGTAGGATTTGATAATGAGGTTTCATCTCGTCATTGGAAGGTTGAAAGGTAAGAGGGAAAAAAAAGTTTATGGGTGTTTTCCAGCTGGAAAATTTGACAAATTTTTAGATCAGCTGCTAGAAAACTTGGTTGTTACAACTAGTCATCACCAACAAGTGAAAAATATTGATGACTAACACATAACTCAGTTGTCAAACCAGCTACGGGACAACCATTATTTGTTGTTATCTGTGAATGTAATTTGACTCATCACTAGTATTCACGTAAAACCGTGCCACTTGAAACTATTCGTTGGTGGTTCATAAGAGTACAAAATTCACTCTTGCCAAATGCCTCTGGGTCTTGGGCGGTTAACCTATTTCCTTATCTTTAAAAAAGACAAACTCTTAACCAAACAAAAATGACTTTAAGACATAATTTAAATCCATTTTTTAAAATATATATAACATAAACATATTTTACTTGTAAAATGCATATTTCATATTAGTTTAACCTAATTATAATAAATTTAAAATACATATTTACTAATACCATATTTTAACTTGATTATAATAAATTTAAAACCAGTTGTAGAATGCATTTATAAACAAATTAGATAATAATAAAAAATGGGAACCCACAATGAGTGCAAGGAAAGTGGATTTGATATCCCCTCCCTTTCTTCCCACATATCCAATCTCTTTTATATATTATGATAAATCACATTTTATTATGTTATGACAAATCACATTTGATTATGTATCGAGCTCATTTGAAAAAGTTTGTAATGAGTTCATTTTTTGGTCCTTATACACCCTATTTTTGGACTTTAGTTGCATTGAGTCCATATCACATGATATATTTCATCGTGAACATTGTTATATCCTTATCTATTTAGTGTGGTGTTTTTGAATTGGGATTGTTTGTGTGTTGCACTCTTTGGTAAAGCAAAGGCCATAGTGAAAACACGCCAGCTATTGGTTGTCCACTTTAAAAGCCTAATTGGATTATAGGATGACTGTAAACATGATTATGGATTTAATCCTTAAACAATACCTACTATTCAATTTAATTATTTACTTAATGAGCTAAATCCCAAGTTTATATAAATATATAGCATATTGTTATGTGGTATAGCTTTTAAACTTTTATGTTATTAAAGTTAAAGTTAGATATGAGGATTTTTTAAAGTTAAAGTTAGATATGAGGATTTTATTATTTTATATTAGTATAGATTTGTTTTAAGTATAAGAAATATCAATTTAATATGAATAGAGAGATAAAAAAAAACTACGTGTAAACATTTTTAGAATGCAAAATACAATGTATTATGTTTTATTTTTTAAATTTTATTTTTGAATGCTAGATAGACTATATATATGATACCAAATAAAAATTTTAACCATAAATACTTAATTTTTTTCTATATATAAATATATATGAAGTTGATATAGACATAAATTAGTTAACTTAGATTTTCAAATAATTTATTTGAATTTCTAACTAAAATATTTTTTAGAAATATAAGATTTAAATATTTCATTCACATATTTTTTTATTTCTAATTACTTTACAACATTTTTTTAATTATAACTATATTATTTTTCTATTTAAAATATAATTTTTAATTTAAAAAGACACGAAAACAAATAAACTTACACATGCTCAGTACTGAACTGTAAAAAAAAAACCTCCCAATCAATTTACTTCACCAATTATGAACTTGAAAACCCCTACCACTCCTCCAAATATGAAAGTCTTTGGAACAATACAGATGCTAATTTCGCAGGCATCAGACTTAGAGAAAATATGGTTGCTCTTTATCGTCCCTGCAGCCATGTCATTCACCTCGGTATCAGGTCTGTCTATCATTTTCTGGTTCAACTTAAGCTTCCATGCATTCATCTCTCACTTTTCACAACACATTTCGAATTTCATTAAATTTAATAATTATCATATTCTAGCTTTCTGAGTTGCAGCCTAGTTTCATCCAGTTTGTTCGAACACAAAGTGTATTTTAAGAGAGATTGATGGTGAATAATAACTTTGGTGATATATTGATATATAATACATTTATTACGTGTATTTTAGAATAGTTTTTTAATAATTTTAATTGAATTGTTAATAAGTATTAAATGGAGGTTAGGGATATAATTTTTTTGAAATATTTTTAATAATAGTTATAGATTAAAGTTTTAGATTTATCATATTTATGCTTTTTTTTTAAATTAAATTGATTAATTAAAAAATTGTCATGTAATTTATAGATATAATTTATAGGCTTTTGGGCATGTTGTATTGGTTATGGCATTGTAGCAAAGCTTATTTATAAGTTAAGAATTTTCATGATTAAGAATTTTGTACATGGTTTTTTTAATGATGTGTCTATTTTGGAATACAACTTCCATAAGTTTAATTTAGTTATCAATAATTATTAAGTGGATTCCTTTGAGATTCTATTGTGAGAGTCTTACAACAACACATAGAGCAAATATGTATGAAATTCCAAATATTGTGGCTCTAGAGTTGTAGCAGCTCTAATTCTTCTAGCTAAATCAACATCTCTTATTAACAATGCATTCATATAAGTTGTAAGTGAGGCTTTTTAAATTATATTGATTCTGAGATAGAGAAGTTTAGGCATGTTTATTCAAGAATCACGTTCCCACCTTGATCATTCTAGCTCACTTGCTCAAATGTTTCTCTTTGAAAACTTTGTTATTAGAACCACTTTTTAATTCATTGTCTCCTAAATTTTTTATTATAACAATCTAGATGATCCTAGGAAATTATGAAATCACTAGCTCCAAAGGAATAAAGATTAAAGCCTATTAATTCATCTACGTAGAAATTCAATGCCAATGCATACAAGTGTGAGCTCGTTGCCTACATAACAGAATGCTACAAGATTTATCATTTTTTAGAGTTCATATTTTTATGTCATTTAGCCAAACAACCACTAAATTGACTTGCATTTTTTAAAACATCTATAAGAAGAGAAAAGGGAAGAGTTGATGCTCTACTTGCCTTGAATTCTCCCTTGAATTTCATGCTATATATTTGATCATTTTGTATGAATATTTTTAATTGACTAGTTTAAGATGTTTGAATTAAAAAATTTAGCTAACAAATTAGTATGAATAAATTCATTCCCTTACGATAGAGGTTTAACCTCAAATTTTTTTACCAACATTTCGTACTCTTGGAACTCATTCTTCTTAATGTCTTATAGTGTGTGGTTTGTCGACAAATCTGCAAAAAAAAATCTTATAATAATGTAAATTGAACTTTAAATGATGGACTAGCTTCAACAATATACAATGTATGATTAACCAGCCCATGATTCATTCCTATTGCCAAAAAAAATATTATAATAATGTAAATTGAACTTTAAATGATGGACTAGCTTCAACAATATACAATGTGTGATTAACCAACCCATGATTCTTTCCTATTGTCAGTTCAAATTGATTACAATGGATATGACTACATTCAAATAATTGGACACAACTAGACAAGAAAGTAGACAAGGGATTAGATTAAGTTGCAATAACTATTATGAATATTTGTCAACATGCTAAGAGGTGGGGCCTATGACCTAAGAACCAAACAAAGGGAAACTGGCCATGACTATGTTAAATTCTTGGAAATTGTCTTTTTTTAAATACAACAAAAAACAACTTGCACATATACTTAGTTTCATTAAACATGTAGTTCACAAGAACAATTAATCTAGCCATAGCAATAATTATGAAACAAAAAATCTTCTTGTCAACTTACTATTCCAAAATACAAAATTAATACTTAATTTTTAATCTAGAAACATTTATTGTATGCAACCCTTGTTATATATGTTTGGCAAGAAACACTTGTTTTTGGAAAAATGGAATAATGCATTGATACACAAACATAATATTTGTAACACGGAAAATGTACATGTAAGTTTATGATCAACACAGATATAGATAGAATAGCTGAGCCATTTTATTCATAGGATAAGATTCAATTACAAGAGTGTACAAAATATGAGGTAATCTAGCCAAAGAGATGGACTAGAATGACCCTGAAAAGATGCCAAAGTAGGCATTGCGTAACTGGAGAGTTGCTGGAAGAAAATACTGTGTTGTCCCTTCAACAGATAATGAATATATGACTGCGGGCTGAAAAGGGAAATGCAATGCCAAGATTCTAGATCTAGGCTCTATGATGGTAACCCAAGATAACCCAGAAAGGATTTCTCAGATCTGTCAATCCAAGAAAATCACCCTCTTGGTGTTTCACTATACAGCTGCTCAGTATGTAGATCTGAAGCTAGATCTGATAAATAGATGGTTGAAATGTGTTACAAGATCAGATCTAAGATTGAAGGGATGATCCCTTCACTAGATCCTCAAGCTAGAAGCTCAAGATCTAGCTCCTCAATCCTCCTCTGAGGATTGCAGCTGTTGCTACACAAGTGCTCATAAAAAATGTGCTATAAAGGAAGGAGGCTCTCTAGCATGCTACTAAGATGTGAAATGTAGCTCAGAAATGATGGAAATAATGAATACAATGTGAAGGAACGGTCCTCCACTAGATTACTAGCTGAAATGCTAGCAACTTCCCTTCTCCCTTGGATCTACAAGCATGTACTGCGCAATTCCTGATGGGATTGCTGTTGTTGGGAGATGAATAGTAGATGGCCTGATGCCTGATGTAGATCTGAAGCACTGGAAGGTTTATCTTGAAGCTCAAGGTGATAGGATGAATCCTTCACCGGTTCCTCAACTGAAATATTGAAGGACAACCTCCTCCTCTCAAACTGATCTTCAGAAATGTGCAATTTCTGAATATGGATGTTCTGTAGAAAGTAGGAACAAATGGCACCAATTCCTGATGATGAATGAAGTACAATACTCTTTCAAGAGCTATTCAATAAAAGAGGTGGGATTCCCGACCAAGAACACCCAGTGCTAAACAGCACTTGCAATCTTAGCTAAACAGCTAAAGAAAGCATGGAATGTCAAAGGACAATTCCAGATATAAACATATCATACATAATTAATAATCTCAAGCATGCCTTCTATGTTTCCTTCATCTTCATTATATATTTTGTGAACCTTCTCATGCCCTGGCCCACCTCATAATTGCGCTGTACATGTGGACATAGGTCTCCATGTTGACTGTGTTGTCTCTCCATGATCTCCATCATGTATGAATGTAATGATCACCCTCTCCATCATGTGTGCATTAATGCACCACTTCCTCCATCATCTCATCATAAATGCTCTATGATCTTACATTTGATTCCTTCCAAGATCTTAGTTGATTGCTTCAACCTCCATGATATTTCTCATTAATGAAACATGATCTCCACTCCTTTCACATTAATTAGTTGCTCCACTACTCCATTATGTAGATCTAGATCTGAAATATTCACGTACACACATCAAAAGTGGATTTTATTTATCTTTGGGGTTTGTGGGTCCATCCTCCCTCTTATTTACTTAATTAATTATGGAAATTAAGAACTCTAATATTCCAAATATCATGTGAAAATTTAGGAATATTACAGTTCCCCAGAAAAATGTTGCTTGTCCTCAAGCAACTGCAAAAGCGGATGCTACAGCAAACATCCTCCCTCCAAATGGCACCCTCATGTGGAAGGCCTCCCCATCTGTCACAATGTGTCATGCATATCCAACTCCAAAGCTACCTCTCTAGAATGTCTAGAATGGCTTCCAACTAATAAGTTAGATACCCTTCCTCATCAATGAATCTCCAAGTGGCAACCATATGATGACCAAATATCCCCTCTACACATGAGATACACAAAATGAAGTGGTTCATTCCCAATGTGGAAAGTCCCAACTCATTAATTATCTCTCCAACCCATGATACATGGAGTAGATTACATCTATCGATGCCCTCATCATTAGCCCTATTGGTCATGTAGGAATCAAACATCACATCATCATAGTGAAAAACAAGAAGTAGATACATATGGGAAAACATGAAAAATGTCAAACCATATTCTCCTAATAACAACCAATGTAGCAAATCCTTCTGTTGCCATGCTAGATCATCATGAAAACAAGTAAGAGAGACATACTCTCTCAAAAGGAGCCACCGCAACAATGCTTCTTGTTGCCATGCCGCATCAACATCAAACCAAGTATGAGAGCCATGCTCTCTCAATAGAATCCACCGCAACAATGCATCTTACTGCCATACCACATCATTATTGTACCAAATATAGTGGCTATATTCTCTCAAGAGAAGCCACCTTAACAAGACATCTTGCTTTCCCATCACATCATCATTATACCATGTACAATGACCATAATCCCCCAACAGAAGTTGTTGAGGAGGTAAATCCCCTCTACGGACAGAGGCGATCCCTACTAGCCCAGCAGGGGTCTAGCAACAATCAAACAATGTTATGACGCAAGTTCCTAGTTACGAATGAAAAGACTAGAAATAGAAGCCTACCTGGATTCCAGCGCTATGATCTGAAGAAGAAGCGTCCCCGTTCCTCAGCCTCGGCAGATCACAATCCTCCCACGATTTCCGCGGATGAACACCTGCACATGGAAGAAACAAACAGATACAAGCATAGAATCCGGCATACGTAACTAAACATCAGTCAGAAAGGATGTTACTCATATTAGCATGATGGAAAATAGAGTGGAACCATAATCATAATCATCCATTAAATAACAAACGAAGAGAGATTACAACCAAGTTCTGACGTCGCGGTCTCCTTCGGATGGGTCCCCAGTCGTCCACGTCTCTCAAAGCTCGCCAAGGAAAGGGAAAACCTCTCCAGAGTCTCTCGACGATGGTCTCCTTACTTGAGTCGGCCTTAAGGGAAAGAGAGGTTTCTTTACAGCACAAAGGCTCTTGGGAATATAGAGATTCAAAGCTTAGGCACTTCAAGACTAGCTTGCCATGGGATTGAGCAGGCTTTTATAGATGGGGAAGGAGGGAGTTGGGATCCCTATTATTATGGGATTGGCCCTATCACCAAGGAAGGTTCCATAGGAGGTGGCAAAACTACTTCCCTTCCATAGAACTCCCGCAGCCAAACCTCCCAACTCAAGATAGGTAATGGTTTCTGAGTTTGTTAGAACTCAACTTCCGCCATCCTTATATAAAAAACAGTCCTTAAATTGGGTGGCGCTACTATTGCTCTATGACAGAGCGCCAGTTGGCGCGACCTCTTTGCAGGATTTCCATCATTGGCGCGAGTGATAAACTGTCTACCCGCGCCAATGCAAAAGGAGATGTTTTTCATGATTTTTGCAAGGAGATGTCTTAAGGGCAATTGAATCTCATGCTCAGAGGAATGCATTGATGATGTTTTCAAGGCATGACAATGTTCACAGGTCACAAAATGGGTCCTCCATTGTGTGGTTCGGGGAATGGTAGGGACGGTGACAAATTACTGTGTAACAGATGCCCCCTAAAGTATGAGGCCCGAGAGAGAGAGGGGTGAAATGCTTTACGAGAACATGTTCAACTGAAGGCCCGCCGTTGGAAAACCTGCGTAGAAAGATACAACTGATCTCAAGTACATGATGTATATGTGGCATGGACGCAGCCATCCGAAACAGAGTATGCTATAATCCGGATCCAGGGTATGGGCGCAGCCATCCAACTAGGATCAAACAAATAGACTCAGGTATGGTCGCAGCCATCCAATCAATGAGTCATGTACATAATGATAATTAACTACAATCGGCACTGATTACAACAGACACAACTTGCACTTGCGTCCATCCACCCAACAGCAGCTGTCTCAAGCATGCGAATATGAGCGAAGTCGAACATGATTAGAACATCATTCGATTACCAGCCAATGATGAAAAGCCGTTAACAGACGCGAGAGGAACCACCAATAATGACAATGGTCCTCAAGGTACTACAGGTACAATCCACGGCGTGTGAATAAATGAGCTGACGTCGAACACCCGCAGAATCATCCGATCGGAGGTCAATAATGAAAACCTCTCGTCGAATGCGACGAACCCGCCATTAAGGCATGCAGGCCCCAAGGTACCATCAGGAGTCTCTAGACCAACTTCCTGGATAATGAGTTGAAGTCGACAGGAAGTGACCTTGATCAAAGGTGGGCCATAATGATTCCCACATCATCGACACGAGACAGAGGAACATGAAGTTTGTGTGAATCAATCGTATGAGAAATGAGGAAGGTTGATATTCGCAGAGGCTAACTTTCAACATATGAACGCACGACAAAGGACTTGGCAAAAGCTTCTACATCAACAGATCGAGATCATGGTGACGAGGCAATGAGCAGATAGAGAGGCCGTGCGGGATATCCAAACCCATGGAGGCAAAGTTTACAACGAGATGAGATGTCCCCAACCCGATGTCGAATGCATAAGTGCCATGTTCAAGAGCGACATACTCAACGACAACGAAGATGGTTCCATTTTTCCCACCACTTCTGGCGAGTACCCCAATTATTTTTTTGATAACAAGCTTGAAGGGGATAGCATATGCTTGTAATATAAGTCTGCCCTTCGGGCGAATCCATCCTAGTACATTTAACGAGCCCTAGGAAGGAGCGACTCGAATAACGTCATTTCGACTGAATCTGATGTCATCAGGGTTTAACGAGTCTGACAAAGGAAGAAATCGGCGTCTTTTCATATTTAGAGAGTTTGAAAAGAAAGCAAAAAAGTAAACTCCAGTGGTCCCTTTTCGTAGATAGTTCCTCGGACCCAAAAAGGTAGAAAACAATACTCGAGAAAACCTCCTAGTCACGATAGGCTAGGGTATTCCTTTTTCGTAAATAATCCATCCCAGCCCGAAAAAGGGGCAAACGTATACTGGGTAGATGTCGATTCGTGTCCACTTTAACGAGATCGAAACGACAAGGGCCTCTGCAATATTTTCATGTTTAGAGAGTCAGAAAAGAGCTGAAAGATGACTCCTCCTGGAGGAACGAGTGGTATAAAAGGTAGAATCGTCTCTAATGATGGAACTGCTTTGAACAAATAAAGGTTAAGAGGCTGGCTAACAAGACCACTCATCGCAGTGGTTCCTCAGGAACGGGTGAAACAACCAAGTGAAGGCATATGATCGGCCAACCAGATAGTGACGATGGAATGAGAAAACCAAGGCTCATCTGACAAAAACAGGCTGATAAATGGCAAACACAAGAGGTAAAATGGTAATGGTTTCATTTTACACAAGCTTGAAATAAAAAGACTCTGCTTTAAGTTGGTTTCATTTTTACACAAGCTTGAAACAAAGATAAACTATGCTTGACACTGCTTTCATTTTTACACAAGCTTCTGAAACGAAACAAACTATGCTTGAAAAAGTAAGCATGCCCCCAGCATGGTGACTCAATTCGAGGTACATGCCCCCCAAGCTTCAGTCCATATGAAAGGAAGATGGAGTGAAGGTTCAAGATACGAGATCATGAGAAAGACTCGACTGGGATTTTACGAGATCTTATCAAAGACTCGAATCGAACGGAAACGTGTTTCATTATTTTAATGAGGTTGACACATTAAAAGAACTATCCTCGGACAACTTGTTTCATTGTTTTTAGGAGCTTGACACAAGTGGAGGAACTCTGCTCCGAGAACCTGGTTTCATTTTTTAAAGAGCTTGACCCAGGGAGGAAACCGTGCTCTAACCGACTTATATCAAAATGAACAAGAAGGCGGTGCTTCCAAGAGTTCCACTCCTGATGGAAGGGAAACATCCTGGAAGTCAGGACCCAATGCCCCCAGCACATTATGCACAACGGCATCATCACTGAGCATAGGCATGGGGTAAGTAGCCACATAGTTGACCTGTGGTGGAGCAGATACAACGGGTGGATAGAAACCAGGAGGGGGTGATGGCGGACCAGATGCCATATTAGGACCAAAGAACGAAAGCTGATCAATGGTCACGATCCTTCCTTCATGCGGAAAACATACCACACGAAAGAGGGAGGAGACGAGCGCTCCCATGGCATAGGTGTAATCACGCCCCAAAAGCAGATTGAAATCCAAGGGGCCTGGAACGACCATCACGTCCATATGGACGGTTTTACCTCCCAAAGTAACAGGTAACCTTGGAAGGATCCCCAACGGTTGACTGGTCCTTCTATTGAATGACAACAGATTCTGCGTAACGGGCGCAAGCGGCGGCGAACCAAAAGCTTGCCAGGTAGTTGATGACAGAATACTAACAGAGGCACCTTCGTCTATAATGGTGTTGGGTACAACCAGACCAAAAGCCTGTACTGTGATCTCGAAAGGCACATAAGACGGAAGGCGAAATCCTGCAAATCGATTCCAGTCAAAGGAAGCGACCAAACTACTCGGAGGGGCTACCATCGACAAGTGAAGGTCTTCCCCTGATGTTACGGTAGAAGAAGCATCCTCCATAACCTCCATCTCGAAGGTGGGAGGGATATCCTCCGGAGCTTCCATCATGGGAGGTGGAGGAGCAGCTTCTTGAAGTACAGGGACATGAGAATCTTTCTCCAAGTCTGAAGAACCTGAAGAAACCAGGAGAACATGGGGGGTGTGAGATCCATTCTCGACAGAAAAGACCTGGTGCACCGTGGACGGGGCCAGTTCAACCGATCCTACGACCAATGGTTGGTCAGGGACGGATTCGTGAATTTGAATTTCTGGGGGAGTGGGATCGACCAAGGATGACTCTTGACCAATCACGTGATCAGTAGGTGGAAGACTCAAAGAAAGCTGTTTATAACCAGCCGGGAGGCGTGGTGTAGAAACAATCGGGTTGTCCAAGACTCGCTTGGCTTCATCCATATAAGGACAAAGGTGAATAGCATGGTGCCCTTCGGCGACCCCATGGTGATTATGTTAAACCGTTTCTTAGAATTTCATCACAACAGCTCGAAGACGTGCCCCCAACTTGACTCCCTAAGCCAAAGGCAATTGCAAGGCTGCTGACCATACTGAGCACCTTGGGAATGTCAGTAAGGGCCTTTGAAGAAGATGGTCTCTCTGCAGTAACATGCACGGGAACTTGATTTTCCGTGGAGGGTCGGAGGGCCTACCAAGAGGAGATTCCTCAGAGGCAGTAGCTGCACTTTTAGCCTCTCGCTTATCAGACTTCTTCTTCTTTGTCTTCTTCTTCTTCTTCTTAGCCACCTGGTTACTTGAATCCAGACTTTCACCAGGCGAAGTAGAAGAGGAGGACGCAGAAACAGGCGAAGAAGGGGAGAGGTCCACCTTGGAATCAACATGATGTTGTTCCGGTGGAGAAACTGATTGAACAGTAGCGGAGACATTCGAGACTACAGAGGTTGAGAATAACCAAACGGGCAACCCAACAGTTAGCCCAGGAAGGGACAACGTCGCCATGTAAGGAGCCCCAACATTTCCAAAAGGAGGAAAATGACCAGGATTCCCTTCTGAGGGGATTCCTTGGTTGGTAAACTCTGAAAAGGTTGCCATCAACACTCAAAACCACACACGGGCTGAAAACGAGTTAAGACACACGATCAAACGGTCAACAAGCAATGTCTAAACGAGTGTGTAATCGTGGGCGATTAATTTTACCACATTGGAAAGTAAGAAATTCTACCGTTTCCATGTTTTAAGAGTCGAGAAACCAAAGATGACTTGTCTTTTCAGACGGACACAAGCGTGAAAGGACAAGCGCTCGACTACGTCTTTTTCAAGTTTAGGAGTCAAAAAAGACCAAATGACCACCAAAGAACTAGCACAAAGGGTGTACCAAATATCCTGAAGTGCCACATACACCTTGGTTTCAATAATGAAACAGTAACCGACCAAGGACTTTTTGATGTTAAGGTGTAGTCTCCCGACTCTAAGTTATGCACCATTCACTGCATAGGGCGGTAAAATCTCGCTTTCCGTGGACAAAGGATTAAAACCGAGGGTCTCCTTACACGCGATTAAGACGGGGAGCACACAAGTCCCATTTAGCGCCTGTCTCTCAGCCAAAGTATGAATCACGTTCAAGTAGGTTTAACGACGCCGGAACACGTCTCTAGCCTAGACTTTCTAAAATGTGTTTCGTTAAGTTCCAATGTTGCCTTAGGTTAATTGAATAAATTTTACAGTTGATCTTCAATTAAGTTTCAATTTTCAGGCCCTATCGTATGTAGCGTCTTAAAAGACTCCTAAATGCAAAGCTACATGCCACAGTCCAACATTTCGTTCGATGAAAACTAATTAGAGAAGAGTTGAGAGCTTTTACACAAACGAAATGAACGGAAGACAAACAATGAGACCTCTAATGCAACTAATGAAATTGAAAACTTTTCATTCCAATCACTAATCACTAGCAAAACTGAAAATATTACAATTTGCACTAATTAACAAAAGCAAAAGAGATTTTTTTTTTTTTAATTTTCAATGTCTAATAGCTAATATGCACTAAAAACAAACGGAACAACTTGAGAAACGATATTCGAGAGAGTGAAACAAACAAATTTCACTCAACAACGCCAGCAATCAGATCCCCAAATCGACCAAAGTCTCTCAAATCAAAGAAAAGACTCAAAAGCTTCCAATGGACCGTGTGATCTAGGTCCAAGGCAAGACCAAACGAATTTCGAATGAAGGAATGAACAATCACCCAGAAATCGAAACAAAACAATCAGCAACTACTAAGAGGATGTGGAGAATCAATCAGACAGCTGACAGGACAATCAAAACACCAAAACTCCCAAGGAGGGCTCGATACACTAAGCCACTAGATGCCCTAGGGCTTAAAACGTGAAATCGATAGATAAAAGCGAACAACCAAAGGACAGAGGTGAATTCCCAGTCAAACAGGACTCCAACATACTCAGGCAGTCGGAAAATCAAGAAGAAAAACACTGATCAAACCCAGAGAGCTCAAAAATGAGGAAACTCAAAAACCTTACAGGAGTGGCGCCACTGTAAGTGTGAAACTGGCGCCAGAAAGCAATTGGCGCGGGCTCAACAAAGGCAACGTGCGCCAATTGGCGCGACTTTCGGGTAAAAAACTGCGCCAGTCGAGTTTCTCAACCAAAATTTAAAAAAATTACTCCAGAGATAAATCAATGTAAACTAAGCAAACCAAGAAGTCAAAAACAACAAAAGGACCCGACCCAGAAGGCTGATCAAGCAAGGAAGAACATAAAATAATCAAAGCGAGACAACACAAACGAGACAGTGAAATCTGGACGGTCCCCAGCGGAGTCGCCAAATTGTTGAGGAGGTAAATCTCCTCTGCGGACAGAGGCGATCCCTACTAGCCCAGGAGGGGTCTAGCAACAATCAAACAATGTTATGACGCAAGTTCCTAGTTACGAATGAAAAGACTAGAAATAGAAGCCTACCTAGATTCCAGCGCTATGATCTGAAGAAGAAGCGTCCCCGTTCCTCAGCCTCGGCAGATCACAATTCTCCCACGATTTCCGCGGATGAACACCTGCACATGGAAGAAACAAACAGATACAAGCATAGAATCCGGCATACGTAACTAAACATCAGTCAGAAAGGATGTTACTCATATTAGCATGATGGAAAACAGAGTGGAACCATAATCATAATCATCTATTAAATAACAAACGAAGAGAGATTACAACCAAGTTCTGACGTCGCGGTCTCCTTCGGATGGGTCTCCAGTCGTCCACGTCTCGCAAAGCTCACCAAGGAAAGGGAAAACCTCTCCGGAGTCTCTCGACGATGGTCTCCTTACTTGAGTCGGCCTTAAGGGAAAGAGAGGGTTCTTTACAACACAAAGGGTCTTGGGAATATGGAGATTCAAAGCTTAGGCACTTCAAGACTAGCTTGCCACAGGATTGAGCAGGCTTTTATAGATGGGGAAGGAGGGAGTTGGGATCCCTATTATTATGGGATTGGCCCTATCAACAAGGAAGGTTCCATGGGAGGTGGAAAAACTACTTCCCTTCCAGGACCTCCAGCTCAAAATCTCCAACTTGGGTATAGGCAACATGTAGTTTCCTGAGTTTGTTAGAACTCAACTTCTGCCATCCTTATATAAAAAACAGTCCTTAAATTGGGTGGCGCTACTATTGCTCTATGACAGAGCGCCAGTTGGCGCGACCTCTTTGTAGGATTTCCCTCATTGGCGCGAGTGATAAACTGTCTGCCCGCGCCAATGCAAAAGGAGATGTTTTTCATGATTTTTGCAAGGAGATGTCTTAAGGGCAATTGAAGCTCATGCTCAGAGGAATGCATTGATGATGTTTTCAAGGCATGACAATGTTCACAGGTCACAAAATGGGTCCTCCATTGTGTGGTTCATGGAATGGTAGGGACGGTGACAAATTACTGTGTAACAGAAGCCAACACTGTAAGGCCTCCTGTTGCCATCCTCAAACAATGTCATGCAATGTATGGGAAGAATTCATCCCATACTCTCCCAATAGTAACCATAGAAATAAGGATTCTTGCTGCCTCCTTGCATTATCATGGTGCAATTCATGGAGCAACAATATAGCAATGGACATGTGAAATGTCTCATCAACATAATACAAACAAGCTCCCTTATGCCACATCATGTGAGACTTATGATTTCTCCAAAACCCAAGTATATACATGAACATGAGATACATCCCAAACAGAAATACATGTAAATACATGAGACATATTCCAAACAAGAGTAAATACATGGACATAAGATATATCATGAGATGTCCAAACCCTCTCATCAACAACCAAAGCAACAATGCCTTTTTCTTCTACATTCTTCCAGTGATTTTCAAGGCATGAATCAGAAAAATATGACCCATTGGGTGGTAACCATACTCACCCAAGAGCAACCAGTGAAGCCATGATTCTTGCTACCCTGTATCATATATCTGCAAGTGCTTTGGCAACCCCTTGTTCCACATCATCAACCATTCATCCCAATGAGGATGATGGATCTCGTTCTGCAAAAACTTGGTATCCTCCCATTGTAGGACACCAACCTCCTAAAATTGTTGAAGAAATTTGCACTCCATGATATGTTGAAGTGCACCTCCAAAGATATCTCTCCATGAGACCTTCTTTTCATCAATGGCCCTCCAAAACCAATAAGGTTCTGGATCTGCTGCAGGTAGAAGTTTCTCTTTGAGCTATGAGATGCTCATTGAGAAAGTGTCATCTAGAAAGGATAAAATATTCATCATCTCAAGATGTCTACCATCTATCATCTTTTCCTCCATTGCTTCATGAATGAAGCTTCCATATGATTGCTCCCTTAAGGAATGGGTCTTCTTCTTCTCACTGCTTCTCATTAACAGCGATGTAGATCTGCAAGGTGATGCATGTGTTGTCTCAAAGCAAGGCACAATGTTGAACTCATAGCCATCCATTGTACATAGGATCATACTCATCCCATCTTCTAAAATTCTACATTTCAACTCAAAGGGTTGAATTTAGCCCATCAATGACAAACTAGGATGGGTCTTCATCTCCTCCTTGATCAAATCAAGGGTCCTCTGCGCTGTGATAGGTTGTTGCTTCAAATCAGCATTATTTTCTAACCTTTGGTTATGCATTGGCCCTGATGGCATGTCCTCATAAGTTTCAATAAGAGGTACTGAAACAATATGAGATGAAAGTGGATGCATGCCTTGGATCAACTGATACTCAGAAACATATTGCAAGGTTACAAGAGTTTCCTCTTCTGGTGCAAAGGTCTCTCCAACTGCTGGTAAGAGTGATGGTTGCACTTCTACAAGTGTAACAGTGCTGGAATCTATCTCCTCCTCATCATGCATCTCTTCAATCATGCATGGGGCTCCAAATGTCAAGAACTCAAGACTGTCTTGCAAAGATGCAAGTGATCCTCCTCTTGATATAAGCACATTTGCAGCTAGTGGTGGTAGAGGTTCCTCCTCTTCAGTGATAATGAGAACATCTTCTCTTGAATCTTCATGCACTATCCCCTCGATGATGGGAGATGTCACTATGTGAGATGTCTCTGGTTTCTTTCTACCATGTCTCTTCTTCAATATTTGCATAAAATCTGCATAAGAAGACACTTTCATGTGTGCCAAGTGACTAAACCACCAAAATCTTGCTTCTCCATCAAGGTGCAGCGCTGCAAACTCCACAGCATCTCTTTCTGATATAGGATATTTCAAAAATAAGGTAAATAATTCTTCCCTCCAAGCCCTCAATGTGCTTGTGGAAGATCCATAAAATGTGGGCAAGAATAATCTATGCCTCTTTCTTCTATTCTTTCTTCTGATTCTCCTCTCTTCTTTGAGTTGCAGAAACTGTTGGAGAGAGATATTCTCCTTCAATGCTCTAGGTTGTGACTTGTATTCAGATAGATATTCACTTAGGGTCTCATGCCCCAAGCCTTCATCATATTCAGACCAGTCCTCTTTCTCAAATAAAGTGGATGTAGTGGAATATTTTGAAGCTTTTTGCTTCTCCAGTCTTCTTTGATGCTGAAAAGAAGTGTTGGGACCTTCTTCATATTGAAACCTTCTTGAGGTTTCTCTTTGCCTTTCTCTTCTTGTTTCATTGATCTCCTTAGAGAGATCTTTCATAAATCTAAAGTAAGATGAGGCAAAACTTAATCCCTCCATAGTATATCTCTACTATCTTATTTTCTTATGTTTTCAAAATTTCCACAAGCTGAGCCAAAGATCATGCTCTGATACCACTGTAATATCCCAAAATGGAATAATGCATTGATACACAAACATAATATTTGTAATACAAAAAATGTACATGTAAGTTTATGATCAACACATATATAGACAGAATAACTGAGCCATTTTATTCATAGGAGAAGATTTAGTTACAACAGTGTACAAAATATGAGGTAATCTAGCCAAAGAGATGGCCTAGAATGACCCTGAAAATATGCCAAGTAGGCACTGCGTAACTGGAGAGCTACTGGAAGAAAATACTGCATTGTCCCTTCAGAAGATAATGAATATATGACTGCATGTTGAAAAGGGAAATGCAAATCTACAGAAATCTAGAGCTCTGATGATGCCAAGATTCTAGATCTGGGCTCTATGATGGTAACCCAGGATAACCTAAAAAGGATTTCTCAGATCTGTCAATCCAAGAAAATCACCCTCTTGGGGTTTCATTATACAACTATTGGGTATGTATATCTGAAGCTAGATCTAACAAATAGATGGCTGAAATGTGTTACAAGATCATATCTAAGCTTGAAGGGTTGATCCCTTCGCTAGATCCTCAAGCTAGAAGCTCAAGATCTAGCTCCTCAATCCTTTTCTGAAGATTGCAGTTGTTGCTACACAACTACTCATAAAAACTATGCTATAAAGGAAGGAGGCTCTCTAGCCTACTGCAAAGATGTGCAATGTAGCTCAGAAATTATGGAAATAATGAATACAATGTGAATGAATGGTCCTCCACTGGATTACTAGTTGAAATGCTAGCAACTTCCCTTCTCCCTTGGATCCACAAGAATGGACTACGCAATTCCTGATGGGATTGATGTTGTTGGGAGATGAATAATAGATGGCCTGATGCCTGATATAGATCTGAAGCACTGGAAGGCTGATCTTGAAGCTCAAGGTGATAGGATGAATCCTTCACCGGTTCCTCAACTGAAATATTGAAGGACAACCTCCTCCTCTCAAACTGATCTTCAGAAATGTGCAATTTCTGAATATGGATGTTCTACATAAAGTAGGAACAATATGGCACCAATGCATGATGATGAATGAAGTACAATACTCTTTCAAGGGCTACTCAATGAAAGAGGTGGGATTCCTGACCAAGAACACCCAGTGCTAAACAGCACTTGCAATCTTAGCTAAACAGCTAAAGAAAGCATGGGATGTCAAAGGAAAATTCCAGATCTAAACATATCATACATAAATAATAATCTCAAGCATGCCTTCTATGTTGCCTTCATATTCATTATATAGTTTTTGAACCTTCTCATGCCTTGGCCCACGTCATAACTACATTGTACATGTGGACATAGGTCTCCATGTTGACTGTGTTGTCTCTCCATGATCTCCATCATGTGTGAATCTAATGATCACCCTCTCCATCATGTGTGCATTAATGCACCACTTCCTCCATCATCTCATCATAAATGCTCTATGATCTTACATTTGATTCCTTCCAAGATCTTAGTTGACTGCTTCAACCTCCATGATCTTTCTCATTAATGAAACATGATCTCCACTCCTTTCACATTAATTAGTTGCTCCACTACTCCATTATGTAGATCTAGATCTGAAATATCCACATACACACATCAAAAGTGGATTTTATTTATCTTTGGGGTTTGTGGGTCCCTCCACCCTCTTATTTACTTAATTAATTATGGAAATTAAGAACTCTAATATTCCAAATATCATGTGAAAATTTAGGAATATTACAAAAAAAACTCATATATATATATATATATATATAAGGGGATTTGGTTAAATATCTATTCTGAAATGAAATCAATATAACAATAGAATCTTAAGAAAATACAAAATGGATTTGGTTAAAACTATTTATTTTTTAAACAAAATCCATATAACAACGTAGAGTTTAAAGAAAATACAAATTTTCAGGAAAAAAAATTATATAATAAAACATGATATTGTAGTTAGTCTATTATATTTTTAGAAAAAATATTATGTAAATTATTGATGCTTGAGCCCGGAGTCTCTTTACAGATTGCAGGATTGCAGATGCAGTTCCTTTTTCCCACCTTATGTTTTTTGATGATCTGTTGGTGATTGGGAAAACTTACCCTACAGAATGACAGGTGATTTTACATCCTATATGATTTTGGTCTTGCATCGGGTCTCATAATGAACCAAGCAATGTCCATTTTGATTTCAAGCGAACCTGATGCAGACGAGGCCTTGGAGATTGCTAATATGTTCGGTGTTAATGTCACACACGTGGATGAGAGTTTTAAGTACCTAGGTTTCATTTTGAAGCAAAATGGCTATAAAAACAAGGACTGGGATTGACTTGTTCTTAATATTGAAAAGTGGCTCAATCAGTAATCACATAAATGGATTTCCATGGGGAGCCTTCTTATATTAATCAAATTATTCTCCACAACATTCCTATTTTATATATGCATATATACAAAATCCCAAAGGGCGTTGTCTGCAAAATAAACTCTATATTTTTTCTTTTCCAGAAAGAAAAAACGTTGTTTCTATTAAAAATAGTACATATGCATTTACATACATCCTAGCTATCAGAAGGTAGCATGGAAAAAAAAACCATGTGGCATATCTAATCCATGATCCTTTACTCACGAGAGAGCATTAAGCATATAACCTCATCACATGTGATTTCAAAAAATAAAACCATACATGTGTACCATATAGCCAATGGAACAGGATCAATGCATCGGATCCAAAACTAAGATAGTGCCCCACTATCCAAAATGCTAAATAAAGAGAAAATCATAAGCTATCTAGCTCGAGATACGAATAAGGATGCGTCATCCTGTAACCATGAATCAATATAGCATATACAGACAATAGCGGGATACGGAAACACCATCATCATGATACTGAGGAAAACCAAGTGTGGAGTGCAAAAATAGCAAAAAAGAGAAAGAAAATAAAATAGAGCCATCTCGCTTGATTCAGCAGGCTCGCTTGCAGTAGACGACATGGCAGTACTATGGCACAGGAAAATGAAATGAGATGATCAGCTGTGCGTCCTTGAAATAGGATATCAGTATATTGTTGAAGGGTAGACAAAGGCCTTTTTTGGATAAGATATCCGCACGAGAGTTATTTTCTATATACACATGATTCAAAGACACTTCGTGAAACTTAGATAGAAGGTATTTGACTCTATCAATCCATCCCTATACACCATTAATTTGAAGAGAAGAAACACCAGAAATGCCATTTATGATAATTTTGGAGTCCCCGTATACATGAATATTAGGAAAATTAAGGTTATATGCAACCAATAGCCCACTCCACAATGCCATAAGTTCAGCTTTTTTGTTCGAACCACAGCCACCATTCCAACAAATATGATATCTTTCTGCCTCCTAAAGCTTGATCCATGCCCCGCATCCACAAACACCATCTTGTTGTGCCCATCGAAATAAATTACCGGAATGGCAATAGGATGAGGTCTGTTACACTTGGACAAGTCGGACGAGATTCTCAGAGTAGACATTTGGTCATTCAACCATGACATGATGGATCTATGTGTCATAGATCTGTTTACAGGTATCCCCTCAAAAATAATTTTTCACATTTCCTGTGGGCAGGCACACAAAATATTGTAAATTCCATATTGTCAGTCTAGAGATGCTTAATCAACCTATTGATCATGGCACTTAGGGCACTGTGGTAGTGGTTCTAACACTCATGCAGAGTTACTTGCACTCTAGGGTGTACTTCACTGTGCTATCTGGCTCAGTCTTAGGGAAGTCACCGTTTTTAGAGATTTTAAGTCAGTCATTAAATGGGCCAATATTTGGCTCTGGACACTTGGAAACTTAGAACAAGGACCCTGATTAATGGCTCTTGACACTTGGAAAA
Organism: Pinus albicaulis; assembly: GCA_034641835.2. Classification (NCBI taxonomy): domain Eukaryota; kingdom Viridiplantae; phylum Streptophyta; class Pinopsida; order Pinales; family Pinaceae; genus Pinus; species Pinus albicaulis. The sequence continues at coordinate 340,532,008 of CM076576.1, forward strand.
TTAGAACAAGGACCCTGATTAAAGTGTTCCAACATATATAGATGAATGTCTTTCAGATTAATCACATTATTAAAACCATATCCTAATGATGTGATTAATCCGAAAGACATTCATCTACATTGTAGATGACAAAAGTCTTAGATCTAACATTGTTCCAACATATCTCTATATCCCATATTTATAGAATTCGAAATTTCAAAACAATGAAGCCGACAAGCTCTCTGAAAGAATGGATGCAATACATAGCCAGACAGGATACTCTTCTAGTCTTTTGATAATGGTGTGTTGCAAGGGTCCCACCACATATCGATCTAAAGATCTGTTTATTTTTTCGATTATAGAGCTCATTGTTCCTCTGTTTTTTTACCATGACCTTTGCCTTTTTTGAGAAGATGTTTGATGAACATTTCTATTTTGTATGCCCATATGAATAGCTTCTTGCTTCTCTATGATGATATCAAGAAAATCAATTTCCTAAACGATGTACTTTCTTTCCAAAACTAATAAAAGTGTTTTTTCGGTTTATAAAAAAACTTAAAATTGTAGTCAACACATAATATAGAAACATTAAAATCCCTAAAAATATGATTTATTATTATTTTTAATCATAAAATTAAAAAATATTAAATATTAAATTTTCAAAAAATAGGTTTTTGATAAATCTAACTTAAAAGTATCAAATCAACTCATTATTTAAACACATAAAAATTATTATAAATATAATTTTTCGAAATAGAAAATATATTTTTAAATAATAAAATTGAAAATAAGAATTTTTAAAAAGAAAAATATAGATTTTTTTAAATATAATTAAATTGAAAATATGATATATTAGTGTAGATTTATCTTAACTTTAAATTTATGAAATATTGAAAAGAATTAAATCTTTTGAGATGGAATTTCTTTTAAATGTAAAATTTGGAAAAAAAATAAAAATAATTTTAATAATATTATTTATATTATATATAAATTTCATAAGTCTATCTACATAAATATTCTTAATATAAATTTTATTAAAACTATAATAATACACGTAATTACATACATTATTTAAAACATAAAAAATATTATAAATACAAGTTTTTGAAAAATATATATATTTTTAAATAATAAAATTGAAAATATATATTTTTAAAAAATATACATATATTTTTTTAAATAATAAAATATATTAGTATAGATTCATCTTAACCTTAAATTTATGAAGGATTGAGAATAATTAAATCTGTGTACATACAATTTCTTTTTAATGTAAAATTTGGAAAAACATATTTTTAATAATATTATTTATATTATATATAAAATTCACAATTCTATCTACAAATTCTTACTATAAATTTTATTGTCTACAAATTCTTACTATAAATTTTATTGTAACTCTGGTAACATCTGTAATTACATACATATGTCAATTGAAATTTTTCTTCAAATGAATTGACTTCCCCTTGGAATGGTTTTAATTCCTTAAAATGGCTTCCATCCTCAAGTTCTCTCCATGAAGTTTGAACCTGAGATTTGGTGAGGAGTAAACACCACACAAACCAACTAATTTACACCTCATGAGCTACTTTATTACACTGAAGGTGTTCCTATGATGGGTTTGGTTGAGCAGATTTAACCAATAGTAGAGGCTTAATTTTGTCGTCCTTTGTCCAATCATTTTTGAATACCTGGCAAAGCACAACAATTAGAAAGTTTGGTGAAAACACAAAAATTAAAAAGTTTTAGCAATGTGAAATCATTTTCCACGACTATGTAATGACATCGATGATTTTGGAAATTATATCCAAAAAGATTCATTGCAGATTTTGGAAATTACATCATGAGTAATACCTAAAAATACTAAAAAAACCAAGAAAAGAACAACATCAAGAGAGAAAGTGGAAATTTTACACTTGTATAGTGCGCATGGGTATACACATGTTTTTTTCCACAGAGCAACGCTTTAATAAAGATATACCGTATGACTCTTCATTTTTGCTATGCTAACAAAGTCAATTAACAATTTATTATTTTTTTATATTTAAAATATAAATTACACAAAATTGAGATGAAGATGCTCTAACAAAATATTATATTCCAATCAACCAATTAACATTAAGAAGTTACAAGTCTTTAAATGATAAATGGAAAAAATTGTATATAGGTTAAGAAATAAAAGGCAAAATAAGCATCACTACTCTTGATTTTTTATATCCAAACAAACCCAATTAAGAGTACATTATTTTTTTAATATTTAAAATATAATTTACAAGAAATAGAGATGATGACACTCTAACAAAATATTTCATTCAAACGAGCCAATTAACAATAAAGCTACAAGTCTTTAATCCACCATCACGATGAGTTTGGTTGAGCAAATTCAACCAATAGTAGAGGCTTAATTTCTTCCTCCTTTATCCAACAATTATTGAACCTGTGGCAAAACATAACAATTAGAAAGTTTGGTGCAAGAAAAAAAATTAGAAAGTTTTAGCAATGTGTAATCATTTTCCAAGACTATGTAATGACATCGATGATTTTGGAAATTACATCCAAAAAGATTCATCGCGGATTTTGGAAATTACATCATGAGTAATACCAAAGAATACTAAAGAAAACCAAGAAAAGAAGAACATCAAACAAAACGCCAGCTAGAAACTTTACTCTTGTATAGTGCACATGTCTGGATACACATGCTTTTTCCATAAAGTGACACTTTAATAAAAATTTACCGTATGACTCTTGATTTTTCATATCCAAACAAAGCCAATTAAAAGTTTAATATTTCTTAATATTTAAAATATAAATTACACAAAATTGAGATGAAGACACTCTAACAAAATATTGTATTCCATTGAACCAATTAACATTAAGGAGTTACAAGTCTTTAAATGATAAATGGAAAAAATTATATATACATTAAGAAATAAAAGGAAAAATAAGTGTCACGGCTCTTGATATTTGATATCCAAACAAACCCAATTAAGAGCTTAATATTTTTTTAATATTTAAAATATAATTTACACAAAATTGGGATGAAGACACTCTAACAAAATATTGCATTCCAATGAGCCAATCAACAATAAGAAGTTAGAAGTCTTTAATCCACCCAAAAATAATATTTCTTGTTCCAAACCCACAAACCATGCCTTCCATTTTCAAGTCTTCTTCCCCAGAGGAAAAATTTAAAACTAAGGCCAAATCCAAGGGCCTAGCTTCAGTATTTTGCATGATCCAATTCACAACTTAAAGTATGTAGAGTGGCCAAATAGAAGTTGACCTCAAAGTCAAAGCTTTAGTTCAATATTGTGCATATTTTGTAGTATACACAGTGTCCAGATGCATACTAAACCCAAAATCAAGGCCTTAATTCAGTTATTTTGCAGAGTCCATTTTACGACAAGTATCCATAGTGGCCACTGTTAGATGCAACAAGAATCTTAGAACTCATGTTATTCATACACAACTAAACTTAAAGTATGAAAATGAAAATATACAAAAATCATCAATAACTGTAAGTTATTAAACGAGAGAGCACCCAAAACAGTCCTTTCTTCACACACATAGAAAAGATATATCACTGGAAAACTGATATTGACATCAGCGAATATTCCAGGACAACAAACAATGCCATGATTTTAAAAGCAAATTTCCACTAAAAATGCAGAAGGTTGACTTTAACAACTAATATATACACAATTTCTTGAGGGATTTGATCCTTGTACACACATAATCTTCCAAAGCAAGTTAACATAACGATCTGGAAGTCACCTCAAACTATAATAACATGTGACAGCTAGAATTTTGGGCATGTCTATAATTGAGATTGTGGGAAACACCACCTTTTTATTTTCTTTTGGACCCCAGAAGTCCCTTTTGGGTTTCAATTCAAATTGTGGCACCATGTATTGAGAATCTTCCTTTACAAATATGATTATGTGGCCATCGTTTTTTAATCTGCAACCTACCGTAATTATCCTACTCTGTGATCATGGGAAATATTTTAATGCTCATGCCATTTGGAATGACACTTCCAGCTCCCTTACCTTAAATTGTAGGGACAATTTCAGTTCTTAGAGCAGTACAAATTGAACAATACGAGATTCATAAATTTTGGATTCTTTGTGTTGGTATTTGGCTTTGTACCCAGTACATATATAGAACTCTTAGAGAGTCCCTCTAATATTGGTATTTGGATTTGTACCCAGTACATATTTTGAACCCCTAGAGAGTCCCTCTTCTTAAATAAGCAATGATCTCATCCTAAGTCCCCCCACCCAATTTTGTTCAGACTTATGCTATTTTACCTATTTTTATCTATATTTTACCTTAATTTCATTTCTCAGTTGCCATAACGATATGTTGTATAATAATTTGAAGATTATTTCTCACTCACAATCTCTTTTATTGATAAAGTAATGATCACAAAACATATACGAGCTGTCGGGAGGACCAGACAACGTTGGGGCATTGGAGACGGGATTCGTATCACAGATTCGAGAATTGACGGGGATTTTTTTGGACGCAAATCAGCGGCGTAGTATTAAACTAATTGGACAGTTTATCTTGGATTTATAGGGTATATGAAGTTTTAAATGCAATATTCCACTGGTATATTTAACTATATGCAACTTGCTTTGGTGAGCGACTACAGGAAGAGGGATTCATTCTCTCTACTTCCATTTTCCTTTGTGATTCTCTACGCCCAATTTGCTTCATTGTGTGGGGTGCTTTTGAGCATATCAATAGGAAGCATGGGTGATATTTCAAAAATTAGGAATGAATATGTTGTTGCTCCCAAGTTTTCAATACCGGGGATGTTACACCAATTTTTGGTCATCTAACCATTTACAAATATATGGATCCAAGTACACCATGTAGGACTAATTTTACCATAGTAAAATTGTTTTCACTATACGAAATAATTTAATAAACCATATTTTATTGAGTTATTTTTTGTTCAAATAAGAAACCCCATGAGGAATAATTAAATAAATCTGATTTTCCTCTAGGAATAATTAATTAAACCACTGTTTAAATAATATTCTTGCTCATATTTAACCCAATTAATGAGTAATAATTAGATAAATCATTATTTTTCTTATTTTTCTCTAGGAATAATTAATTAAATCATTATTTAGTTATTATTCCTTGTTAAATTTGACTAAATCGACTATAAATAATTAAACAAATCATTATTTGTTAAATTATTCCTTAATCCCAGTCTTTTTTCGTGGGCGACCGTCGACTGAGCATTTGATTCTCTAGCTGCGTCACCCCTGTGTGTGACCTAGCGGAGGTTCCCTCCCAGCCACCATGGCCATGGGAGGGGGATTTGACCCCCCTCCTCCACCTCTAGAAGTGTCAATGTTTAAGAAACTAGTAGCATCAAGCATCAAACATCCTCTATCATATTCGCAACAAAATTTTGTGAATAAATTGGACAACATCCCTTCGGTGGCCCTTCCATTCAAAGAAACTTGTCGGTCTGCATTGAATCTCACTGAAAGAGGGATTATTGGGCAGTTTATTGGCCTTTGGCCATCTCCCAAAGCCGTGGAAGACTGGGCGCAGAGAAACTAGACTCTACTAGTTTCAGAGGGCATCAAAAGCCATTTTTTTGGTAAAGGATTCTTCGTTTTTTTGTTTGAAAACGCGGAAGATAGAAGCCTCATTTTCAGAAATGGGCCATATTTTATGGGTCCTCAAGGTCTATATTTAAATAAATGGACGCATGATTTTGATCTTGCCCAATATGTACCTTCAGCTGTCCCAGTGTGGGCACGCCTCCCTCACCTCCCACTGCACTATTGGAATCAGAAGTCCCTTCAAACCATGGGTAATACTCTTAGAAAATAAATTGACCAAGGAGTGAGAAAAGATCAATACTCATGCGCATGCATATGTGTAGAGGTATACTTGGAAGTTGGGTTGTCGGAAGCCATTAAACTAACTGTTGCAGATTGGACCCATATTTAGGAGTTGGAATACGAACAACTTCTGTTCAAATGCATACATTGTCATGGCTATGGCCATTTTGCAAAGCATTGTAAAAAGAAGTCGGAATAAGAGAGTGATAAATCTAAAGGAGAGCAATGGACATTAGTCCAGAAAGCAGCCCCGAAAAAAGCTAGAGGAAAAGGGTCCACAAAATGGAACAATGCCCCAAAAACAGGACAAGCCCTTAGGGAAGGGAGCTCTATTCCCTAATTGGTAGAAGCCAAAAACCCTATTGAAGAGGATCATACTCCATCAGACCCTCCAAAAACAATTTTGGAAAGCAAGGAACAACAGACCACTTTCCCCTCTTCAAAAAAAGACAACGAAGAATCAGTCTTCCCCGGTGCAACCCTATATACCTCCTCCCCTCCCTCATATGCAGAATTAATCAGAAAGAATTAAATGGACACCTCTTGCTTCTTAGAGGACGAGACCTTTTAGAGGCCTTCAAAAAGAGCTGGAAGAAAATCACATAAAGAAGCTAGGGAAGAAGAGGCATAAAGGAAAAAAATGCAAGGAATTCAATCCACAATCGAGATGTCCACTGGGAGAAACACCAGAACAAGGCCTCCAAGGGGAGGAGCTCCCAACCCCTCCATCAATAAATAATGCGATTAATTTCTTGGAATTGAATAGGCTTGGGGAACCCAACGAAAGCTGAAGCCGTCAAAGATCTCCTGAAAATGGACCCTCCTGAAATCCTCATGCTCCAAGAGACTAAAATCGAAGGGGACACCCTTCTTGACATTAGCAAGTTGAAATGGAAGAAAAATGCAGGAAAGGCAGTAAGTCCAAGGGGCTCCTCAGGTGAAATTTCTACTCTGTGGTCAGAGGACCAATTTCAACTGGAAAACTCCTTTGAGACCCAGAACAGGATATTTACTGAGATAAGGCACTACACAAGTAATTTAACCTTTTCTCTTTTCAATCCTTATGTCCTTGTGCTCTATGCTGAAAAGAGATATTGTTGGAAATCTATTTCTTTCTTTTTATACCTCCACTCTCCCAAGAATATCATTTTAGCCCGAAACTAAAACATCGTTCTGGACACGAAAGAAAAGAGAGGAGGCAGCTGTAGCAGGGACCAAATGCTCCCCTTGGTAGAAGATCTTGTTCATTAATGGGATCTCCGAGATTTCAAACCCACGAGAGGACTCCATACTTGGTCTAATAACAGAGTTGGGGAAGAGCACATTTCTGCTCATTTGGACAGGTTTCTTGTTCAGATTTCGCTGCTACTGGAATAGAGGTTCATCTCCTCCAAAATCCTTCCTAACTTGACCTCGGATCACAAGCCTATTCTTATCCTCTTGGAAGAGGAAGAAAAATTGGGCCAAATTCCATTCAGGTTCAGTCCTCTTTGGATTGACAGAGAAGGGTTCTTTGATATGGTTCGCTTGGCTTGGTCCAAACTTGTCACAAGATCTCAAAGTTATGTGTGGCAGCATAAACTCAAGGCCACAAAGCAAGAATTGAAAGAGTGGATCAGAAATCCCACTAAAACCCCAATCAATTAGAGAAAAGAAGCAGTCCAGCTGCTAGAGGATCTCCAAATGGAATTGGAAAGAAAATACATCACCTCTGCGGAGCTTGAAAAGGAACAGATCACCCAAAGCAACTCCTTATGTTCCTTCCGCATTGAAAAGGAATACCGGAGAATAAATAACCTCTATAGTAAAGGGAGCGCTGGCAGTGAAGAGGATACAATTAATTTCCTCTCCCACATCCCCTCTCTTGTTAGCAGAGAACACAATTCAGTCCTAATGAAGCATTTTATTGATGATGAAATCTGCAAATCCATTTGTTCAATCGAACCTGATAAGGCCCCTAGACCTGACGGATTATTAATCCACTTCTACAGAATCTTTTGGGACATTATCAAAGTTGATCTGCTGAGAATGATAAAAGGCTTCCTGAAAAAATCAAAGGTGGGGGGAGGCATTAATTTTTTCTTCTTAGCATTAATTTCGAAAGAGGTGAATCCTGGATCCTTTGGAAGATTCAGGCCCATCTCCCTCTCCAATGCTTTGTACAAAATCCTTGCCCATAGAACCAAGCCATTGCTTGGGAAACTCATCTCCATCTCTCAAGGAGGGTTTGTTAAAGGCATCCACATTCTGGACAATGTCATTCAAGTGCACAAGCAATGCATTCCAGCCATCAATAGAAGGAGAAAGGGATGTTGATCAAGCTTGACATGGAAAATGCCTTTGATAGGGTCGACCTTTCATTCCTTTACAAAGTCCTTCTCTCCTTTGATTTATCTCCTGAGCTTGTCAATCTGATCAAAGCCTGCACAGACAAGCCATGGATTTCACTGCTCGTTATTGGAAGACCTGCCAACTATTTTCAATCCTTGAAGGGACTAAGGCAAGGCTGCCCTCTCTCCTCATTCATGTACATTCTTATGGCAAATAACCTCAGCAGGAAACTGACAGTCGAAAATTTTGCAGGGGTTGTTCCAGGCATAATAATACTGAATGGTTTGGATCACATTGTTGGCCTGTGACCACACATAAAGAAGAGAAGGAGAAAGGAAAGCCAGTCCTAACTATCAAATAGCTTCAAAAGGGACCCATCTGCATCTCAATTCAGTAGAGATGGGGAAAATGTAGTTGATAAGGCTTAAATAGTGAACAAACTTCACTTCTGCCCCCCTCGTCTCATCTACCCTCTTTACATACATTTTCCCTCCCTTATCCTTCACTTTCCCTTTTATAAAGCCCCTCGTTTCATTTCTTCATCAAAAACACCGCCCCCCACAATTTTTAACCTTTACATCTTGAAAGACTCACCGAAACCTATCTTGCCACCGATGCGACTTACCAGGACCCATCCACCCTTGATACACTACTCGCATCCACATTCAAACCTTCATATTCTTCATTTTCCATGCCTTCCTCCTTTTTGCACTCACCGGTTTTTAGCGAGTCGCATATCACAGTTCGCGAATTTCACCACTTACCTATCACAGTGCCCACAAGTTAAATATTTTAGCTTGCGATATGACCCGATCGACATCGCACTTCACAACAAATACCACATCGCAAATTGGAAATTATAACTTTTTAAATCTCTGCCAACCTCTATCTGTTGCGATCGCCGATGTGCGATATCGCATCGCGCACATTACAAATTTATGCTACACTGCACCTCACATATCTTGAAGTTTAAATCATATTCCCGAAACATATCCTGTCCCGATTGCGATTTTGCGATGCGCTTTGGGCCCCACTTCCTCACCACGTCATCAAAGCCTTCCCCACATCCTTTGTTTCACCCTTGGCAGTAATTAAAACCATTCTGTTGTGTGTTATGTGTCGCAGATCCCCTTCTAAAGTCTGTTCTCCGCTTCTCACTAGTAAAAACATAGCATGAGTTCTTGGTGGAGCAGCACGGCTATGATTGTTCAGTTCGTCCATTAACCTCTGTTGAAGAGTGGAGCACGTGTGGTGCATTAGGATTTTCCATTTCAGTTAAGGAAAAATCATGAAAATGTGGAGTGAAGGCATTTCGTCAATAGCTTAAATCAAGTAGTAGAAATCATACCACTCACCAGTTTTCAGCCACTTCTCACCACTCCGTTGAAGATTTTGGGTTTTGGCCTCCTAGGCCAACTGTTTTGTTCCTTGTTACTATTATATAGTGATGTTTTTCTGGGTAAAATCCCGATTTTACCTATTTTATTTTTATTTCTCTGTTGCAGGAGTGATTGCTTGAAGCACACTCTGATAGTTTGTTAGGATATTTTGGTTTCACCTGCGTGGGCCGATCCTGACAGAATATTCAGTCAGAAGCCCTCAGGGAGAACTCTATATGTAGTGAGTTCTAAGATGAAGAAAAGGTTCTGGAATTTTGGAAGAATTTTGTTGAAGTTTTGTATGATTGTGCTCCCTGTGCTCTGAGATACATATTTGGGAGAGCTGTTTGAATTCAATATAATACATAGATGATATTAGGATTCCAGATGGAGTAATGAGCAGTATGTATTTTTTTTCTTTGTTATCAGTCATTTCCCCTTCATGTGTAATAATCTTTCATGCTATTTTTCTTTGATGGTTCGTGTAATGTAACTGTCGGTGATCAGCAATTTTATTCATGAATTTGTATCTTTATAACGCTCAGGTGTTAGCGCTCATGTAGTTAAGCTTGTTGTATTACCTTAATTCATGCTCCACGAACCTCTTTTGTCATCCATATTTCATTTATATGTGTTTCCTCTGAGTTCATAGGGGGCATATTCTTAAATCTCTTAAGCCTGTCTCTCGCAGGTTGCCTCTTCGTTCTCCCTCAGTACCTCTGCATATTTTCAAGATTTCTACTCATTTTTTTATACTTTTCCCATTTAAAATTCACTAAGCCTTGCATCCTCTTGAGCCCTCTCACAGTATAAGGAAATTCACATGAATCCACTCCAAGACCTTCTCACTCCATAAACCACCAAAACCATTGTTTCCTCATTCCATATTTTGTCAGAGGCATTTTATGTTGTTTTCCATTTTTAACCTCTGATTTTAAGATGTCCTAGGCACTGGTCTTTTGCAACTCAAGGCTGTATCTAGGAGCTAGAACATCTTTTTGGCATCGTTGCTGAGGAATGAATTTGAAAACCTTTGCCCTGGGATATGACATTATCTTCACCCTTCAATCAGGTGAGAACAAAGGGTTGAGAGTTTCATAGCCCTCACCTTGGTGACTCCACTGTTATCAAAGTTCAAATCAATCATAATCCTAGCTTACACCAGGCCTCACACCCACTCAGATACTTCTCAGCAGAGAACCCCTTCCATATCTGACCCTGAAAATATTATATTTAGGAGAATCTGGAGGGAGAAGCAGCCCATCCAGGTTAACCTACCCTCATTCTCCCTAGAAGATTTTCCTTCCTCTTCCCAGAAAGCTAATATCTATGGTCCTGGTTCCACAGCCCACATACTTGAATACCCTCCAGAGACCTCTATTTTAATCACTTCAGACATAAAGGATGAAGCCAAATCCATTGATATTTCCTTACCTCCTTTATGTCCTACTTCAAAGGATGAATAAATAAAATAAATTACAGCACTTCAGAACTCATTACAGATAAACATCCAAACCTCTGCTCAGTATATACCTGTTGTACCATAGTCGAATCATCCTCAGAACCCACCACCGCCCCTCATGGTTGTACCAGGGTTCCTCCTCAACAAATATGCTCCATTGGCTTTGCCTCAAGTATTGCATGACATGCCTCAAGATTATCTAAAGCTCTTGCCTCGGTTTACTGGGGAAGATAGTACTTCTATGCAGAAACATATTGAATACTTCTACGCCTTTGCTAAAAAAATTGAATGTAGAACACCTAGATGTGGTGTTGAGGATTTTCATTCAATCCTTGGATGGAGAGGCTCATAAGTGGTTCAAATCTCTTGCTAATAATGCAGTCACCACTAGGGAAGAAATGGAAAATTTCTTCACACTAAAATGGGGAGAAAAGTGGGATTATGGATATGTCTTCACAGAGTTCAATGCTCTGAAAAAGAAATACAACAATGATGTTACAGAATTTATAATGAGGTTCAATAAGCTTTACAACAATCTCCCTGCCGAGATAAAACCTCCCCAAGAAGCTGCTAAGGTGGTTTTCACAGGATATTTCGGACCTGAGTTTGGCTTCACCCCAAGGGAAGAAACTCTACATCCCTAGACCAGATTCAGACTGATGCACTGGAGGTAGAAGAAAACTTTTCTTCTACAGGTAAATTCAAGGGGAGGACAGAGAATGATGACAGGAGAAGGGATAGTGAGGAGGCTTCTACCTCTAATCAAGAAAAGGAATCACCGGAGTATAAAATTGAAGAGTTGAATAAGCCGATCAAGAACCTCTCGAATAAGCTGGTGAAGCTTGAATTGGAGGCTAAGAATTCCTCTCCTCGTCCTAACCAAATGATTCCAAATTGTGGGTTGAAGCCCCCTCTACAATTGTTACATAGGGAAAGGAAGGAGCAACAATATCACATCCAACTCCTCTATACTTAGAAAGCGAAATGGAGGTACAAGTCGAGGAAGTAACTAACAACCAAGAAGATCAATTCCTCGCTTATTCAAAATATGAAGAAGGTGAACTCACCCCGCAAGATGAAATAGAAGAAAAGGAAGTTCCCCTAGAAGATCAAGATATTCATAATTACTATAGGCAGTTTGTGGACTTCATGCAAGCTCAGCTCCATAAGAATTATGACCTCAGGTGCTCTAGAAAGAGAACTAGAGTGCAGGAACAAAACAAAGAATCAATACCAAGAGGACAGGCTTTTGTTAGTTCTGCCAGTAAGGGGAAGAAGCCTTTAGAAGAGTCTGCACATCATAAGGCTAATGCTTCTACCTCCACAAAGCCAGGTTTTGATCCTCCTGCAAACCAGAAGCCCTCTTATGTGGTCTCAAACTTTCCTGAACTCCATAAAGAGAAGTCTAAAGAAGTTATTGCAGAAAAATCTCCCAAGGCCTTAAACCTCCAGAAAGAGCTAAAGAAGGTCAAGATCCTGGTTCCCTTGATCGAGCTCTTAAAGCAGCCTTCATACAAAGCCCAAGTGTCTCAATTCATGCTGCCCCATAGCATAGGCCCTCTCCCTAACAGCCTCAATCTCCAAGAGGAAAGGGCCATGGTAGTCTTTGGACCTCATGTAGAAGAGTTGGACTCAGCCACTCCCCCAATCTATGTGTCTCTATTTATTCATGACCTGTTACTGCACAACTGCATGATAAATTCTGGGGCTTCACATAATATATTTCCATTATCTGTCATGGAGCAGTTGGGGTTGCAGATCAATATACCTTATAAAGATCTGTATTCTTTTGATTCAAATAGGGTAAAGTGTTTGGGCATGATCAAATATCTGGTAGTAAACTTGGCCCAGATTCCGGACAAAAGTGTGGTGATGGACATCGTTGTAGCTGACATCCCAGCTCGATTTGGAATGTTGTTATCCAGATCCTGGGGATCCAAGGTTGGAGGTTCCATAAAACTAGACCTCACTTATGCCACTGTTAGTATGGATTCTTCGTCGAAGTGTACGAAAAAGAGCCACTTTAGCTACGCATAACTAATAGCCCTAACAACAATAGAGGCTGCCAAACATCTTCAGATCTGCGATTAGTAGTTAAAATGCTGCAACAAACAGATCTATAAATGGAAAGACATTAAGCAGTAAAGTAAAGAGTTTGCTCCATGCATCCAACAGACAAGACAAGAACACGATTTTTGAATGAATTTTTATATTACGGGGCACCTGGGAGGAAACAAGAAGGTGTATCCAGATCTCCTCAATGGGATGGGTTCTTTGTAGTCCTCAGCACTTCAGATCTAAGCTTTCTCTCTCTTGTAGATGTAGAAAACCCAATGTAGAAGATAGAGCTCAATGGGAGCAAAATGGTAGAAAATGAGACCAAGTGTATAGATCTAGAGTGATCTAATAGGCAACAAAAGGTGAAGAATGATGGGGAAAACCCTCCTATTTATAACAAAATATTAGGTCCTTCTAGATCTTGGTGCATGATTAAAATAATGTTAATCACATCTAGATCCACCTCTATGGAATATTTTATTATTATTTGTTGGAGGGAAAGGGTGTTTGACTTGGGTCAAATCCCTTGATTAGTGAAAAATAAATAAATAAATCATTTATTTATCTTTTTAAGGAAGTGGTTGGGATATAATCAAATAAATAATGATTTATTTGATTAATGGTGGTTGATTTGGTCATATTTAACAAGGAATATTATTTAAATAATTATTCCTAGAAAATAAAAAGATAACTATGGGTTTATCTCATTAATTTCTTTGTTTTTGGGTTAAACATGACTGGGAATAATAATTAAATTATGGTTTAATTAATTATTCCTTTTGGGGTTTCCTAATTAACATAGTGAAAGCAGTTTTACTTGGGGTAAAACTGGTCTTACATGGTGCACTTGGGTCCATCTAATGATGAAAGGTTAGATGACCAAAAAATGGTGTAACAGCCACTATTCCAATATTTTGCGGAGAGGAAAAAAGGTTATATCGTGAATCCAGATTTGTGAAGATGGTAACCAAAGCTTCCACAAATTATCTAATATATGGTAAGGAAGGCAATTTATCTTGTCTCATGCTTGAGGAGGATGAAGTTTTCCTGCAAGAAACAGATATTTTCCCTATAATACAGAACAATCCCATGAGAAGAAAGGAAAACAAGATATGGACATTGCAGTTTGATGGAGCTAATTCATGAGAAGGCAATGGGGCCGGGGTACTCTTGATATCCCCAGAAGGATGCTTGGTTCCCCTCTCTTTTAAGCTAGAAATCGAAGCCACAAATAATGTGGCTGAATACGAAGCACTATTGTTGGGGTTGCAAACAGCGCGAAATATGAATATACAAAACCTCAAGGTGTTTGGAGATTCAGAGCTTGTAGTGAGACAAGTCAGGAACCAATGCCAAACCAAACACCTGCGACTCAGAGCCTACAAGAACGAGTTATGGTATTTAATCGAGAATTTATTTTCTACATTTAATATTCATTTCATGCCAAGGGACAAGAACAGAATCGCAGACTCACTAGCTATGGTTGCTAGTAATTTTTGTCCCCCGCAAAATCCTTTACTCAGATATGAAGTTGAAGTGTGGTACCGCCTGTCTATTCTGGATAACATAAAGCATTGGCAAGTCTTTGAAGATGAAGAGCAGGTCCAACGTTTCATGAAAACGATAGGTGAATTTTCAAATATGGTGATCAATTCAGTCCCTGAGGATGACAGCAAAGAGCCAAAAACTAAGTGGGAAGAAACACTAGTCAGACACCGTGTTCTGAAATTAAAGGGAAATTTCATCCCAGGGGGTTTGTGCCATTGGAGAGATTGTTTAAAAAGAACGACATCCCAGTAAATCCCAACAAAATGACCCTCGATGAACCTGTTAAGGATGTGAATATTGGGATAGAAGAAGGTCTGAAGGTGATAAAGCTGTCGAAAGGGGTCCTGGAAGAATACCAAGGTCAGTATCTCAGTCTATTCCAATCATATAAAGACGTCTTCGCCTAGTCATACCAAGATCTAAAGAATTTTGATATAGATATTATACAACATAAAATACCTCTAAATAATATGCAAAGCCTCATAAGCAGAAGCTTAGGCATATCAACCCCCTTCTCCTCCCAGCTATCGAGAAGGAAGTAAAGAAACTTTTTCAAGCCAAAATCATTGTCCCTTTAAGATATTTCGAGTGGGTGGCGAACCTGGTGCCGCTAAGGAAGAAGAATGGTGAAATAAGACTTTGCGTGGATTTTCGAAATCTAAACAGATCCTCCCTGAAGGATAACTATCCCCTCCCAAAGATGGACCACATACTGCCAAAAGTGGTGGGATCTTCCCGCATGTCCATGATGGATGGCTTCTCGGGATATAATCAGGTGGCAGTGCTCCCCGAAGACCAGAAGAAGAAGGCATTCACCACGCCTAGGGGAACCTTCATGTACTCCCGAATTCCCTTTGGCCTGATAAATGTCAGCACTACATTCTAACGTGCAATGGACATTGCTTTCATGGGGGAGAAATACAAATTTGTGGTGATTTACCTGGATGACATCACCGTCTTTTCAAAGAGTGACACTGAACACATCAAGCACCTTTGCAAAACCTTTGAAAAATGCCATAGGTATGGTTTGCCTCTGAACCCTCATAAATCCATTTTTTCTTTGGAAGAAGGAAAGTTACTAGGGTACATAGTAACTAAGGAGGGAGTGAAGATTGATCCAAAGAGGGTAGAGGTGATAAATGGCATCCCCCTACCAAGAAACAAGAAGGAGATCCAGGTGTTCCTAGGAAGAATTAATTTCCTTGGAAGGTTCATTCCCAACTATGCCGAAATTGTTTGAAACATCACTAGGAGGTTGAAAAAGAACAGTGAAATTAAATGGACCCCTGAATCCAGGGACTCCTTTAACAGGATCAAACAGGCCTTTACAAAAGCTCCAATGATGACTAGTCCAAATTATTGGAAGTCGTTCATGATCTTCTCTTACGCATCTCCTCACACGATAGTTGCAATAATTTTACAGAAAAATTCCAAAGGACATGAGCAGCCCATTATGCTCTTCAGCCAAGTCATGTGAGACCTAAAATATAATACCTTGGAAAAGAAATTTTATGCCCTATTCAAATCTCTAAATTCATCCTGGGTATATGTATTACAGTCTGCTATAACTGCCTATGTTCCCACAGCAGCGGTAAAAGATGTTTTGGTATAGGGCGACAGTGAGAGAATAAGGGGTAAGTGGGTAGTCAAGATTCAGGAGTATGAATTGGAGATAAAGCCCACCAAGCTCATTAAAGGCAAAGGGATGGCCAAAATCTTGTCTGAATCCAACTGTCAAGCTCTGGGTATAAATTTGTCTATGACAGGAGGAGAGACACAGGAGGGCACATGTGCACATCAAGGCATAGAGTCCTCCACTCAAAAAACACACGTGAAGTACCTTCTCTTCCCATGGTATAAAGATATAGTGGAATATCTTTTATCTCTTAGATTTCCTCCTAACTATGATAAGGCCAAGTACCACACCTTAAGGCTGAAATCTCAAAAGTATGTCGTGGAAAATGGGCGACTTTATTGGAAAGACCCAACAGGGATCCTACTATTGTGTTTAACAGAACAGGAGGTGGACCAAGTGATGGTTGAATTCCATGAAGGGATATGTGACGGACACTATAGCTGGTGATCCACCGCACACAATATCCTAAGGGCAGGTTTCTTCTAGCCTAAACTATCTAGTGATGTACATTATTGCGTCTGAGCATGCAAGAAGTGTCAGATGTTTGCTGAAAAGCAAAGGTACGCACCTCTCCTGTTGATCCCAGTACACGTTGAAGAACCTTTTAAGCAGTGGGGAATTTATTTCATAGGATATATTCACCTAGCTTCCAGCAATCAGCATCGATGGATCCTTACTGCTAGAGATTACTTCACCAAGTGGGTCGAAACCATGCCCACGAGAAATGCTACAGATTCAGTGGTGATCAAGTTCCTCGAAGAGAATGTAATAGCTAGGTTTGGATGCCCAGCTAAGATCATCACAGATAATGCATAAGCATTCAAGTCAACTAAATTTGTAATTTTTTGTCAACATTAAAATATCTTACTGGGACACTCCACTGCATACCACCCATAGGGAAATGGGCTAGTTGAATCATCTAACAAGACATTGATGAGAATTCTAAATAAAACCATCGACAAAAAACAAAAGAACTGGGAGTCTCAGCTAGAGTTCGCACTATGGGCAAACCGCATCACAACTAAGTGATCTATGGGAAAATCCCCTTATGAGTTGGTGTATGGCAGAGCCACAGTCTTCCCCATTCAGCTTGCATTCCCTGTGGCACAGTTCTTACAGGAAAGTGAGGAGGAGCCAAATGACCTCGTTCAAAGAATGAATTAGTTGGTGGATTTGAATGAAACCCGGGAACATGTAAGCCTTAGACTAGCAGAGTATCAAGAAAAAATGAAGGGCTTATTTGACCAGAGAGCTAAAGATAGAGAAATCCAAGTTGGGGATTTGGTGCTGCGATGGGATATCAGGTGAGAAGAAAAATGGAAGCATGGGAAATTCAACCCTCTCTAGTTCATTCCATTCAGGGTGGCAGAGGACAAATGCAACAATAATTTTGCACTAGAGAACCTAGAAGGAGACATACTTGAGGCACCCATAAATGGGCAGTTCCTTAAGTTTTACTTTCATCAATGATTAGGGTTGATCTAGCTCATTGTATATATCTTTTTCACTTTATATGTCATTTCATTGTACTCCCCTTTATTTACTCTCCCCCCCCCCACCCCCCTGTTTCATCTTCCATATCATATTCCATTGTTTCCATTTTGTTTCATCCATTGTTTGCATTTTCCATTTCATCTTCCATATCATCCTCCATTTCATCTTCCATTTTGTGTCCACCTGATCATTGATGTAAATTTTTGTCTAATCAGTATGCATTTGTAATTCCGTGTACCCAATAAAAGCACATGCATATAGGTCTGCAGGTTCTTAATGCACTAAAGAACAGCACGTCGTCCCAGATGGAGACAATGTTGGCTTGTTACCACACACAAAGGAGAGAGGGAGAAAGGAAAGTCAGTCCTGACTATCAAAGAGATTCAAAAGGGACCAACCTACATCTCAGTTCAGTAGAGAAGAGG
Organism: Pinus albicaulis; assembly: GCA_034641835.2. NCBI lineage: Eukaryota > Viridiplantae > Streptophyta > Pinopsida > Pinales > Pinaceae > Pinus > Pinus albicaulis. The sequence continues at coordinate 340,550,193 of CM076576.1, forward strand.
AAAATGTAGCTTATAAGGCTTAAATAGTGAAAAAACTTCATTTCCACACCCCTCGTCTCATCTACCCTCTTTACCTACATTTTCCCTCCCTTATCCTTCACTTTCCCTTTTATAAATCCCCTCGTTGCATTTCTTCATCAACAACACCGACCCCCGCAAGTTTTAACCTTTACATCTTAAAATACTCACCAAAACCTATCTCCCCGCCGATGCGACATACCGGGACCCATCCAACCTTGATACACTACTCGCATTCACATGCAAACCTTCATATTCTGCATTTTATGTGCCTTCCGCCTTTTCGCACTTACCAGTTTTTAGTGCGTCGCATATCACAGTTTACGGATTTCACCACTTACCTATCACAACACCCACAAGTTAAATATTTTAGCTTGCGATATGACCCGATCGCCATCGCACTTCACAAAAAATACCACATCACAAATTGGCAATTATAACTTTTAAATCTCTGCCAACCTCTATCAGTTGCGATCACTGATGTGCGATATCGCATCACGCACATTATAACTTTATGATCCACCACGCCTCGCATATCTTGAATTTTAAATCATAGTCCTGAAACATATCCTGTCCCGATTGCGATTTTGCGATGCGATTTGGGCCCCACTTCCTCGCCACGTCATCAAAGCCTTCCCCACGTCCTTTGTTTCACCCTTGGTAGTAATTATTACCATTCCGCCATGTGTTATGTATCGCACATCCCCTTCTAAATTTTGTTCTCCACTTCTCACTAGTCAAACACACAGCAAGAGTTGTTGGTGGAGCAGTGTGCCTATGATTGTTCAAATCGTCCATTAACCTCTGCTGAAGAGTGGAGCATGCATGGCATAGATGGATTTTCCATTTCGGTTAAGGTGAATCATGAGAACATAGAGTGAAGCCTTTCGTCAGTAGCTGAAATCAAGTAGTAGAAATCATACCGCTCACCAGTTTTCAGCCACTTCTCACCACTCCGTTGAAGATTCTAGGTTTTTGCCTCCTAGGCCAACTATTTTTTTCCTTGTTAGTATTAGATAGTGATGTTTCTCTGGGTAAAATCCTGATTTTACCTATTATGTTTTGATTTCTCTGTTGCAGGAGTGATTGCTTGAAGCACACTCTGATAGTTTGTTAGGATATTTTGGTTTCACCTATGTGGGCCGATCCTGACAGAATATTCGGTCAGAAGCCCTCAGGGAGAACTCTATATGTAGTGAATTCTAATATGAAGAAAAGGTTTTGGAATTTTGCTGAAGTTTTGTATGACTGTGCTCCTTGTGCTCTAAGATACATATTTGGGAGAGTTGTTTGAATTCAATATAACACAGAACTGATATTTAGATTCCAGATGGAGTAATGAGGAGTATGTATTTTTTTTTCTTTATTATCAGTAATTTCCCCTTCATGTGTAATCATATTTCATGTTATTCTTCTCTGATGGTTCGATTAATGTAGATGTCGGTGATCAGCAATTTTATTCATGAATTTGTATCTTTATAACGCTCAGGTGTTAGCGCTCATGTATTTAAGCTTGTTGTATTACCTTAATTCGTGGTCCACGAACCTTTTTTTTCATCCATATTTCATTTATATGTGTTTCCTCTGAGTACATAGAGGTCAGATTCTTAAATCTCTTAAGCTTGTCTCTTGCGGGTTCCTTCTCCATTCTCCCTTAGCACCTCTACATATTTTCAAGATTTCTGCTCATTTTTTTATACTTGACCCATTTAAAAGTCACTAAGCCTTGCAACGTCTTGAGCCCTCTCACAGTATAAGGAAATTCACATGAATCGACTCCAAGACCTTCTCACTCCATGAACCACCAAAACCATTGTTTCCTCATTCCATATTTTTCAAAGGCATTTTATGTTGTTGTCCACTTTTAACCTCTGATTTTAAGATGTCCTAGGCACTGGTCTTTTGCAACTCAAGGCTATCTCTAGGAGCTACAACACCCATAAACCACACCTTCTTCGTTGAAAACCCCCTCCTACTAAGCTGAGACTCCATCAGGATCGCAAACACCTTCAAAACTATCCTTCATAGATATTGCAGTGTTTCTAGCGCTCTTATCAATGACATCAAGAGCGCAGTGTATGAGTGGAACATCGAGTAGCATGACATCCACATAATTGCACAACATATGGGCTTCGCCGGTCATGCCCACTGGGATAAAATTAAATATCTGGGGTTGCCATTAACTCTTGGTGCAAACAAGAGCTCACTGTGGGTTGATTTAATTAGCAAGATCAAATCAAAAATAGCATATTGGGGAGGCCAATGGCTCACCAATGGTGGAAAATTAATCCTCATCAAATCAGTGCTCTTCGCCTTACCTATTTACCAGGCCTCCTTTCTGCTGGCTCCAAAGTCTATCATAGAGCAGATCTCAAAACCAATCCAAGATTTTCTTTGGTGAGGAAGGAAAGGAAATCAGAGGAAGTTTCACTTAGTCAATTGGGAAATGGTGAAATGCCCAATACCAGATGGTCGTCTATAGATCAGATATCCCTCCCACGCTAATATTTCATTGGGCTGTAAAATGATGTGGAAAATTTACGCAAACCCAAATCACCTAGTCAGTCAAATTCTCAGGAAAAAGTATGTCAAAGGCGTCCCCCTAAGAAATATGTAGGCTGACAGCACACTGACATGTTCATTGATTTGAAGCCTATGTCGAAGAGGAATCGAATTTTTTCAGAATCACCTCTACCGCATTCTTGGAAATGGAAGGAAAATAATGTGGTGCAAATACTGCATGATGGGAAACTCACCTCTTGCCAACTCTGAAGATCTTAAAGAGATCCGCGAATGGTTGTCTCAGCATGGCATTCACAGACTTGAAGACATTTCTGCCTGGGATGAGACTGGAAATTGGAAATCTTAGGCCTTTCCTAGAATTCTAGAGCATCTGCAATTGCAACAAAATATTCTGAGAGTGGAGTTAATTGACTCTGCACTAGTCCATAAGCATGCTTTAGACTCTTGGGGCTGGGGAAACACAGGAACCTACACTGTTGCACAATGATTTCTGCGTCTACAAACTCAGAGAGAGATGAACCAACATGAAAAATTTTGGAAACAGGTGTGGGACTCTTTTGGACTCCCCAAATTATTTTTTTCTTCTAGGTTCTAATGCACAAGAAGATCTTGACAAGGGAAAATCTAATAAAAATAAGTATCGTAGCTCTTCACAGATACGCGCTTTGCAGGAATTCTCTCGAAACTATGGACCATTTTAGTGTGGATTTCTCCTTCACCAAAGATGTGTGGAATTCTATCCTTCAAGGCCTCAATGTCTCAGTTCCAATACAAATCTTTGTGTTTTATTTATTTTCCACTTGGAATGAGCGCTATCCTCATTCTATTTCCAGAAAGTCACTTTGGTTACATGTTTGGCATACCATCCCCAAATATGCCTGCTGGAAAATTTGGCTTGCAAGAAACGAGAAGATTTTCAATAGTACTTCTTGGTCCCCTTCGACGGTTGCAGCAAAATCCAAATCTCTCCTTCTTGAAACCGTGACTCATCAATCCCATAAACCTGAAATCTCTCTCCTTACTAAAGAAAATAAATGGATGGGAACCTTTCTATATCGAGACAGAAAACAAATCTTAGCTTGCCCCTTCACCAACCAAGAATGGCACTTACGGGACTCGAACGAAATATTTCAAGTATGGTGGAGAAAGTAGGGTAAAGCAATGATTTTCTTCGATGGAGCCTCCAAAGGAAATCCTAGGATTGCGGGTGCTGGTGGAGTGCTATACTCCTCGAATGGCACAAGAAGAGATAGTTTCAGCTGGGTTCTTGGGCAGCGAACAAATAACCAAGAAGAAATATTTGGTCTGTTAAAAGTCTTCCAAATTACTCGTGAGAAAGGCATTAGAGAATTTCAAGCCTTCGGTGACTCAGAAATTTTGATAAAGACGCTAAACTCGGAAGAGTAGTTCAACAACTCAGTCCTAAACAAGATCCTCTGAAGGCTGAATTTCATGCTGCTTGACTTTTCTTCTTACCAATTCTTCCACATCCTCAGAGTCTCGAACAAGGAAGCAGACATCAATGCAAACAAAGGATGCCTTCTCCCACAAGGTGATTTCAGCATAAACAATGAAAACCCTTCTCAAATCTGCATTCCTTGAATTTTTTCTATCATGCAACAAGAAGTTGGCTCGGATGGCACAAGAAGAGATAGTTTCAGCTGGGTTCTTGGGCAGCGAACAAATAACCAAGTAGAAATACTTGGTCTGTTAAAATTCTGCCAAATTACTCGTGAGAAAGGCATTAGAGAATTTCAAGCCTTCAGTGACTCAGAAATTTTGATAAAGACGCTAAACTCGGAAGAGTAGTTCAACAACTCAGTCCTAAACAAGATCCTCTGAAGGCTTAATTTCATGCTGCTTGACTTTTCTTCTTACCAATTCTTCCACATCCTTGGAGTCTCGAACAAGGAAGCTGACATCAATGCAAACAAAGGATGCCTTATCCCATAAGGTGATTTCATCATAAATGATGAAAACCCTTCTCAAATCTTCATTCCTTGAATTTTGTCTATCATGCAACGAGAATTTGGCTTGATGCCTTGTAATGATGTTTGATTTGGCCCTAGCCCAACCATATTTTACCAATAAATAAAATATAACCATTTTAGTTAAAATTAATAATAATAATTATTATTATTATTATTATTATTCCTTAACCCCATTCTTCAAATGATAAATAAATCATTTATTTGTTTATTATTTATAAATAAAGGGATTTAACCAACTTAAATTTATTTTCCCTCCAACAAAATATAATAAAATATTCCAAACAGTTAGATCTAGATCTTGGTTAATAATATTTTATTATTCGCCATTATTGAAGATAACTCAATATTTTGTGATAAATAAGAGGGTTTTCCATTCATTATTCACTTTGATCACTTTCATTGTCACACTTTGATCATTTTCATTACTGCTACTATTTTCTTGCTTCTTGAACTCCCATCAATTTTATCACGTCTTGGGTTTTCTACACCATTGAGAGAGAGAAACTTTGTAATATCCCAAAAACGGGACAGCTCAGCAAGCATGCACTAAAAACGCATTCCTAGCAACATATGCAATAAAATAGTGAAATGGACTCTTGGATCTTGTATATTAATCAATATACAACCTAAATCCAAGAATATAGCTGAAACAAATCAAACCAGGTGGGTTAAACAGACCTCCCACACTAGTGTAGCTGAAAATTACAAAAAAAACCCAAATACTGCAACACAAGGATTTCTGCATAGAAGTGACTGTGCAATCTAGAAGAGGGTTTTAACTCAGAAAATATGAGAACAAGTAGATCTACTCATATATTGATTAATAATACTGAAGAACAGAGATCTAGTCTCCTTATACAAAATACAAGAGAACCCGGCAAGGGTTTCTTGTCAAACACTCTACATACAAATGTGATTTTCAGAAAATCACTGCAACACTGAGGCATAAGAGTGTATAAGGCAGAAATAAGTCTGATCTGATGTAGATTCCTCAAGGGATTCCTCCCATGAAAGGTTGGACCTTTCAATCACAAGAAAACACTGCAACGGAGCCACTAGACCATCTCTTGAATGTTGCCTCCAAAATAACGCATTCCCTAGCTGGAACAGTGCTGGGAATGTAGGGGAAATGTGTGGTATGATACCATAGATCTAAAATAGGCTATGTAGCTCTGCAAACAGGTCCCTAAAGTGAATAAAACCTCCCTCCGATGAGAAACTAGCTCAAAAACCAGGATTCCAATCCCTTCCACTGTTGCACCCAGCAACACTACACAATCTCCAACAAAAATGCGCTGATGAAGTAGGCTGAAGCTTGGCCTGAAAACCTAATGTGGAATTATTAATGCAAACTCTCCCAATGAGGCTCCTCAAGGAGAGAGTTGGGATTCCCACTCGGGAACACCCGGTGCTAAAATGCACTGCAACCCTGCTAAGCAGCAAAGGAAGCAAAAGTCTTAGCAGACAAAATAAAAATCTAAAAACATGAAGAAAAATGCTGCCATCCTTTTCCTTAAATAATTTACGAGTTTTCTTGCCCTTTTTCCCACTCAATTAGGTCATCTCTATCAAAATATTCCCCTCCCTCCAAAACTGTGTCATTCCTCCTTTGATTCCTCCTCCTCCACAGCTGCGTTGTTGAATTAGTCAATGTGGACTGAATCAACTTGATAATATCCATGTTCACACATGGAGGTGTTTTATTAAGCTGCAAAGAGTGTCTCCCTTCACACTTGAGGTGTTTTTATTCCTCCTTAGGATACTTAAGGGTTTTTCTACCCCTTTATTCACCGGCCAAAGGTACTGCTAACTCTAATGTTCCATTTAGCTTTGAGGCTAAAATTTCGGAACATTACAGTCCTCCCCTCCAAAATATTTGCTTTTCCTCAAGAAAATGCATAGGGAGAGAAAAATTCCTCCCCTCATCCTCATGTGGCCTCCTATCAATGGACTCCGTCACTGCATCAAGATCATCTACAATAAAATTGTCATCCAATGTTTCCTCCCAAGGGTGAAAAGCCAAATGGCCCACATCAATCAAAGGTGGAAAGTGTGAATGGAAACCTATTTTTGTCTCATGGCCTCCACAAAGTAGGAGTGATGACAAAAATAGAGAATGAGTGACTCCCTCACCCATGCTATCATCCAAATGAAATGAGCCATCCTAGGTAGCTCATCAAGAAAATCATCAACCCCGCTTTTGTACAATATGTCGGGGCTGCATGGAGAGATTGGATTCTACCATCCAAATGGTTTATCTCTCCATTTATGGTAAACATGGGGCTGCCACTTTCCTTGGGCTGAAATTACATGGCCTCCAAGAATGGCCCAAGTTCTCCCATCAAAAAATTCAGCCATGAAGTGCCTCCTCAAGTTCTTCAAGTGGTCCTTCCCACAAGAAGGGAAAAAGTATGATGTGGAAATCATGGTTTGCCCATGGTTCCTCCTGAAATGTACAACATGTAAAGTGGGGATAATCATGCTCCCAATGGGCATCCTCAATCTCAAGCTCACTCTCCAACCAAAACTTCCCCTGAACATAAACATATCAGCGATATGTGGGAGAAAAGTACAATGAGAACTAGTTGCCAAGTGACAACCGGAGAGTGAATCATAGTTCCACTCATGGAACCAGTGCAGTGCATCCTTTGCCTGCATCAAAATAAGAAATAACAAGTGCTTTACTAGCCACTTGTTTGCTGCCACAGTCATCTCATAAGATGAAAACATTAAGTTACAATATGATGTCACTGGTGCACACCAAGAATCATGTGGCTTCCCCCACCAACCACCAATGAGATAGTTAATCTCAATGCTACAAAAGGCTACAAGTACATTATTAAAGAAAGGTAAATCATAATGCAAATGTATACCTCCTCTACCATGTACTCTGATCCTTGAGCTGAAATGGCTCTACTGAGAATGCTCCCTCACTCCCAATGAGTAGGAAGGTGGCTGTGACATCCTCTCTGTCACTATTCGGGCTACGCATCTCTCCATATGCTGAAATATGTCATGTTGAATGCTCTCCCAAATGAACTACTCTGCCAAGGAAAGATATAAATCAAAAAGCATGGAAGAGAAATCCTCATGTGCTGCATGTAGCAATTTCTCCTTGAGACTAGAAGCTCTAGTCAAGAAGACTTTTCCATGTGAATAGATGACCATATCATCCACCATATACTCATCATCTCTATCCTAGTAATTGAGGATCATGCATGCACCAAGATCCTTCGATTACTCTACTAAGAGCTGAGATCTCCAATAAGGATCAATCCTCCTAAGAGACAGCGCTGGTGATCTGGCATGTGAAAATCTCCTCATGCTACTGCCTGCTACTCTGAAATCCCCCATGCCAAAGTTCTCCTCCAAACTCTTCACCTCTCCAAAATCCAAGAGCGGTGAATCCAAAGACAATATGTCTTTCATCAATGATAGATATGATGGCCTCCCAAGTGGAATGCCTCCATGTAGTGAGACATCAATGTCAAGAGTGGACTGTACATATGGTTGGGCCACCTTGCCCTTGCTTCCACAACGCAATACAGTCTGCCTCCTCTTTGCACTAGCTCTCTGAAATAGAGAAGGGTGTGTGCCTCTCATCACATGATGTTGCTCTTCCTCCCTACCTCCTCTGTCCAGTTGCAATGCTGCACAATCATGCTGCTCACTGATTGTGCTTGGACCTCCATGTATGAGATCCTAGGGAACTTCTTGTAAGGATACAAGAATCCCTCCTATTGGATCATGTGCTCCTCCTCCCTCTGCATGAGGTACTGGTTGTGCTCTAGATGTGACAGCACTGTTTCCCTCTTCTTCTTCATCAATGTGTGTAGGAAACATCTCAATAGTTGGATTCTCTTGTGAAAAAGAGATCCCCATGCCCTCTTGTTTAGGAATATGAACTATAGGTCTTGCTTCCGGCAATGTGCAATGCAAGATGTCAGATCCTCACATGGTTTTCTGAAGTGGAGTTTCCTCCATAACATGCAAGGGTTTTGTTCTTTCAAGTTTTCTGTGATCATGTGTCTTAGGAAGTTTTTCATCAAACCTCCCCACCAATGTCTCTATGAATCTTGCATAAGAGGAAGTGTTTGTGTTCTTTAAAGAACAAGATTCAAAAACCCACCATGCATGAGCCTTACCTCTGAAATGCAGCACTGCAACTCTGATGGCTTCATCTTCATAAATATGGTGCAGCTGCAAATAGGAGTCTAGCTCCTTCATTCAAGCTCCAGCTGAACATGTAGGTGATCTGGAAAAAGTAGATAGAATAAATCTACCTGCATCCTGCTACTTGCTCTTCTCCACCTGGATCTTGCAAAACTCTTGGAAACTAGTATGATCTCTAAACCTCTCAGTTTGAGATTCATTCCCCGACAACAAATCACTAAGAGTCATCCTCTTAGGTATTCTCCCTCCTTTCATCCATCTCAAGATAGAACTGGGAACTTGACTACGTTGTGCATCATGATGTGTAGCTACATGCTCACACTCACCATGTGAAAATCTAGATTCATCTCTAGATCCAAATTCCTTTGGAGATCCCATCTCCAATCTCATTTTCTTCAGCTCTCCTTGAAAGCTCTGCATAGATTTTGGAAGAAGATTTGTAAGCTTGTCTTTCCTCCTTCCTTCACATAATAAATCCTTCTTTTTTCTTTCCATCTCTCCTGAAATTGTAATGGCCTAAGATCCACAGGTTGAGCCAAGATTGAAGCTTTGATACCACTGTAATATCCCAAAAAAGGAACAGTTGAGCAAGCATGCACTAAAAATGCATTCCCAGCAACATATGCAATAAATAGTGAAATGGACTCTTGGATCCTGTATATTAATCAATATAAAACCTAAATCCAAGAATATCTCTGAAACAAATCAAACTAGGTGGGTTAAACAGACCTCCCACACTAGTGTAGTTGAAAATGACCAAAAACCCCAAATACTGAAACACAAGGATTTATGCATAGAAGTGACTGCGCAGTCTAAAAGAGGGTTTTAACTCAAAAAATAGGAGAAAAATTAAATCTACTGATATATTGATGAATAATACCGAAGAACAGAGATTTAGTCTCCTTATAAAAAATACAAGAGAACCCGGCAAGGGTTTCTTGTCAAACACTCTACATACAAATGTGATTTTCAGAAAATCACTGAATAATCACTGCAACACTAAGGCATAAGAGTGTAGAAGGCTTAAATATGTCTTATATTATGTATATCCCTCAAGGGCTTCCTCCCATGAAAGTTTGGACCTTTCAATCACAAGAAAACATTGCAACGGAGCTACTAGACCATCTGCTGAATGTTGCCTCCAAAATAACGCATTCCCTAGCTGGAATAGCACTAGGAATGTAGGGGAAATGTGTGGTCTGATACCACAGATCTGAAATAGGCTCTGGAGCTCTGAAAATAGGTCCCTCAAGTGAAGGAATCCTCCCTCCAATGAGAAACTAGCTCAGAAACCGAGATTCCAATCCCTTCCATTGTTGCACCCAGCAACACTACACAATCTCTGGAAAAACTGCGCTGATGAAGTAGGCTGAAGCTTGGCCTGAAATCCTGATGTGGAATGATTAATTCAAACTCTCCCAATGAGGCTCCTCAATAAGAGAGGTGGGATTCCCGCTCAGGAACACCCGGTGCTAAAATGCACTGCAACCCTGTTAAGCAGCAAAGGAAGCAAAAGTCTTAGCAGACAAAATAAAAATCTAAAAACATGAAGAACAAGATTTTCATCCTCTTCCTTAAATAATTTATGAGTTTTATTGCCCTTGGCCCCACTCAATTAGGTCATCTCTATCAAAATATTCCCCTCCCTCCAAAACTGTGTTATTCCTCCTTTGATTCCTCCTCCTTCACAACTGCGTTGTTGACTTAGTCAAAGTGGACTGAATCAGCTTGATAATATCCCTGTTCACACATGGAGGTGTTTTATTAAGCTGCAAAGAGTGTCTCCCTTCACACTTGAGGTGTTTTTATTCCTCCTTAGGAGACTTAAGGTCTTTTCTACCCCTTTATTCACCGGCTAAAGGTATTTCTAACTCTAATGTTCCATTTAGCTTTGAGGCTAAAATTTGGGAACATTACAGTCCTCCCCTCCAAAATCTTTGCTTTTCCTTAAGAAAATGCATAGGTAGAGAAAAATTCCTCCTCTCCTCCTCATGTGGCCTCTTATCAATGGCCTCCATCACTGCATCAAGATCATCTATAATAAAATTGTCATCCAATGTTTCCTCCCAAGGGTGCAAAGCCAAATGGCCCACATCAATCAAAGGTGGAAAGTGTGAATGGAAGCCTATTTTTTGTCTCATGGCCTCCACAAAGTAGGAGTGATGACAAACATGGAGAATGAGTGACTCCCTCCCCCATGCTATCATCCAAATGAAATGAGCCATCCTAGATAGCTCATCAAGAAAATCATCAACCCTGGTTTTGTACAATGTGTTGGGGCTGCATGGAGAGATTGGATTCTGCCATCCAAATGGTTTCTCTCTCCATTTATGGTAAACATGGGGCTACCTCTATCCTTGGGCTGAAATGACATGGCCTCTAAGAATGGCCCAAGTTCCCCCATCAAACAATTCAACCATGAAGTGCCTCCTCAAGTTCTTCAAGTGGTCCTTCCCACAAGAAGGGAAAAAGTATGATGTGGCAATCATGGTTTGCCCATGGTTCCTCCTAAAATGTACAAAATGCAAAGTGGGGAGAATCATGCTCCCAATGGGCATCCTCAATATCAAGCCCACTCTCCAACCAAAACTTCCCCTGAACATAAACATATCAGCAATATGTGGGAGCAAAGTACAATGAGAACAAGTTGCCAAGTGACAACTGGAGAGTGAACCATAGTTCCACTCATGGAACCAGCGCAGTGCATCCTTTGTCTGCATAAAACTAAGAAATAACAAGTGCTTTACTAGCCACTTGTTTTCTGCCACAGTCATCTCATAAGATGAAAACATGAAGTTACAATATGGTGTCAATGGTGCACACCAAGAATCATGTGGCTTCCCCCACCAACCACCAATGAGATAGAAAATCTCAATGCTACAAAAGGCTGCAAGTACATTATTATACAATATGCAAGAAGGAATGACCCTCCTAGGTACAATATGTTGCTCATATAATGTAAAGAAAGGTAAATCATAATGCAAATGTATACCTCCTCTACCATGTACTCTGGTCCTTGAGCTGAAATGGCTCAACTGAGAATGCTCCCTCACTCCCTGTACAAATTTGAATAACTGATATATTATTCACCGAGATTCTCCTGATCACACACTATTTTAACTTCATGCACAATACAGAATCTCTTCTACCATTGATCATTAATTGCGGAAATAAAAACAATCTCATGCGCACATTAAAACCATAAACAATCACACATATGAACACAGTATTTTATGGGAAAGCTTAAAGCTGAAAAACCCCAACTATCTATATATTATATGTCATAGAGATCATGTAACAATCATCATACAAAGCTCCTCACAAGCTTTCAGTACAATCTCCAATTGCTACACACTAATCAAGCTAGATCTAGCAAAACACATGCTCCAATCTCTGCCACCTGATAGCTTGCCTCTACTGCGCAATCAATGCTGAAGAATGGCTCATAAATAACTTCGAACCACCTAGCTTGTACTGCGCAATCCTCATTGGCATCTCCAATCACTGGTTGTTGCAAATCATGCAACAGTGTAGTCACAACTGATAGTCACACTGCTCTTTCACCTATCTCTTCACTGGTCTCCACTGAAACTGTCCATGCACTGAAGTTAACTGATGTGTTATTTAGTTGATTAATGAGTTTATAATTATTGAATTAATTAATAATTAATTCACACCACTCTCACTAGTGTATCAATCAGTTAGACTAGATACAACTAGCTCAACTATGTTTAGCTTAGTTAAATTGAACACAACTCCATTAACTTCCTCAATCAACTCCACCAAACTCTCTCACATGAGTTCTAACTGAAGTATCCATGCAATAGCTCCACTTAACCCTTAGGAATAGAGTAATTCCTCCTGTCAGCTCCTATGCCACATCTGTGCACTTAACTGAAGTGCTCCAAGAGAATAAGATAATGTTTAGAGTCCAAATATTATTAAGAGCTAATAATATTCAACATATCTATTTTTAGACTGGAAATATAAAAATAGATTCCACCCAATATGTCTAAAAATAGAAGTCCATCTATTTTTCCAACTTGACAAACCATCCACAAATAGCATCCTGCAACTCATAGAATATGATCCATATGTCTAAAAATAGACTTTGCGCCAAAAATAGCCTGCGGGCCCACTTAGTGAAGGCGACTCCTTTCCACTAAGCTCATCATCTTGTTGTAATCTCAACACTCCCAATGAGTAGGAAGGTGGTTGTGACATCCTCTCTATCACTATCCGGGCTATGCATCTCTCCATATGCTGAAATATGTCATGTTGAATGCCCTCCCAAATGAACTCCTCTGCCAATGAAAGATATGCATCAAAATGCATGGAAGAGAAATCCTCATGTGCTGCATGTAGAAATTTCTCCTTGAGACTAGAAGCTCTAGTCAAGAAGACTCTTCCATGTGAATAGATGACCATATCATCCACCATATACTCATCATCTCTATCTTGGTCATCGAGGATCATGCATGCACCTAGATCCTTGGAGTACTCTACTAAGAGTTGAGATCTCCAATAAGGATCAATGCTCCTAAGAGACAGTGCTAGTGATCTGGCATGTGAAACTCTCCTCATGTTGCTACCTGCTACTCTGACATCCCCCATGCCAAATTTCTCCTCCAAACTCTTCACCTCTCCAAAATCCAAGAGCGGTGAATCCAAAGACAAGATGTCTTTCATCAATGATAGATCTGGTGGCCTCCCAGGTGGAATGCCTCCATGTAGTGAGACATCAATGTCAAGAGTGAACTGTACATATGGTTGGGCCACCTTGCCCTTGCTTCCACAGTGCAATACTGTCTGCCTCCTCTTTGCACTAGCTCTCTGAAATACAAAAGGGTGTGTGCCTCTCATCACATGATGTTGCTCTTCCTCCCTACCTCCTCCTTCCAGCTGCAATGTTGCTCACTGATTGTGCTTGGACCTCCATGTATGAGATCCTGGGGAACTTCTTGTAAGGATACAAGAATCCCTCCTGCTGGAGCATGTGCTCCTCCTCCCTCTACATGAGGTACTGGTTGTGCTCTAGATGTGACAGTGTTGTTGCCCTCTTCTTCTTCATCAATGTGTGTAGGAAACATCTCAATATTTAGATTGATCCAGGTGGATATTGGTGGTCACCCGCCTATTCCACTTGGGGCCCCACCATTATCTCTTTCAGTTTTTCAGTTTCGGCACAACTTACTATTTTTAGCAGTTTTTCGGGTCATGAACTTCCGGAGCCGTTTTGAGGCCCTAAACGACGTTTTTTGGGAAAACGAAGAGCAACATGGGGCTATGGACCAACATTTCTCATTTAAATTTTTATTCCTCAGATAGATATTTCTAACGAGGTATGGTACGCGTCAAACGGAGATCGTATGCCAAAGTTACGCCCCTGGGAAGTTGAAACACCAATTTACCGAAACAGCGCCCATAGTTTTGGCGCTTCATCTCCTAGGGTTAGGGTTTTGGCTGTTTAGGATTTCCCATTATTTATAAATAATAAATAGGCCCTTGAGCCTCATTGTAACTCATTTCAGAGGCCTGTAGCCACCACATCTCTTCTCAGAGATAGTTACCAGTGCCCTAGCTAGTTTTATTTCCATTCTGTCTGTAAGCAAATTTCAGTTCTTTGATATTAATGAAATGAAGTGTTGTTTCTGCTGCATCTTTGTATTTATGGTTTTATGTTTATTCTGTTGCATTCCTGCATAAATTTGGATCAATGGTATCAGAGTGCCCTGATTTTTTTCTTGATCTTTCTTTGCATGTCCCCAACGAGGTCGAGGTATAATGAGTTAGGGCTCGATCTGGTGGAACCTTGGCAAGATCAGCCTCCCAAACCCCGACGGATGCCCATGGGGGACGAAAAGAAAGATGATGGATCAAGAGATCCTATCAAAATATTTCTCGAGGAGGCCCTCGAAAAACAAAAGAACGCGATGATGGATAACTTTTCCCAGATCCTTCAACGGCTGCCCACCGACGGCGCATCTGCATCCAGCAGCCACTCTAGAGGTGCGACTCCTTTTAAGGTACAAGTAAATTTTTACATTCCCATATTTGAGGGTCAAATAGATGCAGATGTCGTAGATAGATGGTTGAATCTATTAGAAGGATATTTCTCGGTTCATGACTTTTCCGATAGGGAGAAGATTATTTTTGCACTCCTCAAAGCTGCCCCCCATGTCAAGGACTGGACAGAAACCCACTGTGATAAAAAGGACAAGACAGAACCATCAAGGAACAATACTATCCCGTGGGGAGCTATGAGCACAACTACATACAATGGACTACGCTGCAACAACAAAGGGATCAAGATGTGCATGAGCTGACGAATCTGTTCCATACCCTGCGCACCAAGTTAGGTATCAAAGATTCAGAGAAACATCTGGTGCTAAAGTATCATAGTTGTCTACACAAATACATTCAGGAGGAAATGGAGTTCCTCGACATCTCCTCGCTTGGTACGACATACCAATATGCTGCCAAGGTTGAGCAGAAATTCAAACAGTAGAAGCGAGACTTTGGATTTGCGAATCAAAAGTAAGGGAAAGGTGCTCCCAAACCACAGAACAAAGGAAAAATCCAAGGCATGGTGACTCAAGACAACCTTTCAAAGCCACAAGCAAAGAACAACACCGGAAAGCCAAAGAAGGACATGGGAAAGTGGTGTGAGTTCCATAAGAGCTCCACTCACAACACAAGTGAGTTTCGGGCCAAGCAGTCGCTGGTGGCCGAGATGCGGGCTTCTGAGTCAGATGCATGCCTTGACTCTAAATTAGAACCTGACAAGGGGAATGACAAAAGGAAACAGATTACTGATGCAGAGCCCAATGCCACTATTGCCACTACAAAGATCCATAAGGAGGAACTAGAAGATCCGGAGGAGGAGGAACGTCTCTTCCACTCCCAGATGTGGGTAATTGATCCCTGGTACAGTTCATTGTCGACAATGGGAGCCAAAAGAACCTCATTTCGATAGACATCGTGAAGCAGTTGGGCTTGATGACCACAGCTCACCCACATCCATACACCATCGGGTGGCTTCACCAAGGACGATATCTCTGCGTTAGCTAGCAGTGCCGCCTTCCCTATAGCATCAAGCCCTTCATCGATGAGGTATTATGTGATGTTGCTCCTATTGATGTTTCTGATGTATTATTAGGACAACCATACTTATGGAAGCGTCATGCTGTGTATGAGTCTCGACCTCGCGCTGTTATTGTTACTTTGGGAAATAAGTTGTACAGGATACTAGAGGTACCACCTCTTGCCGCTATCTCTTTGGTTACAGCAAAACAATGCAGTAAGCTCATTTCCAAAACCAGAAAATTCATTTTCCTGATGATCCGCCCCCAGGGAAAGAAGAAGACTGTGGCCACGACCTCCAGACAAGGCTCCTCTGCACAACAACAACAAATGGATAAGGTTGTGGAGGAGTACGGGGACATCTTCACCTCACCCACAGGGGTTCCTCTCCACTGTCAGGTCAAGCACCCGATTGATCTAACCCCTGTGCACTGCCACCCAATGGACCGATCTATCGCACTTTGTTCGGGAGAACGATGAAATCCAGAGGCAGAGATTCAGGGAGTTGGCCGTAGAAAGGTCACATCCGACCAATTTCATCGCCCGTGGGAGCCCGATCATGTTGGTACGTAAGAAGGATGGGACTGGAGACTCTATATTGACTATCTTTGCACCGAACAAGATCACTGCCCGTAATAGGTACCCAATCCCACGGATTAATGACCTTCCGGACTAACACAAAGGTGAAAAATATTTCAAAGAAGAACGACTTGAAGTTTGGTATCACCCAAGTACCAATTGAACCCTCCCCATGTGGAAGATCGCCTTCAAAGCCAATCAAGGGAAGGCCTTTTCAAATGGCTGGTCATGCCTTCTTGTCAGAATGCTCCCGCAACCTTCATGAGGATGATGGACGACATCTTGCGGCCATTCACCAGCTCATTTGTAGTGGTGTACTTGGATGACATTCTGATCTTCATCTAGACTTGGGAAGAGCACCTTCACCACATCCAACAAGTCCTCCAAACACTGCGGCAACAAAAGTTGTGTGCCAATTTGGAGAAGTGCACTTTTGGCATGACCCAGGTTCAATATCTTGGATACATTATTGATGAAAGGGGGGTGCATGTGGATCCAACCAAGATCCAAGTCATTCGGGATTGGCCAGCCCCAACCACTATAATAAAGTTTCGCAGCTTTCTGGGTCTTGCTAATTTCTACCGTAGGTTCGTGTTGGGATTATCTCATATCACTTGGCCCTTGAGTCAAGTCACCAAGAGAGCAGCGAGAGAAAAATTCTTTTGGTCGAAACCTCAACAGAAGGCGTTCACAGAATTGAAAAATTTCCTCTGTTATGCCCCAGTGCTCACATTACCAGACTTGCAACAGCCATTTGATATTGAGATAGATGCCTCTGACTATGCTATTGGGGCAGTTCTTACTCAGCAGGGACATCTAGTGGCATATCACAGTGAAACATTGTCTAACACAGTTCGCAAGTATCCCACTTATGACAAAGAAATGTATTCCATTGTGTAAGCTTGTCAACAATGGAAGCATTACATTTTGGGAGAGGAAACAATCATCCACACAGACCACCGGCCCCTGCACTTCATACAGACACAAGGGAAGTTGCAGAATGATCGCCATTAGAAGTGGTCCAGATGTCTGCAACAATTTCATTTGAACATCAAGTACAAGAAGGGTAGCACCAATAATGTTGCAGACTGCCTCAGCCGACCACCGATCATGGCGCTCACCACCGTTCTCAACTCTTGTGGGCACGAGACTTCTGATTGGTTGCTTCTCTACGAGAGAGACCCAAAATTCGGCCACACTTACAAGGCACTCTTGGGGGGTACGCAAGTTCCAAATTTTCACCTCCAAGATGCACTTTTATGTCACCTGGGACACCTTTGTGTTCCTTCAAGCGAGTGTGCCAAGATGATATGGGAAGCACACTATAGTCGAGTCGTTGGGCATTTCGAGGTCGATAAAATAGTAGCTATACTGAAAAAGTATTTCTATTGGCCGCACCTTCAAAATGATGTCGAGAAGCACATCAGATCCTGCACTGCCTGTGCCATTTCCAAACCGACCATCAAGAAGCAAGGCCTATATACTCGTTACCTACCCTGGGCCGACCTCGGGAATCCATCTCCATGGATTATATGTCTGGGCCCCGCCATCTACTAAGCATGGAAATTTCTTTGTTTTTGTGGTTGTCGACATATTCTCGAAGATGGCCATTATGGTGGCCTGCAAGAAGAATATCACAGTAGAAGCCACTGCTAAAATCTTCTTTGAAAAAGTGTGGGTACACTTTGGGATCCCACAGTCTATCATCTCAGATCGGGACAACAGGTTCCTCAATGTGTTTTATTCTAGCCTCTATTCGATGTTGGACACCAAGCTCAATAGGTCCACAACTTTCCATCCCTAAACCGATGGATAGACAGATGTCTTCAACATGATGATCATACACATTATATGCATTTCCAACTCAAAGAATCCACACACATATAATGAGAGCCTCCACTATGTACAACATATTTATAACCAGGCTCTCCGAAGCTCAACTGGCAACAATCTATTTCAGGTGGGCTCTGGATTCCAGGGACTATGTCCCATTGACATAGCCATGCCATTTGAGTCTACTCAGGTAGATTTGGCTCATGTCAAGTCTGAAGATGACAAGGAGAAAAACTTCATTGAGAAAATTCAGAACATCCTCCAACAAGTTCATGACATATTGGACAGAGCCAATGCTAAGTAAAAGCAATGCCATGATCAACACCGGGTGCCACACAACTTCCAGGTGGGCGAAAAAGTATGGCTACATTTGCAGAAGGAGTGCCTCACTGGACCCCACCGCAAGCTTCGCCCGCTCCGATACAGGCCGTACACCATCACCAAGGCTGTAGGGAACAATGCCTTCGAGCTCATTATTCCACCATTCCTTGGTCTGCACCCAATATTCAATGTGGACCGCCTTCGTCCTTACTTCCCACCTCTACTGGACACCTCTGACATTGTAGAAAAACTCACACCAATAGAGTTAAACCCATAATGCATGGAACAGGCCACCACAGATTGTATCATGGAAATTCAAATCAAGAACACTCGCCAACAAAAGATCCAACTGTATCGGGTTGTCAAAGCTGGCCAACTCCTGCACCAAGGAAAGTGGTTCACCAGGGACCAAATTCAGCAGAAATTTCCTCATCTCATGGAGGAACTTAACGCAATGGGGACCATTGCTTCCTAAGGGGGGAGGAATGATCCAGGTGGATATTGGTGGCCACCGTTGTATCCTGTAACCGCATCTTTCCTATACACCTTTCTAGACTTATCCATTTACCTGGACCTCCTAAGTCATCAAAATCATTGCATATTAACCATAAAAGAGCATTTAAAGTGGTTTTTAACTATGTTTTGTGTCTGTTGTTTGAATTAGATTTTTGCTCATTGAGCTGTGGAATCTTGTCACTTTCCGCAGCTGCTTCAACTTTCCGCAACCATTTTGTTAAAATCTATATTACAGGTGTCTTCAGGAAAATCAAGCCACGTGGGCAAGTTGGAAATGACATGGACATGGACCGAGTCCTATTGGCTCAGTCGAATTCACTAAAGAAGGTCGTGGTCAAATGAAGCCAAGCGGCTGTCAACCTAAGAGTCCTACGGTGACAGAACTCTGTTTTTTACCACGTGAAGACTTGTGTGGTCGTTTCTAAATCACGAGGGACATATCAACACCTGTAAATGGCTCCATAAGCCGAATCCAACGGCCACTCTCCATAGATTTAATCTTCACGGCAGCCATAATGCTAGATTTCTGGACATGGTTGTTCACGTGTCTTCTATCAGCGCAGAATGTAGGAAATTAGTTATGTCATCCTCTGTTATAAATAATGCGTTCTCATACGCATGGTAGTTAGCTATTGTAATGTAATTTTGTTGAGAAGAAAGCCATTGTGCCGTGACATTATTTCCTTGTTATGACTACATTTTAAATATATGAGAAGACTCTGTTCATAAGTGTAATTCATGGTTGATAGCTATTGCCTGAGGATTGTGCAGAGGGCCCCTGCACACGCCGAGGTTTTGTTTATTGCTGTATAGTTTCATGCTTTATTTCCTTACGTTCATTATTCCATAGTTATTCACGTGTACATATCACATCTCTTATGGTATTAACGTTTTATCTCTGTCCATAGTTTTTCATGCTTTATATTGTTGTTAACTGGTCAATGTCTTTGTTTCAGATTATAGTAGGCAGCCCGGGCATTTGCACATAATTTTACAATGACTAATGACATGGAATCAATCTTGTCCTTATGCTGATTTCTTTTTCTTAATTTTTAATTCCAGCATTGTTTTATTCATTTCAGTTTTGTACATTTGCTTTACTAGTTAGTTAGATATTAAACTGCTCATGTCATTATCAGTTACCTCCGAAAGCCATAGCGAAACTAATGGTGAGGGATTGCAGTATGAATGTGTAGTTTGATGTTAGTTTATTTTTCTGCAAATTAGATATTAAATTGCTCATGTCATTATCAGTTACCTCCGAAAGCCATAGCGAGACTAATGGTGAGGGATTGAAGTATGAGTGTGTAGTTTGATATTAGTTTATTTTTCTGCAAGTTAGATATTAAATTGCTCATGTCATTATCAATTACCTCCGAAAGCCATAGCGAGACTAATGGTGAGGGATTGAAGTATGAGTGTGTAATTTGATATTAGTTTATTTTTCTGCAAATTAGACATCAGATTACTCAAGTTGTTTATGATTACCTCCGAAAGCCATAACGAGACTAATGGTGAGGGGTCAGAATATGAGTTGATGTAATTTGATTTTAGCTTTACTTTGCTTGCAATCTTTGGATTTCTTTGAGTACAGTTTCTTTTGTGTTTAGACAACAGCAAGGGTAATGGGTTTCATGATCAATAGTTCATTGTTTGTTTAACTAGTATAGTGGCACATTTTCATTTTCTTTTAGGAATTAATTTTGTCATTGTATGTTTCAAAATCCTTTTGAAGTTTGAAGTTTGGGAAATCATTATAAAGGACATCATTTCCTTGAACATTCATAACCATACTTGTCTTTTAGAATTTCCATCTCACATTAGGAAACCAACCAAGATAAATAAAAACCCAAAAACGACAAAAAGTAAGAGATAGGTTATCTTGCACATATAGTGCGCCACACTTCGTCAACTTACGAATCCTGGATTGACAAATTAATGTAGCAATTTAGGACACACTAAATTGACCAAACATTTTGGCGCCGTTGCCGGGGAAGTGTAACTAGGTAGCCAATTTCTTTTAAAAAAAAACAAGAAAAGAAGGGAAAATTGATAACTTCTTGAAGTATGCTCTCCTCTTGCACCTAGTGTGATCTGGAGGATCAGAAAAGAGAGTTATTGGTTCAATAATTTCTTAAGTATGCTCTCTTCTTGCACCTAGTGTGACCTGGAAGATCAGAAAGAGAATTATTAGTCCAACTTAAAAATAAAAAATGACATGCATAGAGCAAGAGATTCTAGGGGAAGGTTTATAGCTAGAGCCAAGAGTTCGATTTTCACAACTCCATCTTCTTCAAGGAATAGACAAGATTCACCACCATCTACCCCTAGCCTTAAGATTCTTGGAATTCAAGGAGCAGCTGAATTAGAGGATTCTCCTATACCACCTACCAAATCTCATTTAGAAAAAGACCCTTTCTTTACTTCTACAAGAGAGTATATTGTAATCAAAGAAGTAGAATCACCTGAAAAAGAAAAGGAAGAAACTCCCTTTCATCCTCCCTTGATAAAAGAACCAGAGGAATTTAAGAAATCTGCAGAAACTATCATGACAAAGGAAGTAGTAGATGGATTTGGAGGTAGAGGTAGAGGTAGAGGAGGAGGAAACAATGATGGAGGTGAAGGTAATAATGGAAGAAATAGGGAAGGAGACAACTTGTTTGGATTCCCTATAGTTGATGAGGAAACTCATACAACGATGAAAAACATCTCACCATCTGTCCTCCCCAACTTTTATGGATTACGAAGTGAGGATGCTGAAACATTTCTGTTTGAGTTTGAAGTCGTGTGCCGAACCTATGATTATATGGAAGACTCTCAAAAACTCAAACTGTTTCCTTCAACATTGAAGGGAGCCGCCTTGAAATGGTTCATGGGATTAGTCACCCAATATATTAGGACTTGGAATGATATGAAACAAACATTTTTAGACAGATACCTGGACTATTGCATGCCCACCAATCACAAGGATGAGGGATTCAAAATGGTGCAAAAAGAAGATGAAAATTTGGAAGATTTACTTGAAAGATTTCAATACAACTTAAAAAGAGCAAAGATGAGCAACTTAGATGAATAAAATTTGAAAGCCCTTATATTAAAAGCCATCAGAGATGAATGGATAGATATTTTAAACATGATGCGGAAAGGAGACATTTCTCAACTTCCACTTCGTGACATAACAGAACTATGTGTCCATCTCTCAAGGGGAAAATCTAAAACGGGAAAAGGGCCTAGAGATCCTTCTCTTATCAGGGCAAACAAATATGCAACTGGATCAGTAAGTAGGGCAGAGATTGGCAATATGCTTGATGAATTCAAAACTGATATCTTAGGGAGCCTTAGCGAACAACTAGACACCCTTAAAATTCAAAACAAGCAGAAAGCAGAAACTGATGCTCTAGCCATCTTTTGTCCGAAATGTAGGAAGAAACATGCTTTAAGGGAATGTCCCTTGGATGCAAAATTTGTAGAAACATGTATGATTTTCTCAGAGAATCATGAGACCAAGGATTGTCCTTCAATTCCTAGACTCAAAGTTGTCTTTCAAGAAGATCCAAATTCAGTAGAATCTCTCTGTTTTGTTGCAAGAAGACCTTGGCAGGGGCAACAAACTCAAGGGTTTAGCAACCCTATGAATCTTAAAACCCCACCAAATTGGAATCCTTGGCAACAACCTTGGCCCCAACCTCAAAATCCATATCAATTATGGGCACAAGGTATGCAAAATCCTTATGGGAGATTTGCTCAATTTTATCAATATCCTCCATCTTTTCAAAATCAACAAGATCCACAACTTCCAAACCCAAATCCACAACTTTCATTTCCATTTCCACAACAACAACCTTCTCAGCAGAATCCAAATCCTCAACTCATGCTTCCATTCCAACAAAATATAAATCAACTTCCAGCTCAGCCATTTCCAAATCCTAACAATAAAAATCCTCAGAATACTTACATGATAGAAGGACAAAAATTTCCTACCTATATGATTTTTCCTCTCAATGATGTACAACTCAGGTCTGGTAGAGTTTTAGAAAAACCTTCTATAGATGTCCAAGAGCAAGATACCTCTAAGGAGGACTCTCTTAAAGTCAATAAGGATTCTGAGGAAGCATCTCTTCAAAACTCAAACATTCAAAAAGAGAAAGAAAAGTTAACACCCACGACTCCTATAGTTGAGCAACCTGCATCTTCATCCACACCTCCTTTCCCTGAAAGATTACAAATTGATAAAGGGGTGGAAAAACAAATCTTGTTGCCTAACTATGATTTTCTATATGAATTAAAGAATGTTTGTATCAAGATTCCCTTGCTACAAGCCATTTGAGAGATTCCTATTCTAGCAAAAACAATAAAGGAGTTGAGTCTCAAAAGACGAGGAAGGAAACTAAAAGATACAAGAAGAATCCACCTGGTAGGAAAAATTGCAGATATCATGATGGGAAAAATTACCATGCAGAAGTATGTAGATCCAGGTAGTCCAATGTCAAGACACATATAAATGGGATAGAAATTCCAAACACATTAATTGACTTAGGGGCTGCTATCAACATTATGAGTAGACAGACTATGGAACAGCTAAAACTTCCTAATCTTATTTTTACACCTACTTTACTGCAACTTGCAGATCGATCAGTTATCAAACCAGATGGTGTATTAGAAGATATTTCAGTCTCTTTAGATTCTTGGGAATATCCAGTAGATTTTATGATTTTGACTCCCAAGAGTAATCTAGGAGGGCACCCACTTATCTTAGGAAGACCTTGGCTAGCCACAGTTGATGCTTTTATTAGTTGTAGATCTGGGGACATGTACATTTCTAATGGTAATTCAACAAAGAAATTCAATTTGTATCCTCCAGCAAGAGCAATCACAGAAGTAGGAGACAATGAATGGGTCAATGATGAGGACATTATACAACCTGTCTTTACCATTTCTGAAATCAGTGAGGATAGTCAAATTCTGAACACATTAGAAAATTTTGAGACATCTTCAAAATATGACCCCACACAATTTCAGTTGGAATCTGACATAGAATATTTATCATCAAGACAAATGTCTCTTTACTCTATGGAAGAGTTCGGTAGTTCTACCATTGAGATTTTTCCAGGAAAAACATTAAATATCAACAAAAATTTGGAAAAGTCACAACAGGAGGAACTAACCAAAATCTTGCAAAAACATTCTACTGCATTTGCATGGGAGTATATTGATATGAAAGGTATTGATCCTAAGACTTGCATCCATCATATCTATATTGAGGAAAACAGTAGACCAATCAGACAACCTCAGAGAGGGATGAATCCAAATCTTAGGGAGATAGTGAAAGCAGAGCTCCAAAAACTACTCAATGTAAACTTCATTTATCCAATTTCAGATAGCCGATGGGTTTCTCCTTTGGTTATAGTACCTAAAAAGAATGGTAAATGGAGGGTATGCATTGATTACATGGAATTGAACAAAGCAACTTTAAAGGATCACTTTCCTTTGCCCTTTATCGATCAGGTATTAGATACATTAGCAGGTAAAAAGTACTTTTCATTTTTGGATGGTTTTAGTGGCTATAATCAAATTCAGGTAGCACCTGAAGATCAAGATAAGACCACATTTACCTGTCCATGGGGGACTTTTTCCTATCGAGTGCTTCCTTTTGGGTTATGTAATGCACCCACAACATTCCAAAGAGCAGTACTAGGAATTTTTTCTGATCTAATCCATGATTGTGTAGAGGTTTATATGGATGATTTTACATTTTATGGTAATTCATTTGAAGAGGCATTAGAAAATTTGGAAAAAGTTCTTATAAGATGTAAAGAAACAAACCTTTCATTAAGCCATGAAAAATGCTTTATGATGTTTACCGAAGGTATTGTTTTGGGGCATCATATTTCAGGAGATGGGATTAAGGTTGATAGATCAAAAGTTGAAGTCATCTCCAAGTTTCCTATTCCAAATTGTCAAAGAGATGTTAGAAGTTTTCTAGGATTTACTGGATACTATAGAATATCTATAGAAAAATTCACTAAAATAGCATCTCCACTCTTCAAACTGCTTACAAAAGACTGTGAATTCAAATGGGATCCCGATTGTCAATCAGCCTTTGAAACTTTGAAAACAAGAATATCTGAAGCACCTATCTTGAGAGGACCAAATTGGAAACTCCCTTTCCATATTTCTACAGATGCTTCAGATACAGCTCTAGGAGTTGTGTTGGGTCAAAAGGATTTAGTCCCTTATGCCATTTACTATACCAGTAAAAATTTGACTCCCACTGAGTTGAACTATACTGTAACTGAAAAAGAGTTTTTAGTTGTTGTTCATGCAATCAATAAGTTTAGACATTATATAACAGGCTATGAAACTTTTATTCATAATGATCATTCTACAATTAGATATCTAATGAACAAACCTGTTACTAATGGCAGAGTGACAAGATGGCTCCTACTTTTGCAGGAATTCAATATTACTGTGTTGGATAGACCAGGGAAACAAAATACAGTAGCTGATTTCTTGTCTAGGATTCAGAATTTTAAAGAAGATTCTCCTATAGAGGATAAGTTTCCTGATGAATACTTGTTTGCAGTAACTATTAAGACCCCTTGGTATGCAGATATTGCTAACTATTTGGTTACAGGGAAACTGCCTCCACATTTATTTTCAAGTGAAAAAAGAAAGATTATTCAAGAGAGTTCAAAATATTCATGGATTTCTAACGAATTGTTTAAAACAGGGCCAGATCTTGTGATCAGAAGATGTGTCAGGGAAGATGAAATGCCTAATATCCTCAAGGCATGTCATGATGAACCATGCGGCGGAAAATTTGCTGACAAAAGGACAGCCTATAAAATCCTCTCTTTAGGATATTATTGGCCTTCCCTCTTCAAAGATGCAAAACAATATGTCAAAAGGTGTGACAGCTGCCAAAGAGTAGGGAAACCTACCCTTTCAAATGAAATTCCATTGCAACCATAGGTACTCATCGAACCCTTTGAAAAATGGGCTTTAGATTTCATTGGACCTATTAATCCACCATCTAAGCAAAAGAAGTATATATTGGTTTGTACCGATTATGTTACTAAATGGGTGGAAGCCAAAGCATTAGTGTCTGCTACTGAAAATTCAGTTGTTAATTTTCTTTATGAGGATATTTTTACTCGCTTTGGTGTTCCAAGAGAAATTGTGACAAATCAGGGAAGCCAATTCACATCCAACCTGGTGGAGAAGCTGATGGAAGAATACAAAATCAAGCACAGAAGATCTACTCCTTACCATCCACAAGCAAATGGTCAAGTAGAGTCTACCAATAAAGTTCTCGGAAGTATCATCACCAAAACTGTTCATCTACACAGAAGAGATTGGGTAGAAAGGCTTCCTGAAGCCTTGTGGGCCTACAGAACTACATGGAGAAATACAACAGGACATTCTCCCTATGAACTTGTTTATGGGAAAGAAGTCCTGCTCCCCATTGAGTTCCAAGTCAAAACCTTCAAGATAGCAGTTCAGTTGGGAATGGATCTATCAGAAGCCCAAAAGCATAGAATGGAGCAGTTGAATGAGCTAGATGAGATCAGACAAGAGGCAATTCTAAGAACTGATCTAGTTCAATATCAAAGAGCTAAATGGCATGACAAATACATCAAAGAGAAGAAGTTTCAAGAAGGAGATTGGGAATTTCTATTTGATTCCAAGTTTAAAGATTTTAAGGGAAAATTTCAGACTCATTGGCTTGGGCCATATGAGATTGACAAGATCTTTAGCAATGGAGCGGTAAGAATCAAGACCATTGATGAATCTCAAACTCCTCTTATTGTGAATGGCCACAGATTAAAGATCTATCATAAGCCACTCTCAAAAGAGGAATTTGTCAAAATGTTTCAAGATAATTTTGCAATAAGGCTGGTGAAGAAGAATCCTTCTTCTCCACCAGCCTAGCCTTTGTTCTTTTCAGTTTTTTAAAATAAAATAAAAAATAGTATAAGCCTGAAAACCAATCACTGATTGGCAGTCTTATACAGAAAATGTAGGGTGAAAATTAGGAACACCTGACACTCTATATTTTCCAAAAAAAAAAAAAAATCTCTCTCTCTTTTATTTCACAAGTTTTATGACAACCCACTCCATTTCATTCCACTTCATTACACTCCACTTCATTTCATTTCACTCCATTTCATCTATTTCATTTCATTTCACCAATAAAATTTTCTTTCATGACCATTTTCATTTAGTCAGTTATCATCTATCCATCTCCATTCACCCAAATAATTGTTGTGTCAGTTTCCGCAGCGAGAAGCAGTTTCTGCAGCCACCACTCTGTTTTTCAAAAAAATTACAGTCAGATGTTAGTTCAACAATCATGAAATCAAATGCAAGTATGAAGACATATTTTGAAGACATGAGGCATTCAAAAGCATCAATGAGGACCAACTGATTGAAGACCAATGAAAAATGACAAGAATTCCAAGGTATGAGTAAAAATTTATTTCAAATGGCATTCAAGCACATTTTTACATAGTTATAAACCATAGCTCCATTATATGCAATGATTGCGTTGATAACCCCATAACCATTCCACGATCTCTATACGATTCCCCCACAATCCTTGCATTCATTTTTAAACGGCCTCATAATCAAACCTCCGATCTTCACTCATGTTCGGCTATACTTTGATACTCCACCTGTAATTATGGAACGTAGTTGATTGACTACGGCTTCTCTCAGCCGCATAAAATCCGTAGCCGTTGCATAAACGTGCTTGCATCTACTCTGCAGCCACCCAATTTTAAATATTGCCGGATGCGTTTTACTCCCCCTACTGTTCTATTGATCTCACAGCTGCATTTCCATCGTGCTCACATAAGCCTTCACCCCATTTTTTTCTCTGTTCCGCTTCATTCCGTGTACCTATTCCCTGATATCCGCTTACAGTCACTGGTCTCCTTCATAAACTCTGATCATTTTTGCCGTCTTACCTCCGTTAAACCCTCTTCACGCAGACAAGTTCTAAAGTACACAAGGAAGGATGGGTCAGTTGTTGAGAACAAAACCAGAGGGACCTAAATTTATGGAAGGATACCCGCAAGTCAAAGACATATTGAAAAAGGCAAAATGGCTTCAGTTTATTCAAAATTTTAAAGGCTACAATAAGGAGGTAACAAAAACGTTTGCGAGGTCTTTCAACAGTCTGGAGGTAGAAATTCGGGAACTCAAATTTACAGTGACTGAGGCATCCATAGCAGCAGCTACAGAACTCCCTCAAGAAGGTGAACGCTGGTTCAAGAATAAGAGTATTGGCGAAGAAGCCTGGAGAGTGATCCTACGTAACCCAGGTATGGATGTCACCATTTTCAAAATGGGAATTCCTGTTCATGCTTTAAAAGAAGAGTGGGCCAGTTTACTGTTGGTTATTCAAAATTTTATCACCTGTGAGGGTGGTTTTGGATCAATGTACATGTATCATACCCGACTGTTGATGAACTTCCTAGACAACCAGTCCCTCAATCTGCCATAATTTTTATTAAACAGTTTGAAAAAGATGTCTGTAACCGTCCAGAAGCATCTAGGGGACGTAGAACCACATTTGTATCACCACGGTCTCGTGAAAATCTTGGTAGAAAAACAATTAAAGGAGAAAAAGGACACCTGGGAGCAGTTTTTAGTTAGAAATTTCTTTGAAGAACCCCAAGAAACCCCTGAAGGCAGCACATCAAAAAGAAGTAGAAGAAAGAAAACAGATGATAAAACTCAAAGCACTCCTACTAACACAGTTGAAAGAACTAGTAGAGAGGAAATACTGTCTAAAAGGAGGAAGGAAAAGACTGAGGGTAAAAAGCCAACGAAATCAAAAGAGAAAAGAAGCATTGAGGTTGTGCATCAAACCCCTTCCTCAGAAGAAGACCATCTAGTGTTATCTGAGAGACTAGTTCACCTTCAGGAACAGTCATCTATGGCCAAAAAGAGAGGAAAAGAAAAACAAAATGAAAAAGACAGTAGTCCACAGTATGTAAGAAGAAGCAGCAGGCTTAAAGGAAAGTGGAGGAAAACACAGACAAAAGGACCCCATTTTATTGATTTGGGAGAAGTAACACCTGAACAAACTCCAGCTGGCCATAGTCCATCTCATTCTCAGCTAAACATTGAACATAGTCCACCTCATTCTCAGCCAACTGTTGAAACTAGTCCTCAAGATGTTGACATGAGTCCTTTTCGGCCAGATTTTGAAGTCAATTCTCCTCCACAGCATTTTGGGGACAGCCCAAGGAAAACGACACCCGAGATAGATCCAAAGTAGCAAGAGGTGTATGATTACATAGAATCCTTAGAAAGAACAACCACGGGTCCCAGCACTTCATCCACTCAGCCTCACATAGCACAAGAAGCTCTAGTCCAATCGTTGAAACAAGAAGTCTTTGAGTTGGAGGTTTTAAATAGACATATTAAAAATGAAAATGAAGCATTAAAGGAGCAAAGCAAATTGGACAAGATCATTCATGACAACACTATGCTACATCTGGGACTGTGGCAGAAAAAGAACATGAAATTGAAGAAGAAATGCCAGAAGATAAGTAGAGCACTGATTAATCTCAAATTCAAATGCTTGATGAAGAAGCCCAGGATGTTAGCAGCACCAAGAAAGAGGAGAAGAGGACTGGATGTACTGGCATAGGTATCAGAGCATATGAATTGAAGAAGGATTATCAAAATTTTGGTTGCATGAGGACATGCAACACCTTCACAGTGGGGGTATGTTGAGTCCCAAATCTGCATCTTTCCTATACACCTTTCTAAACTTTTTCCATTTACCTGGACCTCCTAAGTCATCAAAATCATTGCATATTAACCATAAAAGAGCATTTAAAGTGGTTTTTAACTATGTTTTGTGTCTGCTGTTTGAATTAGATTTTTGCTCATTGAGCTGCGGAATCTTGTCACTTTCCGCAGCTACTTCAACTTTCTGCAGCCATTTTGTTAAAATCTATATTACAGGTGTCTTCAGGCAAATCAAGCCACGTGGGCAAGTTGGAAATGACATGTACATGGACCGAGTCCTATTGGCTCATTCGAATTCACTAAAGAAGGCCGTGGTCAAATGAAGCCAAGCGGCGGTCAACCTAAGAGTCCTACGGTGACAGAACTCAGTTTTTCACCACGTGAAGACTTGCGTGGCCGTTTCTAAATCACGGGGGACATATCAACACCTGTGAACGGCTCCATAAGTCGAATCCAATGGCCACTCTCCATAGATTTAATCTTCACGGCAGCCATAATGCTAGATTTCTGGGCGTGGTTGTTCACATGTCTTCTATCAGCGCAGAATGTAGGAAATTAGTTATGTCATCCTCTGTTATAAATAATGCGTTCTCATACGCATGGTAGTTAGTTGTTGTAATGTAATTTTGTTGAGAAGAAATCCACTGTGCCGTGACATTATTTCCTTGTTATGACTACATTTTAAATATATGAGAAGACTCTGTTCATAAGTGTAATTCGTGGTTGATAGCTGTTGCCCGAGGATTGTGCAAAGGGCCCCTGCACACGCCGAGGTTTTGTTTATTGCTGTATAGTTTCATGCTTTATTTCCTTACGTTCATTATGCCATAGTTATTCACGTGTACATATCACATCTCTTATGGTATTAACGTTTTATCTCTGTCCATAGTTTTTCATGCTTTATATTGTTGTTAACTGATCAATGTCTTTGTTTCAGATTATAGTAGGCAGCCCGGGCATTTGCACATAATTTTACAATGACTAATGACATGGAATCAATCTTGTCCTTATGCTGATTTCTTTTTCTTAATTTTTAATTCCAGCATTGTTTTATTCATTTCAGTTTTGTACATTTGCTTTACTAGTTAGTTAGATATTAAACTGCTCATGTCATTATCAGTTACCTCCGAAAGCCATAGCGAGACTAATGGTGAGGGATTGCAGTATGAATGTGTAGTTTGATGTTATTTTATTTTTCTGCAAATTAGATATTAAATTGCTCATGTCATTATCAGTTACCTCCGAAAGCCATAGCGAGACTAATGGTGAGGGATTGAAGTATGAGTGTGTAATTTGGTATTAGTTTATTTTTCTGCAAGTTAGATATTAAATTGCTCATGTCATTATCAGTTACCTCCGAAAGCCATAGCGAGACTAATGGTGAGGGATTGAAGTATGAGTGTGTAATTTGATATTAGTTTATTTTTCTGCAAATTAGATATCAGATTGCTCAAGTTGTTTATGATTACCTCCAAAAGCCATAGCGAGACCAATGGTGAGGGGTCAGAATATGAGTTGATGTAATTTGATTTTAGCTTTACTTTGCTTGCAATTCTTGGATTTCTTTGAGCATAGTTTCTTTTGTATTTAGACAGCAGCAAGGGTAATGGGTTTCATGATCAATAGTTCACTGTTTGTTTAACTAGTATAGTGGCACATTTTCATTTTCTTTTAGGAATTAATTTTTTCATTGTATGTTTCAAAATCCTTTTGAAGTTTGAAGTTTGGGAAATCATTATAAAGGAAATCATTGCCTTGAACATTCATAACCATACTTGTCTTTTATAATTTCCATCTCACATTAGGAAACCAACCAAGATAAATAAAAACCCAAAAACGACAAAAAGTAAGAGATAGGTTATCTTGCACATATAGTGCACCACACTTCGTCAGCTTACGAATCCCAGATTGACAAATTAATGTAGCAATTTAGGACACACTAAATTGACCAAACAATCACCCCCCTATTCCACTTGGGGCCCCACCATTGTCTCTTTTAGTTTTTTAGTTTCGGCACAACTTACTATTTTTAGCAGTTTTTCAGGTCCTGAACTTCCGGAGCTGTTTTGAGGCCCTAAACGACATTTTTTGGGAAAACGGAGAGAAACATTGGTCCATGGACCCATGTAGCCTAAGATATATCTTTCTAACGAGTTATGGTACGCGTCAAATGGAGATCGTATGCCAAAGTTACGCCCCTGGGAAGTTGAAACACCAATTTACCCAAACGGGGCCCATAGTTTTGGCGCTTCATCTCCTAGGGTTATGGTTTTGGCTGTTTAGGATTTCCCATTGTTAATAAATAATAAATAGGCCCTAGAGCCTCATTGTAACTTAGTTCAGAGGCCTGTAGCTGCCACATCTCTTCTCAGAGATAGCTACCAGCGCCCTAGCTAGTTTTATTTCCATTTTGTCTGTAAGCAAATTTCAGTTCTTTGATATTAATGAAATGAAGTGTTGTTTCCGCTGCATCTTTGTGTTTATGGTTATATGTTTATTTTGTTGCGTTCCTACATAAATATGGATCATGGATTCTCTTGTGAAAAATATATCCCCATGCCCTCTTATTTAGGAATATGAACTAGAGGTCTTGCTTCCGGAAATGTGTAATGCAAGATGTCAGATCCTCCCATGGTTTTCTGAAGTGGATTTTCCTCCATAACATGCAAGGTTTTTGTTCTTTCAAGTTTTTTGTGCTCATTTGTCTTAGGAAGTTTTTCACCAAACCTCCCCACCAATGTCTCTATGAATCTTGCATAAGAGGAAGAGTTTGCATTCTTTAAAGAATAAGATTCAAAAATCCACCATGCATGAGCCTTACCTATGAAATGAAGCATTGCAACTCTGATGGATTCATCTTCAGAAATATGGTGCAGCTGAAAATAGGAGTCTAGCTCCTTCATCCAAGCTCCAGCTGAACATATAGGTGATTCGGAAAAAGTAGATAGAAGAAATCTACCTGGATCCTGCTGCTTGCTCTTCTCCACCTGGATCTTGTAAAACTCTTGGAAACCAGTATGATCTCTAAACCTCTCATTTTGAGATTCATACTCTGGCAAAAAATCACTAAGAGTCATCCTCTTAGGTATTCTCCCTCCTTTCATCCATCTCAAGATAGAACTGGGCACTTAACTACGTTGTGCATCATGGTGTGTAGTTGCATGCTCACACTCACCATGTGCAAATCTAGATTCATCTCTAGATCCAAACTCCTTTAGAGATCCCATCTCCAATATAATTTTCCTCAGCTCTCCTTGAAAGCTCTGCATATATTTTGGAAGAAGCTTTGTAAGCTTGTGTTACACAGTAATTTGTCACCGTCCCTGCAATTCCCCATCCCGCACATTGGAGGGCTCATTCCGTGACCTGTGAGCAGTGACATAACTTGAAAACACTTTCATGGCATTCCCCTGAACATGTACTTTCATTTCCCTGAAGACAAGTCCTTATGAAAAACCCTAAAAATAGAATTTTCATCCTTGGCGCAACTAGCCTGTGTTATACCCACACCAATGGGGGAAATTCTTCAAAGAGGGCGCGCCAATTGGCGCTCTATCTCAGAGTCGCCAATTTGTTGAGGAGGTAAATCCCCTCTGTGGACAGAGGCGGTCCCTACTAGCCCAGATCGGGTCTAGCAACAATCAAACACGCTACAACGCAAGCTCCTAATTGCAAAACCAAAGCGCGATAGAAGGCCTACCTCGGGTCCAACGATGTTGTTGCTGTGGAGATGATGGTGCTCTCGATCCCTTGCTCCGACAGGTCACAATTCCACCACTTGATGTGATCGAACACCTACACGTACAAGAAATACGATGAACATACGAGTGTAAAACCATATAATTGCAATTATGTGTCAGTCAGAGAGGACACAACTCACGATCGTAAAACATGAATAATACAAGTGGAACTATAATCGTAGTCGCTTATCATTAATGAAACAAAGGATGATACAACCTGGCTCTGACGCTGAAATCCTCCTTCGGCAGTTCGTCAGCGGAATACGTCTCGGTAAAGCTTGTCGGGAATAGGGACAAGCCTCTCTCTTTGATCATCAATCTCCTTGCTATAGATTTGGCATTATGAGGACTATCAAAGCTCTTGCAGCATTCTTTAGGCTATGAAGGCTCTTGGAGATTACCTTGCAAAGGGAAATGGCAAGCTTCTATAGATGGTGGAAGGGGAGTTGGGATTCCTACAATCATGGGATTGGCCCTATCCTCAAGGAAGCTTCCATGGGAGGTGGCAAACTACTTCCTCTACATGGAAATACGGAGCTAAACGTCCCAACTCAATTTAGAGACCACTTCAGGAGTTGGTTAAAGTCAATCTTCCGCCATTTATTTTTTTTAAACACCCTTTATTAAGCTTGGCGTGAGTGCGACTCTGAGACATAGTGCCAATTAGCGCGCCCTCTTTGACGAATTTCCCCCATTGGCGCGGGTATAACACAGGCTAGTCAGGCCAAGGATGAAAAGGTTATTTTTAGGGTTTTTCACAAGGAGTTGTCTTCAGGGAAATGAAAGTACATGTTCAGGGGAATGCCATGAAAGTGTTTTCAAGTTATGTCACTGCTCACAGGTCACGGAATGAGCCCTCCAATGTGTGGGATCGGGAATTGCAGGGACGGTGACAAATTGCTGTGTAACAGATGCCCCCTAAAGCATGAGGCCCGAAAGAGAGAGAGGGGTGAAATGCTTTACGAGAACGTGTCCAACCGAAAACACTGACGTCGAAAAACCTGCGTAGAGAAGTACAACTGATATCTCAAATACATGATATATATGTGGTATGGGCGCAGCCATCCATAAGAGAGTATACAATAATCCATATCCAAGGTATGGGCGCAGCCATCCAGTGAGGATCGATAAATAGACTCAGGTATGGTCGCAGCCATCCAATCAGTGAGTCATGTAACTAATCATAATAATCCACAAAATCGCAGCCTAGATTGTAACAGACAGGAATCCAGGGTCTTGCGCTCCATCTCGATCCGAACAAAGTACAAGTTCAAGCATGCGAATAAGTGAACTGAAGTCGAGCATGCAAGAAAATTGTCTGATTACCAGCCAATGATGAAAGTTGTTAACAGACGCGAGAGGTACCACCAATAATGACAATGGCCCTCAAGGTACTACAGGTACAATCTATGGCATGTGAATCAATGAGCTGGCGTCGAACACCCATAGAATCACTCGATAGGAGGCCAATGATGAAAACCTCACGTCGAACGCGAAGAACCTGCCATTGAGGCATGCAGGCTCCAAGGTACAGGAAGGGAGTCTCTGGATCATCTTCCTGGAGAATGAGCTGAAGTCGACAAGAAGTGACCTTGATCGAAGGTGGGCCATAGTGTTTCCCACATCATCGACGCAAGACAGAGGAACATAATGTCTTTTTGAATCACGATCTGATGAGAATCAGAGGAAGGTTGATACTTGCAGAGGTCAACTTCTCTTGAACACATAAACGGCACGATAGTGGATTTGGCAGTATTTGACATCAAAAGATCAGAGGTCATGATGACGAGATGACGAGCAAAAGGGATCACCCAAACCCACGGAGGCAAGTGAAAAACGAGATGAGATGTCCCCAACCCGACACGAATGCAGACAAGTTCCATGTTCAAGAGCGACATACTGACGACACGACAATGATGTTAGTCCCATTTTCCCCACCATTTCTGGTGAGTACCTCTTTATTTTTACACAAGCTTGAAGAGGATACCATATGCTTGCTATATAAGTCCATCCTAGTACATTTAATGAGCCCTAGGAAGGACGAACTCGAATAGCGTCATTATGACAGAATCCGATGTCATCAAGGTTTAACGAGTCTGACAAAGGAAGAACTCAGCGTCTTTTCATGTTTAGAGAGTTTGAAAAGATAGCGGAAAAGTAAACTCCAACGGTCCCTTTTCGTAAATAGTTCCTCAGACCCGATCTGGGCTAGTAGGGATCTGGGCCAATTGGTGCTCTGTCTCAGAGTCGCACTCGCGCCAGGCTTAATAAAGGGTGTTTTTTAAAAATAAATGGTGGAAGATTGACTTTAACCAACTCCTGAACTGGTCTCTAAATTGAGTTGGGACATTTGGCTCTGGATTTCCATGTAGAGGAAGTAGTTTGCCACCTCCCATGGAAGCTTCCTTGAGGATAGGGCCAACCCCATGATTGTAGGAATCCCAACTCCCCTTCCACCATCTATATAAGCTTGCCATTTCCCTTTGCAAGGCAATCTCCAAGAGCCTTCATAGCCTAAAGAATGTTGCAAGAGCTTTGATAGTCCTCATAGTGCCAAATCTATAGCAAGGAGATTGATGATCGAAGAGAGAGGCTTGTCTCTATTCCTGACAAGCTTTACCAAGACGTATTACACTGACGACCTACCGAAGGAGGATTTCAGCGTCATAGCCAGGTTGTATCATCCTTTGTTTCATTAATTATAAGAAACTACGATTATAGTTCCACTTGTATTGTTCATGTTTTACGATCGTGAGTTGTGTCCTCTTTGACTAACACATAATTGCAATTATATGGTTTTACGCTCGTATGTTCGTCGTGTTTCTTGTACGTGCAGGTGTTCAATCACGTCAAGTGGTGGAATTGTGACCTGTCGGAGCAAGGGATCGAGAGCACCATCCTCTCCATAGCAAAAACAGCGTTGGACCCGAGGTAGGCCTTCTATCGCGCTTTGGTTTTGAAATTAGGAGCTTCCGTTGTAGCATGTTTGATGGTTGCTAGACCCGATCTGGGCTAGTAGGGATCGCCTCTGTCCGCAGAGGGGATTTACCTCCTCAACAAATTGGCGACTCCGCTGGGGAGTTAGCTTGTTGTTTGATTTATAAACTACAGACGGAGCCTGAAGTTAGCCAGATAGCTTTCGAAACGCTCTTGCTCCGCATTAGCGAAGTAGATCAATGCTGCTTCAGTCAATCTCCAGTTTAGTTTGTGAACTAAACACTTGGAGTATTGTCTTGTCTTTCGGTCATTTCTTGAATTTCCTTGCTTGATCAGCTCTTTTGGCTGGCTCTTTTTGTGAGTTTGGCTTTTGGTTTGAGCTTTACCATCACTGGTCTGCTTCTTGGATTGCTTATTTTTTATTTTTCCTTAGTAAACTCGGCTGGCGCGCTTTTCAGTGTGACAGTTGTGCCCACTGGCGCATTTTGTCAGTGTATTACTCCCGCCAATCCCATTCTGGCACTAGTTTCAGCCTTACAGTCGTGCCAATCCTGTAAGGTATTAGGGTTTTCTGTGTTTTGAGCTCTCTGAGATTGATCTCGGTGTTTGGTCTTTTTTTTTCGACTGCTTGAGTGTTCTGGAGCCTTGTTTGACTGACTGTGACCTTCTTCCTTTGGTTGTTTGCCCATTTCCATCGATTCTACAGTTTAGCCCTAGGGCATCTAGGTGCTATTGTGCATCGAGCCTCCCTTGGGAGTTTTTGGTTTCTGTCTGTTCAGTCAGCTTTGTGATTTCTTCTCTGCACTCGTTTGGTGGTTGTTTATTGTTTCATTGCGTTATTTGAGTGATTGGTTTCCTCTTCATTTGAATTCCGCTTTGTTTCGCATTGAGCCTAGATTACATGGTTCAATTGAGTCTTTGGGTGTCTTTTGATTTGAGGGACTTTTTATCGATTTGAGATCTGATTGTAGGCTTGCATTGAGTGAAATTTGATTGTTTTTCTCTTTTTCTTTTGCTTCTCAATTCCTTGTCTCATTTGTTTTCATTTTGTTTAGTGCATTTTTCTCATAAACATTGAAAATACAAAAGAAATCTCTTTTGCGTTCAATTAGTTGATGTGAATTAGATCTTTTCGGTGTTATTAGTGATTAGTAACTTTGAATGAAAAGCTTTTAGTTTCCATTAGCTTCATTAGATATATCATTGGTTGTTTTCTGGTCATTTTGTTGTTGTGTGAAACGCTCTTAACTCTCTTGTAGTTAGCTTTCATCGAATGAAATGATATACTGTGGCATGTAGTGTGCATTTAGGAGATTTCGAGACATTACATTCGCTAGGGCCTAAAAACTTAAACATAATCAAAGATAAACATTAAAATTCATTCAATTTACACTAAGGCAGCATTGAAACATTAACGAAATATTTAGAGGTCTAGGCTAGAGACGTGTTCTGGCGTCTTTAAACCTAGTAGCTGTCGTTCGCCTCCTGGCTTTAGACAGCGCTAGTACAGACTTGTGCTCCCCGTACCGTCGCGTATATAAAGGGAGACCCCACTAGGTTTTTATCCTTTATCCATAGGAAGCTGAGTCTACTACCCTATACCCGTGATACACCAGACACAGCATTCGGGGAGATTGCCTGCACGTACGTCAAGTCCTTGGTTGATTTCTCATTCATTTTGAAACCAAGGTGTATATTACAGTTCACGGTTATTTGGTAAACCCTTTGCCTAGTATTCATGAGCAGTCATTTTGATCTTATCTGACTTTTTAAATTTGAAAATATCACCAAGCGCTTGTCCTTTCACGCTTGCTTCAAAACTGAAAGAGATAGAGTCATCTTTCATCCGTTTCTCAACTCTTAAAACATGAAACGGTGAAGTTTCTAAGTTTCAATGTCGTAAAATAAATCACCCACGATCACACTCCCTGTTAGATTTTGCTTGTTGGCTGTTTGATTGTGTGCCTTGGTTATTTTTCAGCCCGTGTGTGTGTTTGATATTTTTCTCTTGTCATTACTACCACAGTGGCGGAACCCTCAGTTTCATCTACTAGTAGTCCATATATGGACGATTCATCAGAGGTTTCTCAATCCTTTGCTGAACTTCAGCAGCCCATCGTTTCCGAGTTTCCCGATGGGGGACCGGTTCTGTTTGAGCTTCCCTTTGGAGGACCAGTTGAATTCAATTGGCCCTTATCTGACCCTTGGTCCGGATTTGGAGTAGGGGAACATTTCCCTCTTCTTACATCGGGTTCTCCCTTTTTAGTTGTTGTTATTCCTCCTAGTCCTCGCCGTCTATTACAAAATCTAGCGACGGGTTCAAATATGAGTGAATCCAGTCATTCTGCTAGCAAGGAAATCCCCACGTCTGGTGAAGATTACCAGCTATTCCCAAAATTAACTCGGAAGTTATTCCCAGAAGACAACGCCGAATCATCTGTTATGTCTTCGTCGGGTCCCTCGCTACCAGCAGGGTATAGATCCCTAGGTCAGATTATTGCCGCCACTACCTCTATGGGGGCATTAGCTCCTTCTACGAGGCTGGTTGTTCCTTCATTGGGGATGTCTCCACAGACACCTGTCACGTCATCCCCTCAGGTCACTTCTGTACCCGTCAGGCCCACTGTTTGTGTGGCTGCATCTACACCTGCTGTTACCACTCAGTCCATAAGGACCACATCGCTTCCCGAAGACATCTACATAGCTTCTGCTATGTCGGAGAACATCTCTCCTGAGGAGTATCGATTGTCCTTACAACAATCGAACCCCGAGGTTGGACAACCCCCTCAAAATCCCAACCGCTCGTATTTTCCGCATTATGCACAGGATGGTACACCCGTGTACGTTTTTCCATA
Source organism: Pinus albicaulis (assembly GCA_034641835.2). Taxonomy (NCBI): domain Eukaryota; kingdom Viridiplantae; phylum Streptophyta; class Pinopsida; order Pinales; family Pinaceae; genus Pinus; species Pinus albicaulis. The sequence continues at coordinate 340,589,529 of CM076576.1, forward strand.
TCAGTGCGATGAGCATGGTAACCCTTTGCGTTTACCCGCTCCTGAGGCTCAAATTCATGCTCAGGGTTTACCGTATAACCAAGCTGGGCAGCCTTATAACCCGCAAGGACAACCTTTTCAAGGCCAACCTTCAGGCCAGCCTGGCTATCCTTACGACTCGCAAGGTTACCCTGCAGGCCAGCAAGGGCCGCTATACGGTCCGCAAGGATAGTATTACAACCCTTCAGGTCAACTCATGTAGCCTCTTCCTAGAGTCCAACCGGGACAACCTCAAGGACTCCCAGGTCAACCGAGGTACCAACCCGGGCCAGTATACGGTTTTGGGGGGCAAGTCCAACCGACGAAACCCATGCAACCTCAGTATCCCGTTGCTCCCAATGTTGCATTTCAACCAGGACCATCTTATGGTCCTGCTCCAGGTCAAACCGGTTATCAACTGCCACCTAGCTCTATTCCTCCACCAAGCCAACTGGTCCATCCGGCACAACCTGGTGTTCCAACACCAGGACAACCGGCCCACCCGGTACAACCTGGTGTTCCTCAACAGCCAGGTCAATCTGTGCAACCGGCACAACCTGTTTATTCAGGTCAACCTGTTCAACCAGGGCAGCCCGTTTAGTCAGGTCAGCCTGTCCAACCAGGCCAGCCTACACACTCTGTCAACCCCGCCCAACAGCCGATTTACTCGATGCCGTGACCGAATTAGCCAGTGCATCCTAATTATCAGGCTCAGCAGGGTCCCACCTCTCCAAATGCCCATATTGACACATGAGGTCTTGTCAGAGGGAAACCTGAGCAACATTACTCAAACCATTCCAATTGACATCTCCATTAAACCGGGGGTTGTTGAAAACATACATGTGGGAGTAACTTGTTCTCCTGATGAGATACGATTTTATACTGATCTTTTCCGAGAATTCAGAGACGTGTTCGCTTGGTCCTATGAAGAGATGCCTGGGATCGATCCCAGCATAGTCGTGCACGAGATTCCTACCTACCCCGGTGTGAAACCCGTGCGCCAACGCTTATGCCCAGTGCATCCTCGCAAAGCCACTGCCATTAAAGCAGAAGTTGAAAAACTTCTAAATGCAGGCTTCATTTACCCGATTCCCCTCACAGAATGGGTCTCAAATATTGTCCCTGTAGATAAAAAATAGGACATTATAAGGGTCTGCGTTGATTATCGTGACATTAATCGCGCATGTCCTAAGGACAACTATCCTACTCCCTTCATAGATCAAATCATTGACGAATGTGCTGGGAGTGAGATTTATTCCCTAATGGATGGTTTTTTTGGGTATAATCAGATAAATATTCTACCTGCTGATCAACACAAGACTGCATTCATCTGTCCGTGGGGTACTTTTGCTTATAAAAAGCTCTCGTTCGGATTGAAGAACGCTGGAGCTACTTTCCAGCGTGCTATGTCTTATGCATTCCACGACATACGCCATATCGTTCAGCTTTATCTAGACGATCTGCCAGCTCACTCAGCTCGGTGGGAGTACCATCCCGAGCACCTCCGCCAGATTTTCCTTCGTTGTCGACGCTATAATATCCGGCTTAACCCTCATAAATGCATCTTTTGCATGGATTCTAGCCGTCTCTTGGGGTTCATAATCTCCAAGGACGGGATTCGCCTCAACCCTCTAAAAGTCGAGGCTATTTTCAATCTCCCATCACCCTCCTCGTTATATCAATTGCAGAGTCTGCAGGGAAAAGCTAATTTCCTTCGACGCTTCATCCCGAACTACGCGGAAGTTGCCAAAGGTTTCACGCGTCTCTTAAAGTAGAACGTTCCCTTCCGTTATGACGAGATTTCTCAACGATCCTTTGAGAAGCTTAAGACGTTACTTGTTAATGCTCCGTTGCTTCGTCCTCCAAACTATCACCGTGATTTCACTCTATATTTGGCCGCCGTGTTTAGCACTATAGCTATGGTTCTGGCGCAGGACGATGATGATGGAAATGAACATGTTGTCTATTATCTATCACGGAACCTTCTTGACACAGAAACACGTTACGCTCATGTCGAGAAGCTGGCGTTAACCGCAGTGCAAGCTGTGCAGCGTTTTCGCCACTATATCCTGCTGCGTACAACAACCGTGGTTTCAAATTGAAACCCCATGACATATATTCTATCTCGACAATTACTGGGGGGAAAATACTCCAAATGGATCGTTATCCTCCAGGAGTTCGACTTAGAGTTTACTACTGCTAAGTCGACCAAATCACTGGTTTTCGCGGATCTCATTTGCTCCCTCCCGACAAACTCCACCCCATCTCATTCCGAAGAACATATTCCAGAAAAAAACCCTCTTCCTTATCATCACCTGTGACCCGTGGTATGGCGATATTATTGTGTATCTTCAAACATCAACGTTCCAGTCTGAGTTGACCAAATATGCCCGACGTCGGATTCGACATCAGTCTCAACCCTACCATATTCTAGGAGATACATTATACCGGGTTAGAGTAGATTCGGTGCTCCGCCGGTGCTTGACACTGGAAGAGGCTGAACGAGTCTTATATGACTGTCACAGTGATGCCTGTGGCGGTCACATGTCTGGATATTCCACTGCCCAGAAGATTCTGTGTGTAGGTTACTTCTGGCCGTCGATATTCAAAGACTGTATTGTTGCAGTCCGAAAATGTCATGCGTGCCAGGTTTTTCAGCGCAAGATGCGCGCGCCACCCCTCCCTCTGCATCCTGTCATTACTGTCGGCCCTTTTGCAAAATGGGGCATAGATTTTATGACGTGTAACCCTCATTAGGCCGGGGGGCATGCATATATAATCTCTGTTGTCGACTACTTTACTAAGTGGGCCGAAGCAATGCCTACACTAACCGCCGACGGTAAGACAGCCGCCCAGTTTATCTTCAACCACATTATTGCACGTTTCGGGGTCCCTCAGGCCATTGTAACCGATCATGGCACTCACTTTCGAGATTATATGATGGCCGAGCTAACATCAAGATTGGGCTTACGGCCTGATAGCTCAACGCCATATTACCCCCAAGCAAATGGCCAGGTTGAGGCTGTGAACAAAGTTTTGGTCACAATGCTTCAGCAAACAGTTGGTATTCATAAGTCCAATTGGCACCTCCAATTGTTCTCAACTCTATGGGCCTACCGGATGTCAGCAAAGAGTGCAACTGGATTCACACCATTCCAATTGGTGTATGGTCTGGAAGCAACTCTTCCAGTTGAGTGCGAAATTCCTTCCTTGAAGTTGGTTGTGGAAATTTTTCCCGATACTTCTCCTGAAGAAGAGCATCTCTTGTATTTGGAACGGTTGGATGAAACCCGCCGCTTGGTTGCTTTAGTTATTGAAGCACAGAAGAAGCGGGTCAAAGCCCACTTTGATCAATCCGTATATCCACGTTCCTTTGTCGAAGGAGACCTTGTCCTCCTATACAACCAAGCGCACAACAAACTTGGAGCAGGAAAGTTCCAACCAATGTGGCATGGGCCCTACATTGTAAATAAAAAATGGGGCTTATGAGCTGATTGATTATGAAGGAGTTCCGTTGGCGCAACCTAGAAATGGGTTGTATCTGAAAAAATACTACGCTTGAAGTTATTTTTGGTGTGGTGTGTGTACATAGGTGTGTATTTTCATTTGTGTGCATGTTTGGTGTGGTGTGCATGTAAGCATCTTTCTGCTGATCGGGTCTCCCTGATTGTGCAGATGTCTATTACTCCGTTTGTGGGTTTCGCAGATGGTGCCTCTCGCAGTACCAGGAATCTGTCTTTGGCAGCCTGGGTAATCTATGATCCTGCTGGTGAGTTGGAACCTGCAAGGTGTGTGTCTGGGTCCTGCTACAAATAATATCGCAGAATATAGTGTCGTGTTGGAATTATTAACTGAGGCTGTGGACCTCGGCATTCGTGAATTACTTGTGTATCTAGATTCACAACTTGTAGTATTACATCTTAATGGTCACTATTCAGTTAGAAACCCGTATATTTTACGTCTGTATCTGCGTATTCGTTTACTGGAGAGGAATTTTGATTATATTACATATCAACACATACCCAGACATATGAATACATTAACAGATGCAGTAGCTAATATAGTTTTAGATAGGCATTTGCGCAATTTATAAACAAAACATCATCACATGTAAAAGAGAGTCATCCAGAAATAGGTATATATATGTGTGTGTGTGTGTGTGTGTGTGTGTGTGTGTGTGTGTGTCGAAATGTTTACATAGTGTGCATCACATAAGATCAAAAAATATACATGTTCGTCTTAATACAGCCGGAGACGACATGTCTCTCAAAAATATGCAGGAAAAGCCCTAATGTCTAATCTGCATGGTGCTCATGGTAACAAGCCACTGCACGCACTAAGCATCTCAGTAGTCGGTGGAGGCGACTGGGCACCCCCACAGTGTGTCGCTGGTATGCTAGCGGAACATCTGCTAGCCGTGCATAGTCCGGGATCCCCCGGGCGATGCCCTCCAGGTTCTAGATCAGTTCACCTTCCTCGCCACCCTCAGCCTGAGGGTCATGATCGGCATGGGTTCTCCACGCAATGGGCAACATGCCCGCGGGCCTCTCTGGGCCGACATTTGCATACACATAAAAACTGTTACTAGAATGAACATGTATTACCAAAAAAATCATAAATACAAAAAATCAAAAAGAGTATCATACCCAACTCTTCATCCCAATCCTCCCCCTCCGGGAGCGGAAGGTCGGGATCTCCGGTGAAATCGGTCCCAGCGTAGGGCCAGTCCTTGACCACGATCAGCTGTCGCCGCAACCACCCAAAAAACTCCGGTCTCCAGGACATCTGTTGGCCTCCTCCTGATCTGGGCATAAGTGCTGCCCAGCAAGCCATCCTCGACTCTCGTGGTACCAGCTCAGCAACTATGGCCCCTTGGCCCTGCAAGATAGGTATTCGTTCCAGGATGAACGATACCAAAATGGAACCGTAGCCAAACTGCTTTAGTTTGACTTGCTTGCATCTTGTCAGCTGCCTCTTGATATTGGTTGTCACCGCTGTAGCCCAATCGAACAGTGTAGGACTCATACACTCAAAGGCTAGTATGAGTTGGGCTTTGGTTGCCTCATGTGGAGCTTTCGATCCCGCAGCTCCTGTAATGGTGTGTAGCACTACTCTGAGTGCTAGATCCTGGACAGTGTGGATGTCCACCTTCCCGCTTCCTAATCCGTTTCGTGCCCTTGGGCACACCCTCGCCATTACTTGCTCCATATTTTCACCAGAAGGTCTGCTACCTGTCAAGATGGGTACTGGGCCTCTGCGTGACAACCCGGTGATGAAATATACGTCGGAAACCTCAAGTTCCAACACTTGGTCCCGAAGTTTAAATACTTCTTCGTTTTCATCCCAAATGTTGACCAAGTATTGTAGTAGCTCAGGTTGAGCTCATAAACATGGATTAAGAAAGAATTTCTTGAGTCCACAATTCTTCAGTGCATTCATACAAGCTTCATTCTCCATTTCCATTTCATTTTCCTCTCCATGATCCCTTTCCTTCCATTCAATAACCATTGTGCTCGGTTACCTGCATCAACATGATCAAAATACCCTGTTAGATCTCTGTCATGCCTGAAAATCCATATGGATGGCTCACTTTTTAGAAATTTAAAGCGGAAAATTATGTCGCGCCAGTTGGCGCGACCCCTTTGTGAGAAAAAGTCCATTGGCGCGGGTTCGTGCACGATACCCGCGCCAATGGCGGAGCCCTAAAATTTTAAAAAGTCTCCTTCAGAGATCGACTGTGCAATGGGAACTCATAAAAAATGGATTAAAATGGAGATGAAGGGAACGTCTTTTACCTGGAACAAACGAGGTGCTGAATGACGTCCCGAATTAGTCGCAATCGTCGCCGCAAGTTTTCACACAAACAGACCAATGTTGCTCTCCAAGTAAGGTAAAAAGTAAAAGTAATTTTGTTTTACCATTTGAGACCTATTTATAAATTTTCAAGTCAAATTTAGGTTTTAAATGTCATTTTTCCTCAATATTTTAATATATTTTGTCGAAAATGGATTTTACACTTGCTTTTATGTGCAGCGACAGGTTTTTACGCAACTTGGACAGTGGAACGAGTTGTATTTTATACTTTTTCGGACTCGGTAAAAACACGAAAAAGTCATCGTGGAGTCATCTTTCAGCTCTTTTATCACTCTCTAAACATGAAAAGATTGTCGAGTCCCTTGTCGTTTCGATCTCGTTAAAATGGACACGAAACGACATCTACCCAGTATAAGTTTACCCCTTTTTCGGGATGGGATAGATTATTTACGAAAAAGGAATACCCTAGCATATCGCGACTAGGAGGTTTTCTCATATATTGTTTTCTACCTTTTCGGGTCTGAGGAACTATTTACGAAAAGGGACCGTTGGAGTTTACTTTTCCACTGTCTTTTAAAACTCTCTAAACATGAAAAGACGTTGATTTCTTCCTTTGTCAGACTCGTTAAACCCTGATGACATCAGATTCAGTCATAATGACGCTATTCAAGTTCCTCCTTCCTAGGGCTCGTTAAATGTACCAGGATGGACTTATATAGCAAGCATATGGTATCCTCTTCAAGCTTGTGTAAAAATAAAGAGGTACTCGCCAGAAATGGTGGGGAAAATGGGACTAACATCATTGTCGTGTCGGCAGTATGTCGCTCTTGAACATGGCACTTGTCTGCATTCGTGTCGGCAGTATGTCGCTCTTGAACATGGCACTTGTCTGCATTCGTGTCGGGTTGGGGACATCTCATCTCGTTTTTCACTTGCCTCCATGGGTTTGGGTGATCCCTTTTGCTCGTCGTCTCGTCATCATGACCTCTGATATTTTGATGTCAAATACTGCCAAATCCACTGTCGTGTCGTTTATATGTTCAAGAGAAGTTGACCTCTGCAAGTATCAACCTTCCTTTGATTCTCATCTGATCGTGATTCACAAAGACATTATGTTCCTCTGTCTCGCGTCGATGATGTGGGAAACACTATGGCCCACCTTCGATCAAGGTCACTTCCTGTCGACTTCAGCTCATTCTCCAGGAAGCTAATCCAGAGACTCCCTTCCGGTACCTTGGAGCCTGCATGCCTCAATGGCAGGTTCTTCGCGTTCGACGTGAGGTTTTCATCATTGGCCTCCGATCGAGTGATTCTACGGGTGTTCGACGCCAGCTCATTGATTCACACGCCGTAGATTGTACCTGTAGTACCTTGAGGGCCATTGTCATTATTGGTGGTACCTCTCGCGTATGTTAACAGCTTTCATCATTGGCTGGTAGTCAGACGATGTTCTTGCATGCTCGACTTCAGCTCACTTATTCGCATGCTTGAACTTGTACTTTGTTCGGATCGAGATGGAGCGCAAGACCCTGGATTCCTATCTGTTACAATCCAGGCTGCGATTTTGTGGATTATTATGATTACTTACATGAATCATTGATTGGATGGTTGCGACCATACCTGAGTCTATTTATCGATCCTCACTGGATGGCTGCACCCATACCTTGGATCTGGATTATTGTATACTCTCTTATGGATGGTTGCGCCTATATCGCATATATATCATGTATTTGAGATATTAGTTGTACTTCTCTAAGCAGGTTTTCCGACGGTAGTCTTTTCGGTTGGACACGTTCTCGTAAAGCATTTCACCCCTCTCTCTCTTTCGGGCCTCATGCTTTAGGGGGCATCTATTACATAGAAATTTGTCACCATCCCTGCAATTCCCCATCCCGCACATTGGAGGGCTCATTCCGTGACCTGTGAGCAGTGACATAACTTGAAAACACTTTCATGGCATTGCCCTGAACATGTACTTTCATTGCCCTAAAGACAAATCCTTGTGAAAAACCCTAAAAATAGCATTTTCATCCTTGGCGCGACTAACCTGTGTTATACCCGCGCCAATGGGGGAAATTCTTCAAAAGAGGGCGCGCTGACCGGGTAATTGCTCTCGTAGTTGCACCCTGTACAGCTTAATAAAGGGTGTTTTTTAAAAATAAATGGCGGAAGATTGACTTTAACCAACTCCTGAACTGGTCTCTAAATTGATTTGGGACGTTTGGCTCCAGATTTCCATGTAGAGGAAGTAGTTTTCCACCTCCCATGGAAGCTCCCTTGAGGATAGGGCCAACCCCATGATTGTAGGAATCCCAACTCCCCTTCCACCATCTATATAAGCTTGCCATTTCCCTTTGCAAGGTAATCTCCAAGAGCCTTCATAGCCTAAAGAATGCTACAACAGCTTTGATAGTCCTCATAGTGCCAAATTTATAGCAAGGAGATTGATGATCGAAGAGAGAGGCTTGTCCCTATTCCGGACAAGCTTTACCGAGACGTATTCCGCTGACGACCTGCCAAAGGAGGGATTCAGTGTCAAAGCCAGGTTGTATCATCCTTTGTTTCATTAATGATAAGCGACTACGATTATAGTTCCACTTGTATTGTTCATGTTTTATGATCGTGAGTTGTGTCCTCTCTGACTGACACATAATTGCAATTATATGGTTTTATGCTCGTATGTTCGTCGTGTTTCTTGTACGTGCAGGTGTTCGATCACGTCAAGTGGTGGAATTGTGACCTGTCAGAGCAAGGGATCGAGAGCACCATCCTCTCCATAGAAACAACAGCGTTGGACCCGAGGTAGGCCTTCTATCGCGCTTTGGTTTTTCAATTAGGAGCTTGCGTTGTAGCATGTTTCATTGTTGCTAGACCCGATCTGGGCTAGTAGGGATCGCCTCTGTCCACAAAGGGGATTTACCTCCTCAACAGCTTGTCTTCCCTCCTTCCTTCACATACTAAAGCCTTATTTTTCTATCCATCTCTCCTGAAAGTGTAATGGCCTGAGATCCATAGGCTGAGCCAAGATTGAAGCTTTGATACCATTGTAATATCCCAAAATCGGGACAACTCACCAAGCATGCACTAAAAATGCATTCCCAGCAAAATATGCAATAAAATAGTGAAATGGACTCTTGGATCCTGTAGATTAATCAATATACAACCTAAATCCAATAATATATCTTAAACAAATCAAACTATGTGGATTAAACAAACCTCCCACACTAGTGTAGCTGAAAATGACCAAAAACCCCAAATACTGAAACACAAGGATTTCTGCATAGAAGTGATTGCGCATTCTAAAAGAGGGTTTTAACTTAGAAAATAGGAGTATATGTACACATATATTGATGAATAATACTGAAGAAAAGAGATCTAGTCTCCTTATACAAAATACAAGAGAACCCGGCAAGGGTTTCTTGTCAAACACTCTACATACAAATGTGATTTTCAGAAAATCACTAAATAATCATTGCAACACTGAGGCATAAGAGTGTAGAAGGCTGAAATATTTCTGATTTTGTGTAGATCCCTCAAGGGCTTCCTCCCATGAAAGGTTGGACCTTTCAATCACAAGAAAACACTGCAACAGAGCCACTAGACCATCTACTAAATGCTGCCTCCAAAATAACGCATTCCTAGCTGGAACAGCGCTGGGAATGTAGGGGAAATGTTTGGTCTGATACCATAGATATGAAATGGGCTCTAGAGCTCTCCAAACAGGTCCCTCAAGTGAAGGAAACCTCCCTCCAATGAGAAAATAGCTCAGAAACCGTGATTCCAATCCCTTCCACTGTTGCACCCAGCAACACTACACAATCTCTGGAAAAACTGCGCTGATGAAGTAGGCTGAAGCTTGGCCTGAAATCCTGATGTGGAATGATGAATGAAAACTCTCCCAATGAGGCTCCTAAAGGAGAGAGTTGGGATTCCCGCTCGGGAACACCCGATGCTAAACAGCACTGCAACCCTGTTAAGCAGCAAAGGAAGCAAAAGTCTTAGCAGACAAAATAAAAATCTAAAAACATGAAGAACAATGCCGCCATCCTCTTCCTTAAATAATTTATGAGTTTTCTTGCCCTTTGCCTCACTCAATTAGGTCATCTCTATCAAAATATTCCCCTCCCTCCAAAACTGCGTTATTCCTCCTTTGATTCCTTCTCCTCCACAACTGCGTTGTTGACTTAGTCAATGTGGACTGAATCAACTTGATAATATCCTTGTTCACACATGGAGGTGTTTTATTAAGCTGCAAAGAGTGTCTCCCTTCACACTTGAGGTGTTTTTATTCCTCCTTAGGAGACTTAAGGGCTTTTCTACCCCTTTATTCACCGGCTGAAGGTACTGCTAACGTCTCTAATGTTCCATTTAGCTTTAAGGCTAAAATTTGGGAACATTACAGACTTCTGGATCTAAAGCGTTGAGGAAAACGAAGAACCCATCCCATTGAGGAGGGCTGGTAACATCATTCTTTGTTCCCTTACCAGGTGTTAATACATATAAAATTCTTTATATATATATTGTCTTGTCCATTGGATATTTGGAGCATTTTCTTATTTCTTTTTATTGTTTAGCTACTTTTAATGCATATATTAGGTTTCTGGTAGCATTTGTTTCGAATATATATTGCAAATGAAAGGAATTTAAGCAGCCATCTTTGTTGTTAGGGTTGTTTTTCACGCGCAGCTAAAGTGAACCCTTTCTGTACACTTGCATTAAGAATTTACACTAACAATCGGTGACTCCACTGTGTTTTATTCAGATCACTGCATCACCAACTACTTCAGTAACTAAGGTTTTTATTAAGCTATTTTTAGTCTCTTAATGTTTTTTGTTTACCTTTTGTTACACCATTTTTTGGTCATCTAACCTATTATCATTAGATGGACCCAAGTACACCATGTAAGACCAGTTTTACCCTAAGTAAAACTGCTTTCACTATGTTAAAACAGGAAACCCCAAAAGGAAATATTAAACAAACCCATATTTGTTTGATTTTCCTCATGGAATAATTAATTAAACCATAATTTAATTATTATTCTCAGTCATGTTTAACCCAAAATCAAAGAAATTAATTAGATAAACCTTTATTTATCTTATTATTTTCTAGGAATAATCATTTAAACCTTATTTAGATGATATTCCTTGTTAAATATGACCAAATCACCTACAAATAATTAAATAAATCACTATTTATTTAATTATCTTTCAACCACTTCCTTAAATAATTAAATAAATCATTATTTATTTGATTATCTTCTAACCGCTTCCTTAAAAAAGATAAATAAATCATTTATTTATTTATTTTTGACAAATTAAGGGATTTGACCCAAGTCAAATACCTTTTCCCTCCAACAAATATAATAAAATATTCCATAAAAAGTGGATCTAGATCTCGTTAACCCATGCACCAAGATCTAGAATGACCCAATATTTTGTTATAAATAGGAGGGTTTTTCCTACCATTCTTCACCTTTTGTTGCCTATTAGATCACTCTGGATCTATACACTTGGTCACCATTTTCTGCCATTTGCTCCCATTGAGCTCTACTCTTTGCATTGGGTTTTCTACATCAACTAGAGAGAGAAATCTTAGATCTGAAGTGCTGAGGACTTCCAAGAACCCATCCCACTGAGGGGAATTGGATACTCCTTCTAGTTTTCCTCCCAGGTGCCCCATTAATATAAAAATTATTTCAAAAATTGTTCTTGTCTTGTCTATTGGTATATGGAGCAAACCCTTATTTTTTCTGCTTAATGTCTTTCCATGCATAGATCTGGTTTTTGCAGCTCTTTTATGTCTAACTAACCGCAGATCTGAAGATATTGGCAACCACTTTTGTTGTTAGGGCTATTAGTTATGCGTAGCTAAAGTGGTCCTTTTTCGTACACTTCGACAAAGGATTCATACTAACAAATGGCGACTCCACACGGGTTTTAAATTACGACCACTGTCGTCTTTTCATATTCCTGCATATCCAGCTACTTCAGACCCTAGGGTTTCTTTTCAACTGTTTATTTTTCCTAGTTTCATGTTGTTTTTCTCACATAAAACCCTAAAACATCAAAATTTCTAACTTCCGTGTGTTTCTGGCCCTATTGCGCAGGTAAGCGACACCAGCCGCAACTGAGACGGCAACTTTTCTGAAAATCTTCCGCCGAGACAACCGGAACGGGGGGTCGCACTTTTTGGCCCTAAACCTGTGACCTGGCCCTCCAGGTCGCACTTTTCAGCCTATTTCCTGCGACCTACACTGAAATTAGGTCAGAAACTGCGACCTGCCATTTTTTCAGTGATTTTTCTGCAATTTTTCTGGGTTTTGCTGCAGCTTCTGTCAGGGTCTTCCAGCCTCTGTCTCAGCCTGCCTTGACCAAGTTCTGATTTGTTTTTACTCATCTAAGTGGGAACCTAGCCCCCTAGGGCTTTAGTACCCTCCAATTTTTGTAGAAGAGTTTTAGTTGTTTTAGCCATCTGTTTTTCAGAGCTTCAGCCTCCCTTTTTCCTGATCTGTTACCTCCCTTTCAAATCCTTTCAAATCAGCCTTTCTTCCTTTCAAATCACCTCCTGTCGTTTTGTTTGGACCTCCTTTGAAGGCCTCCGCCTTGCCCCCTTCGGTTTTTGTAGATTTCCTCCCTTTTTCCAGCCACCTTGCCTCTGTCTCTTGGCTGTGATCTGCACCTCTTTTCAGCAGCTTTATCCTTTAGATCCCTGTCCCTTTTGACCTTAGATCTATTGGCCCCTTTTCCGTGTGTTTTACATAGTTTTTTCCCTTTCTTTTCAGATTAGTTTTGAGAGACCCACCTTCTTGGGTTAGATAGATGCACAAGTAGCTGTTATTTTTCTGTTATTTCAGCATTATATACTGTTCTCTGTAGGTTTATTTTCAGCTACGCAACACACTTTTTTTTTTCTCTCAAAACGGAAAGGGTTTAAAAATTAAAATTAACGCACGCCACACACTGACCCTAAGTGAAGAAGTGCCTGGTTAACACCGCCTGGCAAAGACTCTAAAATCAATTGTCACTGCACCTTATCTGCCCTTGACATTACTTGATTCTGTCCCTTTCTGCCCTTGTCGGTTTCCTTCTTCCTGTCATCATTGCGCCCCCAAGGCGCGCTTCCCGGAGACTTCTTGGCCTTCACCCTCGCCTTCCTGCGCTGATCGACCGCTCTCGCACCGCCATCGTCGAGCGCCTCCCACCTTCGAGTCCGCACCTCGACTCCTCTTCTAATTCATTGGGTTCTCCTTTTACTTCTGGTTCTCCCCCTGTCACCTTCACTATGTCTGGTCCAGGGCCTAACGCTAGCGGTGCTCCCGGCCCTAATGCCGGAACTACTACTAGTGGAACCGCCACAGGAACTACCTCGGCTGCACCCTTGCTACCGTACATCGCAGGCCTCAGCCTCCCCGATTTCAATCAGTTGATCAATGACCCTATCCGCCACGATGTTGGTTGGCCTGCTATGCCAACCAAGCTCCCCTCCGATATCCCTAAGTTCGAAGGCCTTGCTGGAGAAGATCCAACCAATCATGTCCGATCTTTCCACATGTGGTGCTCCTCCAATTCCATTACCGATGACTCCATCCATCTTCGTTTGTTCCAACGCACGCTTACCTAAGGAAAAGCTTTCGAAATGGTATGTCGAACAAGCCACTCACCCATACCACCTTTGAGACTCTTGCCCAAGCCTTTTTGTCGTACTTCCAGCTCCCCCTCCGATACGATACTGGCACAGAGCTCTTGACTTCCTTTAAGCAAGTCTCTTCAACACGCCTTTCCGCCCATGTTCAGGAATGGCGACGAAGACGGAGCTTATGTCGAGCCCCTCCCTTCGAAGATCGGGTTTACATGGAATGGTTCCTGCGCACCCTTCCCGCTCCCATCGGCAAAGACGTCGCCTCCCATTTTCCTCAAACTGAAGAAGCCACCCTCCAAATAGCTTTGAAATATGACCTGATCTACGCTCAGTCTGGTTATGTTTATACCGTTCTTCCTGACATCCCCAGGCCCGGTGGCGCTAACGCCCCGGGGGCATCTCATTCTGCCGACGGTATCGTTGGAGCCCTTTCCCATCCATACGCCTCTCAACCTCCTATGGGCTGTTTGTCCCCTCAGGGAGGGGCCACCTCCTCCAAGACTTTCCTCCCTATGACATGTATCCGTAGATACCTTATACTCCTCCTTTCGCCCCAACCTCCCGCTTACCTAAATGTTGCCAACTCACCATTACCTTTGTCCAGCCTCTGTGCGCGCCTCCTCCAAAGACATGCGCCTTGCCTCCTCAACCTCAAAGACTGAAGACTTACACTTCCTACAGGGCAAGTATTTGCATAGCAGGGCGTGACTAATCCCCCTTCCTCTCAAAGAAGGCGGAGAGGCAACCAAAACCAATCTGCCCCTGGTACCCGAGGACCCAATTCTGGTGTGGACCCTAACACTGGCAACCAGCAACAGGGCATTCAGCCCAAGCCGGACAGGCCGCTTCGCACAAACAAGCTTTGTTCGTGTTGCGGTGTTTATGGTCATTACACCCACGATTGTCCCCTATTACCCTAGATGCGGCAGATGTGGGAGTCTCAAGCCACATTGCGCGGACAACACGCATCCCCTCATGCTCCTCCTAATGTGGCCACTACCCAGCCAGCTGTGTTGACTGATCCTTTCCATCAGTAAGGATTCATGGCTACCCAACCACCCGACAGCCAGGTAGCCACCCCCCCTTCCCTTTCTGGTTCCTCTGATTACCAGATCCTTATGATGCACTCCGATCCTAACCCGTCCGTCGATCTTCACCTTCAAACTCGGTCTCGCCAGTACCCCAAGCCTCCTGCTCAGTCTGCTCCCGAGCCTCCTTCTTCAGGTTCTCCAAAGCCTCTTTCATCACCTAGTGGCCCCTTACATATCCCTCAACCAAAATTTGAGGTTCATACCAAGATACCTAAGGGCCCACTACGTCGAAACCTGCTCCTAGTCGAGCTGCCCATTCGTATAGCATAGTAGATGATTTGGCGCAATCTCCTACTGCCATTTCCACACTGGAGCTCCTCCAGTCGTGCCCTTCCCAAAAGAAGGCTCTACTATCTACCATGGGCACTGTAGATCCTGCTGATGACCAAATGATTGTTTTCGACGCCACTCAATCGGACCATCCTCCTCTTCCTCCTTCCGTCGCCTTCCAAATCCCAGTCAAAATCCGGAACGCCAACGTTTCCCGGTGTATAATTGATGAGGGGGCATCCACCTGCATGATGTCCGCTTCGGTTTGGAAGCAACTCGGATCCCCTGAGTTGGCCCCTTCCATGATCACCCTTCGAGCGTGGGACGGCCATGCCTCCCAGCCCATTGGCCTGTTTCGTAATTGTCCTATCACCCTCGCCGGTAAGACTGTTTGCGTTGACGTCGAAGTCATCGACGCCCCGCTAGATTACAACATTCTATTGGGGCGAAGCTACACCTATGCTATGTCCGTTGTCCCATCCGCGGTCTTTCGCAAGATGTCTTTCCCCCATAATGGAAAGATAGTCACCATTGACCAGTTGACGTATCATGAGCCAAAATCTCAGACCTCCCCTGAGACGACTATCTCTTCTGTAGCCAACAAGCAAACCGTTGATTCCTTGACCAGTGTCTCCCCTGGCGTTTACAAAGATTCCTCCCTGCTTGGAACTTTCCCTAACCTTCCTCCTCCTCCCATCACTGATCCCAGCTCCTCGAATGTTTGCATGATGCAATCGTCTCAGGCTGCCCGTAAGCGGCCTGCCTCGGCTAGCCAGCAACCTCCCCCTCGCCCTCCGCAACCCACTCCTAGCCATTCATCTCAGCCAGCCGGACCTCCTCCTTCTGGCCCTCCCCCTACAGCTGGTATCCCTGAACCTCTTTATCCCCCCGGATCGGTTCCTCCTGGCCTCAACCATCTCGAAGCCGTCCCTCCTGGTCATTTCCCCGCTGGGCAGATCCCTTTCCTAGCTCCCCCTCTCGGAGTATATTATGTCCCCGTCATGGCCACCCTGTCTCTCCCTAACTTGACCTTGGGCATTTCGGTCTGGTACCTTGATCCCCCAGCCGCCACCCCTCCTGGTCACCCCAAACCTTACATGGCTTTGACACTGGTTCAACCGGTCCCCCTCGCTTCCTTCGTTGCCACTGTGCCCCTAGCACCTCCACAGGACCCTTCTCCTGTTGTGACGGCTCCCGGGAAGAAAGGCAAAGCCCGCAAGGGGGCACCCAAAGACAAGACCACCACGACTGACCCGACTCCTCCTCCGCCCGCAGACCACCACGACTGACCCGACTCCTCCTCCGCCCGCGAAGCCTTGTGCATTATGTGATGTCACCGGTCATGCCAACCATGCTTGTCCTGAGTTACCCTGTATTCAGCCCATGGTGAAAGTCGCGTTCCCCGAGTCTACGGTCCCTGAAGCCTCCACTCCTTCTTCGTCCGTAACCAAGAACCCCAAGACTCTCCGCACCAACAAACCCTGTGCTTTGTGCGGCGTCCATGGCCATTACTCCCACCATTTTCCTCACCTGACGCATTACCGCGCCCCTTTAGAGGTGATCCACGAGTATGAGGTTGAAAAAAATCAATCCGCCTCTCCCATCCTCGCGCAGTATGCTTCAGGCCAGCCTGAGGATCCCCCGGCTCCCATCGACATTCCCCCCCCTGATGTTCCGATGACGGAGTCTACTATTACCATTCTTTACCTATCCTCCTCTGCGAGACACTCGGAGCCTAGCCCATCTGCATCCTCCCCTGTTGTGTCCCTTGACCACCCTTTTCCTACCCATACACATGATCACTCCACCCATGTCTCTGTTGACCTCCGCAGCCCGAGTCCTCACCATGCTTCCGATAGCCCTCATATACCACTCTGTATGATTCATGGTCATCCTACCCCTTGCACTCCCTCCTGCGATTGCCTCCTGATGACTTCTGTCCACTCACGCTGCCGTCATTCCCTTTCCTCCCCTCATTTGTTGTCTTGTCACACCATTCTGCTGGACCCCCCGTCCACACCCTTTATCGGTTATGCCGATGGTGCAAGTCGCTACTCCAGGAATCTAGCCTCGGCAGGTTGGGCCATTTTCACCCCCTTGCATGCCCTTGTTCTCTCTAACGGGGTATGCATTGGTTCTTCCACCAACAATCAGGCCAAATATGATGCAGTGCATGGTCTCTTAGCCGATGCCCTCTTTCATCGCATCCTCCATCTGCACGTTCGTTTGGATTCCTTACTTCTTGTCATGCAACTAAATGGTGTTTATCGTGTGCATAACCCTGTGCTGTTTAGATGCTATTTACGAGTGAAAATCTTGATACGTGCATTTGAAACCATAACTTTCAACCATGTACCTCGAGAACATAATCACTATGTGGATAGTATTGCAAACCATGTTCTAGATTGGCATTTATCACACACATTCCATACAAGACAATAACATTAACAACCATAAAAAACGATGCATATCCATAATATGTGTCGCAAAAAACATGTGTTTAGAGTCCATCTACTCTGATACATATGACATGCCCACAGCATGTTACAAAAAACTCAAAATTGGGGGCACCACTTTCCCCTCCATACATCATAGGGGGCACCACATGCCCCACCCCTAATCACTATCTGGAGGCTCCCGGGCCAATGGCTCTGCCCCTGCAGCATGTAGATCGCGCATAGCCTGACCGGCCATCGCCATGCGCCGCATGACACCTCGCCACTCCGAGGGTAGACCAACACATGGCTCTATGAACTGGTCGTCTAAGTCCTGCCACCCGCGCTCCGATACTCCGGTCAACAACCTTTCGCATCTACGGTGGATGTCCTCCAGCAGGGCCGTTGCATCCTCATTTTGCGCCGCTCTCGACCCACTTGGACCTGTAGCTCCAGACGCTGCCGGTCGTCCCATATATCCGGCCGGTTTTACTGGTGCTATATCTGCATACCAAAAGTACATGAATCAGTATCATTAATTACTATTCAAAAACTTTAACATGCCCACACAAGAATAGCAATCTGTCACTTACCATCGGGCCCCCAGACTCGACCAGGCGGATGTGGCAGATCCGGATCTCCACAGTAGCTCATCCCACTATAGGGATAGTCGTCTATGTACAAAGGCATCTGATCCCAATGGGCAAAAAAATCCGGTCGAAACACTCGCCTGACCACCCCTCCTCCTCCTCTGCATAGTAGCCGTCCCCAACGGCGCATCCTAGGCTCTCTCGGGCCCCCATCTGGAAGCTGTACACGGGACCTCAAGGTCGGGATCTTCTCAAAGAAGAAGGCGCACAACAAAGTCCCATATGAGCAGTCATGGTTCACCTGCCGCCTGCATAGTGACAACTGTCGCTTTAGCGACACCAACAACATCTGGGCCCACCCATAGTAGGTCCCTCCCAACACACTTTCCACTATCATCATCTACCCCCCAGTGATGTGATGGAACGCCTGGATGCCCAAGATTCGCAGCACAGCTGCGGCCACTGCACGGGTTTCTAGCCTCTCTAGATCCCCGATCGGTATTCGAGTCCCCTTGACTTGGAGACCCGGTCGACAATGGCGTTCCACGAACTCCATGATATGTCGCCCCCGCGGCAACACTGGCTGTGTGTTTCCCACCATCCCCAATGGCGGGAGACCAGTCAGGAAGTACACGTCCTGGACCGTCAGCTCGATCCTGTGCCCCTGCACTACAAAGATCTCCTGATCTGGATCCCAGTAACTGATAATCCGGGCCAGTAACGGTTCCCCTACTCTCATCAACGGGTTCTCCAAAAACTTGAGAACCCCAAATCTGACCAAAACACGGCGGACGCCCTGATCCGCCTGGATCTCTGTCCGTAGTGTCCCCAGATCTCTCTCTCTCCAGTTGACCCGTAACTCTGCCATACCTGCACAAACACATCATTTTTGTCAGCATACAGATCGGGAAAACCATAACCAACCACCAAAACCCAACTTCCAGCCATAAAACAGCACCAAAACCCCCTCATCTCCTAGGTCGCAGATTTCTACTCTTTTCTGGACCAGGTCGCACCTTTTGCCCTGATACCTGCGTCCTAGGTCGCACTTTTTGCCCCAAAAAGTGCGACCCGGCCGTAGAGATGAAGGAGGGGTTGTTCCTGGATTTCTGGGCCCTAAACTGACAATGTAATCCATCAAAATGCCAGAGAACAGTTAGACCTCTTACCTGCAACTGACGGATCGCGATTCCAACGGTCGGTTTGTCCGCTACGTTCGCCGCAAGATTTAGGTTCTTCTCTCCTCCTCTCCTCTCTACATTCACCACAGCAACAATAGCAAATGAGTGATTTTGGAGGGAAAACTGCCTTATTAAAAGAGAACCCCTGTTTCTTCTTTCGACTGCTGTGCCCACATCGTAGCCCCGTTTGACAACCTGTTTGCACCGTTGGAAAGCTCTCACCAAGCCCTCAAATGGGTATCTGTTAGTGTTTTGAGATCTAACACTCCACCACGACACATTTTGTCCAAGAAGGGTCACTTCACCCCTCCTTAAAATCGAATTTCCTCACTTACGACACTTGTACTTGGGGCACCATCTTGCCTCCTTACTTGTCTTCGTTCGTGTTGATTTTTGTCATGAGTTCCCATCATGTACTCATGTTTCCACGGTCCCCCATTGGGGCCTTTACTGTGTGGCAGCACCATCGATTCGCCCTTGTTTAGAGCATCCAAGTTGAGTCATCATTCCCTCCATGGAGTCTATACTGAGTTCCTTTGTACCCCACTATAGCCCTCCATCCGTCATTGATTGGTATCTCTCTTGTGTCGCACATTATGAACTTCAGTTCCATTGTCCCCCATCCCTGATGATGTTGTGTCAGTCACTGCCATGTCATTCATGCCCTTTATGCTCTAGCAAGGGAAGTCGTCAATTAGCTACTCAGTCCTTTCCACTTCACTCTCATCATTAGTGTCAGTCTGTCCGTCGCTCTACTCTTTTCTTTCATGCCTTAGTTGAGGGTCTCTCATTGCCTCAACTATAGCGGACCTCCTTCTGTCGACCTCAGCTCATTTATTCCAGAAGTCAGGTCTAGAGGGCGGTGTACCTTGGTTCCAGCTTCCACTCTTGTTCGGTGCCTCGGATCAGGCAAAGGGATATCTCCTTTCCCTTTGGCTTGATTGTTTCTTCAGCTCCTTTAGCATGATCGAGATCCATATACTTGATGGTCCAGTGATCCAGCAGCAGCTCTTGATGATTCCCGGGTGTGTGTGAGATGTTTCAACCCTCATGAGGGGGTGGCCCTGCAGGTAGCCCCCCACATGCCCGAATGACCTCTTCTTTGCAGCCTTCGATGCAGCTCCAGATATTTGATGATGTTGGCCATAGCCACTTGCAGCGCCTCTTTGACTTGCATGTATCAGTCAGATTTTGTGAGCCCTTCCCCATTTACAGGGGGCATTTGGGTTGTATTTGTATCTCATGTACTCATATATTATTGTACAAGTCCTGGCTGTTATCCCAGGCACAGCATGTATGTGGGATTCCTCATTGTATTTTTATCTGGCTCATGATTATGCCAGCTGTACTTTATGGTTCGGTCCCTTGTTTACTGGACACACTATTCTTTTGTACTTTGTCTCAGCGGGCATAGGTATGCCTCCCCCGCCGCCTTCAACACGGGTACCCTCTCATAAAAAAGAGACTTGTTGCACCTATGAGTCTCGTCTCCTCAGGGTCTAGTCCTTCAGCACACTATCTACCTCACATTTCTCTCTCTGACATCCCTTTTGTTGTCTAGTGATCGTGTTCTTACAACGTACTTCGGTCATACGATTTGCTCCTGACACTCGCACGCTGGGGGGCAATCTGTTACACCATTTTTTGGTCATCTAACCTATTATCATTAAATGGACCCAAGTACACCATGTAAGACCAGTTTTACCCTAAGTAAAACTGCTTTCACTATGTTAAAACAGGAAACCCCAAAAGGAAATATTAAACAAACCCATATTTGTTTGATTTTTCTCATGGAATAATTAATTAAACCATAATTTAATTATTATTCCCAGTCATGTTTAACCCAAAATCAAAGAAATTAATTAGATAAACCTTTATTTATCTTATTATTTTCTAGAAATAATCATTTAAACCTTATTTAGATGATATTCCTTGTTAAATATGACCAAATCACCCACAAATAATTAAATAAATCACTATTTATTTAATTATCTTTCAACCACCTCCTTAAATAATTAAATAAATCATTATTTATTTGATTATCCTCTAACCGCTTCCTTAAAAAGATAAATAAATCATTTATTTATTTATTTTTGACAAATTAAGGGATTTGACCCAAGTCAAATACCTTTTCCCTCCAACAAATATGATAAAATATTCCATAAAAAGTGGATCTAGATCTGGTTAACCCATGCACCAAGATCTAGCATGACCCAATATTTTGTTATAAATAGGAGGGTTTTTCCTACCATTCTTCACCTTTTGTTGCCTATTAGATCACTCTGGATCTATACACTTGGTCACCATTTTCTGCCATTTGCTCCCCTTGAGCTCTACTCTTTGCATTGGGTTTTCTACATCAACTAGAGAGAGAAATCTTAGATCTGAAGTGTTGAGGACTTCCAAGAACCCATCCCACAAAGGGGAATTGGATACTCCTTCTGGTTTTCCTCACAGGTGCCCCATTAATACAAAAATTCTTTCAAAAATTGTTCTTGTCTTGTCTATTGGTATATGGAGCAAACCCTTACTTTTTCTGCTTAATGTCTTTCCATGCATAGATCTGGCTTTTTGCAGCTCTTTCTGTCTAACTAACCGCAGATCTGAATATATTGGCAGCCACTTTTGTTGTTAGGGCTATTAGTTATGCGTAGCTAAAGTAGTTCTTTTTCGTACACTTCGACGAAGGATTCATACTAACAAATGGCGACTCCACACGGGTTTTAAATTACGACCGCTGTCATTTTTCATATTCCTGCATATCCAGCTACTTCAGACCCTAGGGTTTCTTTTTCGCTGTTTATTTTTCCTAGTTTCATGTTGTTTTTCTCACATAAAACCCTAAAACATCAAAATTTATAACTTCCGTGTGTTTCTGGCCCTATTGCGTAGGTAAGCGACACCAGCTGCAACTGAGACGACAACTTTTCTGAAAATCTGCCGCCGAGACAACCAGAACGGGGGGTCGCACTTTTTGGCCCTAAACCTGCGACATGGACCTCCAGGTCGCACTTTTCAGCCTGTTTCCTGCGACCTGCATTGAAATCAGGTCAGAAACTGCGACCTGCCATTTTTTCAGTGATTTTTCTGCATTTTTTCTGGGTTTTGCTGCAGCTTCTGTCAGGGTCTTCCAGCCTCTGTCTCAGCCCGCCTTGACCAAGTTCTGATCTGTTTTTTCTCATCTAAGTGGGAACCTAGCCTCCTAGGGCTTTAGTACCCTCCACTTTTTGTGGAAGAGTTTTAGCTGTTTCAGCTGTCTGTTTTTCAGAGCGTCAGCCTCCCTTTTTCCAAATCTGTTACCTCCATTTCAGATCCTTTGAAATCAGCCTTTTTTCCTTTCAAATCACCTCCTGTTGTTTTGTTTGGACCTCCTTTAATGGCCTCCGCCTTGCCCCCTTCGGTTTTTGCTGATTTCCTTCCTTTTTCCAGCCACCTTGCTTCTGTCTCTTGGCTGTGATCTGCACCTCTTTTCAGCAGCTTTATCCTTTAGATCCCTGTCCCTTTTGACCTTTGATCTATTGGCCCCTTTGTCGTGTGTTTTACATAGATTTTTCCCTTTCTTTTCAGATTAGTTTTGAGAGACCCACCTTCTTGGGTTAGATAGATGCACAAGTAGCTGTTATTTTTCTGTTATTTCAGCATTATATACTATTCTCTGTAGGTTTATTTTCAGCTACGCAACACACTTTTTTCTTGCTCTCAAAACGGAAAGGGTTTAAAAATTAAAATTAACGCACGCCACACACTGACCCTAAGTGAAGAAGCGCCTGGTTAACACCGCCTGGCAAAGACTCTAAAATCAATTGTCACCGCACCTTATCTGCCCTTGACCTTCCTTGATTCTGTCCCTTTCTGCCCTTGTCGGTTTCCTTCTTCCTGTCATCATTGCGCCCCCAAGGCGCCGTTCCCGGAGACTTCTTGGCCTTCACCCTTAGTTTCCGGTTGATCGACCTGCTCCGCACCGCCGTCGTCGAGCCAGTCCACCTTCGAGTCCGCACTCCGACTCCTCTCCTGATTCATCGAGTCCTCCTTCTCCTCCTGGTTCTCCCCCTGTCACCTTCACTATGTCTGGTCCAGGGCCTAACGCTAGCGGTTCTCCCGGCCCCAATGCCGGCCCTACTACTAGCGAAACCGCCACAGGAACTACCCCGGCCACCCCTGTGCTGCCGTACATTGCAGGCCTCAGCCTCCCCGATTTCCATCAGTTGATCAATGACCCCATTCACCACAATGCTAACTGGCCCGCTATGCCAACCAAGCTCCCCTCCGACATCCCTAAGTTTGAGGGCCTTAATGGAGAAGATACAACCAATCATGTCCGATCTTTCCACATGTGGTGTTCCTCCAATTCCATTACCGATGACTCCATCCGTCTTCGTTTGTTCCAACGCACGCTTACCGGCGAAGCTTCTAAATGGTATGTCGAACAAGCTACCTCTACCCATACCACCTTTGAGACTCTTACCCAAGCCTTTTTGTCGTACTTCCAGCTCCCTCTCCGATACGATACTGGCACGGAGCTCTTGACTTCCTTTAAGCAATCCTCTTCAACACGCCTTTCCGCCCATGTTCAGGAATGGCGAAGAAGACGGAGCTTATGTCGAGCCCCTCCCTTCGAAGATCGGGTTTACATGGACTGGTTCCTTCGCACCCTTCCCGCTCCCATCGGCAAAGATGTCGCCTCTCACTTTCCTCAAACTAAAGAAGCCGCCCTCCAAATAGCCTTGAAATATGACCTGATCTACGCTCAATCTGGTTATGTTTATACCGTTCTTCCTGACCTCCCCAGGCCCGGTGGCGCTAACGCCCCGGGGGCATCTCATTCCGCCGATGGTATCGTTGGAGCTCTTTCCCACCCATACACTCAACCTCCTATGGGCTATGGTCTCCCTTAGGGAGGGGCCAGCTCCTCCAGCACTCTTCCCCCTCCCGGTAGCATGTATCCAGGATACGGCATGCCTCCTCCTTTTTCCCAACCTCCTGCTTACCTCAATGTTGCCCAACCTACCCATTACCCTTATCCGCAGCCTAGTGCGCCAGCTCCTCCAGCATATGCGCTTCCTCCTCCCTTGCCTCCTCCACCCCAGCACTAGCACCTACAGCCCCCCCCAGGGCAAGTATTTGCACAGCAGGGCGCGACTAATCCCCCTTCTTCTCAAAGAAGGTGGAGAGGCACCCAAAACCAATCTGCCCCTGGTACCCGAGGACCCAATTCTGGTGTGGACCCTAACACTGGCAACCAGCAACGGGGCATTCAGCCCAAGACGGACAGGCCGCTTCGCAAAAACAAGCCCTGTTCGTGTTGCGGTGTTTATGGTCATTACACCCACGATTGTCCCCTCTTACCCCAGATGCGGCAGATGTGGGAGTCTCAAGCCACATTGCGCGGACAACACGCCTCTCCTCATGCTCCTCCTAATGTGGCCACTACCCAGCCAGCTGTGTTTACTGATCCTTTCCCTCAGCAAGGATTCGTGGCTACCCAACCGCCCGACAGCCAGGTAGCCACCCCCCCTTCCCTTTCTGGTTCCTCTGATTACCAGATCCTTATGATGCATTCCGATCCTAACCCATCCGTCGCTCTTCACCTTCAAACTCGGTCTCGTCAGTACCCCAAGCCTCCTGCTCAGTCTGCCCCCGAGCCTCCCTCTTCAGGTTCTACAGAGCCTCTTTCGACATCCAGTGGTCCCTTACATATCCCTCAACCCAAAGTTGAGGTCCATACCAATATCCCTAAGGGACCATTACGTCGAAATGCTGCTTCTGGTCGCGCTGCTCATTCGTATAGCATAGTAGATGATCTGGCGCAGTCTCCTGCTGCCATTTCTACACTGGAACTACTTCAGTCGTGCCCTTCCCAAAAGAAGGCTCTATTATCTGCCGTGGGCTCTGTAGATCCTGCTGATGACCAAATGATTGTTTTCGACGCCACTCAATCGGACCATCCTCCCCTTCCTCCGTCCGTCGCCTTCCAAATCCCAGTCAAAATCCGGAACGCCAACATATCCCGGTGTATCATTGATGAGGGGGCATCCACCTGCGTGATGTCCGCTTCGGTTTGGAAGCAACTCGGATCCCCTGAACTGGCCCCTTCCACGATCACCCTTCGAGCGTGGGACGGTCATGCCTCCCAGCGCATTGGCCTGTTTCGTAATTGTCCTATCACCCTCGCTGGTAAGACTGTTTACGTTGACGTCGAAGTCATCGACGCCCTGCTAGATTACAACATTCTATTGGGGCGAAGCTACACCTATGCTATGTCCGCTGTCCCATCCGCGGTCTTTCGCAAGATGTCTTTCCCCCATAATGGAAAGATAGTCACCATTGACCAGTTGACGTATCATGAGCCAAAATCTCTGACCTCCTCTGAGACCACCATCTCTTCTATAGCCAACAAGCAAACCGTCGATTCCTTGACCAGTGTCTGCCCCGGCGTTTACAAAGATTCCTCCCTGCTTGGAACTTTCCCTAACCTTCCTCCTCCTCCCATCACTGATCCCAGCTCCTCGAATGTTTGCATGATGCAATCGTCTCAGGCTGCCCGTAAGCGGCCTGCCTCGGCTAGCCAGCAACCTCCCCCTTGCCCTCCGCAACCCGCTCCTAGCCATTCATCTCAGCCAGCCGGACCTCCTCCTTCTGGCCCTCCCCCTACAGCTGGTATCCCTGAACCTCTTTATCCTCCCGGATCGGTTCCTCCTGGACTCAACCATCTCGAAGCCGTCCCTCCTGGTCATTTCCCCGCTGGGCAGATCCATTTCCTAGCTCCCCGTCCCGGAGTATATTCTATCCCTGTCATGGCCACCCTCTCTCTCCCTAACTTGACCTTGGGCATTCCGGTCTGGTACCTTGATCCCCCAGCCGCCACCCCTCTTGGTCACCCCAAACCTTACATGGCTTTGACACCGGTTCAACCGGTCCCCCTCGCTTCCTCCGTTGCCACTGTGCCCTCAGCACCTCCACAGGACCCCTCTCCTGTTGTGACGGCACCCAGGAAGAAAGACAAAGCCCGCAAGGGGGCACCCAAAGACAAGACCACCACGACTGACCTGGCTCCTCCTCCGCCCGCGAAGCCTTGTGCGTTATGTGATGTCACCGGTCATGCCACCCATGCTTTTCCTGAGTTACCCCATATTTATCCCATGGTGAAAGTCGTGTTCCCCGAGTCTACGGTCCCTGAAGCCTCCACTCCTTCTTCGTCCGTAACCAAGAACCCCAAGACTCTCCGCACCAACAAACCCTGTGCTTTGTGCGGCATCCATGTCCATTACTCCCACCATTTTCCTCACCTGACGCATTACTGCGCCTCTTTAGAGGTGATCCGCGAGTATGAGGTTGAACAAAATCAATCCGCCTCTCCCATCCTCACGCAGTATGCTGCAGGCCAACCTGAGGATTCCCCCGCTCCCATCGACATCCCCCCTCTGATGTTCCGATGACGGAGTCTACTGTTACCATTCTTTACCTATCCTCCTCTGCGAGACACTCGGAGCCTAGCCCATCTGCATCCTCTCCTGTTGTGTCCCGTCACCACCCTCTTCCTACCCATACACGCGATCACTCCACCAATGTCTCTGTTGACCTCCGCAGCCCGAGTCCTCACCATGCTTCCGATAGCCCTCATATACCACCCTGTATGAGTCATGGTCATCCTGCCCCTTGCACTCCATCCTGCGATTGCCGCCCGATGACTTATGTCCACTCACGCTGCCGTCATTCCCTTTCCTCCCCTCCTTTTTTGTCTTGTGACACCATTCTGCTGGACCCCCCGTCCACACCCTTTATCGGTTACGCCGATGGTGCAAGTCGCTACTCCAGGAATCTAGCCTTGGCAGGTTGGGCCATTTTCACCCCCTTGCATGCCCTTGTTCTCTCTAACGGGGTATGCATTGGTTCTGCCACCAACAATCAGGCCGAATATGATGCAGTGCGTGGTCTCTTAGTCGATGCCCTCTTTCATCGCATCCTCCATCTGCACGTTCATTTGGATTCCTTACTTCTTGTCATGCAACTAAATGGTGTTTATCGTGTGCATAACCCTGTGCTGTTTAGACGCTATTTACGAGTGAAAATATTGATACGTGCATTTGAAACCATAACTTTCAACCATGTACCTCGAGAACAGAATCACTATGTGGATAGTATTGCAAACCATGTTCTAGATTGGCATTTATCACACACATTCCATACAAGACAATAACATTAACAACCATAAAAAACGATGCATATCCATAATATGTGTCGCAAAAAACATGTGTTTAGAGTCCATCTACTCTGATACATATGACATGCCCACAGCATGTTACAACACTCACATGGGGCACCACGCCACCTCCATACACACTAGGGGGCACCACGCCCCACACCTACACTATACGGAAGCTCCCGGGCCAATGGCTACGCACTGCGACATGTGGATACGCGCCGCCTTTGGGCGGCCATCGCCATGCGCGCGCGACACCCTCGCCACTCCGAGGGTAGACCAACACATGGCTCTATGAACTGGTCGTCTAAGTCCTGCCACCCGCGCTCCGATACTCCGGTCAACAACCTTTCGCATCTACGGCGGATGTCCTCCAGCAGGGCGGCTGCATCCTCATTTTGCACCACTCTCGACCCACTTGGACCTGTAGCTCCAGACGCTGCCGGTCGTCCCATATATCCGGCCGGTTTACCGGTGCTATATCTGCATACCAAAAGTACATGAATCAGTATCATTAATTACTATTCAAAAACCTTAACATGCCCACACAAGAATAGCAATCTGTCACTTACCATCGGGCCCCCAGACTCGACCAGGCGGAAGTGGCAGATCCGGATCCCCACAGTAGCTCATCCCACTATAGGGATATTCGTCTATGTACAAAGGCATCTGATCCCAATGGGCAAAAAACTCCGGTCGAAACACTCGCCCGACCGCCCCTCCTCCTCCTCTGCACAGTAGCCGTCCCCAACGGCGCATCCTGGGCTCTCTCGGGCCCCCATCTGGAAGTTGTACACGGGGCCTCAAGGTCGGGATCTTCTCAAAGAAGAAGGTGCACAACAAAGTCCCATATGAGCAGTCATGGTTCACCTGCCGCCTGCATAGTGACAACTGTCGCTTTAGCGACACCAACAACATCTGGGCCCACCCATAGTAGGTCCCTCCCAACACACTTTCCACTATCATCATCTGCCCCCCAGTGATGTGATGGAACGCCTGGATGCCCAGGATTCGCAGCACAACTGCAGCCACTGCACGGGTTTCTAGTCTCTCTAGATCCCCGATCGGTATTTGAGTCCCCTTGACTTGGAGACCCGGTCAACAATGGCGTTCCACGAACTCCATGATATGTCGCCCCCGCGGCAACACTGGCTGTGTGTTTCCCACCATCCCCAATGGCGGGAGACCAGTCAGGAAGTACACGTCCTGGACCGTCAGCTCGATCCTGTGCCCCTGCACTACAAAGATCTCCTGATCTGGATCCCAGTAACTGATAATCCGGGCCAGTAACGGTTCCCCTGCTCTCATCAAATGGTTCTCCAAGAACTTGAGAACCCCAAATCTGGCCAATACACGGCAAACGCCCTGATCCGCTTGGATCTCTGTCCGTAGTGTCCCCAGATCTCTCTCTCTCCGGTTGACCTGTAACTCTGCCATACCTGCACAAACACATCATTTTTGTCAGCATACAGATCGGGAAAACCATAACCAACCACCAAAACCCAACTTCCAGCCATAAAACAGCACCAAAACCCCCTCATCTCCCAGGTCGCAGTTTTCTGCTCTTTTCTGGACCAGGTCGCACTTTTTGCCACAGTAAACTGCGTCTGGGTCGCACTCTTCCCAAGGTGCGGCCGGCCTATCCGGCCGTAAGAGATGAAGGAGTAGTATTCCTAGATTTACGGGCCCCTGCGTGACAAAAGTAATCACATCAAGGCTGAAAACGAGTTGAACCTCTTGCAGGCGACGGATCGTGATTCCAACGGTCGGTTTGTCCGCTACGTTCACCGCAAGATTTAGGGCCTTCTCTCCTCTCTACATTCACCACAGCAACAATAGCAAATGGGTGATTCTGGAGGGAAAAATGCCTTATTAAAAGAGAACCCATGTTTCTTATTTCGACTGCTGCGACCACACCGTAGCCCCGTTTAACGAACCATCTGCACCATTGGAAAGCTCTGACTGAGCCCTCAAATGGGTATCTGTTAGTGTTTTGAGATCTAACACTCCACTAGGACACCTTTTGTCCAAGAAGGGTCACTTCACCCCTCCTCAAAATCGAATTTCCTCACTTACGACACTTGTACTTGGGGCACCATCTTGCCCTCTTACTTGTCCTTGTTCATGTCGATTTTCGTCATGAGGTCCCATCATGTACTCATGTTTCCTCGGTCCCCCATTGGGGCCTTTACTGTGTGGCAGCACCATCGAGTCGCCCTTGTTTAGAGCATCCAAGTTGAATCATCATTCCCTCCATGGAGTCTATACCGAGTCCCTTTGTACCCCACTGTAGCCCTCCATCCGTCATTGCTTGGTCTCTCTCTTGTCGCACTTTATGACCTTCAGTTTTACTGTCCCCCATCCCTGATGATGTTGTGTCAGTCGCTGCCATGTCATTCATGCCCTTTATGCTCTAGCAAGGGAAGTCGTCCATTAGCTACTCAGTCCTTTCCATTTCACTATCATCATTAGTGTCAGTCTGTCCGTCGCTCTACTCTTTTCTCTCGTGCCTTAGTTGAGGGTCTCTCATTGCCTCAACTATGGCGGACCTCCTTCTGTCAACATCAGCTCATTTATTCCATAAGACAGGTCTAGAGGGCAGTGTACCTTGGTTCCAGCTTCCATTCTTGTTCGGTGCCTCGGATCAGGCAAAGGGATATCTCCTTTCCTTTTTGCTTGATTGTTTCTCCAGCTCCTTCAGCATGATCGAGATTCATATACTTGATGGTCCAGTGATCCAGCAGCAGCTCTTGATGATTTTCGGGTTTGTGTGAGATGTTTTAACCCTCATGAGGGGGTGGCCCTGCAGGTAGCCCCCCACATGCCCGGATGACCTCTTCTTTGCAGCCTTCGATGCAACTCCAGATATTTGATGATGTTGGCCATAGCCACTTGCAGCGCCTCTTCGATTTGCATGTATCAGTCAGATTTTGTGAGCCCTTCCCCATTTACAAGGGGCATTTGGGTTGTATTTGTATCTCATGTACTCAAATATTATTGTACAAGTCCTGGCTGTTATCCCAGGTACAGCATGTATGTGGGATTCCTCATTGTATTTTTATCTGGCTCATGATTATGCCAGCTGTACTTTATGGTTCGGTCCCTTGTTTACTGGACACACTATTCTTTTGTACTTTGTCTCGACGGGCATAGGTATGCCTCCCCCGCCGCCTTCAGCACAGGTACCCTCTCATAAAAAGAGACTTGTTGCACTTGCGAGTCTCGTCTCCTCAGGGTCTAGTCCTTCAGCACACTATCTACCTCACATTTCTCTCTCTAACATCCCTTTTGTTGTCTAGTGATTGTGTTCTTACAACGTACTTCGGTCATACGATTTGCTCCTGACACTCGCACGCTGGGGGGCAATCTGTTACACCATTTTTTGGTCATCTAACCTATTATCATTAGATGGACCAAAGTACACCATGTAAGACCAATTTTACCCTAAGTAAAATTTCCTTCACTATGTTAAAACAAGAAACCCCAAAAGGAAATATTAAACAAACCTATATTTGTTTGATTTTCCTCATGGAATAATTAATTAAACCATAATTTAATTATTATTCCCCGTCATGTTTAACCCAAAATCAAAGAAATTAATTAGATAAACCTTTATTTATCTTATTATTTTCTAGGAATAATCATTTAAACCTTTTTTAGATGATATTCCTTGTTAAATATGACCAAATCACCCATAAATAATGAAATAAATCATTATTTATTTAATTATCTTTCAACCACTTCCTTAAATAATTAAATAAATCATTATTTATTTGATTATCCTCTAACCGCTTCCTTAAAAAGATAAATAAATCATTTATTTATTTATTTTTGACAAATTAAGGGATTTGACCCAAGTCAAATACCTTTTCCCTCCAACGAATATAATAAAATATTCCATAAAAAGTGGATCTAGATCTGGTTAACCCATGCACCAAGATCTAGAATGACCCAATATTTTGTTATAAATAGGAGGGTTTTTCTTACCATTCTTCACCTTTTGTTTCCTATTAGATCACTCTGGATCTATACACTTGGTCACACATCTCCATCATTTGCTCCCATTGAGCTCTCCTCTTTGCATTGGGTTTTCTACATCAACTAGAGAGAGAAATCTTAGATCTGAAGTGCTGAGGACTTCCAAGAACCCATCCCACTGAGGGGAATTGGATACTCCTTCTGGTTTTCCTCACAGGTGCCCCATTAATACAAAAATTCTTTCAAAAATTGTTCTTTTCTTGTCTATTGGTATATGGAGCAAACCCTTACTTTTTCTGCTTAATGTCTTTCCATGCATAGATCTGGTTTTTTGCAGCTCTTTCTGCCTAACTAACCGCAGATCTGAAGATATTGGCAACCACTTTTGTTGTTAGGGCTATTAGTTATGCGTAGCTAAAGTGGTTCTTTTTCGTACACTTCGACGAAGGATTCATACTAACACCTTTTATGCCCTAAAAAAGTAAAAATTCTAACTTTTATGTGTTTTCTGGTGTTTTCTGCAGGTAACAGGGATCAGCCGCGCCAGAAATGGAAGAATTTTCCGCAACCTACTGCCCGAGGATCCCGAATATGGAACTCCCATTTTTTGTCCCAAAACCTGCGACTTATGCCTAAGATCGCAGCTATTAGCCCAGAAACTGTGATTTTCCCAGCTTGCAAGTCAGTACCTATGAGCTGCAACTTTTTTTGGGATTTTTTTTGTGACTGACATGGTTTTCCACAAGCACTTTTCAG
This sequence comes from Pinus albicaulis, assembly GCA_034641835.2. NCBI lineage: Eukaryota > Viridiplantae > Streptophyta > Pinopsida > Pinales > Pinaceae > Pinus > Pinus albicaulis. The sequence goes on from CM076576.1 coordinate 340,621,501, forward strand.
GGTTGTCTGACCTCTATCTCAACCCGTCTTAGCCTGGATATGCTCATTTTGTCTCATTGAAGTAGGACCAAGCCCCTTAGGGTTTCAATACACTTCCACCTTTCTAGGAGGGGTTTAGGTGAGTAAGTAGTCTGAGATTTCGCAACACTTTTAGCCATTGTTTAGGGTCTGATATATCCTTATTTAAAGTCTTTTAAATTGGTTAGTATTCCATCCAAAACCCCCTTTTGATTTTCGTTTGTTCTCTCCCTTAGGGTTCCCTTTGTTTCCCTTAGGTTTTTAACCTTTCGCCTCCCATTTTGCAGCAATTTTCCCTCTAGTTTCTTGTTGTTTTTTGTACCTTTTCCAGCAGATCTGAGTCATTAGATCCTTGTCCCTTAGACCTTAAATATTTTTTCCATCTTGCATGTTTTGAGTCAATTTCGCCCACCTCTTAGACTATTTATTTAAGAAGCCTTCTTTTTGGTTTGAATTTATGCAGCTATAGTTGTTTATTTTACTCTTGTTTCAGTTTTATTTATAGTTATTCAGCATTTTTTTCTTTTTCTTTATACAACCATATGGGATTAATTAAAATTAACACATGGCTTGCACACACGCACACTTAAAGTGGAAAGTGCTTGGTTTACACAGCCAAACCAATACATAAACATCATAATTAATTTACGTACCTCACTGAGCCTTTGTTTATTACTCTTCCATATTTTTGTGTCATCTGTGTCTTGCCATCATTGTGCCCCCAAGGCGTTTATTTTGGAGACACCAAGACCTTCATTCTCAGTTTTCGTTAGGAAGACTTGCTCCGCTGTGTAGAATCTGAGTTAGTCCTCCGTTGATTCCCCATACCAACTCTAATTCTGGGTCATCGGGTCCTTCCTCTGATTCTAAACCTGGTTCTCCTCCACCTCATTCCATCACCATGTCAGGTGCCAATGCAGGTGTTAGTCCTCAAGCTGGTGGTAGCCTCGTCCCTAATTTTGTAGCTTTTACTAGTGGAGCCACTACCGGAACCATTCCGGCTACTCCTTCGCTACCTTTTATGGCAAGTTTAAGCCTTCCCGATTTCATCCAATTAATTAACGACCATATACTCCACAATCCAGGTTGGTTTGTTATGCCAACTAAGCTTCCTTCAGGCATCCCTAAGTTTGAAGGAAACACTGGAGAGGACCCTACTAATCATGTCTGCTCCTTTCACATGTGGTGTTCATCCAATTATATCATTGATGACTCCATCCATCTTCGGTTATTGTAATGTACGCTCACTGGAGAAGCTTAAAAGTGGTATGTTGACCAAACCGCTACCTCTCATTCCACTTTTGAGACTCTTGTTAAAGTGTTTCTCTCGTATTCCCAGCTACCTCTCCGATATGATATCGGTGCCAAGTTGTTGACCGCATTCCGTCAAACCTCTGCCACCCGCCTTTCTGACCATGTCCAAGAATGGCGTAGAAGGAGGAGCTTGTGTTGAGCTCCTACGTTCGACGACGGTGTCTATATGGATTGTTTTCTCATAATTATTTTTCCTTCTATTGGTAAATATGTTGCGCCTCATTTTCCTCAAACCAAGGAAGAAGCTCTCCAAGTCGCGTTGAAATATGACTTAATCTATGCCCAATCTAGTTATGTTTATATAGTTTTACTCGAACTTCCTAGACCTGGTAGTGCCAACACACTGGGGGCATATCACGCCGCCGACGGTATCGTTGGATCTCTTTCACATCCATATACTCATCCTTCCAAGGCTTACGATTTCCCTCAGGGAGGGGCCAGCTCCTCTAGCACTTATCCCCCTCCCGGAAGCATGTATCCAAGACAAAACACACCTTACTCATTTGCCCATTTCCATCAACCGATGTCAGGGCCAGTTGTTTCTCAACCTGTTTACCCAAATGTTTCTAAACCTCATCTCTATCCTTATCTGTGGCTTGGTGCTCCAGCCCCTCCGACATCAGCACCGCAGCCTCCCGTGCCTTCTCAACCTTTGCCACAGTAGCCACCACCCCCTCAAGGTCAGGTGTATGCACAGCAGAGTGCGACTAATCCTCCTAATTCCAAGAATAATAGGAAAGGAAACCAAAGTCAACCAGTGCAGAGTAATTAAGGGCACCAAGGCAACCAACCAAACGCACCCCAAGGGACCCATCCTAACACTAACAACCAGCAACAGGGCAATCAGCCCAAGCAGAACAGGCCTCTTCGTATGAACAATCCTTGTTCTTTTTGTGGTGTCCATGGCCATTATACATATGATTGTCCCCTCTTACCCCAGATGCGCCAATTGTGGGAAGCACAAGCAGCATCTAGAGGATAGCAAGCCACTGCTTCGATTCCTCCAAATACTGTGCTAGCTCAACTAGTTGTGTTTACTAATCCTTTCCCTCAACAAGGATATGTGGCCTCCCAACCCCCTCAAGGTGAAGCCACCCCTCAACCTTCACAGTCTGGTACCCCTGAATACTAGATTCTCATGATGAATTCTGAAGAGGTCAATACCGTTGATGTCAACCTTCAAACCTATTCGTGCCAATATGACAAGCCACCTACTTTGTCTGCAACCAAGTCCCAAAAAAAAGTTTCCACAGAGTCCATTTTGACACCCAATGCTCCCTTATAGATCCCTCAGCCTCGGTCAAAGGTTATTCCCAAGATCCCCAAAGGTTCGTTATGCCTAAATGCTACTTCTGCGAAAGCCACCCACACTTATAGCATATTAGATGACTTGGCACAATCTCTAGTTGGCTTGTCAACGTTGGAAGTCCTCTAGTCATGCCCTTCACAATGAAAAGATCTAATGTCTTCTTTGGGCAATGTGGATCCTTCAGATGATCGTTTGATCACCTTTGATGTTGAAAAGTCAGAACATCCCCCCTTACCTTCATCCATCACCTTCAAAATACTAGTCAAGATTTGTAATGCCAATTTCTCGTGATGTATCATTGACGAGGGCGCATCCACCTCTGTCATGTCTGCCTTTGTTTGGAACAAACTTGGATCACTTGACTTAGCCCCATCCACTATCACTTTGTGTGCTTGGGATGGTCACCCTTCTCAGCCCCTTGGCATGTACCACAATTATCCTGTAACTCTTGTGGGAAAGATTGTTTGTGTTGACATTGAACTCATTGATGCTCCCTTGGATTACAATATCCTCTTGGGTCGTAGCTATACCTATGTGATGTCTGTTGTCACATATGCGGTTCACCGTAAGATGTGATTTTCTCACAATGGAAATATTGTCACCATCGATCAATTGAAATATTATGAACCGAAGTCTTAGACCTCACACAAGTCTATCATATCTTCGGTGGCCAACAAACAATCAGTCACACCTTTCACCAATGTTTCACCAAGAGTCTATAAGAATTCCACCTTACTCGGTGCATTCCCTGATTTTCCCCTCTCATCAATGACCCCAGCTCATTGAATGTTTGCATGATGCAATCATTTGAGGCTCACCAAAAGTGGTCCAGTTCAACCAGCCAGTAGCCTACTCCTCCGCAACCTGTTGGTGGTCACTCGACGGAGCCTTTAGGCCCTTCTCTTCAAGAACCTTTTCCCTCTGCTGGTGTCTCTTCCACCCCTTTTCAACCAGGAACCTTTCCCCCTATCCTTAACCATTTTGGAGCCATTCTTCCAGGTTGTTACCCTTCCAATCAGATATTGTTCCTAGATCCCCCCTCTAGAGTCCTTTTGGTGCCTATTATGGCCACGTATTTCCTTCCTAATTTGACTCTAGGGATCCTAGTCTAGTACATCAATCCCCCAACCAACACTATTCCTGGTCAGCTAAAACCATATATTGCTTTTACCCCAGTCCAATCGGTCGCCATGAGCCCTCCCTTTGCTTCAGTGCCTCAACCACCTCAACAGGAATCTACTCTTGTTACAAAAGCATATGGAAATGGGGGAAAAGCCAAAAAAAAAGGAACCTAAGGACAGGGCCCCCCAAACAACTCCTGCTCCTCCAAAGCAGTCACCTCAGTGCACTTTGTGTGATGTTGTTGGGCATGCTACCTATAATTTTTCTGAGCTTCCTCGTCTCAAACATGTGGTCAACGAGACTTTTCTTGAATCCGATATTCGAGAGGTCCATGTTACCTTACCCGATTCAGCTAAGAAACTCAAATCGTTGCACACGAACCACCCTTATGCTTTGTGTGATCTTTATGGCCACTATTCTCTTCTTTGTCCCCATCTCGACAATTTTTGCGACACCCTTGATGTTGTTCACCAAATAGCGGTCGCTCGTAGTGGATCTTGTACTCCTCTACTTGTGAGTTCTACTTCAGCATAACCGGAGGACATTTATGCACCCATTTTTATACCTCCCCCCGATGTCTAGATGATGGAACCTTTGGAAACTATCTTCTATCTATCATCATCCATGAGATCCATGGTGGAAGACCCCTCTGGGGCATCCCCTTTTGTTTTGACTGAACCTCCTTCAGCGATCACCTTAGGCTCAACATCAGTAGATGTTTCATCTACTAGCTCTTCGTCTTCCCTTAGTAGCAATGCTTATGTGAACCATATCTCTCATGATGATGCGTCAGGTAGCCCCACCGCACCATCTGGTATTTCTTCTGCTAGTCCCCTCATCTTTCATTATGATGAAGACATTATGGAAGCAATGACCACCCCTGACTTTCCTTGGGATGATATGCACCATTGTGCGTATTTCCTTCTGCAACATTCCCATGGCCAGTATGTTGGGGATTCTAAATACTTCATCTTGGATGAGGTCAATTGGTTTAGAAATCCCATTCCTCCACCCGACGCTTTTGAAGAAGGAAATATGGCCAATATCTCTCCTACCATTAAAATTAAAATTTTCGATAAACCAGCGGTAGAAAAAAACATTACCTTGGGGGCACATTCCACCCCGGAAGAAATTAAGGCTTTCACTAAGCTATTCAAGGAATTTTGTGATGTTTTTGCCTAGTCCTATTCAGAGATACCCGGACTTGATCTCGCCATTGTCGAACACCATATCGATACACGGCCCAATGCCAATCTTGTCCGTCAGAAGTTGAGACCCGTTAATCCTTCAAGACGAGAGGATATAAAAGCCGAAATCGATAAGCTTAAGCAAGTTGGTTTTATCTATCCCATTGAATACACCACTTGGGTTTCTAACCTGGTTCCTATTCTCAATAAATAAGGCACCATCCGTGTCTGCACTAACTTTTGTGACCTGAACAAATATTGTCCCAAATACAACTTCCACACACCATTCATTGACTATATCATAGATGAGTGTGTGGGGTATGAGGTGCTATCCTTTATGGATGTTTCTTCGAATACAACCAGATCATTATCCGTCGTGCTGATCAATTAAAAACTGCGTTCATTTGTCTGTGGGGAACTTTTTCTTATAGGGTCATGTCGCTCGGCCTAAATAATGTTAGAGCCACCTTCCAATGGGCCATGTAATAGTGTTTCCATGATTTGTCTCATATTATCCTTTCCTAACTTGACGACCTTACTACTCGTTCTAGGCATCGAGCGCAACACATTCATGATTTGTGTACTATATTTCTCCGATGCCACAAGTATAATATCCATCTCAACCTACTGAAGTGTGTATTTTTCGTTCATTTCGGCCATCTCTTAGGCTTCATTGTGTCCAAATATCATATAACACTTGATCCCCTCAAAGTTAAAGCCATTATTGAGCTTCCTATTCCTCATACCTTGTGCCAGTTACAAAGCTTCCAAGGCAAAGTTAACTTCCTTTTGTCAGTTCATCCCTGACTATCCCACCACTCTGCATGGGTTTTTGATACTCCGTAGATCTAACATTCCATTTGTTAGGGACGACTATGCTCAACAGTATTTCGATTCCCTGAAACATGTGCTCACTTCCACACCCTTGATTAATCCTCCTAACTTTGAGATGGATTTCATCCTGTACATCTCAGATTCCACCCATTCGGTAATTGGGGTCCTAATCCATGAAGATGACACCGGAAATGAACATGCTATCTATTATGTCAGTAATAACCTTGTGGGTCCCCTTGTGTCCTACTCGCATGAAGAGAAGTTAGCGCTAGTCGTTGTTTTCTTAGTCCAAAAACTTCGTCATTATATCCTTACGCGTTCCACCAAGGTCATGACAAATTCCAACCCTATGGCTTTCCTATTGAGTAAATGAATAATCAATGCGAAGTACACTCGTTGGATCGTTATTCTTCAGGAGTTCAATCTTGAATTTGTCACACCCAAGGGTAAGAAAGGTTTAGCCCTTGCTGAACTCATTTATGAATTTCCTACTGGTATGCAAGATCCTCCGATTAATGATGATTTACCCTATGAGCACTTGTTCGTCATTACTTTAGATAACCCTTGGAATGGCGAAATCCTTACCTACCTGCGAACCCAAAAGTTCTCTTCCCATCTTGATCGTGATGCTCGATGACGTATACGACACCAAGCCCCCTGCTATATTCTCATTGGTAACGATCTCTATCGTCACAGTGTTGATTCTATCCTCTGTCGTGGTCTCACACACGTTAAATCTGAGAAATTACTTAATTCCTTCGATAGCGGCACTTATGGTGGTCACATCTTCAGTTTGGCTACTGCCCATAAATTCATGTGCACTGGGTATTTCTGGCCTTCTCTCTTCGGTGATTGCATTGAATTAGTCAAACATTGTTCCAATTACCAACTTTTTGCCCCAAAGGCGCAAGATCCACCCGCTCCCCTCCATCCTGTCATATTAGCCAGTCCATTCTACAAGTGGGTCATTGAATTTATAGAGTGTCGATCTCCATCTACTATTAACCACAAGTATATCATTGTGGCGTTTTACTATTTCACCAAATGGGCTGAGAACATGCCAACATTCAATAACACAGCAGCAACCGCAGCTCTCTTTTTCTTTAACTATGTTATCGCTCGATTCGGGGTTATGAAACAATTGATCTTTGACCATGGCCAACATTGTGAAGATGAGATATGGCATGAGCTATCCTCTCTGTTGGACTTTGAGCACCAATATTCATTTTCCTATTGCCCCTAAGGTAATGGTAAAGTGGAAGTGGTCAATAAAATCCTTAAAACTATGCTTCAATGAATGGTGAACAAGCACAAAACTAATTGGCACCTTATTCTCTTCAATTCTTTATGGTCCTATAGAACTTCTGTTGAAGCCGCCACCAAGTTTACTCCTTTCCACCTTGTTTTTGGCAAGTAGGTAGTCTTACCGATCGAGTGTTAAATCCCCTCCCTTCACTTAGCCGTCTAACTTCGCCCTGACACCAAACCTTTAGAACAAAGAATTATCATGGTTGAGTGTGCTTCCAAAGACCATCGGGTTGCATTTCAAACCATCGAAGCGGCCAAGAAGCGCACCAAAGCTCAATATGACCAAAAATTCCACCCTCGTACATTTCACAAAGGCGATATTGTTCTAGTGTATGACTAGGCTCATGATGTACTTGGTCATGGGAATTTTGACTCATTATGGCTAGGACCTTACATCACTAGTAAGGACTTGGGCAAGGTGGCATACCTTTTAGAGGATTTCAAAGGCAAACTCCTTCCTAACCCTAGAAATGCACTCTAACTTAAGAGATTTTACCCATAGCATCTCCCATCGAGATGCATGTTTTATTTATGTCATGCATTTAGGTAGCGTGCATTGTTCATAATCTCATTTGTTGTCTTGTGGCACCTTTCACATGGATCCATCATCCACACCGTATATCGGCTATGTCGATGGTGCAATTCGCTTCTCCTGGAATCTAGCCTCGACAGCCTGGGCCATCTTTACCCCCAAGCATTCGTTAGTCCTCTCCAATGGTGTATGCATTGGATCTACCACAAATAATCAGGCCAAATATGATGCAGTGATAGGTTTGTTAGTCGATGCCCTTGATCATCGCATCCTTCATCTTCATGTTCATTTAGATTCCTTGTTGCTTATCATGCAATTGAATGGCATGTATTGTGTGAATAACCATGTCCTTTATAGAATATATTTACAAGTGAAGTTCTTATTCTGTGAATTTGAAACCATTACATTCATTCATGTAACTAGAGCTCATAATCACTATGTAGATAGCATTGCAAACAATATTCTAGATTGGCACTTATCACATGCATTAAACACAATAAAATAATCATAAAACAAATGGTGAACCATATACTCATCATATATAAAAATATGCATATCCACAATATATTTCCACAAAATCATAAATGTTTTGGATTCCTCTACTCTAATACATCTGACATGCCCATAGTATGTTACAAAAATCAAAACTGGGGGCACCACATGCCCCTACATCTAATTAATATCTGGATGGTCCCGAGCCAATTTATTGGCTCCTGCAGCCCACAGATCCCGCATAATCTGACCAGCCATCGCCATGCGTCGCATGACCCCTTGCCACTAATAGGGTAGCCCGATACATCCCTCAATGTACCGGTCCTCAAGATCGTTACATCCACGCTCAGATACATCAGTCATCATCAACTTGTGCCTGCATCAGATATCCTCCAGCAGGGCCTGATTGTCAAGTCCCTGGTCGTCTCTCACTCTACTAGACTTTGCAGCCCCTGGTGTTGTAGTTCATCCCATAAACCCTGCCGGCTTCACCGATGCTATATCTGCATACCTAAAGTAATGAATCAATACCACAGACATACTATAAACACTTTAAATGCACCATAATATATAGAAACTTACACTTACCATCTCATCCACATGTTCAAACTATCGAAAGAGGCAAGTCAGGGTCACCCTAAAAGTTCATCCCACTGTATGGATAGTCATCTATAAACAATGGCATCTGGTATCAATGTGCGAAGAACTCGGGTTGGAACACTTTTCCAACTCCCTCGCCTCCTCCTCTCTGCAGTAGTTGCCCCCAACGGTGCATCTTGGGCTCTCGGGCCCCCATATTGGATCTATACATGAGGCTGAAGTGTGCGAATCTTCTCGAAGAATAACAAGCACAACATTGTACCGAAAGCATAGTCATGGTTCACTTGTCGCTTGCATAGTGATAATTTTTGTTTCACTGACGACAGCATCATCTAGGCCCACCCATAGTAGGTCCCACTCAGTACACCCTCAACCAACATCATCTGCCCTCTAGTGATGTGGTGGAATGCCTAGTTTCCCAGGATCCATAGTACTGCTACGGCGACAGCCCACGTTGGCTTGAGGGGTCCTGACCCAGGTTTATAATTGAGATTAACCAACAAAACCCTCTTACCACTGGCCCCTTCAGCAATGACCTGCTTGCGCATGTCAAATTCTCACCTGAAGCAGTATGGGGAGGGTGCTGGAACCAGGTTTCCGCACCCTGAGAGAGATTCAGAATGATGTGGGTGCCTTGAGATCCAACCAATCATAAATAGACCTTCGCAACGGCAGCCCTAACTAGCAAACCCTTTTGAGACAGATTTAGGTCAAATATGCAAAAGACCTTGTGCAAGTTAACACATCAATCGTAAATCAAGTAATAACCTTTAACATATCATATCAGACCCCTACACCATCAGATCTATCCAATAATCATTCATATAAACCTAATCACAGTTTCATAAAAGATCTATTTTCAGACAGTACATGAAATGGAACAAGATGTAGAAACATTCATAACGTAACCAACACTAGATGCATATATAACTCAAATATTCGCAACAATATTCCTTTATTACTATTAGTTCAAATCATTCTTACAAAGCAATTCAAGATCGCACACACACAGCTAGCAGGGTCCGTACACAACTGGACTAAGGTCTTCGCGCATAGAGCCAGCAGGAGCCTTCTATCTAGACAAATCCACACAAAATATCCAAGTCTATCATCCCCGTTCAAACTTATCCAAAAACTTCCTTCTTAGACTCAATCTATTTATTTATTTATACTATGTAGCTTGTGTTATAATATGGTCTTCAAACCATGGTTTGTGGCCCCTTGATCTACCCTTTGACCCATTACAATTCGTGAGGGGTTTTGACCCACCCCAAAAACTCCTACGCAAGACTAAATTATTACAAAATATAGAAAAATTGTCAGACTTAGGGGACCCCGCTCCAACAGGCCCCCAACACAATCTTGTGACTAGTCCTGAGTCACACTAGTAGTGCGGTCTTCATTTTGACTTCGAGCGCGTCGATGGCAACAGAAAATGGTGGAAAAATGCCTACACTTTGATCTGTGACACTTTGCATGGTTTCTACCAGCTTTTCTGACAGTGGCCCTTCAGCAGCCAAGGTGACATTCCGCATCGTCTAGTTTAGGATGCGGATGGCAGCATCAATGTCCTGAAAGAGCTTCATGGCCTCGTCCGCCCATGGCTTCATGTGAACGATAACTATTTTCTTCTTACGGTGGAGCTCCTCCGCTTCACCCCACAGCGTCTGGTTGGTCTAAAGGCGTGCTATTCTCTAAGCAAGGATAAGGGTAGGTAAAGCCTCTTGTAAGTCATCGAACTCCTGCTCCTTCGTGCACAGTTCCTGACTAGTTTTCTTCACTAAAGGATCTGTCTGTACAGAGCTCCATAGTCCCATGGATTTGTCCAGCAAGGTGGATCCATATGTGACATATGTTGAAATGCTAGCCAAGGCGTTCTGGATAGTATTTGCTCGTTGTGCGCGCACTTTAGGGGGAGTCTCAGGCTATAGCTGCGCGTGCAACACAGCAATCTGCTGCTTGAAATATACCTTCACGGACTGAATATCTGACCTTGAGGATTTGAGAGCTACGACTAGGCTCTCAACTTTATCTTGCAGTGTGGCAGAGGTTGGGATAGTGACTTCTAGAATCTCACCTCATAACCTGTCAATGACACGTTCCAAATCCGCTCTCTGAACTAAGGTTACCTATTGTGTTGTCTGAGCCTGATCAGACTCTGTCATTTTTGTTGCTGTGACTTGCTCAGCCTCGCTGACCTGCTGTTAGGCGTGCGCCTCCCTGTCCTGAATTTATGTTGATATGAAGATATGTAGTGCATGGAGGTGCCCACTTGGAAGCTAGCAAGGTCGAGGCCGACCTCGGAGAAGGCTTGGACTTGCGCACACAATTCTGCTAGATTCGGAGATACTGTTTCACCTGGGAGCGAGAAGATTTTGCTTAATGTGGTTGCAATGATCATTGTAGATGGTAGGCTCGCTTGCACCGGCCTCGCGTGATCCACGCTCGCTTGCACCGGCCTCGCTTGATCCATGCTCGCTTGTAATGTATCTGCCTTTAACTGCAGAACCTGTACGCTAGACTACAAGGCTTCTACCACGGCCTTGTGTTGGGCCTCCATGGTGCTCCACCAATCCTCAAACGCCGACGTAACTGCATCGACAATATTGTCCAGGTCCTCTTCAGTCATAGTAACCTCCTCTTCTCTTCCAAACTTGGACCCTTTCCTCTTTTTCCACGGCCCCTTAGATGTTTCTCCTCCACGCTTGGTGTCCCACGATGATTATGCACCGTCTCCACCAAGCCCATCCAACTAGTCGAGGTCCACCTCCTCATGGTCACCTCGTAAATTTCGGTCTTTATCTATTTCTATATCTTTTTCTGTGTCTGAGTCTTTTTCCGCTTCAGCTTCATTATCTTTGTCGCCTATCTACATGCACGGCTCGGTTGTATCTTTGGGAGTTGGGTCTTTCAAAGCTAAAGTTGTCTCTTTCAGAGTTTTTTCTTTCGAAATTGTTTCATTCCTAGATGTGGACGGCGTAACGGGCTTTGTGGATCCAAGCCCAATCTTCCACGACTTTGGCCACGTTGCAATGACACGGTCAACCTCCGCTTCCATGACCATGTAGGATAAGGGGTACCAATTGGGGCTCTTACATGCCTTGATTATGATGTTGTCCATAGTCACCTGAAACTCCGCCATGATTTTATACTTCTCATATATGATCGACGAGAGTCATGGTCTAGAATGAATAGCTTGCACCAGCACACCTTCAAAAAGAACCCATAAATTTTTTCTTTCTTTGACTCGCTTGGCATTCGACGAGTCCCACAAATTTGCATAGCACGCCCCCTCGCAGATGCTTGGCTCGATGTCGGGAAGGACTACATCATCTGGGGTCTCCCATGCTACCAGCGCAATCAGTAATAAAATCCATGAGTAGCAGAACTTCTTCCCCAATTCCTGCGACTCATGCACATTCTCCAAAAGTTGCTCACATAGAAATTGCGACCAGTTATACAACATCCTTTTTCGCACTGCCCTGCCATGGAAATGACATGTGCTGGGAATGTCTTTGGTCGACATTTCTGAATAATCTTACATCCAAGGACAAGGGTGCCCATGCGCACCACTTGGTCATCGATGGTTTGGACCAGAAAGCCCCGCTTATCCCATTCCACCTTGTACAGTTCCTTCACCTATGCTACTACCTTCAATTCAATGCTTTTCCCAAATCTTGTCATTAGATGGGGCCCCCTCATGGGAAGGTCGGTGATCCAATGGATTAGCGCGACATCTATAGGGATTCTTCCCTGAATCCAGAGCGCGTTGTCATGGACCAAGGCCAATAATTGGCGCACACAAATTCTTGTGATGGGGTACCACCCAAAATAGGGAATCTTTAATAGATTGAGGACGCCTACATTGTGCAGCCCGCGCGCTCAGGTAATCAGCTCTACCTTCGATACATCAACGTACATCACTCATTCCAAGTAAATTTCTGGGGAAAGATCTGGTAAAGTTACTTCGTTGGCGAGATCATAATCATCAAACTTCACTTGAGGGAGCTTGCCATACATTCCGCCGACCAGGGGGACATCCTAAGGGCACAATGGCATCTGCAAGTATTCTAGCACCGCATCAAGGTTTTGTGGCTTTCTCGTCGAAGGCTTTCACAGCTTAACATAGGGTGGCCGCTAAGACACTTGTTCTATGAGCAGTTCCTCTTGCCCAGCAGTCATTCGCTGCTTGGACGGATCACCAATGGGGGAGTGCTCCTTAGAAGCTTGTCTGGGGGACGGAACATTCTACGGAGAGGTGCGTGGTTTAGAAGTAGCCCATTTCGACACCTTTCCCTTGCCTTTCTCTTTCGTTGGAGTGGATGCAACTTCTTCCATCTTCGGGACTACTTCTCTAACCTCATCTGATCCTTCCTCTATAGACGTTGTGAGGGGTGTCGAATGCTCGTCTGCAGGGTTAGTGGTCGTCATTCTCGCACCGAATATGAACTCGGGGTTACTACCATCAGAAGGGGATTCATGACCAGACATACAAAACTCACAGATGGCGGGATGACAGAGATTAAAAATGATCACAAGGCGCCAAATGTTTAAACAGTAACGGAGCCAATTGAGACCCATGCCCACCTTTTTATAAGTCACACATGGTAAAAATGGTCGGATTATCATTAATTTTCATTTATCTTCAAGGGAATAGTAAAAAATATTCTGATATTGCCGCATTAAATACAAAAAATCTGATCCATTCAATGGAAATTTCATTTTTTCACCCCGCTGCACTATTCCAACAGCTAGTTTCCCGACCTGCACGTCACCCCTGCGCTCGTGGCGCACCTGCCTGCGCCCTTTCTCCCTGCCACGCGCAGACCCTGTTATTATGATGTTCTAGCCATATAGTCATTTGGTAGGTGCCAAATTGTATTCATAGGTCTTCAGGTGGCTCCCATTGAAGTATCCAGGAAGGTCTTCTCCGTGCAACCTGGTCAAGTTCACCGCACCGCCATCAGTGATCTCCCTTACAACATATGGCCCCAACCAATGCTTTATAAACTTCCCTGGGTGGCACACAAAATGACTATCATAGAGTAACACCAAATATTCCTCCTTGAATACCTTATGTCTGATGTGCTTGTCATGCCAGGATTTTTCGCGTGCCTTCTGCACTTACTAGTGGAAGTTAGTGATGAAGCGATCTTCTTCCAAGGCAACGAGTTGCGCCAACCGTTCCTCAATAATTTTAGGCTCGGACATGTTAGGGAAGGCCGCAATGCGTAGACTTGGGACAATATACTCCATTTCCATGATGGCTTCCAACCCATAGACCATCCTGTCAACTTTTTGCATGTTGTCTTGTAATCCCATTGTACAAAAGGGATGTGCAGGTCCCAATCGTCCCGGTTGGTATTGCAGATCTTTGTGAGTGCATGCTCCAAAATATTGTTGAACACTTCTACTGTGCCATTTCTTGTGGGTGATAAGGGGTACTCTTCTTGTGATGGATCAGGAATTCTTTTGGCAATGCTTGAATCGTTTCGTTGACAAAATGTGTACCTCTATCACTCATCAAAATATTTGGCCACCCAAACCTGGTCAAAATGTGCTCAAAGATGAAGTGCACAGTAGCGTCTACAGTACAGACCTTAACTGCCTTCGCCTCTGCCCACCTGGTCACATAATCAGTTGCAGTAATGATATATTGTGCTCCATTCTTCTTCCCAGGAGGGTTGATTGGTCCCACAAAATCTATAGCTTATTTTTCGAATGCCTACAAGGCCATCTGTGGTTGCAGGGGAATTTCATCTCTACATGATGGCTTCGCATTCTATTGACATGCATCGTAGGCTTGAAAGTATGCTTATGCATCACCATGCATTGTGGGCCACCATAACCCAGCACGCATCACCTTATGTGCAGTGGATTTCCCAGCATAGTGGCCACCTGCCAGCCCTCTGTGAGCTTCATCCAATATAGCCCGCCTTTCCTGTTCCAACACGTATCTCCTTAATACTTCATCAGCTCCTAATTTATACAACTGACCTACAATCAAGGTGAAATCAGTTGCACATGCAACCAACTCCTTCTTTTTCTAGAATGAATATTCCGCAGGCGTTGTTCCCGTAGTCAGAAAATGAATAATGTCAGCAAGGTGCTCCTCAACCACCTTGATAGTGAAGAGTTGTGCGTTCGGTAACCCTTCCTCCATAATGGTTGGTTCCGCCCCATTCTCAATCCGTGAGAGGTGATTGGGCCCAGCATTCAGTTTTCTTGGCTTCACAATGATCTCAAATTCATACTCTTGGAAAAGCAACAGACATCAGTAGATCTTCCCCCCCAACACAGACTTATTGACAAGGTATTTCAAGGAAGAATGATCAGTGAAAATTTTGAAATGCCATCCCAACAAGTAGTGTCTATATTTTTGCAATGCATATACCATGGCCAATCCTTCCCTTTCTGTATTTCAGTAGTTGCGCTCTGCGCCTGAAAGATTCCGACTAGTAAAAGCTATTGGGTGATCTATGTCATCTTCTCCTGGTTGTGCTAAAGCAACTCCCAGTGCTATACCAGATGCATCCACATGCACATGGAAAACCTTAGACCAGTCTCGGAATATCAAAATGGGTGCAGTGACCATTTTCTCTTTTAGCAGCTCAAAGCTCTTCTGACATTCGTCATCCCAAAATAATGCTACATCCTTCTTTAGCAACTTCTCCATCGGTGTAGTGATCAGAGCATACCCCTTGATAAACTTCCTGTAATAACCAGTATGTCCTAGGATGGAGCGCAGTTTTTTCTCAGTGGCAGGGACTTCCAGGTTAATGATAATCGTGATCTTGTCCGGGTCCACCATCAATCCTTGTTGACAGAATATATGCCCTGGCAGAATCCAAAAAGGTACACAGAATATGCATTTCTTCAGGTTGAGAGAAATTTGGTGCTTCCGACAGGTATCAAGCATCGTGCACAGATTCAATACATGTTTCTTTACAAATCCAAATATTATCCTGTCATCAAAGTATACTTCCAAGAATTTATGCATGAATTCCTTGAATATAGCCACGACCACACGTGAGAATATTTCAAGTGCACTTTTCAACCCAAACGGCATGACAATATATTGAAATGAACCCCATTCAGTGGAAAAGGTGGTCTTGATGCGGTCCTCTGGCGCAATGCGGATTTGATGATAGCCTAAGAACCTATCTGTGAATGAATAAGCTTCTTTCCCTCCCACTTTATCCAGAATTTCGTAAGAGAACGCAGTAGGGAAGGGTTCATGCACATAGGCATCACTCAACTTGCGCAGATCGACACAGATCCTGATTTATCCCTTGGTATTTTTCTCCTTAAGCACCTGTTGATGGGAAAATCTGTCCGGCCAATAACAGGGGATCTCCCCGGTAAAAGGTCCCAATTAGACCTTCAACCGTTTGGAATAGGGATCCCGTCCGGGGTGTGGGTCCGGCTACTGCTGATTTCTCCTTTCTTTGGGTCTCGCTTAAACTCTATAAAACAGTGGATACACACCTAATCAAATGATACAAGACATATGATTGATGCATTAAATGTACATATAACACTATGAGTAGCAAAAGGAAATAATAAAGCATGAAGACCAAAGGAAGTGTTGTTAACAACACTTCATTATTGTCATGCTTGTATATTGTTCTAACCACGAAAGAAATAATTCCTCATGGCAATAACACCCTTCACTTCCTCAAAGTTTTAAATGATAACACAAATGCTAATAAACAAAGCCATCAACATTCGTTAAGAAAGTGAAATGAACTCAACCACCATTAACATACTCAGAAAATGTTATGCAATTGTGATATGAATTAAAGATACAGTTCCCTTAATTTAAGATGTTCAGAAACTAAAAAAATAATACTCAATAGCGCTCATACATATGACAACACCAGATCCACAAAGGGATTTTTCAAAATGCTTGTATTCATGCTCAAATGTATAATCCTCTGGTAATACAATGTACTCCGCTCGAGTCCCAAACAAAAGATCCCATTACAAGTTCCCGAAGGAAATATTTATAGAGCAAAGCTTGTCCTTTGGGCTTCCTTGACTATTCGTTTTCCTGACCGTTGGGCTGCCTTGCAACCCAGTCTATTTTGCGACTTGCGACCTGAGCCACTGTTGCGACCTTGCGACCTCGGACAATCCGCGACCTGTGACCTCAGACCATCGGCAACCTGCGACCTCAGACCATCCGTGACCTGCAACCTTGGACCATCCGCGACCTGCGACCTCGGGCAGATACGCGACCTCAGACCATCCGCGACCTGCGACCTCGAGCAAATACGTGATTTGTGACCTTGAGAAATCTGTGACCTGTGACCTCGAGCAATTCACGACCCGTGACTTGGGGTTTTCATCCCTTCTACATTTATCTTTTGGAGATATCAGCAACTTGTTTTTCCGGGGGGCAGTCGTAGCCCTCGTCATGAGGACCAGCATTTTCTGGATAAGTGAAAACTTCTTCGGTTTTGTCATTATCGTAATCTCCTCATCCTGTTCGCACGCGAACACAACAAATTAGTTGTATATAACACACTAAACTAGCCTCACACACACATATATGAATATATATGTGCATGTGAATATATATATATATATATATATATATGTTGAGCAAGCAGAATATCGAAGACGCATAAAAGGAAGAATCGAAATAAAATTATGGGAGTTTAACAACTATCTTGGAATCCTGCATATTCCTGTTCTGTAGGAAATGTATGAGTAATTGGTTCATATCCACTATGATTTTGTTTGCTGGTGCGCAAGAAAAACTTTGAAATGCCAAGCAATGTTTGTCATTTAATAAGCATGTATAGTTAACTCCCTTGATGTTCCTCCTCAACGGGAATGATGTTGAAGCCAAGGAAGCTCCTATGTGTTACTGGATGCTGGGATGAGCCACGATGTGCGACCTCATCAAAGTGTCACGAGGCTGCGACCCAACGGGGATTTCGATGATCATTCAGAAAAAATGGGTTGCTGCTCAAGAGGAAAATGACCAAGACAATCTGGGACAAATAAAGTGAGTATTGCAAAGCGAGAGACTTCCTCAAATTATTTCAATGCACACCACCGTGAGTGAATAGGAATGTAGCTACTAAGTGATCAATATCACCCGCCTCGCTATAGGGAGGACGAAATTTCATTGTTGCATCAGGCTTGAAATTATCTGTCTACTGAGTTGGGGTTTCCATGTGCTATGTGGGGCGCCTTTCAGGTTCATTTTATCATTTACCATATCGAAGCCTGCCACCAATAAGAATATGTCCAATACTCCAAGTGGTGTATGTGGGTATCAACTTTCACAGCGTCGTGCAAAACTGTGATGGGTGCATTCTCCCGAGCCTTAAATAGAGATCACATTTTGTTCTACAGGTGCATTCGATGGATTTATTCTGAGTACTAGCGTATATTCAGCTTATGAATCAAGCATGTGCCCATCTCATTCCAAGAATGCAGCTCTACGTTCAGATGGGCGTGGGTATTTTCCTCCGAGGGAGGTCACACTTCTGGAGTAGAGGTCGTTGGGTCGGGGAAATTAACCGGTCGCGGTTCCTATTGAACATGTTCTTTTGCGACCTTGCGACCTCGGCAGAGTCGCATAGTCGCATGGTCGCATTTCATGCATGGAAGCATGTGTTGCGACTCAGCGACCTCGAGCACGTGCAGTGAGAAATGGACGGTTGCGACCTCCCTTTTTCATCTCAACATTTGAAGTGATGTGTAACATCAACCATGACCGTGAAATCAATATCAGCTTCCATAAAAAAGCTTCTTTTGCTGTCTTCAATTTTCAAAAAACTAAGATAAACATTTGCAATAAGAACTCTCGGGGAAGCCTCACGAATTGTTATGCCTGTTTGCCTGTCTGTATGATACAATAAACGCCATTTTCCAGGAATTAATGCATGCCAGTTCTTCCAATCTGAATTAGATTTCAACCTCTCCATAAAATCAATGTAGTGTGCCAACCTGTTACGCTGATGAGGACCATAAATGTACTCCTCGGAAATGCGTACAGTTGTTGAACCTAAACCCCAACGAATGTCCCAATAGAAAGCATCCACAGGCCATCTTGGTCCGCATAAAAGAATGTCTCAAAGCATCTAAGAAACTTATCTGGTCTGAAGGCTTTGTGGCACACGTTAATGCCAAAATATGCCAACCTGCACCCCAGTTCCTATCCAATATTTTTACACCTATACTTCCAGCTGGGGACCTTTTATAGAAAATTGGAAACAAAACTCATGCAAGCATGAAGGATTATTTTCCATTGTTAAGAAGGACTTGAACTTCATGAATATGGAGGGATCCATGCGCTCCCGCAACACCATTTTAGCCACCATGGAGCCCACACACCTGATATCGAATGCAATCATAAGTTGTCGCCTGTCAGTATTGCTATCAACTGCACTAGACTTTAAGCTCCTATCATGGAAATCAGCTGCACGTCCAAGTACCCCACCTTTGTTTCTATGTCCAGTGATGCGTTATAGTCGCAACACAATCTCTTTCACCCTTTATTGCATGCAGACATATGCATCGACCTGCTTCTTTTACTATGCTTTGTTCTGGTGCAACGCTCGATCTACCTTAAAAATCGGCACATGCATACTAATCGCATGGAAACCTTTAAGGAAAGCTTGCCAACTAGATGCTTCATATCCGGCATGTCGTTGGGTTTCCTTGGAACAGTGGATACGAATAGTATGTTTGAAAATAGCGGCAGAAAATATCCTGGATCCCCCAGTTATATGCATACCACCATCCATCACAGAGGTATGGCTGTTTTGGGGATATCATCGTCAAAAGGCGTGCAAGTTTTGCAGAGTTACTCCTCCATGCAGACCGCGCAGCTAACATGCACTCGATGAACATCTCCTGTAGTGTCAGAAAGTGAACAAACGGCCCCTTGAAATTTATGCGAGAGCATATCATGTCTCTGTTGGAGCTTTAACATTAACAAAATCCTTTGCTTCATTGTGACAACGTCTACAAAAACAAACCTTATTGAAACGTGGTGCTCCAATATGACATCTCTGTTTATATTAACGGCGCTATCATATAATGTTTTCTGATGCCCGGTGTTTCTTGTTTCATTGGGTGATGGATGCGTTATCTTGTTAACCTGCGTTGTCAGTCTCGTCCGATATGGTTTTGAACCACAACTTTTCGTTGTTTAAAACAAAGGGTATGGATTAACATGACTTTATGACTCTATCCTTGGTTGGGCTATTATTGCCATCGTGGCTTTGTTATAACCTTCCGCTCGTATTTCAAACATACATTTGACCACTAAATATATGCTCCAAATGTTTTATTATAAAATGAGACCACCATATATGTCTGCTCCAAAGACTAGACTTCGGCATAGAAGCATTAGCGTCCATTTGTAATTTTTTATATGATTTCCCTCCTCCAATCATATATGGTTTGGAAACCATATGTTCGTGCACCACTTAAAACATGGTTATAGGTTGTCATATATCGCAGCATAGCTATTATAACATGCCACTATAGGTTCGTCATAACACTCTGCTCCATGTTTTAAACATAAATTTTGATCACTATATCCGCCATAGAAATATTTAAGCCCATTTGTAATGTTTTTCATATAGTTCTGATCCACCATCTCATATGGTTTTGAAACCATATTGTTTTTTTATCCTTTTCGCGCCTTGGTTTAATTATATAATGCTTAAAACTGCAACCTTGGTCCTCATATTTGCACCCACCATGTAGCTCGAAGTTAATAGCTATTGTTTTCCAAAGGTGTGGTTGACATTTGAAACTCTGCCGTTGGCCTGCCAAAACCAACATGTGTGCTTTCGCACTGCTGCTCGACACAAAAACGCCTTGAATGATATTGTCATTCTCTAGGGAAATCTTCTGAGTCCACTTCGTTCACCGGGCTATACTTCAGGCTAGACGTGCCAAAGTGGTGAAATATGTTCCTTTGTGTGCACACATCGACATGAGCTGATATTGTGCAAGATCTTCAAAACTTCTTTTAAGGTGAGATATCCGCCATCTCAGAACATACTCCATCTGGTCCCTATGTAAGCCTAGATCATAGCAAATGCTTCTGATTTATGTGGGATGGCATCCGGTATGGACATTTCCAAATGGAGCATTTTTAAGTATCTGGTGTGCACTAGTGAAGAAAGCCTTTTGCATCATTGACATAAAAGGTTCTTTCTCTGATAAACATGTATCACACCATCCTCCTTTTAACAGTACCGGTCACTTGCTCCTCCTCCCCCCCTGCTTCGCAACTTAGGCCTTGTTGTTGAGCTCACTTTTATTTCCCGCGATATCGTGACAAAATTTGGGGAGTTTGTCACCCTTGAGATTGACCTGTGTGGAACATTACAACATCACAGTTACTCTTTGAGAATGGTGTCCCTAGATAAAACATATGAGACTAACGAGCTTAAAATATGTATTCAATCAACATGCTTAATGACCCACGGCGAGAGGGCCTTTAATTGTAATACACAAAAAGGTTTCCATTCAAATGTATGCATGGCAATCTCATTACACATGGCGCGACTGCGGTAAGAGTATTCGAGCGTATGCTGGATGATCCCTCCCACATATGGCATGATTGCAGCAACAGCATCTGATCATGATGGTGAGAAAGCTCATGAGGGGTTGGGGATAGGTCGTTGGGATGTCACCGACTGCAGGTCAGGTGAAAGACTTTAACGACTAAGCGAGCAGAGGGGGGAACCCAAAATTTTAAATATACCCCAAAATTTTGGGTGTTGTTGTAGCAGCTACAATAGCACCATCGGGCTTACCTAATCGGAATGCTCAACCAGTTCAATGATACCCATAGCCACCATATTTTATAATTCCTCCTTTACCTTATGCTTATATTTGGGGTTCAAACGATATGGGCACTGCTTGATAGAGCGCGCATAAGGTTTTATTGTGATTTTCATGACACCCAGGTCCCCCACAATGCCCTTCAACTCCAAGAACTTTGTAGGAAACAGATCCTGATATTCTGTCAGAAGCTCTGCAATCTCACCTACTGTATCATCATCCCAGCAGTCCCCAATCTTGGCCAAATTGGGTTGCTCGTCCATTCCAATGTTGACTTCCTTCAGTTTCAAAGGTTTAGTCACGTCCACCGTTCTTAACGTCGGTCGTGCAACTATGTGCTCTCCTTCGGTGGAAGTTGACTATATCTTGCATATGCACATCGTATGCTAACGCAACGTACTCCTGGTGGGGCCAGGATTTATCGAAGACCAGAGCATCTATATCCTGCAAAGCTTCATCCAACTTCTCCAAGCCACCCACAAAAGCAAAGGTTTCCAGGAAATATTTTTTCATTGTATACCAATCTCGAGTGCCTCAGTGTAACTCAACTTCTAGATACCAAGTAGTAGGGAATGATCCCAATGAGTGGAAAAACCTATGAACCCATTCATTCCATGTCTTTTCATCCCATACCTCCATCCACATGGCTAGGTGCTTGCACGGATCTCCCCGGCCATAGAATAATTCAATGGCCAGCGTGGTGGTAGGTTCAAAGCGTAGCATCATCATTTGTCTACATTCCTCCCAGTCCTGGAAAGTTCCCTTGTGCATTTCCCACCATCGTGTTGGAGTTGCACGCATAGCCAAATCAAGCGCCCAGAACCTTCGTTCCTCTAGGACAGCTTTTTCCAAGGCTTCCGAGAATTCTTTGACATTACCAGACTCATCAAAGTAGGGTAGTTCTCTTACCTCAGAGGAGGTGCATTAGAAGTTATTTGTAATCTTGAAGCAGCATAGTGTAGAGACATCGTGTAACTGGTTCTGCCAGTTCTCCATTTCGCCATTAGAATCAGAAAAACAGGAACTATCCTTCTCCCAGTTCAACATGTTTTCATATGTAGGGTTGATCAAGTCTTTGTCCCACGCAGTCAATTTATAGATATGGTCAACCTCAACCCATTCGCGCACAGGTTTTTTGTAGTGTTCTCCTTCTACCAGGTCCAGTGGTACTATCATTCATATACCATTATTCTCAAAAATCATACTTTTTCGCTTTAGGTTGATGATTCCCCCCATATCAATAGCCCAATCCAATCCTAATAGCGTAGGGTAGGGATCTGCATCATCCAAAATTTGTATAGCCTCAAAGTTAGCACATACCTTTACTCCAGCGATGTCGACCTCAAATTGCAGAAGCCTGCCAAGTGGGATGATCTTTTGCTTATTAGCGATGCGTAGCTGAACGGTGGACGATTCCAACTTTGGCTCTCCCATCTTCTGCCAAGTTTGTTTAGGTAAGAAATTTGCATCATATCCCTGATCTAAGATAACCTGGTCCATCTCATAGTCCCCAATATGCACAATCATGCACATCTCCCTACTAGTTCGCGTCTTCTGCTTGTAAACTTTGTTTACAGCCTTGATTTCTGTCCGCGACACCTCTTTTTTTGCACAACTGTTTATCAGGGCCTAGAGATTATCTACTACCTTCTTAACGCATAGTAGCTTAATGCAAGCTTGTAATAATGGCTTAACCTCGTTGTCATATTTTGGTTCCATGAAAATTCTCAAAGTGGTTGCTTCTATATCAGCAAAATCCCTTCTGGCTTCGACGAAAGTCTCTTTTTCTTTCTGCAGATTGAGGCTTTCCTTTTTTTCAAACGCTTTTCTAATTAGTGGTTATTAGGCAGTCTTCTCCTCATTTCCTCCTGTAGCAATGTCACTGCGTGTAATGAAATTTACACTTGAACTGTCATCGCATGGCTCATCCTTAACCCGTTGTATGTTTTGCGTTGGCGTCTGCTTTTTTTCCTGCATTCTAGCGATCAACACCGAACAATATTCAATTACATGATCGAATTGCCTACAATACCTGTAGGATTATCATGTGGGTTTCAGAAAGTCTCGTGCATAATTTCTGATGTCTCCATAGTTGTAGCAAATTAGCTGCCCTTGTCCTCGAATTGCGCCTCCACCTCTCCCCCCTCCCCGTCCTCTTGTTGGGGATCCCCCGCGACCGGAGGGAGATGTTGGTGAAAAAGGGTGGGGTTTTACTCTGTAAAGGTTCCCTCTATAGACCATCAAAACATATGTTTGGAAATTTTTCTCATTGTGTCCCAACAAAGAGCAGAATCTACACCACTATTGCTTAATTTCTGGGACATAGGCACCTAATCGTGGGCATTGGTTTGTATCATGTCGCCCAACCACCTAAAAATTGGCACACCATAGTCTGGGGGTACTAGGCCCAACAATATCCTTTTGGCATAGTGTAATTGGTCCCCCAGCTTGCATATAATTCGACAGCAGAGGGCACTGATCCTTGGTGTGGCCATATACCCTGCAACGTATGCACCAGACATCCACGCTAGCTTCTTTACCCCAGTCTCTTCGTAAATTTTGAATTTCTAAGTGCATCGCCTCTAATTGGATTTGAATCTGCAATGCTCTGAATTAAGCATCGTCCCTCGACGCAACTTCTAACTTCATGGAAATTTCTTGGGCTTCTTCCTTTGAATCAATCTTTTGCTGACCCATGGGCTTGCGCAGATGTGGCAACAACATGGAAATGAACCATTAATTATGTTGTTTGTCATCGTAAGAAAATCCCCTGTCGTTGATGACCTTCTTTAGTCATTGGTCAGCTTCCCACACTGATTCCGTAGGCCCTTGCTTAATATATTTTAGTTCTACTATGCATTGAGAATAAGATTTAGGCTTTTGGAACTGCTTCTTTAGGGCATCCTTGATCTTTTGCACTATGGGATTCACGTGTTGAGTAACGTATCCCATGAACCAATCCAAAGCACATCCTTCAAAGGCCATTGCTAGTTTCCCTCTCCTAACAACATCGGTATTGACATTCTACGCAGTCCACACCACATTCGCCACGAACCAAAATCGGTCCATATCCTCATCCCTCGCACCCTTAAAAGTGGGTAAATTCATTTGCACGGCCATATCGTTCGCAGGTGGAGGTGGTGGTGGTGTAGGAGGATTATTATCGTTGCGTGAGTTTGATGGTGGCGTAGCCGGAGGGCTAGTCTCTGCGTGTGTAGCCCCTCTTCCATTTAGATCAGGGGAATTTCTCAGAGGAATGTACACAGAGTTATTCCCCTTTTAATTGACCTGATAATATTTACCATTGAGCATTATGCTCTCGCTCTGATCATGGGTCATTCACTTGATGTGGCTGCACAAAATACCCTTTTCACACAATAGCATATTAATCAGCAAAGGAAAAGTTTGTAAGAACTTACCCCTTAATCCTTTGAAAAACCTCCTTTCAGCTTCAGAAAAGGACACAAAGTGATCGACTGCAAATTCAGTTACAAATACACCCAAGATGCTATCAACCCAATGATCTACAGTCTAGGTAATAGAATTATCAGTATTTTCCAATTTTTGGATTTATTCAGGGGTCCACTACATGACCTGATCGTCCTTCCATTAGGTTTGGAATTCCTCTAACCTATCCAAACACTCCTGTATTTCGTGTGCAAAGGTTACAAATAATATCTCGTGCACCTCCGTGAAAATATGCTTATTCTTCCACTCTTCAGCAAATATCTTCTTACTTTCGTTTTCTTTTAGGGAAAACTCTTGAATTTGTTTTTCAAACCAGTCCTCAAGTTCTAGCTTTAATGGCTGCCAATGACCTCGCGGCATCACCCAATCTCTCTCAAAATTCTCTCAGTCCCAGAAACGGAAGCATTTGTTGGCTTGATGGGTCCTGACCTAGGTTCGGAATTGAGATTAACCAACAAAACCCTCTTACCACTGGCCCTTTCGGTAGTGACCTGCTTGCGCAAGTCAAAGTCTCACCTGAAGCAGTATGGGGGGGTGTTGGAACCAGGTTTCCGCACCCTAAGAGAGATTTGAAATGATGTGGATGCCTTGAGATCCAACCTATCATAAATAGACCTTCGCAACAACATCCCTAACTCGTAAACCTTTTTTAGACAGATTTAGGTAAAATATGCAGAATACCTTGCGCAAGTTAACACAACAATCATAAATCAAGTAATAACCTTTAACATACCATATCATAGCCTTACACCATCGGATCTATCCAATAAGCATTCATATAAACCTAATCATAGTTGCGCAAGAGATCTATTTTCATACAGTACAGGAAATGGAACAAGATGCAGAAACATTCATAACGTAACCAACAGATGCATATATAACTTAGATATTCACAACAATATTCCTTTATTACTATCAGTTCAAATCCTTCTTACAAAGCACTTCAATGGCCCGCGCACACAGCCAATAGGGTCCGCACACAGCAAGACTAAGGTCTCCGCGCACACAGCCAGCAGGAGCCTTATACCCAGACAAATCCGCACAAAACTATCACAAAATATCCAAGTCTATCATCCATGTTCAGACTTATCCAAAAACTGCCTTCTTAGACTCAATCTATTCATTTATTTATACTATTTAGCATGCGTTATTCTATGGTCCACAAACCATGGCTTGCGGCCCCTTGATTTACCCTTTGACCCATTACAGTTCGTGAGGGGTTTTGGCTCCCCCCAAAAACCCCTGCGGAAGACTAAATTATTACAAAATAGAGCAAAATTGTCGGACTTGGGGGACCCCACTCCAACGGCCCGTGTCTCTAGTCTCACTAGATCACTGATCGATATGGTCATGCCCTTAGAACGAGAATCTGGTCTGCAGTGGTGTTCCATGAACTTTGATATGTTCTGCCTTCGCGGTAACACCGGATGTATATCTCCCACCAACCCCATTAGCGGTAGTCCGGTCAACAAGTAAATGTCCTGTATGGTCAGTTCGATCTAGTGCCCCTGCACTATAAAGGCCTTCTAGTCTAGATCCTAGTAGCTGACTATCCTAGATAGCAAGGGCTCCCATGCCCTCATCAGTGGGTTCTCAATCAGCTTGAGAACCCCATTCCTCGCTAGTGCGCCTCGGACCACCTGATCCCCCCGGATCTTGGAACAAAGTGCATCCAAATATCTCTCTCTCCATTTGATCTTTAAATTTTCCATACCTAAACAAACCCAGCATGTTTGTTAGTTCAGAGGAAGAAAAACTGCATCAAAATCATCAAGCCGCAGTTGCCAGCCAAAAAACAGGACAAACCCACCTTTTCTGCCAACTCGCAATTTTCCAACCCTATACCTGCCAGCTCGTAGTTTTTCCCTATGAAAATTGTGAGCCAACTCATAGTACAGGGCCTAGGAAATACGAGTCGACTGTGAGGGTGGGCAGAGTGTTGTTCCTCGGATCTGGCCACCTAATATGAAAAACTAATCCACTGAGAATGAAGAGTAAGGTTAGGCCACCTACATGCAATTAAAGGATCTTGATTCCAACGGTCGGTTTGTTCACTATGGTTGCTGCAAGATTTAGGGCCTTCTCCACCTCTCCAAGTTCACCACAACTCCACTAGCAAATGAACCAAATTGGAGGGAAATCACCCTATTAAAAGAAAAACCCTAATTTTTATTTCTCCAATTGCACCCAATCCGTAGCTCAGTTTGACAAACTGTCAACCCCATTGGAAAGCTCTCAGCAAGCTCTAAAGTGGGCATCCTTCTATTTTTGGTGATTTGATACTTCACCAGGAAGCCATTTTTCCAAGAAGGGTCACTTCATCGCCTCTCAAAATCAGATTTCTTCACTTTCGCTGCTTGTACTTGGGGCACCACTATGCCTCCATACTCGTCAACGCATGTATCAATTTTCTTCATGGATAGCCATCTTTTTCTGATGTTTTTATGGTCCCCACCGGGCTTATTTTGTGTGGCAGTCTCATCGAGTCGCCCTTTATCAGAGCATCCGAGTTGAGTCACCATCTCATTCATGAAGTCTGTCCAGAGTCTATTTGCCTCTTGTCATAGTATTCCATCCATTTTTTCCTTGAACCTCTCTCATGTCGCCCATTCTAGCCTCCATTCATATTGTCCCCCATCCCCTCCGAAGTCATGTTAGTCGCTGCGAGGTCATCCATGCTTTTTATGCTCTGACAAGGGAATTCATCTGTCTGCTACTCAGTATTCCCCCTTCCATCATCATCCTTGTTGTCATTCCATCAGTCACTATACTATGATCCCTCTTGCCTTAGTCGATGATTCCTCATTTCCTCACCTATGGCGGACCTCCTTCTGTCGACATCAACACATTC
Organism: Pinus albicaulis; assembly: GCA_034641835.2. Classification (NCBI taxonomy): domain Eukaryota; kingdom Viridiplantae; phylum Streptophyta; class Pinopsida; order Pinales; family Pinaceae; genus Pinus; species Pinus albicaulis. The sequence goes on from CM076576.1 coordinate 340,649,361, forward strand.
ATTCCAGAAGACAAGTCTAGAGGGCGGTGTACCCTGGTTCCAGCTTCCATTCTTGTTCAGTGCCTCGGATTAGGCAAAGGGACTCCTCATTGCTCTCTTACTTGATTGTTTCTCATCCTCTTTGCTTCAAAATGATCGAGATTCGTATAATTGATGGTTCGATGATCCAGCAGATTGTCCCAGTGATTCCCGGGTGTGTGTGAGATGTTTCAGAGCTCATGAGTGGGTGGCCCTTCAGGTAGCCTCCCACATGCCCGGATGACTTCATCTTATGCTACAGCCTCAGATGCAGCTCCACAGATTTTATGGGTTTGGTTCCAGCCCCTTGCAACACCTATAGCATGCATATATGACTCAGATGATCCATTCGTATTTTCAGAGGCCTTTCCTGTTTATCAGGGCTTCTTTGGTTATTATTATGTCTCATGTACTCAGATATTATTGTATTCAGTCTTGTTTGTTGTCCCAGGCGCAATATGTATGTGGGATCCATTATATTTTTTGTCTGGCCCATTTCATGCTAGCATATCATGTACTTTATATCTCAGTCTCATTTTACTAAGAGCGCCATTACTCTTTATACTTTGTCATCTCGACGAGCATAGGTATGCCTCCCCTGCCTCACTAAGAATAGGTACCCAAACATTAAAGGAGACTTATATCATTTGTAGGTCTCGCCCCCTTGGTTATTGTCCTCTCTCGCTTCACTCCATCTATGTATCTCTCTCTCTCTCTGACTCCCCTTCGGTGTCTAGTGATTGTGTTCTACAATGTACTTCGGTCATATGATTAGCTCCTAACACTTGCACATTGGGGGGAAATCTGTTGCACCAATTTTTGGTCATCTAGACATTTACAATTAGATGGATCGAAGTACACCATGTAGGACCAGTTTTACCATAGTAAAATTGCTTTCACTATACGAAATAATTTAATAAACCATATTTTATTAAGTTATTTCTTGTTCAAATAGAAAATCCCATGAGGAATAATTAAATAAATCCAATTTTTCTCTAGGAATAATTAATTAAACCATTGTTTAAATAATATTCTTGGTCATATTTAACCCATTTAATGAGAAATAAATAGATAAATCATTATTTTTCTCTAAGAATAATTAATTAAATCATTATTTATTTATTATTCCTTGTTAAATTTGACTAAATCACCTAGAAATAATTAAACAAATAATTATTTGTTAAATTATTCCTTAACCCCCTAGTTTAAATGATAAATAAATCATTTATTTGTTTATTATTTCTAAATAAAGGGATTTAACCAACTTAAATTTCTTTTCCCTCCAACAAAATATAATAAAATATTCCAAGTAGTTAGATCTATATCTTGGTTAATAATATTTTATTATTCACCATTATCAAGTATAACTCAATATTTTGTTATAAATAGGAGGGTTTTCCATTCATTATTCACTTTGATCACTTTCATTGTCGCGCCTTGATCATTCTCATTACTGCTACTATTTTCTTTCTTCTTGAACTCCCATAGAGTTCATCAGGTCTTGGGTTTTCTACACCATTGAGAGAGAGAAACTTCTGGATCTGAAGCGTTGAGGAAAGTCAAGAATCCATCCCATTGAGGGGGACTAGTAACATCATTCTTTGTTCCCTTCCCAGGTGTTAATACATATAAAATTCTTTATATATCTTGTCTTGTCCATTGGATACCTGGAGCATTTTCTTATTTATTTTTATTGTTTAGCTACATTTACTGCATAAAATGGGTTTCTGGAAGCATTTGTTTTGAATATCTATTGCAGATCTAAGGAATTTAAGCATCCATCTTTGTTTTTAGGGTTGTTAGTCATGCGCAGCTAAAGTGAACTCTTTTCGTACACTTGTGTTAATAATTTATGCTAACAGGGGAAGAGGAATGTGATAGTAACGAGTGCACTTCCTTATGTGAACAATGTTCCACACCTCAAAAATATGATAGGAAATGTAGCTTGCTCGGAATCATATTAACTCAGCTATAGATACACCAGAATCCATGTCGCGTGCCTGTGGAGTCATCGTCGTCATCCTTATTTATTATAGTCATCGAGGTTCCTGGTATGGTGAGAGTCTATGAAGACGAAACAATTAAATGCTTAGTCGACCTAGGTACAGTTCCCCATTCTTCACCAGCGATTGGCGTAACCATAGTTTTATGTCTCCAATACCACAACAGGGAAATTTCTTCCCGTTGACGCTGCAATTTTTTTTACTGTGAAACATTCCACCCATAAAACTTTTGATCCCATTTTTTTGTTTCTCTCAAATCCCAGGTTAGGATTGACTCGGGATTATCATTTCCTATTTCATTTTCATAGAATTAATCAGTGTAAACAAATACCATTCATGGTGGATTAGAAATTACAACTGTAACAACAAACTTCACGCTCTTAAACCATGGGGCAGATTTTATTGATTTCAAGTGCACTTGAATGGTACTGTGCATTTCGTAATAAGTCAATACATATGAATGTGTTAGTTAGGTAATGAAAATGGAGTAACTTTATGTCTTCCAATAGATCTGGGCCTTAAACATGTGCTAACCGTTAAATTCTCTATTTCCTATTCATACAGGAATACTATATTGAACGTCAATTACCCTGTCGCTTATCTTTGAAAAATGTATATTAATTTTCTTGAAGTTCCAGAAGATTGACATCGACCCTTTTAACAGTTTCAAAAACCTTTTATAGTAATAAAGAAACAACAACAAATTTGTGGACTATTTCCCTATCTCCATTAAACTAAACAAAATAAAATTTCCAAATATTTCTATCTAACACCAAATGTCTTGCTAACAAATTTCTTACTAGATTTGAAACTTGCGGAGATGTCAAACATCTCCATTTTAAAATGGAACCAAAACTCCATTGACTGGAGGACATATCAATGGCATTTGGAAGGATAGAAAATTGGTGAATGGATGTTGTAACGATATAGGGTGGACAAATATTTTGATAGAAATTGAGAAACTGAGATTAGAGCGGTCAAACCCATTGTACCGCCTGGGGAATGAGTCATTGGCCTTCAGAGATCGATCTTTATATAATATTTAATTTATTATAGATAAGAGTTTTTTATGTTTAGTGATTTAATTTTTCAAAATAATCTAATTCCAAATCTGTTATTCCTTCAATGTACCTTTGCACCTTTAGGAGCAATTACTAGTTATTATTACTACTAATTTTTTTAATATATCACTACACCATCTCATTTAAAGCTTAACTATAATTACACCAAAGGTGTTTTATAAGGGAAGGATTTCATCGTTGTTCATACCAATTAAAGTAAAACACATATTGAGTTTTTTCTGGCACTCCGCCAACTTTTGTTTATGTCATCTATCCATATCTTGCCATGAGACACGTTGAACCACTTCAACATGCGCCTTCAAGCTCCACGAGCAATTTGCAGTGAATGGATTTTTCAATTATGGTAATCATGTGATTTTTATGGAGGTGAGTGCATAAATGAACTCGTCGTCTTCCTTCCCCAAACCCATTGTTCCTCTGCTGTGATGAGGACTCCACCACCGAGCATTTCATCGAAAATGCATTTAAAATAAATTTATATTTGTATCAAGAATTAATCCCAGTCCATAAGTGTCTAGAGCTATCCAAAGACATACATTTTCATGATATTTCCTCTGCCAAGACTTCAATATTGCCCTCCTGGAAATTAGTGAGGAGCCTCTCAGGATCACAGGGTCGACTCACCATTGGTTTTCCTGTGATGTACTCTATTTGTGCTCATCATGTCCTGGAAGTCATATTTTTTATCATATTGGCCATGGGAATACTTGTGAAGCCTTAAGACATGTACAATACATTACCACTTTCATTGTTTCTTTATATAAGGATTCATGTTACAAGGTTCTATCTTTATTCTATAGATACAAGAACTATGATTATTTTACTTTTGATGTGAAGGTTATGTTTGAGCTTATATTTTTTTGTTAGGTTTTAGGTTTTTCTAGATTCAACATAATTTTTTCTGAAATGAGTGGGAGTTGCTAATAGATTTACTATTTTGTACCAACTTTCTGTCATAGTTTCAAGATTTGATGCCATTTTGAGTTGCATATTTTTTTAGTACATATTGTATGGTCCTCTGATTGCCAAAGTTGTGCATACCAACTTGTATGGGAAATTATGCTAATAATTGGTGCTTCCACATCCTTGCTTACCTTTCATAGATACATTACCAGAAAAATCAAAATGAGCAGGAAAATCAATGTTACTCATTTGATGTTTGTGGACAACCTCATGTTTGGAGGTTAGGTTTCTTTATTGGAATGGAAGCATTTTCATCACATACTTATTTCATTTGGATCTTCTTGTGGCCTTATCATGAATTCTGGTAAATCCTAGTTGATTGTTGATCACGATGAGACGGGATAAAATGTTCAAATCAACCAACTTTTTGGGATTAGATCCGGCCATTGGAATCTGGGTTCACCTACTTGGGATTCCGCATAAATTCAAATCGTTATCATACCTCGGACTCGGGTTAGATCATCAAGAAATTTGAGCTCGGATTAAATCAATAGTGTCATCAGTGGCTCACTATGGAGGGCCGACTCACTTTGATTAAATCTGTATTACAGTGCATATCTGTTTTATGGATGCACCTATACATGTTGTTGATGGCTATTATACATAATATTGATGCACTTCTCACTAGATTCCTCTGGTCTAGTTTAGATGTCTCTAGGTAGATCCACCTTGTTCGATTGTCCTTCTTGCCAAATCTATTGAAAATGGGGGCCGGGGGATTATAGACACACTCACTTTTAACAAATCTCTCATTTGCAAGAGCTTATGGAGAGGGATGACCCGCAAGGGCATTGGGTCACAGCTAATTCGCGGCAAATATATGGGCTATATGGATTCATAGGATTGGATAAAAGGCAGAGAAAAATTCTCCACTTCATCCTCAAGCATCTGGCAAGGTATGATGCGAAACTAACATTGGTTATTAGCAGGTACTTGTTGGGGGGTGGGCGATGGACAGAGGACCGAGGTTGGTCTAGATAACATCAGGGGTATTTTGGGATCTCATTCACTTTATGTACCCCTCCTCCAACATCTACATGGTAGAGGTATGTTTTATTTCTCTAACATTTTTCATATAGGGCTTCTTCTCCACACATGTAATCTTGGCATCAACCACAAGATATTGACCTTACTAGTTATTTGGCTACAGAATGGGATTTGTACATTAGACAAGTCAAGGATGCAGGGATATACATCACTGAAGAATCAGACATGTTGATCTGGGTTCGGAGAACATAAAAGGGCCAAATTGCAGTTAAAGAACTATACAAACATATCACCAATCCGCAACCAACTATTAAGGCACTACCATGGTTTCATAAGATATGGGTTTGGGAATTTCCATTGAAACTTAAATGTTTCAGATGGTTAGCCCTTCATGACAAAATTTTTACTTGGGAGAATCTATCCCGTAGAAGTTTCAGCAGACCTGGCATTTGCTCGCTTTGCATGCATAATTCAGAAGATGCCACACATATTTTATTAAATTGTCCTATCCCTGCATAAATTTGGCACTCTGTCCTACAAATATTTCAGATTGGACACAATTTAATCTGGAGGCATGTTTTAAAACATGGTTTGCTACACAACAAGATTACTGCACCTTACCATTTTATATCATATGGGGAATTTGGCGATGCAGGAATAGCTTTATATTTTACAAAAGAAGGTGAGCATAAGGCGCATTATTCTGGGGATTGTGACATTCTACTATGAGATGGATCCTATAAAACATAAAACCAATCTGAGATAGATTCATAAGCTGGAATTTTTGATGGTGCATGCATCAATAATAAATGTGGATGCAGGGGTCTCATTGTCACGGCGCCTGGATGTTACCAACATTTCTGGTGGGTAGGAGGTAGAGGTAAAAACAACCGGGCGGAAATCATTGCACTCTAGGGTCTTCTCTTCACAACACATTGGTTAAACATCAATGCTTTACAAGGTTATGGAGACTCAAAATGTTGCATAGACTCAATCAAGGGGCTCAATTGCTTCCAGCCGACCATATTGTCATATTGGATGAATCGTGTCTGCCTCTTTGAACACACTTTTCAGCACATCACTTATGCACACATATATAGAAAACATAATCACATTGTTGATATGCTCTCCAAAAGAGGTACCATAAGAAATACTGGGGACATCCACTTTGCAACTTACCAGCAGGATTAAAGGGTGGACACTCGCAACATCCCCATTTCCTAATGTCACCTTCTTCATGTTTTATTTTTATTTTTATTTTGTCAATATGCAAGATCATATGTTTCATTCGAAGGATTTGATTATGTATTTGATGTTAAATCTTTTTTGGAACTGGACTTACATATATAACCAATAGAATCAGGCAGATCTGTAGTTGCTGGTCTTGAACCATATGCTTAAATGTAGGAGATACGAGAGGTATTTTTTTTATAAGATCTGTAGGGGAAAAAGGACAGAGATCTATGAATATGTACTCACTTTTTTATAATATATAAAAGTTGACATTTTTTTTTCTACTAAAAATAATTAAAATAATAAAAAAGAAAAGAAAAGAAAGATACCTTACCTACCAACTATGGGCCACTTACTCCAACATGTACTACCTCTCTAGAAAATATAAAATTTGCAAAAAAAGATGTAGAGTTTGATCAAATGGACTGAGAATGGGACTGGTATATTTTGTTTTTAGTATCTCCCATACGTTATTAGAATTGGGCTCGTTCATGCATTCAAATCGTGCAAATATGGCCTTTAAAGAAGTTATCTAGATTATATGTTTCGAGGGACAATTGTTTCTTTTTCCAGGCGTTCATGGTTACTGTGATAGATCGTTTCTTACCATTTTTTTGCGGCGTCGTTTATCTAATTTTCAAATTTGTCCGGACGGCAAAAATGGCCAGAAGTCGGCAAAAAAATTCAAAAAAATCTCACAGTAAGAATGTTTGAATCAATTTTTTAACGATGGAAATGGATTCAACGCCATAAAAAACCTTCACTCTCCCAAATCTTAAAGTTTCACAACTGTAACTGAAATTTACAAAAATTCATGCCGTATTTTATCAAAAAAATTACTAGAATTTCCATAATTTTCCCAACAAATTTGAAAACTGGGTAGACTATGGCTTTTTCAGTGACATGTCTACATGGAAGACAAGAGGGATGATTTTCCTATCAATTATGCATGTGGGTCCAATCGAGGCGTTGTACTATTGGGTTTATCATGTGTTTCACAAGGATTTCCTCTTCCAATGATATCATTCCCCTTTCCACCAAAGTTTTTCTCCAGTAATGAACCTCCAAGAAATCTTAGTTCCCAAAGTCGAATTCATTATTCTAGAGGTTTTTATGGAGAGGCCTCCATTTTTGTAATGTGCAGTGACTTGTTTCCAATTTACAAGGCTGAACTTTTTTGTTTCATTTTTCCCTCCTTGCCATAAAAATCTTCTAATGATAATTTCAATTTTCTTATGGATGCTTGTTGGCGCTGCTATTAAGGAAAACTGATATAAGGGCAAGGTTGAAAGAATTGATTTGATGAGGATGATTCGAACCACTTGGTTTAGCCAAAGCATCCCCCATGCTTGAATTTTGGCTTTCATCTTTTCAGCATATTTGCTCCATATTTCTGTCTTTAGATTTTTCTTGGTAATGTGCAGCCCAAGATATTGGAAGTGATTCCAGTTGTTCTAATAAGGAATTTCCAAAATTTGGGACATGCGCTGAATAGTTCTTATGGGGGTGTTCCAGCTGTAAATACAACTTTTCCATTGTTGTCCAGCCCTCCCGAAACATCCATGAAATTGTCAAGGATGATTTTAAATCTTCTAGCAACTATACAGGATGCTCCACCCATTAAGAGGGTGTCATTTGCACACAAGGAGTGATTTATTATTTTGGTTCCTTTATTGATTATGAGGCCTGTTAAGGTAGAATTTCTTCTGCTATGCTCCAATTTCCTGCTAAGAGAGTCAGCTATTAGGATGTAAAGAAAAAGGGACAGGGGGAAGCCTTGCCTAAGGCCCCTTGAGCTTTGGAAGAAGTCACATGGTCTACCATTAACAAGAGGATTTATCCATGGTCCTATTGTGTAGGCCTTGATTGTGTTAATGAAGTCTTCAGAAAAACCATATATATTTAGAACAACTACAAGGAAGGTGAGGTTAACCCTGTCAAAAGCGTTTACCATATCCATTTTTAGGATGAAGCCTTTTTCATTTCTAGAGAGACTTGTGTGAAGAGCCTATTGAACAAGGATGATATTATCAACTATCTGGTGATTGGGGACAAAGCCCCCTTGATTTTATGAAATGAGAGAGTGGAGTAGTGGTTTGAGCCTTCCGACAAGAATTTTAGAGATGATCTTGTAAGAGACATTGCAGAGGGAAATTGGTAGAAATTTGTTGAGGGTGGTGGGACGGGGGTCTTTTGGAATGAGGGCGAGATATGTGGAATTGGTAATTCCACCTACCTTTTTTTATGACATATATGATCATCTTTAACAAGTCCTTTTTAATGATTTTCCAGAAGGTGTGATAGAATGAGATGGGAAAACCATCTGGGCCCAGTGCCTTTTCTGGATGCAGATCCCAAATAGCTGCCATAAATTCTTTTTCCGTGACTTCTTTAGAGAGGGTATTGTTTGTTTCCTCATCAATTAACTTTGGGATGTGCATTAATAATTCCTCTGGGTTTTCCTGGTTGTCTGCAGCTGTTAGAAGAGCTTTAAAGTGCCAGAAGACCTCTCTTTTGACATCTTCTTGTCCCTTTATTTCTTGCCCTCCTTCTCCCACAATTTTTTCAATGTTGCTTTTTATCATTCTTGTTTTGGCTGAGTTATGAAAAAAGGGAGTGTTATTGTCTCCAGCTTGAATCCAAAGTTGCCTTTACTTTAGCCTCCATGTTTCTTCTTCTTGTCTAGTGTTCATGTAAATTTTCCACTGTATTTCTTTTTCCTTTGCTTGCCTTTCAGCTGTGCTATTAGTGTTTTCCATTTCCTCTTGAATTTTTGTTATTTCTTGCTTCAAAGCTTCTTTATCCCTGTGTGGTTCCTTGTAGTTGGCCTTTTCCCAGTCTTTCAATCTTTCTTTGGTGGCTTTTAGTTTCGTCTCCCATATGAATGATGGTGAACCACTGATATTCTGTGTCCATATTTTTCCCACCTCTTGTTTGACTTATTCATGGTTGCTCCATAGCTGGTTGTATTTGAAAGGTAGGGGTCCATAATTTTCTGTTGATCCAAGTTCAATTAGAATAGTTGTATGGTCTGAAGCTGCTGATGGGATGATTTTAGAAGAGACTCTACTATATCTGGCCACCATTCTGTCCCTAAGGAGAATCCTATCCAGCCTTTCTTTGATATTTTCCTTCCCTATTCTTCTATTATCCCATGTATATTTCCCATTTTTTGGAGGGATGTCCAAAAGATTGCATTGTTCCATGATTTCTTCAAGAATATATTTGTTTGGGTCTAGCTGAAAGGTGCCTCCTCTCTTTTCCTCCGCCTTGAGAATATGGTTGAGGTCTCCTCATACTATGAGGTTTTCTTCTTGATCCTCCATTGTATTCTCTTATAATGTCTTCCAACATGTTTCTTTATCCCTATAATGATTTGGTGAATATATATTATAGATGTTGATTTTTTTTTCCATTTATTACATATTCCATAATTGTGTTTATCCAATACCCTTATATTGTCGTGTGCTGCATGTGCCATTTACCTTTTTTCCAGATAGTACATATCCCTCCTGAACCTCCGTTTGCTGAAATTGCTTTCCCTTCATAATATTTTGATTTTGCTATTATGATGTCCATCTCTTGGCTGCTGATTTTTGTCTCTTGGATTAAGAGGATGTCCAGCTTTTCATTTTTTATGAGTTCTTTTAGGAAGTTTATTTTGGAGGGATGACCCAGCCCCCTGCAATTCCAAGAGACAGCTATCATTATTTACTGTTGGTGGTGGCTGAGCGACCTTTCCCTTTATGGGTCTGTTGGAATTTTTCTTTGTTCTTGGTGCCTTTCTCAAGAAAGCTTTCCCGAGCTTACTATGTTCCCAAGGAAATATCTTTGACTGCTGCCTCATCTCTTATTTCTCAGTTAGATTTTCTTCCAACTTTATTTGTGTTCTCAGTGGAAAGAAGAGTCTCTTTTGATTGATTTCGAGTGAGGATCTGATCCCAGGTAAGGGGAAGAGGGCTGGAGAGGATGAGGGGGTCCTCCTGATGAGAGAAGAGTCTCAAAGGCGGGGGGGAGCCCGGAGGAGAAGGGGAATGAGTGATCAGGGGGATGGGGGAGGGGAAGAGGTAGGGAATGGGGGGATCTGAAGGAGTGAGAGCCTTGGTTAAGATATCAAAAGGGTTGGAGCCCAAGAAAGGGGAGGTTTCAGGGATTGAGGAGGAGGGTTGAGGAGAGGGTATGTAGGCTGGAGAGGGAGAGCCAAGTAGAGGTGGGTGAGTAGGCTGAGATTTAGAAGCAGTATTTTTTCTTGATTTGTTCCCATTTTGGGTCCTGGTTTTCTTCCACAGATTTATCAGTTTCTTCTTTTTTACTACACCTATTAGAAAAATGACCATACTCGTGACATACCTTGCATTTGAAAGGAATTTGCTCGTAATCCAGATGTTGAATGTGTGTCCAGTTGTCGACCTTGACCTTGATGGCTTCCGGGAGACCTCTTCCAAGATCCACTTCAACGCAGATCCTTGCGCATGCCTGAATGTTGTCTTTTGGTTCGCTTTTGTCGATATATTTTCCAACAACATTTCCTATTGCTCGTACCGATTCATCTCCCCAGTAGTGCAGGGGGAGGTGTGGCAACCTGACCCAAACTGGGACAGCATTTGGGACATCTAGTTCCGGATCGAAATCAGGGGTCCAATGATTTAAATATAATCCTATGGTGTCCATGAAGTATGGACCACTTCGGAAATTGAGATCCCGATTTTCCTTGGTTTCGAAGTGGAAGGTATAGAAACCTCTTCCACAGAAACGGATGGAGATTTTTCCTTGGGTGAACTGAGCCCAGTTTCTTTCAACCCATTTCTGGACAATTTGGGGGGAAGGCCAAAGGCCGGTGAACTGGCCGACCAAACCTTTCTTAGCAATTTTTTATCGCTGCTTTCCGGGGCAAAGTAGGCAGCAAGGAGATCTCAGGGATGGAATCCAGTTTCTTTACGAACTTTGATATTGTCGGTCTGGCTAGCTGAGGTCCCATTGATTCGATAAGTGAAGCAAAAGTGACCGCAGCCGCATCAAGATGAGCTTGGGTCGATGGAGAGGAGCCTGCATTGAGGGGGGGCTCTCCCGAAACTGGCTCCGGGGAGGCCATGACGATGGAGTTCCAAATCTGTGCACAGATCAACTAGGGCTGGAGCTCGGGCTCACAACGCAGGCAAAAAAAAAAAAATTTACTATTTTATTATTAGCTAAAAAAATAATACAAATTAAAACTATATTTTATGATATTTTATTATTAGTTTAATAAATTGTAAAACAAATAAATAATATAAATCATACATTTTCAAAATATATTTTGAGATATTTTTCTATTATTTTAATAAATTTTAAATCAAATTGAATGAAAATAATAATATATAATTTTATTATTTTTATTATAATTGTCATTTTTCTATTTCTTCATTTTATCTAATTTATTAATGTTAGAAAATTATATATTACAGAGCAATGCAACACATAAAATATGCGGAAAACACAAGCACAGAAAACACATAAAACCAAAGAGACACAGATATACGTGGTTCACCCAGTTTGGGCTACGTCCACCCCGAACAGCCTGTCCTTCCTTTCTATTATCCAATAAAAATGAAGAGACAAAACCTACAGCAGATCCGCTGTAATATCCTCTGTTCTCTCACAATATCCCTATATGTTTCTCGCTCTGAGAATACACTACAATACATAGCCACAATACAATACCCTCATACAAGCGAGGGGTTTCCTTCTAGGGAAAAAAACCCTAAACTAAACATAACTTCTACCGTCAGATCATCCGCGTAATGAACGGCCCAGATTGACTAGAAATTACTATACCTTTACAAGGAAATTTTACATCTGTTTTTAGCTTCGGGGGTGTTGCCCTCGAAACCCCCTCATTGGGGGAATTCATAAAGTCGCAATCCCCCGGACCCCCAGTGTCATGATCATTTTAAGGGTGTTGTCGCCCCATTAAGGTACAGGGGTCCAATGCTGTGATACAAAATAAACAAGATAATCATGCTCCACACCCAACAATCTCCCACTTGGATACTGATTATAGAAACTCCATTGTTGCTTCATTTGTTGGATAATGACTCCACTTTGGACCTGGTTGTTTCTCATCTTCATCGTCATTCTTGAAGGCAAATTGAAACTGAGCATATTCTCAGTTTCTCGTTGGTTACAACTTTTGTTAGCATATCTGCAGGATTCTGGCTAGTGTGTATCATTTCTAGCTTCAACTGCCCATCTTCCAACACTGACCATATGAAATGGTACTTGAGTTGTATGTGTTTAGTCTTGGAATGAAATGTTGATTTCTTTGCAAGATGAATGGCACTTTGGCTATCACTGTATAACGTTCCCATACCATGCTTCTTACCCAATTCATCCATAAACCTTTGTAACCAAATCATTTCCTTACTAGCCTCTGTAGCAGCAACATACTCTGCTTCTGTTGTTGAAAGTGCAAGAACACTTTGGATTTTTGAAACCCAAATAACATTTGTTCCACCTACAGTAAATACATATCCTGTAGTGCTCCTCCTGCTATCTCTGTCACCTTCCATATCTGCATCAACATATCACTGTAGAGCAATGTTTGAACCACCAAAGCATAATGCTTGATTTGTGGTACCTCCCAAATATCTAAGAATCCATTTCACTATCATCCAATGTTTTTTTCCTGGATTTTTCATGTACCTGCTTACAACTCCCACTGCATGTGCAATATCAGGCTTTGTGCAGACCATTGCATACATTAAGCTTCCAATTGCTGATGCATATGGAACTTTAGACATATAGTCCATTTCTTCTTGGGTCTTTGGGCACATCTCCTTACTAAGTTTGAAATGGCTAGCAAAAGGTGTACTAACTGGTTTTGCATTCTGCATATTAAATATTTTCAACACCTTTTGTATGTACTCATTATGAGACAGTGTTAATTTGTGATTTTTCCTGTCTCTAGCTATTCTCATACCAAGGATTTGTTTTGCAGCTCCCAAATCCTTCATTGGAAATGAATTTGCCAATTTTCTTTTGAGCACATTTATTTCCTACATGTTAGACCCTACAACAAGCATGTCATCTACATACAATAACAATATAATATAGCTGCCATCATTTTGCTTTTTCAGATAAACACAATGATCAGAGTGACATCTAGTATAACCTTGTTCAGACATAAACTTGTCAAGTTTTAGATACCACTGCCTTGGAGCCTGTTTTAAGCCATACAAGCTCTTCTTTAGCCTACACAATAATTTTTCCTTCCCTTTGACCTCATATCCTTCTGGTTGCTCCATATAGATCTCTTCCTCCAAATATCCATGGAGAAATGTTGTCTTTACATCTAACTATTCAAGATGCAAATCTGCCGCTACTGCAAGACTTAAAATAGTTCTGATTGAATTCATCTTAACAACAGGAGAAAATATTTCATCAAAATCAATACCTTTCTTCTGTGCAAACCCCTTCACCACAAGTCTAGCTTTGTACCTCTGTTTTCCTCCATCTTCCTCCTTCAGCCTGTAAACCCATTTATTCTGCAATGTAGTTTTACTTGCAGGTAACCTAACTAAGTCCCAAGTCTGGTTATGCATTAAGGAGTCCATATCTTCTCCATGGATAGCTCCCACTTCTTCCTAGTTTCAACCTGAATTGCTTCTTCATAACATTCGGGTTCACCAGAATCAGCCAACAATAAATAATATAATGAAGGAGAGTATCGTTCAAGGGGTCTACTTATCCTGGTAGATCTTCTGAAACCACTTTTAGGTGTTTGAGGTGTCTGTTGCTGTTGTGGTGGTTGTTGTTGTTGTGGCTGTTGATTATTATTATTTTCAGGCACCTTTACTTTTTCTATGATCTCATCAAGAACTGTGTATTCTTTGTTTTCTTTTTCCTGATTCTTTTCCTGCAACTGATTCTTATACAAGACCATTTCATTGAATATTACATCTCTTCTCCTAATGATTTTGTGATTATCATAATCATATAAGCGATAACCAAAATCATTAATACCATATCCAATAAAGGTACATTTCTTTGATTTTTCCTCAAGCTTTGTTCTATTTTCTTTATTAATATGGACAAAGGCCTCACAGCCAAAAGGCTTTAAAAAAGAGCAGTTTGTAGAAATTTGAATAATAGATCACTTATTCACCGAGATTATCTTGATTACACACTATTTGAGCTTCATGCATAATACATAATCTCTTATACCATTGATCATCAATTTGCGGAATTAAAAACAATCACATGCACACATTAAAACCATAAACAATCACACATATAAACACAGGATTTATGGGAAAGCTTAAAGCTGAAAACCCCAACTATCTGTATATTATAATGATAGAGAACATGTAACAATCATAGTACAAACTCCTCACAAGCTCTCAGCACTATCTCCAATTGTTACACACAAAACAAGCTCAGATCATACATATCACATGCTCCAATCTGCTCCACCTGTCTGCCTGCCTCTACTGCGAAATCCAAGATGGATAATTGTGAGATCAAGGTTCAAATCCCACCAGTATGTACTGCGCAATCCTCATTGGCAATCTCAATCAATGTGTGTGCAAATCTCATGCACCAGTATAGTCACAACTGATAGTCACACTGCTCTTTCACCTAACCTCTCCACTGGTCTCCACTGAACTGTCCATGCACTTGAGTTAACTGATGTATTCTTTAGTTGATTTATGAGTTAATAATTAGTGAATTAATTTATAATTAATTCACACCACTCATCACTAGTGTATTAATCAGTTAGACTAATCACAACTAGTTCAACTAAGTTAAACTGAACACAGCTCCATTAACTCCTCAATCAACTCCACCAAACTCTGTCACATGAGTTCTAACTGAAGTCTTCATGCAATAGCTCCACTAAACCCTAGGAATTGCGTAATTCCTTCTGTCAGCTGCATGTGCCACATTCGTAGCTCAAACTGAAGTGCTCCAAGAGAATAAGATAATGTTTAGAGTCTAAATATTATTAAGAGCTAATAATATTTGACATATCTATTTTTAGACTGGCAATCTAAAAATAGATTCCGCCCAGTATGTCTAAATATAGAAGTCCATCTATTTTTCCCGACTTGACCAACCATCCACAAATAGCATCCTGCAACTCATAGACCATGATCCATATGTCTAAAAAGAGACATAGTCTAAAAATAGACTTTGTGCCAAAAATAGCCTGCGGGCCCACTTAGTGAAGGCAACTTCTTTCCACTAAGCTCCATCATCTTGTTGCATTCTCAACACAGTTTACCTTTTTACCTGTCCATGCTTCCTCTGAAATACCACCATCCAAGGAACTTGAAGGCCCTATGTTTATTAGATAAATAGCAGTATCTACAGCATTTGCCCAAAATTGTAAAGGCAATCCTGCATGCAATCTCATGCACCTTGCACGCTCCATGATTGTTCTGTTCATCCTTTCTGACACACCATTTTCTTGTGGTGTTCTTGGAACTGTCTTTTCTCTACGAATTCCATGCTCTGAAAAGTACCTATCAAAACTCTTTGCTGCAATATTCACCTCCATTGTCTGATCTGAGACACTTCAACTTCTTTCCTGTCTCAATCTCAACCAAAGCTTTCCATTTCTTGAAAGTATCAAATACATCAAATTTATTCTGAATAAAATAAATCCAAGTCTTTCTAGTTGCATCATCAATAAAAGTAACATAATAACGAGAGCCACCGAGAGATGATACCTGAGCAGGTCCCCATACATCTGTATGCACAAGATCTAATTTTTTGCTCTTCTTTTCTTTCCCAACTCTGAGAAATCTGACTCTCTTCTGTTTTCCATAAATAGAATTCTCACAGAAATCCAAATCAACATTCTTCAAACCCGGCAACAAATTTCTTGAGTAAAGAATCTTCATCCCCTTCTCACTCATGTGTCTGAGCCTATGATGCCATAATGTTGCATCTGCTCCTTTGGAAGTCAAATCATTAACAGAGTTAGAAATACCATTGCATAAATACAATGTACCAACCTTTTCGCCTTTTGCTATTACTAGGGCTCCTTTGGTGACCTTCCAAGTTTTATCTGTGAAAGTTGTCACACAACCTTCACCGCCTAACTGCCCTGTTTAAATCAGATTTTTCTTCAGATCTAGAACATGCCTTACCTACTTTAATAGCCATTAGTTTCCATTCTTTTGTTTTATAAGAACTTTACCCATTCCAACAATTTTACAGGGTTTATCATCACCCAAACGGATTTGTCCAAAATATCCTTGAACATAGTCATGAAAATATTTCTTATCAGGTGTGGCATGGAATGAGGCCCCTGAATCTACCACCCAGGAATCAGTAACATTTTCGAAAGAAAGAATCAAATCATCTTATAACACATCACCTGTCACATTTTCTTCATGATTGTTTTCTTATTGTGCGTCTCCTTCTTTTCCCTTTCGAGATCTACAGTCTTTCTTCAGGTGTCCTTTCTTTTCGCATTTCCAGCACACTATCCCCGATCTGGATTTAGATTTTCCTTTCTTTGATTTACTGTGATATCCTGAGCTCTTTCCTCTTTCCATTTTTCTTCCCCTAGACTCTGCACTCAAAGCATTACCCGATGTCTCACCGGAGCTTTTTCGTCGCATTTCCTCGCTAAGGATAGCACCGACAACATCATCAAACTTTAAAGTACTAGATCCGAAGATAGAGTTACTAATGGCCATAACTAAACCATTCCAACTTTCCGGTAATGAGCACAGAAATAAAAGAGCCCTAACTTCATCATCAAATTTTACCCCTACAGAACTTAACTGACTGGTAACTGTATTAAAATCATTTAAATGGTTTGCAACAGATCCACCTTCCGACATCTTCATATTAAATAAATGTTTCATAAGAAATACCTTGTATGAGGCTGAGGGCTTTTCATATAATTTCGCCAATGCCTTAATCAAACCCTATGTTGTTGTTTCCTTCGAAATATTTAAGGCTACCGACACCACGAGGCACAACCGTACTATTCTAAGTGCCTTTCTATCGAGAATCTCCCATTCCGCGTCTGTCATAGCCATAAGCTTCTTCTTTTTTCTGCTCAGTGGTAGGTACTGATCTTTCTGATACAGATAATCTTCCATCTGCATATTCCACAATGGAAAGTTTTGACCGTTAAATTTCTCGACCCTAAACTTACCATCTTCTGCCATTCCTCCCACTCGAACCAGGAACCCTTCTTTCCTGCGAGATTATCAGCCAAATAGACCTTCGGCTCTGATACCAGTTGTTAGAAAATTATATATTACAGAGCAATGCAAAACATAGAATATGCAGAAAGCACAAGCACACAAAACATATAAAACCAAAGAGACATAGATATACGCGGTTCACCCAGTTTGGACTACGTCCACCCTGAACAGCTAGTCTTTCCTTTCTATTATCCAGCAAAAATGAAGAGACACAACCTACAACAGATCTGTTGTAATATCCTCTGTTCTCTCTCATAGTCTCCCTATCTATTTCTCACTCTGAGAATACATATACAATACACAGCCGCAATACAATACCCTCATACAAGTGAGGGGTTGCCTTCTAGGGCAAAAAACCCTAAACTAAACATAACTTCTACCGTCAGATCATCCGCCTAATGAACGGACCAGATTGACTAGAAATTACTATACTTTTACAAGGCAATTTTATATATGTTTTTAGCTTCGGGGGCACTGCCCCCTGGACCCCCTGGACCCCCCAGGCAGTGTTTAATTATAGGCGGCGTTGCCGCCCCATTAAGGTACAGGTGTCCAATGTTGTGATACAAAATAAACAAGATAATCAGGCTCCACACCCAACAATTAAATGTTCACTCTCTATTTTATTTATTGGAGATTAATTAGAAGTGGCAGGAATCATATCATGGAATATGAGGTGGATGGTAGCCTACCTTTCCTCGATGTTCTTATTTCAAGAAAGGATGATGGTTCTTTCTCCCATCAAGTTTTTCGAAAGAAAACTCATACTGAGCAATATCTTCACGCTAGTTCTCATCATTTCCCTACTAAAAAACTAGGTGTCCTCAACACCTTAGCCACTAGGGCGTTGAGAATCTCTGATGACTCTCGCCTTGAAGGAGAAAAGACCCACCTCCTGAATGTATTTTGTAAAAATGGCTATAGTAGGTCGCGGGGCCTTAAAGTTTTCCTTAAAGCAGAAAAAGGTACTTTAGTTAAAAATAAAAAAGAGCCTAGTGAATGGTCATGTAGTGTGCGCCTTCCTTTCATTCAGGGAACCACTGATAGGATTGCTAGGATCCTTAAGAAACATAGGTTTTCTTCGTCTTTCAAGCCCCTTAACATGATTCACAACTCTCTCAAATCGGTTAAAGATCTGGGAGACACTAGGGATGGGAAAGGTGTCTACATTATTCCTTGTTCTTGTGGGATGCCTTACATTAGTGAAACTAGTCAGGCTATAAATCAAAGGATTTGTGAACATGCTGCTGACATTAAACATGGAATATCATGCTCCTCTGCCTTAGTTGAGCATGCATAAAAGACTAACCATCATATTTGCATTGAAGAGGCTAAGGTCATTGCTAGGATTGACCATTTCCATCATCGTAAGTTAAGGGAGGCCTTAGAGATTGAAAAAAGACCCGTTAATATCAATAGAGACAACGGCTGGAATATTAGCAGGTGTTGGATCCCTGCCTTATATTGATAATTATCTTTTGTTTTCACCCTTAGTTTTTTAGACTCGGTCTGTGATTTTTTTATGGTCGTTGATTATCGTTTTTAATTCTTCCTTTGACCTCGTCCCCTAAAAAATAATAATAATAAATTAATAAACAAATTAAATATTTTATTCTAAAAATATAATAAAAACTAGCCGTTATTAATTGAATTTATTTTCAAAGTCAAACTAGTCGTTATCATAATGGCTAATTTAGCCATTTCTACATCTATTTAAGCTCAACGTCTGGATCTGATCTCTCATCTAGTCTTGATGATGAACCACACTAGTTGGTTCAAGATTATTATCGAAAGAATTCTAAATATTTACAATGGATCACAGAAGCCAAAATTCTAAAAATAATGAGTATTCTTATTATTATTATTCTTTATTATCAAAGTCTTTCCATTTTCATTGAGTTTTTCAAGGTTTTTAACTACTCACTCACATATTTGGGAATTGTTTTCACACCAATGTGTACAAGTTTAACAGTGACCATATAAACATTTTCAATTAAATCAATAAGCTCATATGTAAATGTTTAAAGTTCTTCAAAAAAATGCATACATTGAATTTTAGCCTGAAGTTATGAAATTCTATGTTGAATGATAATCTAAGTTTGAAAAATCATAATCAAACTACAATTTACAATAATTACTCTTACTCTTTTAATATAATTGTCATATTTTTAATAACATAGTTTAACTCGTAGACACAATGACTTTTTTCTTGGCCATTTTTTCTAGTCAATTTGCGAGAATATGGTACAAAGATTTTTAAGAATCATAAGTTGAAGCTCATTAATTTGGGAAGTTCAAGTGCCCTGAGGATTTTCAAGGTGTTGAATCCATTTATGCATTTTTAAACAACGAGAATTCAAAATCTCTTGATATATTCTATTGCCAAGGAAAATATCATTTTGTCTATCAGTTAGATTGTGCAATTTTCAATTCTTTGCCTTTTTTTTATATAATTAGTTTTTGTTTTATATCTCATATTTATTTCCAATATAAGAAAAACAATATAGATGATTTAAGATATGCATGTTACAATATGGTTATTGAATTTTTTAAAATTATTTTATTGTATTGATCTTCTCAAAAGTTTATTAATGTTTAAAAGTAAAATGTTATTTTTATTCAAAGATTAAATGAAAATTACATTTCCCATTTGCATACTAAAATGATGGATTTGATCTTACATAGTGTGTATATTTTATCTTCATCTCATTGAAATGTAATTCTCAATCATACCTTTCTTCCTTTGATGTTACAATTAATTTTTTTTATCAAATTGAATTTTTGTTATTGTGGCACTTAATTTACTAACATTTAGATATATTTTCCCATGAGAATAAACCTAAAGCTTAACATCGTTTTTATTTATTTCAAGAAAATTATTTTTAGCCACTAAGTTTACTTAAAGCTAAGTTGAATAAAAACATACTAACATGGGTGAAAGTGTCCCGCCTATTAATTAGTAAACAAAATCTTAACAAACATTAAACAATAAAAAATTATATGAATTTTCATTCATGCTAATGTGGTTGCATGTTATAGTATACATTTTATGTTAAACTATTATAAATGTTTGGGACTATGATGAGATGAACAACTGTATCATGGAATTAGAGAGGGTTAGGATTGTTAGTTGGTGATCTCCCATATGATGTCTCAACTTCATGTAGCACACACATGCTTTGGTCATTGTCACATGTTTCTTACTTCTAAATTAGCATTTACAAGTCATTGCCACGTGTTTCTTACCTCTAAATCAACATTTTCAACAAAAGCAAACCAAAACAACGTTGTATTTGGTCAAAGTCTTAACTTCCTCTACAAGACTTGATATAAGTTAAAATCACTCAAAATAAAACATAATTTAGCCAATACACCCAATAAAAAACAAAATAATACTTATGATGTTTCTCTATAATGTTTTTAAAATCTTCATTTAAGATTTGTGTTTGCACTAAGAACTTCTGGGTCTATTACAAGAAAATGTTAGAAATCCCTTTGAAATCTATCAGACTATGGCTCTTTGAGGTTTATTATGTTATCTACATAAATACTATGCTCTTTTAGGGTCGTCGTTGGTGGTGTCACAATATTTTACATAAGCATCATCGAATGCCAATATTTCACATAAGCATCATGGAATTGGCATTGGTGGTGTGATAATATGTTACTTGAGCATATGGAGTCTACACAAATTTTATTCTCTTATAGGATTGGTATTTTTGACATGAAAATATGTTACTTGCAACATGCTAGAATGGACCATTTTTGTTTTACTAATTTGAATTCAATCCATTTCTCCTCCCCATGTAGTATTATAAATTGGCAAGGTAATTGAGAGCAAGAACATGGGTAATAGTAATTCCTACTGTGGACACCCATATATTTCTTCTCAAAACACTCTTTGTTTGAATAAGATTGGTTTTCATGTAGTGATCTATCTTCATCTTCATGTGACCATCAATCTAATTCTTGTAATAGGACAAAATCTGGCCTACCCAAATATAGCTCTTTCAATATTAGATAATGTGATCCATTGGTATATTCAAAAGATAAGAAAATTGGTAAGTGTTGATATGTTAGAATTTAGAAACACCTATCACTTATACATTTCATTGTTTTAACGACATGATAAGATATATTTAACCATATTTCTTATAATTGATATCTTCTATTAATTTTACATAAATATGTATCTTTATTATTGTGTTTGACAAATTTTATATTTTCCATATAAAAGATTGACCCATTATCTTAAAAACTACCGTCTACTCTATCTTCTTTATTAAACTACAACATCTCATTTAATATGTAACTGAACTTTACTCATATCATTTAAAAAAAGAATTCAAATGTAAAATAAATACGTAGTACGTCCAAAATGTTTTGATTTATATCGTGCAACATTATCAACATCTCGTCAAAAGTAGGTGGACATATAGTTGTATAGATTCATAGAAATTTTATGCACACAAAAAGTTGAGTTGCTTATTAGATTTTAATCGTGATGATTCCCCGTTGGGTCGGCGAATGCATCATGTAAATCCAGACCTTTATCTTTACATTGATGAAGACTTTGATATTATTTTAGTGTATGTCCACCAACAACGTTGTTGTCCATGTGATATTTGATAGAATTAAATTTTGTGAAAATGAAAACAAAGGTCGGTGAGTGAAAATATTTATTATTGTTATTGTTAGTTTATTATAAATTAAAATATATAATTATTATTATTATTTATTTATTTATTTTTATTTTTTATTTTTTATAAATATAGTAGGGCCTCTCTATTGACTTTTTATCATTAACATGCAGGTTATAGTAAGATAAAATCTTTCTATGGCCTCAACCTGCCTGTAGGAAACCAGGTCTGTTGGCCGTCTGAGTGCGTGAAAAGCATTCCAAAATTGAAATAGTTTCATTTGTCTATACCCCACATGAGCTAATTGGGCTAGAACATTCCTATCTAAATGCAGATAATAAAAAACAAGTTCATACAAAATTGCAGATTTCATAAAACATCAGTAAAGGAGCATCTATGCTTCAGAAGAAGAAACAGGGGCAGGGTCTTTGACATTGTAGTGAGAGGTTTTCAATAGTTTATTGTGCTAAGAATTGCTCTAGGTGTAATGTAATGTTTAATTTAATTTATAAAATGTAAAAGATTGGTAAATATTTACATTTTGCTTAATTAAATAATAATAATAAGTTAAAAATAATATAGAGCTTAATATGGAAGAGATGTTGAAATGTTGTTAAAAGTAATAAAAATAATAAAATTCAATTTGTTATATTGTAATTTTGTGTTTATTAATAAAATTAGGAATAACTTTTTAGATAAAAGAAAATCATAATATGAATATTACATTAAAATATATAACATATAAGTAGTATTTAAGTACGAGGGGTTTCTGCAGTGCATTATATTAGATATCATTTTTGGGATCCAACTGTGTTAAGTAAGTCATTCATCTATAACCATTTCCATGAGAGGTAGTTGTACTGACTAATTTCTCATGATTTTTGAATAGTCCACTTAGCGCTCATTACATCGGGTGATGCTCACAGGGGTGAAGAAGTGGGATTGAAACTAGTGAAATGAATCACATAGTTTCAATCATCACTTTCGGGGCTTGCACCCGATAACCAGGACTTCCCGGGAGGTCACCCATCCCATAACTCCTATGGCTCAAGCATGCTTAACTGTGGAGTTTTTCCCCACAATCAAGCCCACTTAGCTTGCTACCCCATTTGCTAAGTGGACTATTCAAAAATCATGAGAAATTGGTCAGTTATGACTACCTGTCATGGAAATGGCCATAGATGAATGACTTACTTAACGCAGTTGAATCCCAAAAATGATATCTAATATAATGCACTGCGGAAACCCCTCATACTTAAATACAAAGAGTAAAGGGAGCTCTACTTTAATGGTTCATGAGGCACAACACTTGCTAAGGTTTTGCAAATGGGGTAGCAAGCTAAGTGGGCTTGATTGTGGGGAAAAATTCCATAGTTAAGCACGCTTGAGCCGGAGGAGTTATGGGATGGGTAACCTCTTGGGAAGTCCTAGTTACTGGGTGCAAGCCTCGGAAATGATGATTGATGTTATGTGATTCATTTCACTAGTTTCAATCCCACTTCTTCACCCCTGTGAGCATCACCTAATGCAATGAGTGTTAAGTGGACTATTAAAAAATCATTAGAAATTAGTCAGTTACGACTACCTCTCATGGAAATGGTCAGAGATGAATGACTTACTTAACGTATGTGAATCCCAAAAATGAAATCTAATATAATGCACTGCGGAAACCCCTCATACTTAAATACAAAGAGTAAATGAGGCTCTACTTGAATGGTTCATGAGGCATAATACTTGCTAACGTTTTGCAAATGGGGTAGCAAGCTAAGTGGGCTTGATTGTGGGGAAAAACTTCACAGTTAAGCGCGCTTGAGCTAGAGGAGTTCTGGGATGGGTGACCTCTCGGAAGTCTTGGTTATCAGGTGCAAGCCCCAGAAGTGATGATTGACGCTATGTGATTCATTTCACTAGTTTCAATCCCACTTCTTTATCCCTATGAGCATCACCCGATGCAATGAGTGCTAAGTGGACTATTCAAAAATCACGAGAAATTAGTCATTTACGACTACCTCTCATGAAAATGGTCATAGATAAATGACTTACTTAATGTAGTTGAATCCCAAAAATGATATCTAATATAATGCGTTGTCGAAACCCCTCATAATTAAATACAAAGAGTAAAGGGAGCTCTACTTTAATGGTTCATGAGGCACAATACTTGCTAAGGTTTTGCAAATGTGATAACAAGCTAAGTTGGCTTGATTGTGGGGAAAAACTCTACAGTTAAGCGCACTTGAGCCAGAGGAGTTCTAAGATGGGTGACCTCCCAGGAAGTCCTGGTTATCAGGTGCAAGCCCCGAAAGTGATGTTTGACAATATGTGATTCATTTCACTAGTTTCAATCCCACTTCTTCACCCTTGCAAGCATCACCCGATGCAATGAGTGCTTAGTGAACTATTGAAAAATCATGAGAAATTAGTTAGTTATGACCACCTCTCATGGAAATGGTCATAGATGAATGACTTACTTAACGCAGTTGAATCCCAAAAATGATATCTAATATAAGTAGTAGTTATAAGTTAAGATCAAATTTACTTTATAAATTTAAATAATGATTAATTAATAAGCACATAACAACTTTAATACTTACCAGGGAGGTAGGAGCGGGAGGCGTGCTTTTTAACCTCAAAGATAAATCTGAAATAAAAGATGCTTGGGGACTAGGGAAAGCCTGGAATAATCAAGTCGAAGCGTTCTCACTCTAGCAAGGCCTGAATCTTAGCATCTCTAAAGGCATCAGAAAATTGATCATTGTCGATGACTTAATGGTGGTAATTCAAAAATGCATAAGAATCTCTAGGAATGAGCACCTTTTTGACTCAAAAACTTCTCCCTTGGTCATAAGGATAATGTCTCTTCTTAGAAAATTAGAAGAATACAAATTTTTTCATGTCAAAAGAGCAAACACCCATATGGCAGATCTCTAATCCAATAAGGGAGTGGAATTAGAACAAGGAATATTATTCATTGATCAATATAGTGTCATATGTCATGTTCCTTAAATGAGATATTAATCATAACTTAATGAATCATAGCTGGAGCATGGGAATAAACAAGGATCAATAGACAATTAAATATGATATTATTATGAGGATACACAAGAGCTCCTCGAGAGAATTCAACGATAGTTGGGCATTTAAGAACAGATAGGCACGGGGGCGTAAGGCAACCATGTTACAAGACAAGTGGACTCACTTCCCTTGGTTAATAAATGGGATTTTAGTTGAAGCCAGTCTCAGTACCATCGCAGTTTGAGTCGATAGGAATTTGGCGGTGATAGAGATGGCGGAAGGTGGCTTGGCTATGTTGCAGACAAGAAATGCATTAAAGCTTGATAAGATGGGAGTAAAATTCGATAAGGAGCAAGCAATTATTTATAAAATTTGGTTGATGCATCTTAATAAAAGAATCATTCTCGTGTAGGGAAGGATTGCAAAAAAGATGGCCTCTATGAGTAATAATGGAAGTGGGAACGAAGCAGAGGAGCTCACGTACAATGAGAGTGTGGCAGAGATGTTAGATAATTCAAACAAGCAAGTGGTTAAGGATAGAGTTAAAGAGAAATTCAAGGAGATTCAAGAAAATATGGCGGTTGTGTTTTCCAATTGTCTGGTTTAGGGAAGGACATGGAGCTTATGAAAAAGGCAATGGACACTTGAACACTGGTACGGTGAATTTGAAACACAAAGTAGATAACATTGAATTGTGAGTTGAAACGACCACTATGGGGGTTCTAAAGGAGGTATTTGGGTTATGTGATGGCCCTGCTACATTGGTGGAGGAAAGTGCAGCTACTGTGAGACGAAAGCTGGAGCCTGATGCTGGGAGGAACGTGAAACTGGGCCAACCATCCGAGGTGAACCAGTGGGAATCTGAACATGAAAGTCACCGGTATCTGTTGCTTTTAATTTTATGTTTTGTCAAATAATAAAGTTTTTGTGGGGTTTACTAGAAAATATATAGTTTGAATGATGTAAAGAAAATATATAGGAATAAAATTGGTAGCAATAGGGTCTTTATGATTATGTATCTGCAAAAATATGAGACAAAAATCTTCTCGATTGTAAGGGACCTCGCTCATTTCCAGTTTTGTTAATGAAAACTGCTACATGTTCTTAAAAAAAATAAAACTTTAATACTTACAATAAACTTATAATATGACAATATTTTAACCATGAATATTCACACTCACTTTACCATAGATATTATTAACTTGTAAATAAGGTTTTGTTCCAATACCACGGTTCATCAATACCACATGCCCAAAAACCATCTCTCATTTCACAATCAAAATATTTTATTTGGATTCTATTTTATAACATTTTTTAATTAAATCTGAAAACAAAAATATTATAATTACTCGTGAGATATATCTAAACCCTCTATCACATTAAAATATATACGATATAAATAGTAACTATAAATTAAAGATCAATTTTACCATTTAAATAATAATAATAATTTTGTATCTATATTTAAATTTCATTAATAACCCCATAAATATTTAATACTTACAACATAACAAGTTTTTTAACCATGGATATTCACCCCCACTTTACCATGCATATTATTAATTTGTAAATAAACTTTGCTACAATACCATGAGCCAATACCAGGGTTCATCAGATGCCCAAAAATCATCTCTCATTTCATAATCAAAATATTTTATAATTTTTTATTTTTTTTCACTTTAACTTTATTGCATTTTTAAGTGGAGAGCAATATAACAAAATTTTTAACCATGGATATTCACCCCCACTTTACCATGGATATTATTAATTTGTAAATAAGTTTTTCTACAGTACTATGAGCCAATACTTGGGCTCACACTACCACGGTTCATCAATACCACATGCCCAAAAACCATCTCTCATTTCATAATCAAAATATTTTATAATTTTTTATTTTTTTTCACTTTAACTTTATTGCATTTTTTGGTGGGGAAGATTTGTTGTCATGTTATTTGATGTAAACATTTTGACTCGATCAAATCACATGAAAATAAAAATAAAACTATTAATTAAAACATTTTGACTCAGTAAAATTACATTAAAAAAATTAAATTAAAAAATAAATAAAACTAATAAGTATATTTCTGAATCTAAGCTTCGATCCATAAATTATATAAATTTTCTAAGATAATCATGCAAAGAACTGTTTTTGTAGACGCTTCAAATCAACCAATAGTGGTTCATCATCAGACTACGTGAGATCAGATCGGTAACAAGTATAATAGTAGGTGTAGAGATGGTTCAACTAGTCGCAGATAACGCTTTATGCAGACTTTCGTTTTTCGCATGTGATTATTACCGAAAAGAATTTTTACTAACTAATAAGTATAATTATTAATAACTAATAATTAAACCAACCTAGATCCATCTTAACTTCTGATCTATTAAGTTCGAAGAAAGATCAAATCTCTTGAGATGCAAATATTTGGAGCACATCGAGATTACTTGTAAATATGTAAAATGAATGATTAAATACATTTCTCGTTTTTAAATATTTATAATCATTCAATATATCTAGTTAACTATGTATTACTACTTTACATTTCAAAAAAAAATTAAGAAGACATTACTTTCTAGAATTTTAGTACATTTTTCATTTGTAATTTTATATAAGATGTTCAACATTTTATAACTATGAAGATAATAATATACAAATCATATAATTGATAGTTCTTATAATTATGAAAATCATAATTTACAATTTAGAGGGGAAATCTAGCACAAGGATTATTTGTTTTTTTTTAACAATAACTATAAATATATTATATTGAAAATTCCTGATAGGGTCACAACATTATAACAATGTTACAAAATGTCTTAGGGGCATATCAAGTTGAACCATTTTCTCCTCAAGCATGAAATCTAAGCATAACAACTTATATTGAGCTATTACATTACACATCTTGTATGTATTCGTCAAAACACACTTAGAATTAAATAAAATTTGACCTCAATTATCTTACTAAGAAGAGTGTTACTCCATGGGAGTCATTTGGAGATATAACTATGCTTAGGTTAGGAACTGCAAAATTAACATCATTAACGAAGTTACTAGAGGGAGAGAATGATGTTGGTTTTATTCTCGTTCATGTCGAAGCTTCTCGATCTTGCACCTTAGGTAGTCAACTTTCTTTTCCACTCTCAACAACAATGTCCTTTGGTCCACAAGTAGTTCCACGATCATGGATAGGCTTGTGTCTAATTGATTATAGTGCAAATGGAGTTGGAGAATCTCCTCCTGTAAAGTCTGCAATTCTAGATTTTCCATTAGCTTCATAATTCTCAACTACCTCCTCCAATCAACAATTAGAATTCTTATATTTTCATTGAACTCACACCCCAAACTATTAAAAACCCATATTTCCTAGTAATTGACCAAGACAAGAAAGTAACCAATCTCATCCCTACATAGCTAGCCTTCCCCTTCAATGCTTTACACTTCCTTACAGAGCCTATGTAAATCGTGCTCTTCTAAATGAAAATCGCAAACAACTTAAACCAACTAAGTAACATTTGTTAGTTTTTGTAGCATCAAATGGTTTTCTATTCTCGAAACTTTGTGGAGAGGCTAAAACACATGAGCTCTCCAAAACCCAGAAATCGTTTATGGAAATTTCACCTAGAGATAGCTTAATTAAATTAATTGGCCATCATTTAATTTTTTCCTAAGTCTAACTTAGAAAATTAGTTAATTAATAGTAATTAATTGAGAAGGGTGAGAATTCTCTAGAAACTCACACAGATAGACTTGAAAATGATCCCAACTGTTGATTAAGTTTTAATCTTGGTCACTAGAGTCCCAACTGGAGATTATAAGAAGAGGTTGATGGGTAGATGGAGAAACACACAACCAATAACTAGTAATGCAAGTTCTTTGGGAAGTTCGAGCCTGAGAGAGGACACAGGGCTAGAGAGGGGTAGAGATAGTGACCCAAAGGAATTTTTCCAACTCAAAAGAGGCATAATTATTTTCTGTAGGAGGCAGCACAAGGCACGCACAGAGCCTCAAAGAGGTAGCTTAATTTAGCTGAAGTGGAGGTCGTTTTAGGTTCTAGAGGCCAGAATATTTTCTAGTAGGCAGGAGAGACACTTCCTCAGTTAGCAGCAGGTAGGAAGACTTCGATAACAACTATTCCAGGCCAAGTGTGTGATAAGCTGCACAAAGGTGACACAAAACCTGCATAAAGGGTTTGGATGACTTTCTTGGGCTTGTTAGTTTTGAGACGGGAATGCTTGGATACGAGGGTAAATTCCCTTAGTTGATTTTTCCAGTATTTATCTCAGATTGGATAGCCAATTGGGAAACCAAGTTCGTTGTACTCAGAATTTCACTGTTGCATAATAATAAAACCCTCACTTGTTGCACTATTTTTCCCGCATTGGGTTTTCCAAAAATAATTGTGTCATTTTTTTATGTGTGTATGCTAACGTTTCTCAGTTCCTAATTTTGCTTCCATAATATTTTATTTTTTAAGAAATTTCAGTGTTAATTATTCGTTGTTTTTCGGAGCAAATAAATTGCCTAATAATTAACCAGTTAGAAGAACAATTTCCAGTTGCTGCATTTCAAGGAATTTTCACATGGTATTAGATCATATTTGATGGACATGAGATTCAAAGTCAGAAGAGGAAAATTCCATTGTTCAAAGGGAGCATCAAGCCGAATTTTTTAGGGGTTGCGCAGTGCCCAACCAGGTAGTGCGAATTGTTGGACAAGGTTCGATTTTCCAGTGGAAGCAGGAAGGAAAAATTGATCTGTCCAAAATAACGATTCCAACAGGTAGAGCATATTTCTAATCTGGGCATAAAGGGTTTGCAGTAGTTTGCTAGAGCAGATTTAGTGTCGGTTGGAAGAGAAAGTGCACACAGAGGGAGTTTCTCTTAGTGGGTTTCTAGTTCAGAAATCCAATATTTCCAGTTGTAGCAAGTAGTAGCAGTACATAGTTTTTTCTCACTCCATAAGGGAGTGCAAATAACAAAGCTAGCAACAAACAGGACAAAGAGGGAGATTTTCGTCCCAGTGCAAGTTTTTGAAAAGATGGCTTCGACAGGGCTCTAAGATCAGGACAGATTAGAGGGTGCATCCAACTATCATAATTGGAAGGTCAGGATATCCTTCCCACTAGACAAGTATGGTATGAAGACACACACAGAAAGAGTTGTCGCAGTACCTATAGATGCAAACTAACTAGCAAATTACAATAAGGATATGGCCAGGGAAAAGTAGATGATTCTCAATGGTATTCAAGATCATATTGTCTCACATGTGGTGACCAATAATACGACCAAATAAATATGGGACATTATTGACTCACTATATCAGAATCCTTCTGAGCAGCGAAAGATGTTCCTGAAGGAAAACCTAAGGAATGTTCATATGCAGAAGGGTGAAGGCATAGATCCCTTTCTCACCAAAATTCAAGATATCCGGGATGAGCTTGCAGCTGTAGGAGAAGCGCCTCAAACTATAGAGCTTGTGTGTTTGGCCCTGAACAATGTCTCTAAGGAATGGAAAATCTTCGTCCAAGGAATTTTGTGATGAGATGCATTACTAGGGTGGGACGGATGTGCTCAGACCTGGAACAAGAGGAGATGAGGTGATATCTAGTAAAGAGCTCCATTAGCGACAACAATAGCAAGGGATCGAAATGTGTGAAGGAGGAAGACAATGTGGCCCTTGCATCGAAAGGGAAAGAAAAAGGTCCTAGTCAGGGACAAGGCTCGCACAGAGAGAAGAAGAAGAAAAAACATCTATCTAAGATCAAGTGCTTCAGGTGTGGCAAGTTTGGCCACTACAATACTCAATGTCCTCAAAGTAAGAAGGATAATAAGGAGAAGTAGGATCAGGTGAAACAATCTACAAAGATAAAAAAAGGTATCCTCCCAGTTGGAGGAACAATTCGCCATGTGTGCAACTATACTTCCAAGAGAGAGGTGGGGTGATAACAAGATTTAGTCCCAAAGTTGTGCAAAGATTTGGGCATGGTCCATTGAGGTGACCATATGATGGTGTTTCCTCATGGATCATTACCCTTTTTATAGGGGTCCGCCGTATTCAATAACAAGAAGATCAATGTTAGTTGATGCAGTTAGATTCCAGAGTGATAGTTGTAGACTAGTTACAGTTAGATGTTGAGGAGTGCAGAGTAATGTTGATAGCAGAGCAAGAGGCTCAATGCAGAATCAACAATAGTGCAAAATCAACAATAATGTTAATTTCCCAGTGGATAGTGCAGAGGCTAGTAGCAGTCAGAGATTCAAGAGACAGTTGTAGGATAAAGACATAGTTGATTCAATATTTTGGATGCTTCTCAGTTGTAGTAGCAACTACAACAATGAGAGGGGATGTTAGTTGGGTTGCAGTGCATATGCAGAGTTGGAAACAATACATGATGTATAATGCAGTGTCAACGACAACACATATGAAACATGGTTCAACTACAGTTAGTGGAAGATGAATCAGAGCTAGTGCAGTGGTTGGTGGACAGTGACAGGCAACTACAGTTGCTAGACATCAACAACCTAGGAAGATGTTATGGAGACTGAGCTGGAGAACACCTTCGTCGCTAAGAGAGAGTGTTAGTTTTTGTAGCATTAGAAGGTGTTTTAGTCTCGGAACTTTGTGGAGAGGCTAAAACACATGAGTTCTATAAAACCAAGAAATATTTTTTAGAAATTCCACCTAGAGATAGCTCAATTAAATTAATTAACCATCATTTAAATTTTTCCTAAGTCTAACTTAGGAATATTGGTTAATTAATAGTAATTAATTAAGAAAGGTGATAATTCTCTAGAAACTCATACAGATCAACTTGGAGACAATCTTAGTCATCATTTAAGTTTTAATCTTGGTTGTTGGAGTCCCAACTAGAGATTATAAGAAGAGGTTGATGGGTAGATGGAGAAACACACAACAAAGAGAAAACAATGCAAGTTCCTTGGGCAGTTCGAGTTAGCTAGCCTCAAATTTCAAGCCTGAGAGAGGACATAGGGCTAGATAGGGGAAAATACAGTAATCCAAAGGAATTTTTCCAGTTTCGGAGAGGCATAGAGAGGAGGTCAAATTATTTTCTACAGGAGGAAATGTAGGGCTTGAAAGATACAATTCAATTTAACTTAAGTGGAAGTTATTTTAGGTTCTAGAGGTTAGGAAGATTTTCCAGTAGGTAGGAGAGACACTTCCTCAATCAGCAACAAGTAGGATAACTTGAGTAACAACTATTTTGGGCTAAGCACGTGACAGGCTGCGCAAAGGTTACGTAGAGCCTGCACATAGGGTTTGTTGGCAATATGATGCAGAGTGTTGTCCTTGATGGCAACCCACTGAATGAAGATGAAGACATGAGATTGTTGACATGTGTTGTCCGTGATGGCAATCCACCTGATGAAGTTATTCTTGACCTGATGGACTTGGTAAATGATGTAAATCTGATGTGAAATGATATGATGCTGAGTGTTGTCCTTGAATGGCAACCCACTTGATGAAGATGATGGCAACTTACTTGATGAAGTTTGTGCTTGATAGAATATGTTCTTGATGAAGTAAATCTGATGTATCTACAATGAGTACAGAAGGCAATGAAGAAAGGAATTCAGCATGTGCTAAATCTATGGTGAAAAGAGTATGTCTCAAGGAATACGCGGATCTGTCTAGAGGAAGTCGCGTATGCACGCGGGAAACAACGTGCCAAGTTGCGTATGGGAAAAAGCGCTCATCAAGTGCAAAAATAGGGGTAACCACCATGGTATTGACCCATTGTATTGGGTAATGATTCACTAAATGCAGAATACCATCGGAAGTAATGTAGTTTTGGGCTCATGGTATTGTTTTGGCTCATGGTATTGAAAAAGGGGCTCATGATATTGAAAAAGGGTAAACCTATATAAAGAGAAGAAATTCATTGTGCAAATCAGGAGTGTGGGTGCAAGACATCTGAGCTGAATGAATACTTCTCTGTGAAGTATATCTGTATGGAAAGGGTTACACTTGAATGATAAATCTGACTGTATGATGCACCAATGATGAAGAAGGGAATCTAGATCTGAAATGTACTTGTATCTACTAGATCTACTTATGGAAGGCTCAGATCTGAAATGAGGTGAACATCTGTCTGATGTAAAGGGTAAAATCTGAAGTGATGTATCTGCTGTGAAGAATTGCAATGGCATAAAAGTCTGAAGATCCATACGCTAGTTCGTCGAAGAGGAAGCGCGTATATACGCGGCTTCGCTGAAGAGAAAGCGCGTATGCGCAATAAAATTAGCTCTGTAATTTATACAGAAGTATACGTTGGTTTATGTGAACGGAAGTGCGTATATACGCGACATCAGTGAAAGGAAAGCGCGTATGCAAACTAGGGTTTGCTGAAGTCTGTGGTAAGAAATGTCTGATCTGTTCTGCTGGTTTACTGATATCTGTCAGTGAGTTATATGTATCTGTTTCATGGTTGACTGTGTTTAATAGTATGGAGTGGGTCCAGTCTGAAAGTATGATGAAACGTGGCCTGCAAGTGGTGTCCTAAAGGAAGCTTTGGATCCAGTGTGAAAATTGATGAAACGTGGTCCATAAAGGTGCTGAGGGTTGTAGCCTTCAGTCAGGGGGTTGTAGCTCCCTTACAGGTGAGGATGGTAAACGAGATCAGGGGGTCGTAGCTCCCTTCCAGGAGAGGCTGGTAAACGAGTCAGGGGGTTGGAGCTCCCTTCCAGGAGAGGCTGGTAAACGAGCGCAGGTGGGTGCCTGCGTGCTGGTCAAGTCTGCGCCAGCACATATGTTGTAAGATGTTTTTCTCTATAATAAAATATTGAAGGCTGAGCAACTGCAGCGGTGGTTTTCTCCCGACTTGGGTTTCCACCTAAAAATCCTGGTGTTCATGTGTGATGCTTTGTGTGATGGTTTATTCTGTTGTTACTACACATGTTTACTGTTTACTTAACATCATATGAATGAATATTGCAAAGAACTAAGTTAATAAATATCTGCATATTTAGATCTCTGCTAATACGCGAGTTGTATGAAGGATATCCGCGTGTATACGCGAGTTTACTAAAGGAAAGTAGCGTATGGGTTTTAGAAAGTGAAAAAGTAAAAAGTTTTGAATATGCAGTAAATACTGATTCACCCCCCCCCTCCCTCTCAGTATTTTTCCCAACAATTGGTATCAGAGCAGGTCCTTCTGCAGAAGCTTGATCGCTTGAAGGAGATCCGTCGCAATGGGAAGTCTTGAAGGAGTAATGTCTATAAAGCCACCTCTATTCAATGGAAGCAATCTAATATTCTGGAAGGTACGAACAAAAGCATATCTGCAAAGTCTTGGTGCAGATGTATGGGCAATCGTGGAAGAAGGTTATCAATACTCGGCAAGTATTCCTATTGATGCAGCTGAAAGAAAGAAGTATGAAATCAATGCCAAAGCAGTGAATGTCTTATTGGGAAGCATGTCTGAATCAGAATTTGCTAAAGTGATGCAGCTACATTCAGCAAAATAAATATGGGACAAAATCATTCTAAGCTATGAAGGAGACACAAAGGTAAAAGTGCAAAACTCCAAACTCTTAGAATTGAATATGAAAATTTGAAGATGCATAGTGATGAGAGCATTGCCCATTTCTTCTTACGTCTGGATGATATTGTAAATCGAATGAGAAATTTGGGTGAAACCATAACTGATACTACTTTGGTGGAAAAAGTCTTAAGATCCCTGACTTCAAAATTTGACTCTAAATTTTCAGCTATTGAAGAAAGGCAAGATCTGCAAACTCTTACTATTGTTCAATTACATGGTATTCTGACTGCTTTTGAAATGAGACAAGGAGGTCCTTCTCAAATCAGAGAAGCTGCTTTTAAGGTATCTACAAGAGGAAAAGAAAAGGAAGTTGTCAAAGAATCCAGCTATATATCCGATGAAGAAGAAGCGAATTTCGTGAGAAAGCTCCAACTAGGTACTGGAAAATTCAAAGGTAAGCTTCCCTTCAAATGTTTTGAGTGTGGAAAAGTTGGTCACTATGCTGCTAAATGTCCTTATAGAGAAAACATGGTAAAGGGAAACAATTTGAAAAGAGGAAGAGTTATTATGCAAATGAAGATGATGATGAAGTGTCCAGTGAAGATGAAGAAGATTCTGACCATGATCTGAAAGTACTCATGGAAAAGAAGCAAAAGAAGAAGGCTACTCGAAACAAGAAGATATCTCAGAAATCTTGTATAGCAGAAATTGAAGAAGATGAATCAGATAGTGATTGTGGTCCTTGTAATACTCTTCTTTGTGCAAACAATAGTGAAGATAGTGAAAGTAAAGTTGTGGATCTAGAAGAAGCTATCAAGATCAAAGTTGAAGAACAACAAAAGGAAATTGATAAGAAAGATTATATCTACAAACAGATGATCTCTCAAATGAAAGAACAAATAGAATTGTTGAATGGACAGGTGGACAAGTATCAAAGGTTTCATACTTATGCATCCAATCGAATTAAAGAACTAGAAGCAGAAATCAACGATCTAAATGCAGATCTCGAAAAATCAAGCAAGAAGAATGAAGGACTTGAAGTTGCAATCATCTTTCTACAAACAGATCTTGAAGCATCAAATAAGAAGAATGAAGAACCTCTGTCATTTGAAAAGGAAGGCCTTGAAGCAGAAATCATCTCTCTCAAAGAAGATCTGGAAAAATCAAATAAGAAGAATGAAGAGCCGCAACAAACATGTGAAGGAAATGAAGATTGGTTGAAAGAAGAGATTCTAAATCTGAAGGATCAAGTTGAAGATGGAAGAAGAAAAGAAGAAAGCATGACAAAGCAATGTCAAGCCTTGGAGGTTGAGGTAAATATTCTCAAAGGCAAATTAGAAGAAAAGGTTAAGCTTTTGAGGTTTCATGATAGTACTAACATTTTGGACAATATTCTGAGTAATCAAAGGTCTCCTGCTATCAAACATGGTCTTGGTTTCCATGAAACTGTTAAAGGAGAATCTAGCTCACAAGGAAGTGCAAAAAATTCAGAGGATGTCAATGCAAAACCTGAAGTGTTGAAAGAGACAAAAGGTCAACCAATAATGATGAAATCTCAAAGGAAATCAGTCAATAATGTTGAATGCTTTAAATGTCATAATTATGGGCATGTTGCAGCAAATTGCAGGAGCAGATCATTTCAGCCTCAAACAAACAATTCCTACATAGAAAGGTACTCCGGTTTCTTCAAGGGATATTGTTTTTCATGTAACAAGTATGGACATAAAGCAGCTGATTGTAAAAGGAGGAAGATTAGAAATACTCATTATGATTCTTATGCTTATTTCTCTGGACACATGAGATGTTATTTCTGTAACAAGTATGGACATGTAGAAAAAGAATGTAGGATGAACAGATCTGGGAAAGTGGACAATTTTCAGCACACAGTTGGAAAGCTCAAGCAAATTTGGAAAAAGAAGGAGGACCGATCAGAAACGTAGGGAATTCAGACCCTACTGCAGTCATCCGCTTCTGAAGCTTACTTCTCTGATTGACTGTAGGAATGATGTGGGATACATTATGAGATTTAGTAATGTATCGTCACAGGGGGAGCAATGTATGATGTCTCTCATGATTGATTTGATTATTCTGGTTATATGTATTTCTGACAGAGCATCTGATATGAAGAAGAGAGGTACAGGAAGTACAAGTTCAGGGGGAGATGAAGGAATGTGAAAATTTTCTATGCTTCACTTTCCATACGCGGGTTCTATTAACAAAAGTCGCATATACACGCGAGTTCCAGCAGACACAGTCACGTATGCATTGATGATAAGAGAATTTATATGATAGCTGAAAATCTGGAGCAGAGGTTCAGGGGGAGCATCAGTCTGACTGTTAATAACTATATTGTTGACTCAATATCAGCTTAGTTTCTCAGTTCTAAATAATGATGATATGATACATGGTTTCTTATGTTGAAGATTGTGGATGAGTCCTGTTTTCTTTTTGATGAAGAGTATTCATTGTTGAGATGAAAGTCTTATAATTCGGAGATAAGGACAGTTCATGCAGAGATTGTTGCTGATGACTTACTGATGAACGTATTCAGGTTGCACAAGTTAAGAAGGAGCACTGGTTCAGGGGGAGCAGCAGGTTGAATACTAATGATTGCATTGTTGGCAATATGACTGCTCATTCTTTGGTTTTTGTGATACTCATGCTCAAATGATGATGACTTGGTACATGGTTTATTATGATGAGATTTTGAGCCCTGGTTGCTGATAAGTATCTTTTGTGCTCACACATGGATGAATTGGAAGTCTTATGATTCAGAGATAAGAATAGATCATGCAGAGTTTGTTACTATGGTTGAGACCTTTTTCCTACATATGTTACATCATGTTAAATCTTAAAGATCATGGTGATATTGGACCACATGGATGATTGCTTGACACATATTTGAAGATGTTGTTCTGGTATGATAATTTCTCTTGGAAGAATGTATTGATGCTGCAAAGAATCTGAAGGCTTGGTTACTAATGTGCTTATGCTACAACCATTGGCTGACGCTTGAAGACA
Source organism: Pinus albicaulis (assembly GCA_034641835.2). Classification (NCBI taxonomy): domain Eukaryota; kingdom Viridiplantae; phylum Streptophyta; class Pinopsida; order Pinales; family Pinaceae; genus Pinus; species Pinus albicaulis. The sequence goes on from CM076576.1 coordinate 340,687,030, forward strand.
CAACTACATTGTTCTATCTAAATGTATTCCAGGGAAGCATTCAAATATCTCAGAAAGAAGCTGAACAATGTCTTTTCCTCACAGAGGATCAGATCTGGTTAAAATATAGAAGATGGTAGTGGATACGCGTATTTCATGAAACACAGTCGCATATATACGCGAGTTCATGCACATAAAACCGCGTATGTCTGATTGCTGACAAATTTCTGTTTGGGGTCAGCTTTCTTCAGCACAGCTGCAGTGCTGTTTGGTATCTCTGATGCTGTTTGGTATCTCTGGTGGTGTTCCAGTTCTTATAATACTGTTTCTACCTCTGATGTTTTGATAAAGATGCCTTGATGATTTGTTGGTGAAAGTGTTCAGGATGCACAAACTAAGGGGGAGCCTTAGTCATATGGAAAGGATGCTTGGATGCACAGATTCAGGGGGAGCATTGGCTTTGTTGAGTATTACGCATTGTTGGCATTATGATGGTTCTGATATATGATCTCTCTTGAGGTCTTTCTGGTATTGGTCATGACAAGTCATATTTGTAATTTGATGAAAAGGTCTTGTTGAGACCCATAATGTAAAATTGTAATATTCAGTCATGTAAGGACTTAACAAATTTGTAAACCCACTTGGTTGGGTAGCTGAGTCAAATTTTGTAAACCCACTTGGTTGGGTAGCTGAGTCAAATTTGTAAACCCACTTGGTTAGGTATTTGAGTCTCATATGTAAATCCACTTGGTTGGATATTTGATGTAAGTATGAGTCTTTGGTGATAGGAAGTTCATAGAGTCATGTACTTCATTGAAAAATATGTTTGAAGATTCAGCAAGAACTCAGGGGGAGCTTGGTCACTTCATTATATATCAGATCTGCAGAACGCTTTTGCTACATGAGGAGAACAGGGGGAGAGTGTGTTGGTTTTGATCCGCCCTTTGCCCTTGATGTCAAAGGGGGAGAGTGACATGGTGTTTGAATGAAGAGAAAGAATGATGTCAAAAATGGGGAGAGTGACATGGTGTCATTGTATTCTTAATGTACCTATCTGTTGTGGTAACCAAACACCATCGTGGTTGCCATCAAGTCCAAAGGGGGAGATTGTTGGCAATATGATGCAGAGTGTTGTCCTTGATGGCAACCCACTGAATGAAGATGAAGACATGAGATTGTTGACATGTGTTGTCCGTGATGGCAATCCACTTGATGAAGTTATTCTTGACCTGATGGACTTGGTAAATGATGTAAATCTGATGTGAAATGATATGATGCTGAGTGTTGTCCTTGAATGGCAACCCACTTGATGAAGATGATGGCAACTTACTTGATGAAGTTTGTGCTTGATAGAATATGTTCCTCGATGGAAGTAAATCAAGGTATCTACAAACAGTACGGGTAAGGTATGGCACAAAGGAATTCGCATGTGCCAAATCTATGGGTGTGAAAAGAGTAAGGTTCCAAGGAATACGCGGATCTGTCTAAGGGAAGTCGCGTATGCACGCGGAAAAGAACGTGCCAAGTCGCGTATGGGCTAAAGCGCTCAAAAAGTGCAAAACCAGGGGTAACCATCATGGTATTGACCCATTGTATTGGGTAATGATCCGCCTAATTGACCCCGTCCAGGAATACCATCGGAAGTAATGTAGTTTTGGGCTCATGGTATTGTTTTGGCTCATGGTATTGAAAAAGGGGCTCATGGTATTGAAAAAGGGTAAACCTATATAAAGAGAAGAAATTCATTGTGCAAATCATGAGCGTGGGTGCAAGATGTATGAGCTTGAATGAATACTTATCTCTGAAGTAAATCTGAATGGAAAGGGTTACAGTTGAATGATAGATCTGATTGTATGATGCACCAATGATGAAGAAGGGGATCTAGATCTGAAATGTACTTGTATTTGCTAGATCTGTTTATGGAATGATTAGATCTGTGATGAGGCGAACATCTGTTTGAGGTAAAGGGTAAAATGTGAAGTGATGTATCTGTTGTGAAGAACTGCAATGACATAAAAAGTCTGAAAGATCCATACGCTAGTTCGTCAAGAGGAAGCTGTGCTGATATGGCTGCGGGGTCACTGAAGAGAAAGGATGCGTACAAAATTAGCTCGAATTTGCGCGTAAGCATACGTCGGGTTTATGTGAACGGGGCGCGCGCATATACGCGACATCAAGGAAAGGAAAAATGCGTATGCAAAACTAGGGCTCAACAAGTCCGTGGTAAGAAAATGTCCGATCCGTTCGCCGGTTTATCGATACATTCGGCTGTGCTGAGTTATATGTATCTGTCATGGTATCATGGTTGACTGAGCTTAAAAGTATGGAAAGGGTCTAATCTGAAAATATGATGAAATGTTGCCTACAAGTGGTGTCCTAAAGGAAGCTTTGGATCCAGTGTGAAAATTGATGAAACGTGGTCCATAAAGGTGCCGAGGGTTGTAGCCTTCAGTCAGGGGGTTGTAGCTCCCTTCCAGGTGAGGCTGGTAAACGAGATCAGGGGGTCGTAGCTCCCTTCCAGGAGAGGCTGGTAAACGAGTCAGGGGGTTGGAGCTCCCTTCCAGGAGAGGCTGGTAAACGAGCGCAGGTGGGTGCCTGCGTGCTGGTCAAGTCTGCGCCAGCACATATGTTGTCAGATGTTTTCTCTATAATAAAATATTGAAGGCTGAGCAACTGCAGCGGTGGTTTTCTCCCGACTTGGGTTTCCACCTAAAAATCCTGGTGTTCATGTGTGATGCTTTGTGTAATGGTTTATTCTGTTGTTACTACACATGTTTACTGTTAACTTAACATCAGATGAATGAATATTGCAAAGAACTAAGTTGATAAATATCTGCATATTTAGATCTCTGCTAATACGCGAGTTGCATGAAGGATATCCGCGTGTATACGCGAGTTTACTAAAGGAAAGTAGCGTATGGGTTTTAGAAAGTGAAAAAGTAAAAAGTTTTGAATATGCAGTAAATACTGATTCACCCCCCCCCCTCTCAGTATTTTTCCCAACAGGGTTTGGACTACTTCCTTGGGTTTGTCAGTTTTGAGATGAGATTGATTGGAGACGAGGGTACATTACCTCAATTGATTTTTCCAGTATTTATCTCAGATTGGATAGCCAGTTGGGCATCCAAATTTATTGTACTTAGAATTTCACTTTCACATAATAATAATAATTATGGTTATCCAATTTTAAGGTCACTGCCCCCCTCTAGTTTTGACCCTGTGACCTCTTAAGAAGAAACACTTGCTCTTAACCATTAGCCAACCCTTAACTGTTGGACCGGTTTTCCCGCATTGGGTTTTCCTGGGGACATTTGTCCAAAAATAATTGTGTCATTTTTTATTTGTGTGTGCTAGCATTTCTTAGTTCCTATTATTTCTTGCGCAATATTTTATTTGTGAAGAAGTTGCAATGTGAATTGTTTGTTGTTTGTTATAGCAAATAAACTGCTCAATAATTAACCAATTAGAAGAATAATTTCCAGTTGTTGCATTTCAAGGATTTTTCACAACATTCCCTTGCCAACCCTTTGCCATTGCCCATACTTGAATTAGCAATAAATATTTTCTTATAGGTTAAATAGTGCTACTGATTTTGTATCTTTATTTTTCCATGACTTATGCAACTTTGGTTGGGGTTTGGTAATTTGTATATGTGAAAAATATGTTTATGTTGCATAATTCATCATAATATCATTAAATAATTGATTATATTTTTATCATAGCTTACTTAACCTTGTTGAAGAATGGCATTCACATGAGTGCTTTGTAATATATAAAATTGTCCAACAACAAATACTTTTATTTGTATTGTTTTTTTTCCGATGTTGCAACCAAGTTACGTAGTTGAACGTTTAGTCATATGCTCCATTCTTTTGCCTCATGTGTTATATAACTTGTCATCTTCTTTACACCATAACAATTCACCTTTTCCCTGATATTGAATAATTACAAATTACAACTTCTCATATGCATTCCTTCAATAGTTCAAGACATGGAACTTTCCAATGCCCATGCAACCAACATCAAAGGAATCCCCTGTCCCATAATGATAACTTAAAATCACCATAATCACATATCTACTCTTTCATACCTAATTTTATAAATCTATTGGATTTGAAGCATCCTACAATGCAATGCAATTATTCTTATATAAGTTGGGAGATCTACCTCTTAGACCACTCCCCTAGATGGTTGCAAAAACATAATTCTTTTTTACATAATATAATATGTTTGAAAAACATTATGAAATGCACATGGAGACCATTATCACGTCCCTATCTAGAATTAAAATAAATCTTATTGCAATTATGAAATGTTTTTTTTTTTTTTTTTTGTAAACTTGATAGTACTCCTCTATTAATTATCTATGAAGTAGGTTACAAAATATTTTTTCAGTGACCTCAACCTGCCCGTAGGAAACTAGGTCTGTTGGCCACTGGTTAACATAATAGGCCATCCAAAACTAAGATGGTTCGACCATGTTCAACCATGCTTTCAGCGCTACCATATCTATTATCAAACTATACTGACTACTCTAAATGTAAATTCTATTCGACATCATCAAAATAAAATGACATGAATTCGGAAGACCACGATGACATGCAGACAATTAATCATCTAAGGATTCTACCATGGCTGGATCCTTTGCACTCGATCCCGATATCTCTTGTTGCTGCATGCTCTGAAGTTGCTTCTCCATACGTCCGAGATGAACATTCTGATGGTACAACTGAACTTGGACCGACTGTATTTCCTTATGGATTATAGATAGACTCTATTCCTCTTCCTGGGTTTGTTACTGCCTTGGTTGTCGATTGCAATTATGAAATGTTAGTTTTATGTCTTTTATCATTAAAATCTACATTTCCACATTAATTTAATGTATAACAACATTCATTAAACAAATATATTTAACCAATTAACAATGTAATGATGTATGTTTTGCACTTTTAAAAATCATTACTAATTATTTCTGTTATAAAACCAACCAATATTTTGATAACAACATTCATTAAAAAGCAAGAGTAAAAGAAGGCTTTCTTGAACTTTTGCTTTGAAACATAAATGGAGATTACATCAAAAAGAAGAAAGAAACCATGGTTGATCATACCTACTAACTATTAACCTTGTCTAAACATTTTATGTTTTTGCCTTAATAAAAGCAGCTCAAAATATAGTAAAAAATTGTTGAAATGATAAATTTAAATTGTTAAATCCATATAAATTGAGTGCCATGAAATTTTTTATCAAACTTGGTGTGATCATTGTTAATTTGATGAATAATCTCTAAATCAAGTCCCCCTCAAAGTCCGAGGGCTCTCTTTTTCACGGTAAGAACATTTTTTTCCCTAAGTTGGCAGACAAATTCATGTCAGTATCAAGATGTCACTTAAGCGATTGGCGGTGTGGTTAGATTTGAATGTAAGTTGTGGTTTGGCGTATTTTCTACGTAACCACATTACGTGCTTTAATATTGTAGTGGGCGAAAAAGTTGTGTTTGCCCTCAAACACACTTTCCCTACTCATCATGGTCGTGATTCCCAATGAGAATAAAGTCATGAAAAGTGCCCATCACTTGCAAGTCTTTTGTCTACATCTGTTTTACAAGTGAAAGTTATTGGTCAAACTCTGAACGTATATATTTATCTTTTAGTTGAAAATATGTATTAAATTAAAAGTTAAGTGGGTTGTTAAACAAGATTCATTAATTGATAAAATGAGTTTTTTTTTTTTCAAATCATAAAAATGTTAAAATATGTATAATTTTTCAGGGGGTTGATGTGTTTATTTAAGTATTTTATGATAAGGGTTATGTATCAGTTTGGGGAAATTTAGGATAAGGAAGTTGTTATTTTTAGAATTGACTAGAATATTGCGATAATTATTGACCTAATAGGGAGTAGTAGAAAAAAAAAACATGCTGCGTTGAGGTAGAGTGTGAAATTTTTATTTTGGAGTTAAGTTGTTTGTAGTTTTTCTTATCTTTACAAAATTGTGTTAATTTTGTTATATTAGAGATTTTATGGATTTATATTTTTGAAGATTGTAATTTTAAAAAATTAGATTAATGAAAAAATTATAACATTAACATTATGATAATAATGTAATAATGTAGTATGATAATAATGTAATAATGTAGTACTGTTTTTTCTTTCTTTTCTTTCTTTCTTCTTTTTTTTTTTTTTTTTAAGTCTAAAATCTATTACTGAAACATATGGTACATACAGTTGAAGGTCATCTGAGGCGTCATGAGTTCAGAAAAATGACAAAAATGGGCTGCTTGTAAGGGGAAACCAGCCTGAGAAATGTATAAGAGCTGCCTCGAAAGAGGAAACCATCTTTGACATAACCAAAAACTGTGACTTCAGTTTTGACATACCAAAAAACTAAGACTTCCCAAAGCTGCAAAATAACATGAAAACTGAACAAAATTACTTGGATGAAGCTTCCTGCACTAGAGACCATAGTCTTCAGAGGGGGGCTCTTCTTCAATTCTACACCAGTAGCCGTCATCGTCATTCGGAATGGGACAATTGCGTGCTGCTGTTGTGCCTGCTTCACCACTGCCCTCCTGCTTGCCTTTTTCTTGATGAAGACTCGAGCTGCCAGCACCTGCTTTCAGGGAAGTCTTTTTTCCTCTAGTTTGAATGGGCTACACAAGGTCTGAGTGGTCCTGCTTGTGAGTTAGGCGCACAGGAGGAGGAGGGGGATCAGGGCCAACCTCCTGAATTTCCTTAAAGGAGACAGAGACAGTCGCAATGACCAAGGGCCGATTAGTTTGGCATTGGAAGTGGAAATGAGCAGTGGACGGGTTGGCGAGATAAGCCGAGGCAGTGGGATGGGAGCGGGGAGGAGACTGAGAGGCCGAGCCACTGCGAATGAGGGAGGGAAGACTGCGCCCACGCCCACGCCCACACCCACTGCACGTGGAAGGATATCTGCCATGGGAGCTTTCAGAAGAGGAGGTCGGAGAACTGGTGGAGGGGGGAGTGGCGTCGACTAGAGAGCTGAGCCCTGGTGTTGCCCCGCCGACATATGAGCATGTGCCTGAGCCTGGGCATTCTCCCACGAAATTGATGTGAGCGGGTTGAATTGAGCTGAGACGGGGAGGCGAAATGCAGAGAAAGAGGCGAATTGAGCTGAGACAAGGAGGCGAAATGTAGAGGACAGAATGGACTATGGGAGAAATGATAACCAGGGAGAAACTCCAGGCAGCATCCCAGGTGACAGCGTTTTCCAAGAGAGGTGCGTGAGCTGGGAAGCTCCGCGTCCGGAGGGCAACCAAAACTAACAGGGGAAGGCCAATTCTGCATGGAGGCAATCGAACGAAGCTGCAACAGAGCCGAAGACTCAGACGTGGAGAGGAGGAGCGAAAACATGAATCCAAAGGGCAACATTATGCTGAGCTCGCGGCCTCGTCTTCCCCACCGGCATAAATGCCGCAGAGGGTGACAGCCTGGAGAGTTAAGGCGCTTGAATTCCCTTAATTCCTTCCTGCATGCGACCATGTGGCCTTACCACGCGCCGTCCTACGAATTAAATGCCATCCCGTCACAGAGTTGCACCCGCATCCAGGGGAATAATGTAGTAATGTTAGTTTATATATATATATAAATATATATAATAATGTAATGGGATATTTTAATAATTTAAATGTAGTATATAGAAAATTTCTAACATAGTTTTGATACTACGTAAACAAGATACTGAATATTTTTACAATATTTGTGGAATATAAATCACGATCATTCAATCACATGCAAGTAAGAGAAAGAAGTAAATCAATCGCACAACACAAGATTTTCCTGGGGAAAGCAACTGCTCAAAACCCCTCCATCTTTATTGTATAATCACCCAAGGAATCATGAAACAATACAATGCATGTGTGCTCACCACAACCTCATACACTCTACCAATTGTCTCACACTGATCTAGGCAAAATTAGACCAATACATAGCCAATTTCCTGCCCACCTCCAACCTCTCTTGCTCACGTAATCCCTAGGCAAAATAATTCCCTTTAAATAGGAATTCCAACATTCCTTGATTGCACAATCCATCATGGGCTTCTTGTGGCTTTATAACTGCACTTGGGTAGTTCGCTAACAATAAGACTGATAGTTTACTTTCCTTTAACCTTTGTCTCAACTGGGTCCTCATCAAAATTGACTTGCATGCAACTATTAATAGTGAATCATCAACTACTTGGTAGATCACTACTTGTGAATTAAAACTATTTTAATTCACTTGATCTTCCACTAGCTCACCAATCACTTAGAACTAGTTAAACTAATTTTAACTCAGTTAATTTGAGTTAACTAATTGCACTCACACCACACCAGTGCTACAACTGCAACTGGACCCTGTAAATAATAGAATCACTCTACATGCCTATCCTTTGAACCTCAACTCGAAATTCTTTAGCTAACTAAGTCTATCACACTTAGTTAACTATTACAAGTTGTTATGAGATAAGATTACAATTTATTTCCAATTTATTTAGAAACTGGTCGCGCATATTAGCACTAATGTGTCACTGAATTCCTCACTCGTGTGTGACCTGGAATCCCACACTAGTATGTGGTGCATTTTCTTGTTAAATTTCAACATAGTACTGCTAGTGTTTGCTTTTATACATGAATATGTAAATTATAAATACTCAAAGAAATTTTTGAAAATATTTTTATTTTATTTTATTTTAAATTTTAAGGTCGGACACATCCTTTATGTTTGTTTAGCACCTTTTGTAAATAGTTCCATCAATGTACTTAAGTGACAATGAAGATATTATTGAATTGAACTTTAGTGGGGACATATCACCACTTTTACTTGACCAACCAATCATGTCTTTAATTGCAATTACTTGGTGATAATTTTGTTGAGCTTCTACCTATAATTGTGATTACTTGTTAGACCCTCAATGCACGGAATTTTTAGATACTATTTCTTTTATGGAACAATGTAATTTATTATAAATTATATAATGTAAAATAGTGATAGGAAGTGCTTACAAATAAATAGGAATAAGAAATTATGAACCACATAAGTTTACATTAGCCTTGGATTTATTAAATATTGAGGGGATTAAAAAATTCAAAGTATGCATTTTCTCTTTTTTTATTGGATTTGTTATGTCTACATTTTTATTTCGTATTAAAATGATATGCACCTTTAATTGATTAATTCTCAGTTTGTCAAATAAAGTTGTACATTGACTTAACGAATTTACAAAAATGGGAACAATGTGTCTCATAGAGCCTGAGTAAAAGACTCTATGTATCCATTGTCTCTTTTCCATATATTTTCTACTACCGACTCATAGTTGGTTCACTGTTAGAGTATGTATTGCCATTAATTATTATTTTTGCACATGTTATAGTAAAATTAAATCCCTTTCATCATTCTAGGAATACAAATTATGTCTTCTTAACATGTACTGAATTGCATCTTAAAATATGGCGATAACAATGCATTTTGTATACTATTTTGTACTTCTCTAAAGTACTAGACTAAGTAATTGAATGAACAACAAGTTTAGAGTCTTTGTAATTGAACAAACAACACGTTTAGAGTCCTTTGGAGTTCATTTTGACTTAGCATAATGGTTTTCCATCTTCATATCTTTCCAACATGAAAGCTTCATATTTCTCTGCATCCGAACTAGTGGATATTGCTTGCAAATAAAAAACTATAACTTGACTACAACCAATACAAAATTACATTAAAATGAATTATTTTCATATCTTAGGAATTGACTCTAACTTTGATCTCCATTCTCTAATAGAAGTTGATCTAGAAGACTAGACCTTAGTTTTATATAAATACATATTTTGGAATAGACAATAAAAACAAAGTTTTACGTTAAATCATGAAATGAGGTTATCTTGTTTTGGAGTTATTGGCCATAAAATAAAACAATTTTTGGTTAAATATTTAATATTTTGCTGTTTAAAATGTGTTTTTGACTACATGTATCAATTCAACACTTTAAAAAACCAATGGGCATTGAGATTATGGAAAATTCACAACTCAAACTTGAAATTCCAAGGAATCTTATCAAATTCTAGACAAATTAGTCTAAAAAATATACCTAGAAAAACTCCAAACATAACATGTAAACTAAAGCTTATGAAACTACACTTAACACCTAAATTTTTGCATAAAGCTTTGCAAAAAATAAATTATCATTTTAAACCATTTAGATGTAGATAAAAAATTTAGGCCTTGTCTTTTAAGACCACAATTTCAATTGAACAATGAATTTTTCACCAACATTTTTTTCTTCAAAAAATCTAATTGTGAGAATGTTTAAATCGCTTTTTAGATGGTGGAAATAGATTCAACACCATCAAAAATCTTTAAGACACTCAAAATCCTGAAGCTAAATAACTATAACCCAAAAATTCAAAAAATTCTACTTAATTTTCTTAAAATCATGCTTAAATTTCTATTATTTTCCTAGCAAAATTGTTGCCTTAGGCACATTGGAATTTTCTCAGGACGAAACCCATGAACAGTTTAACAAACATTTTTCCGCATTAAGTCTTTCCATCTCCCCGTACACCGACTAAATCGGATCATGGGATTACGGTGACTCTATGAAAAATAATTTACTATTTATTTTCTATTATTTTATTTCATATTCAACATACAGTTAGGCATTGGTGGGATATCAATTAAATCGTATCATGTTAATTAGTTAATTATATAGCCTCGTACAAATTGCCACGAACACGTCCCCTTCCACGTGGAAATATGCAATTATTATTTTGTGATATAAAAGGTTTAGAGATGCCTTTCTTGTTATGGACATTCCACCTTTCAGTATTTAATATTTAAAAAAATTGAAAATAATAAATAACTAAAGGGAGCTAAAAATTACAATAACAATAAAAAGGTTATTGCAGTGATGAGCATAATTAATTAAATGACATTCTAATAAAGGAATTTGGCATGTCACGGAACAGTCTCAGTCTGGCGTCGCCGAGGAGAAGTGTAACCTGCTAACAATGCCATGTTGGACTGTGGCGTGGCGGACGACGTGTGAGTTAATAATGGGAAGGAGAGATGCCGGGGAGAAGAGGACAAGGGATGCTTCAGGAAAGCTGCGGAAAATTTAGCGATCTGTGCCGTTTTGGGTTGGAATATGTGCATTTTTTTGTGAGGAATTTCACAAATCGGGTGCAAGAGGCGTGATCTTGAGATCTTTCGCGTTGAAGTAACCATGGATTTGCACCGGTTTGGCTTCAAATAACCTTGAGGGTTTTCATCTACCAACCGCCGTAGGGAAAGCTTTTGGCGTACAAAAATGCTCGGGTTTGCTGCAATATAGGAAGCTCCCGCGAATTAAAGCTATTGGAGACAGCAGATGCTTGAACTGGTAAGGAATTCATATCCCAAATATATTTTGCACGGTTTTGAACGTGAAATCTTTTGTCGCCTTTCTCTACGGTACGCAGCGTTTAAATCTCTCGACTTTTCACCAGAGTAGGTTTTGTTGAAACATATATTGCTGGAAGTATAAGTTAAATAACATCTTTAAACTTTCTTCGACTGAGATTTGATCCAAAAAAATGTAAAGCTTTGGTCTCTGCGTGGAAATATGAAGTAGATATGGAGATATGGTGCTGGTTTTTCAAAAGATTAGTATATACTTATTGGTTTTGAAAGGAAGAAACAACTATTTTAAGAGAGTATCGCAGATGTAGTGTCCAGTGGCTTGAGAGCAATCAAAGATTATGGTGATTTTGTGGGGAAATAAAAATTTTTCGGTACTTTTGAAAATCGTCAGATTAAAACAAAGATGCGTTACCCTTAAGCAGTTAATCGAGCTGGAATTTTCTTTGTTCAGTTCTTTGAAAGAGTTTATAAGATATTTTGACCTTAAATCTGGCGTCTCATGGTTTTTAACGCATGCTTTGCTCTACAATCTGTCTTCCTTCTCTCTGCAATTATGTTTAGGCTCCTTTCGATATCTAAATTCATTAGTTCTATTCTGTGAGTTTCCCTTCTACTTCTATAAAAGCCCTTGTTTGATATGAAAAGCTTTACATTCAATTCAGGAGTTCTATTCTGTGAGATTCCTTCCTACCGTCATAAAAGCCCTTGTTTGATATTAGAACCTTTTTCCCTTATTTAAAACGTCTTCATTCATTACGCTGGCTTAACATTTGAAGAAAGTATCTTTAAGATACACGATGTAAAATAGATGGCATCAACGATCAATGTGCTCTGTTTTAATGCATAACTTGAATGGGTAGTGGCACCAAGATTTTGAATTTTTGCAACATGTCAATAGTGCAAGGTCATAAAACACTTAATTAGAATGCATAATCTTCAAACGTGTTGGCAATGAATTTTGTATCTCCAAAACATGTCAATAACGGAAGATCTGTAAGAAACAAAGCAGATGCAAAGATCACATATTTAAATATTTTCCTTATGGTGATACTTGAACATGAAAACATTTAATGTATTTGCAATTGTAATCTAAACTATGTTTTCTGTCAAAAGCTACGTTTTTTGGGTAAAAAGAAAAGTTTATTTATATATAAGACTTTCATAACTGAAAATTGACAGGTGCAGCTTGGAGTTGGAGCTTGCAGCTTCTAAACATACTAGAAACAGATCTCCACATACTGTCCTTATTAAAATAGCCGAAATAGGGTTTGTATGTCTGCCCATCATTATAAAATTTACAAAAATTCTTCATACAGAGACATATCCAGAGTTTAACCATCCATGATATAGTGCCGTTATTTTCATATTACTGACAAACTGATAAGAGACCAGATAACAGAAAGTAAACATAGAAAACCAAATTGACTGACCTGAAACCAAGATTTACACAATTCTGTAAGAACCAAAAGAGGAGCTGGCATGAGTTCACGCACCAGAGTGGTTCTTCTTCAAGCTTGGTGAGTCTCGCCCTGCCTCCTCCACGTAGTCTGGGGGCTATTCACTAGCCACATAGCTGATCAAGTGCTTAAGACTGGAACATATTTGCTGCTTGAGCATGCCCTCCAACTCTTCTCCTTGTCTGAGATTGTGTATAGGACAACTAGTTTATCCATCAGCACCATAGCCCTCTCTTCGAATTTTTCCTATCTAGAATAATTCTTCTCATCTTAAGTTGATGCCCAAAATCACAGAAGCATATGACAACTTTTTCCACTATGCATAAGACAGCTTTTCCGACCTCATTGGATTTCATATGGAGAAAGTAGAATTTTAGATCTCACTCAAAATCCAACAGACTTAACGGTTCTTCAGGATTGGGGGGACTGCAATGTTTCCATCAGATTTGGTCATGTACGAGGGTATGGAAGTAGTATTTAATCAAGAGCACCAAAATCTCTATGTACCTTGATGTTAGTGGCATTGGTTGTCGAACTCCTCTATCACGACCCAATTAAAAATGTACTCATCACTCAAATAAAATCTTGATTCAACATGCTACATTTTTTCTATTTTAATTTAATTTTAATATTGATAACAAAAATCCCAATATAGGCAATGATTTTGATGATAGGTGGGAATTTGTTTTAGCATGATTGTTTTTGGATGCTAGAGGCCATATAGACCCTGTTTGTTGATGTATTTTCGGTTCAGAGACTGATTGCTCTTGATGCTATTTTTGTCATGTGCATCCTTACATGCTATATAAATGATGATGGGTGTGTGTTCATTCAAAATGGGCTGGATAAATATTTTTATACAGTTCTAACGAAATTGATAATGATAATATATGTGTTCATCTTTCTTATGCTACTGCTATGATAAAATCTGTTTCGATCTTCTCAGTGATTACCATCTTTATTAGCAATATCTCAAAGTGCCAAGGGTCCTAATTCCTTTTCCATCTGTTTTCCTGGTTTGCAGCTCAGAGTAATTTCATTGATATATAGAGGAATACAGAACATGCTTGGTATTGATAGCAGGGCTGTGCAAAACGAAAACAACCATGAAAATGTTGCATCTTTCTCTGTACCTGAGATGAATTGACGTTCTGATCAACAGACATTTCTGAAATCAAAACTGATTCAAACTGGCTCAAACTACCGGTATGCTTGAGGTTGTCATCACATTGGTTCCTGGATTGTAGGGAAAATTTACCATAGATATGTTTTTGACAAATTATTTCCAATAATTTTTTTGGTACCCATGGTGGTAGTTAATAAAGCCTGGCAATGGATTTTGAGCTTTATAACGTGAAATCTCCCTTCATTTTATTTCTTATAGGAATGAAGTGAAGATTTAGCTATACCAAGTTCCAACATTACTTTAACTGGTAGGTAATACAACCCAACCGATATGGGGTCTGTCTGTTGTGTGGCTGCAAGGCCACAAGAGTTGCCACTTTACAATGATAGACCACCACCTGGTCGGCGGGAGTCACACTGGCAGAGAAATGGAGGGTTCTCACCTTCAGTTCACTCTCATTGGGACAATAAGTTGCAGGCAGAAGATGATGTGGAAACTACGAGTTCTGTACGATTTCAGAGGGCACTCTCATCAAACAATAGAGTGAACAGAGTACCGAGTTCTCATTTCTTGAACCATCAGATAACTCTATCTGAAAACATTCCAAATGAAGGAAGCCCTTCAGATAGCTTTCAACCACCGAAGTGGTTAAACTCTCCTATTCATGTGCGAAACACTGGAGATTTTGTCCATGCACCTCCAGGTAAAATCTTTGATTGGCGGTTACCTCAATTTTTTGCATTTCTTAATAGTTACAAAACAGTTGTTCCAAGTTTTATTATATATAAACTGCTGTAAAATTGTCTTTTTATTTGATTATTTAACCTTTGTGGAAGTTTATTGATATTCTGTCTTATGACATGGGAAATGCTTATGAACTATCACTATGATGTTTGTTTTATGCCCGCAAGAAATATTGCAAGCGAGGAAACACATAAATGGTTATTTTAAAGTTTAAATTAGATATACCTGCTAAAGATATTTTGCTTTTCTTAATCATTTCTTTTGAAAGGATACGATTGGCAGTTATAAACTATCTTTAATCAGGATAGTTCAATTTCTACTGTTTTGTTGAGTAGGCAATGGTCTGGAGGCTTAGCAGGCATTAGAGGAGAAGCTTCTCTTTATGTTCCGAGACTGTATGAATTTATGATAGTAGTGTATGAAGTATACCTCACATTGTCTGAAACCGTACACAAGAAAAAGATGTAAAAAGTGAATGCACAATATCAAACATTTTCTGTTTCTATGCATCTTCTGAAAGATATCTTTAACTCCAAATTCAAGGTCGTTACAATCCAAGGCCTGAATAACTGTGATGGCCTTTTAGATTCATTCTCCATTTATACTATTGTTGATCTAATTCTTACTTCAATCTTAACATAAAAGATGACACCTGTCACTTTTGCAAATGAAGTGCACCCTATTGTCTTTGTGCTGGTTCTTCATTCCTAACATGTAAGATGCCACTTGTTGCTTGGCCAAGTGAAGTGCACCCTGTTGTTTCTGTGCGGGTTGTATGTGCTTGGAGCAGGAAATTCCAGCAATTGTCCAAAGAATCATCAGACTTTAATAATAAATGCTAACATATATAAATAAATATTTGCAATGGATGTTCAACTAGCTTTCAACCTTGTTAAACAGTTTTCTGGATGATTTGTGATATTTAAGGTGTCTTTGTATAGTGTAACCTATCCGTTGATTTATTATTTAAAGGTAATTTAGAATATAAAGAATCCTTGAAGAATAGCCTGGATGGATCATATGATGCAAGTATCTGCATCCTGTCCTCAGTATGATAAGCAAATACTTACATCGCAATAGTTATCAATCATTTAACAATGGTAACATTATTATGCACCATACTCGATACTTATAAGTTAGGAGTCTTTTAATAGAGTGAAATGACTTCAGTTGTTAATTAAGTCACATGTCCTATTGATAAATAATGTTAGGACATGTAAAGATTAATTAGCAGCTAAGTTGTCTTGATTATTAACATAATGATAGGTACCGTATGGGTGATCTCTCTGGGTGATCTCTCTCTCCCGAGACATGTTATTGTCTTGTGTATCACATTATCACATTGAATAAAATCAACTCTCTCTTTCTTTCTGCAATTTTCTGTGTAGGTACATAATTTAATATAGTATGAGAGCCAAGGCAAAAAAATTGGCATCTTTGAGGTCAAGGATTTACAGCACAGGGTATTTGAGGGGGCACAGTGAGGACAAAAACATTAGGAGCACATGAACAAAGGCATGGCCAAAAATCGTGGCTTGTGGAAGTAAATTCTGTGAAGTATGAATCATATTATTTAGCATACTGGAGGCACAGAAGCAACAGCAGCACACATGGAAAAATAAAAAAAAGGGGGAGATATGTTATTTAACTTGGGATCCTAAGTCAGAACTAAGGAAAATAAAAAATTTAATTAAAAAAGATATGTCCGGCAAACTTAGAAAGTGAGAAATAATACCAACAATTAAATGGCCAAGAGAAAAAATATATGGCAGACATCAGGATGTGGATGTCCGATGCAATTGAGTAGGGCAACGAATGATTATTTTTGAGTCAAACAATAATGAGCTGATTTGCGGTATCGAAATAGCAAAATTTAAATAAAATTAGAAATATATGGGAAACATCAACAGATAGTTTGACAAATGGTAGGTAGAAGATCAATGCACACTCTGAAGAAAGTGACCTTGTACAAGTTTGAAGGATGATTTTGACGAATGTGTAGATGTGGTTGGTTGACACCATACATTTTATCGTCTACAGAGGAAACATGATAGGTATTTCAACGGGGACACTCAAGTGTAGGTGGTTGTTTGGAAGGCAGTCTGGTTTGCAACTGAACATGCTTTTGGCAATGTAATGGGCAGTTTGTCTAGCAGGTGTGAGAATATAAAACAATTTGATGTTATTAATCACCTCACAAACATTTGAATGAACTAAATCAAGAATTCCTTTTGATCTATGTTCGCTGCTTGGGAAGGCAGCGTTGGCATGCTTGTCGAGTGCACATCCCTTACACAATCCTATCTTCTCTACCTTGAAGTTAGGGAATCCAACCACCATGTTCTTCCAAAGAGACAAGGAACCATAGTTCAGGTGACCAAATTTTCTGTCGTTGCCTTGCGTAGATTGTTGCTGCTGGTCAACAAAGCTCTCTGCTTCATTGGATTTTCTAGCTATCTATAATGGCCACCGTCCCCAGCTCCTCTAGCCAACAGTTGATCAGATTCAGGGTTCTCATTTCTGATGATTATTTTTTGATGGTCAAACTCAACCCTATACTTCAAATTTGTTAGGCAAGAAGTCAGAAGGAGATTTTTAGTCATACTGGAACATGCAGTATGTCATGTAGATCCAAAACATCTTTGGTTGGCATGCAGAACAAGATAGACCCCAGTCCAACCACTGGGTACCTACCACATCACGAAGCTCAACCTGCATACTGGTATCTTGTTCCTCCAAGTTGAAGAGAGCTGATTTGTTTGGAGTCATGTGTATAGAGGTTCTACCATCAATATACCACCCAAGACCTGAGACTGTGTTCGTGGAAAGGAATGACACCCATGGAAAAGGTTCCCTCACAACCCTATTTGGAACATCCTCATAAGTGATTGAGACATGTAGTCTCATCTTCTCTCCAATGAAAGCATCCCGCAACTACCTGAAGTCAGGTAACCTTTCCCGACCACATAACATGGACAAAGTTGTGCTGTGATGGACTAAAGCCATTAAGAGAAATCCAAACTAACTCAGTGTCTTCATTTGTGTCCCCAAGTGCAGCAATCTGAATTCTGGGCTCTGCTATGTTCATGAGATAGCTTGTCACTGTATTTGTGACTTCGTCTTGTTCATTGGGGTAGTGTTGAGCCTGTTTTTAAAGAGCATCTTCTTGGACATATTTACACTTCGTCATAGCATTCCCAAGGCATCATACATCTTCCTTGGCAGTCTTCTTTGCAGTGATATGAGGGATCAGGTGATCCTTCACTGATCCAACAAGATTTGCTTCACTCTTACTTTCTTCTAGTCATGTTCTGCCAGATCTTTGGGATTAGTAGGCAGTGCAACCATTTTCTCCATAAAGTATCATAGGCATACCAATTCCAGGAGGTTCTGCAATCTTAGCTTCCATGGCTCAAAGTTGGAGGCTCCCTCCAAGAAGTGACTCTCTAGCACTCTGGGAACCCGGAATTGTCATCACTGTCACTGTCTAGAACAAGTTACAGTCTCCAGTCATTGAAATGACAAGGTTTTTTCACCTTATAACTGCCAACAGGCTCACATGCCAATTATTGGCACTATTGTTCCCCAATTACTGAAGCTTGGATGTCCTGTTCACTGAAATCTTCTGACAGCTCTCCACTGTAGACAATCTATCTCTCTCTGCAAGGAATATGAAAGATTTCAGTTGCTAAGCATTGATACCATGCTAAATTTTCAAACACATGGTGAATAGGTTTTCACTGTAATTTCTCTGTGAGGCTCTCTCCAGCCCAGTATGGTAGAGATGTTGTAATGTAATGTCTTATAAACATTTAACTCGGTCAAAATAAAATAAAATAAAAATAAAATAACCCTATGTTAAAATAAAAATTCTATGGTATTATTTCTATATTTATTAATTTTTTTTGGGTAGTTAAGGTAAACTTGACTTGGTCAAGTTACCAGTGGTTTCTAAGCTCCAGGTTTATGAGAACCCATGGTATTCATGTGAAATATAGCCTATTGAAAGGGGGAATTAAACCAGCCTAAATCATCTTAACTCCAGACCTACCAAGCGCCAAGAGGGATCAAATTTCTTTGCATCTAAAGAGATTTGATCTTTCTCAGCGCTTGGTAGATCCAGAGTTAAGATGGATCAAAGCGGGTATAAATCCTACAGGAAACTAAAAGAGCATATACTTAAGCTCTATTGAAACAACTTTAAACTCTAGATGCAATAATATATAAACACGCAGTCGAAAATAATAAACTGAATATAATAGATGACTGAAAACCTGTCGCTGCTTTTCATTCATTTTGAACATGAAAAACCTGCTACAGGAGAAACCCTAAACTACTAACTGCTAACTCAATTGCCCCTTCTCTTATAGGTCTGAGAAGGTTGTACTTTTAGGGTTTACAAATAGGTCTAGCTCAAAATAGAAAGTCAGCTGAAGATAAAACTAAACTCAGTTGCTTTATTTAGACCTGATAGATAATCTTATCTGCATCGAATCACAGATTAACCTGCTAAAATTATGACTAAGTTGCTTTATTTAGACTTGAGAGATAACCTTATCTGAATAGAATCATAGATTACCCTACTAAACTTATGACTACTCAGTGCTATATGTAGAAGTTGTTGAGATTTTGTGTATTTGGGGTAGCATCAGTTGTGCTCTAGGTCCCAAATTTTGAGGAAAGCCTAGAGTTCACCTGATCTACAAGACCCAGAAGTGGATTTGAGAAATTTCATTTGGTTTAGGAGATATTAAATTAATTAATTATTTTAATGTATTTCCTAAGTTAAAACTTAGGAAAATAAAATAATTAAAGTGAATTTAATTAAACATGTGATGAAATTGTCTTAAGTCACACAGATCAAACTTTCTTTTAATCTTAGCCATTGATTAAAGATTTAATCTTGGCCGTTGATTTGTCAACGAGACTTCAACAATAGCAGATTAAAGAAGCAGTAGCAGCGCAGAGGCTGATGAGACTTCAATAGCGCAGAGCAGTGCTGCTTACATAGTACAGAGCTGCATTAGCGCAGAGAGCTTTAGAGAGACAACGCAGTGCAACAACAACGTAATAGATTTCAGCACAAGGAGCTGATGTGACTTCAGTAGTGCAGAGAGAGTCTGATTACCCAGGTAGAGCTGTAGCTGTGCATCGTTCTTTAGATGCCAGCACAGATTTGTAGCCTATGGAGCTTCAGTGATGAGGATGCAGCCCATCTGACTTGTCTGTCAAAGATTGGGCAGGTGATTCAGTTGTTTCTCTCAACAACTGAAGTTTCAGTGCAGCAGATCAGTAGTGGCAGTGCTATGAGTAGCACAGATGCAACGTATTGAGAGGGAGCTATAGTACAGTGGTTGCAGTGACAGTGGCAGAGACATGGGCAACAATAGTGCAGAGTTGAGTGGCAGGAGGCCAAGCTTCAGCAGCACAGAACCAATGCCCAAAATCATGTAATGCATAAGTGTGATGTGTTACTAGAGCACACCCTTGATGCTAAGAGGGAGTGTTGAGATTGTGTATTTGGGGTAGTAGCATCAGTTGTGCTCTAGGTCCCAAATTTTGAGGAAGGACTAGAGTTCACCTGATCTACAAGGCCCAGAAATGGATTTGGGAAATTTCATCTGGTTTAAGAGATATTAAATTAATTAATTATTTTAATGTATTCCCTAAGTTAAAACTTGGGAAAATAAAATGATTAAAGTGAATTTAATTAAACATGTGATGAAATTGTCTGAAGTCACACAGATCAAGCTTTCTTTTAATTCTTAGCCATTGATTAAAGATTTAATCTTGGCCGTTGATTTGTCAATGAGAAAAGTATAAAGGAAAGGCTTGGCGTCATTTGTAAAGACACACAGAGGCAGAGCACTGAAGTTAAGATGAAATTCTAGGGCAAGGTTTGCTAAGAATACTCAGAAGTGTTTCAGTTGCAGAGAGGAGAATTTAGACCAAGGGGATGATCTGATCCCAGGGTCTAGAATACACAAGAGGCAGAGAAGAGATCAGCTCAAGGACAACACAGAGGAAGGCAGCAGTAGCAACAGTAGCAACAAGGACAATGTAATTTTCAGGAAACCCTTCAGGGGTTACGCAGAGACCCTTAGGGGTAGCGTAGTGACTGCATCACCCATTCTACGATAACGCAGTCCCTTCCGAAGCAGCGCTGAGGATTTGGAGGCCATCCAAGGCTGATGCATAGGCTTTCGGGGACTTCATAGGCTAACGCAGTGCATTTCAAGGACAACGCTGGGGTTTCTAGGCCCTAAGTTTGGCCGAGTTCTGTAAATCCCGTTTGAGGGTGTGGATCAGTCATTATTTTGGCCCTAGATCAGCCAGAGAGCTGCAGATCTAGTGTTTTCTCTGTAGGGTTTTCCAGATCAATTTGTGTATTCAGAAATATTCTTAATAATAAAACCCTCTAGCAGCCAGAGATCGGTTTTCCCACCTTAGGTTTTTGGGATTATTTGTCCAGAAATAACTGTGTCACTTTGTCAATGTGTGTGTGTGCTTATTCTAGATCTGAATTGGTAGAGATCTGTTATGTGTTTTGCTTCGATGTTAACTTGAATTTATTCAGTTGATAACTTATTTACGTAGGAGGAGCTTAACCAGATTAACAGTAATAATTTCTGCATAAGATATAAGATTCAGAAATTTCTACAAAAGTTAGAACTAAGAGATAACTTTAACCATCTATCTTAATCTGGTGCTTTAAATTTAAAGTTATATGCATGCATATGCTCTAAATATAGACTTGTATGCTATTCTTCTATAACTGCTTCAGTGCCCTTATTATGGTGCTGTACGGATATTCTGCTGCTGTAAAGAAAGTGCCCAGATCTACTCTACATGCTGCTGCTCTATAGAAGTCTGTCTGATGTACATATTCTCATACTTGCCATTGGAAAGGCATGTGAAGTGGCTAGATGTGGGAAACAGGGGAGGCTGTTTTTAGGATCAAAAGCTAATGTGATTTTCCAAGGCGCAAAAGGTGTCTACCATAAGTTGTAAGAGTCACCAAAACTGTGATAACCAAACATGGCTCACAACTTAGTTATCCAAAATACTTGGAATATAATATTAAATAAAGAAATCCAGTAAGGAGTAATATTATATTAAATAATTCATGAGAGAATTGATATGATTTGATACAATGGGGCCCATATATATACCTAAGCATAGTGCTCTTTCACTAACAATTAGTCATTTGAGACATGTCCTTTCATTCTACCAATTATTATTTAATTATGAGTCACTCATTTATATAATTCTATATGTTTATGCTCATAACAAAAACATCTGAGAAGTACTTGTTGTTGCTCAAATTGTACACACAAAGATGCGACAACAATCATGCGGGGGTTGTCACTCTGATCCCCGCCCTCTCCGTTCTAGCCGTCTCCCAACAACAGGTTATGGGGAGTAGTCCCTATGAAATGTGAGGATGAAGGACCTATCGACAACCAACAAGTCTGGGAGACAACTGAATGGCCTAGCAACTTGGTTAATTAGAATTAGCAAGTTCAGTTATTAGCATAATTCTATTAGATTACTTGAGAGACCAGTGCCTTGATTGATTCAAAATTTCTTGTTTAATATAAATCAGTTACCAAGTCACTGGATGAACAATTGCTGCTTAATATGCTCACTATCTTATATGAAATGTGATGCGTAAAATTAAGTGAAATGCAGGATCTCGGTTAATTTTAAGTTGAATGCTTGCCTATGTGAGTTCTTCATCTCAGCTGTTTTGAAACTAGTCTATAGTGTAGGTTGTGGAGAGAAGCCCAAGGAAAGCTAGCAAAGACTATATTAATGATACCTTCCTTGGAATGCTAACCACCCGATGCCTTCGGTGCTGTAGAGATGGTGGCTCTAATGACTGCAAGGTCATCGTGTTAACAACAAGAGAGGGTCTAGATTTTGCAAGCTAGATGAGAAAGGTGGTCCTAAAGTTTTTCAACCAAGCTTATACTTGGAGGTAAGTTAATTAATGCAAGGCTAGTCCTAGAACTCAAAATATGAGTGATTATCTTAGCTGAGTTTGTGAGGGGTCTTAAGTACTTAGAGACAAATCACAATGATATTCAATTTAGATCAATGAATTACTTAACAATGTAATGAAAATTTTCACTAAAAGAGGAAATGCTCAGTGAAACAAGATAGAACACACCAAAATACCAATAGATAATTGCTCATGAAATAAACAAATTCAATGCTTCTCTCAACAATGCTAGAACACCAATTGGATAATGGCGATTAACAATAGAGTGCCAATGTGTCAATTAGATACATAAGAGGGGTTAAAAACAATAAGCAATTCCTTTATATTATCACAAGAATACTCTTATCACAACTATGATTATCAATTAAGTGCTTTTAAGAGTGACTTGATTAGCAATAATGTAAATTTAGATATGAAGCTCACTTGCAATCCACAATATTAGTTACACTTGTCACAAAAGAAATTTCCACAATAAATGCTTATTCCATATGACCACAAGAAGCAATGTAACCAATTATTCATTTATCCAATTCCTTAGCAAAGAGATAGTAATGACAATTATAGATATTTCAACGAGAGAGAGAGCATTCATCCACAATGTTATTTCTTAGAGAAATTTATCCAATAATCACCAAAACAATTAACCTTTTAGAGCATTTAAAAGGGAGTCACAACACATGTTAATTATGTTCTTGAATCAAGAATGCCAAATCAATGAAAAGCACTTGTATGCAAATTTGCAAAGATGCCATAAGATGAATGCAAAATGACAAGTCACTAATAAACCTTTGACCAAATTCTAAGCCCAAATCACTTCAACAATGAATGCTCATGAATTAGATTTGTTCCTCAGTTACTTTTAGAGCCTCTAATGCAATTTATCACTGCTGCAACCATATATTCAAAAGTCTGCAAATTTATACACCAGCACTTAGAAGATGATGCAAGATGTCAAGAATGAGCTGGAAAATTAAAGCAAGAGAGCTTCTAATGACTGCCAATTAGTTTTGTGACCACTTATAAGCTATAGATCAGACTTTTAACATTCAGATCAGATTTTTAAAGAGCATATATCAGACCTATGTCAACTCAGAAAATTAATGATTCAGTCCTCCAAGGTGCCAAACAACCAATGCCAAATAAGGTTCATTGATTAGTTAATGAAATTAAGTGATTGTTTAGTGATTTTTTTATCACTTTTAATGTTTTTTTATTAGTGTCATGGGACTGAATAGATGGCTATAGCAAATCAGAGATGAAAATGAGGGAAAGAGAGGCAAACCAAGTGGCCCAAGGGTCTAGTTGAGGGCTAGAAAGCTTGGTGATGACTTCCACCTCCTGCAACCACAATGTTAGCAAGATAAACCATTGCAAAACAAGATGTTAGTCCACTAAAATAATGCAAAAATCAGAGATGACTGAATATAGGGCTAGGGCAAGGCTACAAGGCTAGGAAAACCCTAACACTATGAGTAGAAGAGGCAAATATGGAGCTACAAGGCCAAAGAAGGGCAATGATGGGGGCAAGAAAGGCCTAGAAAGACCTTGGGAGAAGGAAACAAGCAGACAAAGGCTGACGTCAAGCCCTAGAAGGCTGACGCAGGGCAGGAGAAGTCCCTAAATAGCTCCGCGACACAAGGAGAAGGCACTTTAGGTCCTGCAGCTAAGGCTTAAGGGGAGGACGAGGGCTAGGAGAGGTAGCCCAAGGCTGCGACCAAGGGAAAAGAGGGAGGCTGAGGGCTATTGGAGGCTTCCCAAGGCTTGCAACACCCTTGAAGGAGCCTCCAAGAGGCCGCGAAGGAGTGTAAGAGGATGGCCGAGGGTTTTTGAGGGCACCCAAGGCGACGACAAGGAGGAAGGGACGGCTAGGCCTTAGCGGCCTCAAGCAATTTTCATAACCTTGTAATCACAAAAATTCTCCACACAAATGCCATAAATCACTTCCTCAGGGCCAACGTCTTCCTTTTTGGGCTGAACGTTGAGCTTGGAGGAGGATTGAGGGCTAGATTTTGCCTTCCTAGGCCTGGATCAGCCTCAAACCCCAACAAAATTTTCTTGAGGGCTTGAAGATTCACCTGAACAAATGAATGAAATAATTCCAAACCCCAAATATATACAAAATATTCAAAACCAGAAAAACCCTAATTGCTGCAAAATAAAACAAGAGTTAGAAATAATTTACAAATTGAAATTACAAGTTCTCATTAGCAAATATATTCTTTCCAGCATAAGATCAAATAATTTTTTTTTGAGGGTTTTAAAATAAATTGCAATGGATGAATAATTTCGAAAGACAGACCGACCAAAACCCTTCTGCAAAATAATTCACCACAACGAAAACTTATAGCCCAAACAACGTTGACTCTTCCCCATAGTCTGTGAACTTGGAGCCCAAGGGCTAGTGTACCTGTAAATCTCTATACTTTCTCAAGATAAAAATGTTAGATCATGTAGTGAATCAAATCACCTAAGATAACTCGTACCAATAGAATGTTCTTATCACTGTCAAATGAAACAACAACTTAAAATTTATTCAACACGATATAGGATAAACACATAACTAACACATACCACAAATCAGTAGAAAGAAGAACGCCATGAAATAATCTCCAAAGTCTTCCTATTATGATAAAAAATGTTCCCTGTAGAGCAACAACTCAGTACAAGCGTTACAAAATGATCTTATCCAAAGATGGGAAATAAAAGCTAAATGACTTACTTATATAGAGAAATCCCTTCCAAATGGAAAATAACGGCTAGTTGGCTTGATCCTCATAAAAAAACATCAACTGTTGAAAATAACTTGATCATCTTTTAATCTCTACCGTCGAATTTTTTCACTTAAAAATCATTTTTATTAATCCAAAAATTAATATTTTGGATTAATTTTCTCAAAAAATTGACTTTGACTTAACCACCAAGGTACAAGAGCTCATATTTTCTTAAAATATTCATTTTTCCCTTGGTGGGGGACCTCCAAAAATTGACTTCTTTTTGACCTACAGTTTTTTGATTATTTTCCACTTGGAGAGAAATTAACTTCTCTATAATTATTTTGACTCAAAATTATTTAATTTTTTGGCTTAAGATTTTTATTTAATAATTAATTTTGCCAGAAAAAATAATTAATTGACACTAGAGGGGATTTGATAAATTTTCCACCCTTAAATATTTTAGCCATGGTGTCTGACTGCAAGTGACCATGCACTAAAATATTTTTACATCAAAATAATTACAATATCAACCCTTGAAAGGGGAAAACCGTTTTAGACATAGACCCTCAATAATTTACCCCAATTCTTCGACACAGTATGATCTAATATGAAACCAAATGTGTTTATAATAAAATAATTTAGCCATGGTGTCTGGCTACGAGGGACCATGCACTAGAATTGTTCCTAAACACACTTTTACAATAGACTCGATAACACTAGGACTGACCTAAGACTTTTCATCGAATTCCACCCTAGCTTTGGGGTTATAGCTGGAAGAAAAACTCTGCCGATTAGGCGTATTTACAAACACATAATTTGGGGAGGTTAAAAAACATCTTAGGTTGAAATCTTTTGTCAAAATCAGAGGCTTACCTAGGTGTTGTTACATAATTAAATCGTCATACTAGCATCATTTACAATAAAACTTGCAGAAATTGGGTTTACAATGGCATATTTATGTTGGCAGATGACTTATCTTTGAAAATTCTCTTGAATTCCTTGTACACTTCTTTCTCGGATTGTTGACAAAATTGTGAATAACAGGACCCATTGAATTTGGGTCTATCTCCTGAATACAAAGCATGTTCTTAGACTGATCATGGAGGGAAATGTGACAGGCTCTGGTCTGGGCTTTGAAATCACCCAAGAGGATGATCATGCCCATGATTGAACACTGAATGATGCATGCATTCAAATCCTGGGAAGGATCCACAACTAAGTTACTGTGAATGTTTAAATGAGAAGATGCTGGCAAACTACAATGTAGATGTCTCTAGGGAGAAGAGCTAAGCTGCGAATCTGGATCCTCATGAACCTGGCTAACTCGTTTGTAGCGACCATAGAAACATTTGGATTAAGAAGAAATTGCTGTATAACACCTTTGTAATAGAGATGATTTCTTTTGTGTCTCAATTTGAGTGTTTGCAAATAAATTGATGCTGTGGAATGCCATAACAAATAAGTTTAGTAGGATAAGGAGGGCAGTTGCTTTAGGAGGAGAAATCCAGCTTGGTATTCTTCTGCAACGCTAAAATACTGCATTGGTTTTCCATAATAGAATATGTTGAAAGTCATGGGAAATGGGGCAGTGTAGAATGGTATAAATACTAGCTCTTGTGCACTATCTTCAAAGTTGACCTAGTATGCAGAAGGGCAGACACTACGAATTATAGGCAGCCTAACATATTAATGTACGTGTATGCTGACTCATCACTGTACATGTAAAGGTTGACTTATGTGTGTATGTAGGAAACCTATCCTCCATAAGCCCGCTTTATTATAAATGCACTTGTATTTTTTCATTTAGAATAAGCGATTCCTTATGTTTTCTGTACAGTATACAGATATGTTGCACGAAACTTGTAGGAACCTGGCATTATGGGCTATACTTGTACCCAAAACTCCGAAACTTGACCATCATGTAATCATATGAGAGTTAATATAGACTTGGTTTTCCTTCTAAATTGTCATCTATGGGTCCTATTCCCTTCTTTCTTGCAAGATAATGTGTTATTAATTTATATAAACTCCGAAACGTTTCGGCACATTGTGCAACCTAGGTATACAATACTTTCCTAATATCAAGGTTGTCTTTTTACCATCTTATTTTTTTATACAGTGTTCTTTGCAGGGCTGTAAAATCAATTCTGACAAGATCTTTATCATTTTGGTACCCAAAATTGAGTAGGAGAGCCCCATGACCTAAGATGATAGTCTTAAATGACTTTTCAGAAAATTTGTTGTAATATCTACTCACTGACACCTGCATAATTTATAGTCAAAAAGTACTCATTAGGTTGTTAGCATTAAAATAAATGCATAAACGCAAATACAATGCTGTAACATACCGCCACAAAAAAACAAGCTCTGATATCACTTTTTAATATACAGGTCCATATAATTTTTTGATAATTTATTCTTTTTTGGATCAGGAGATGCCTACAACACTCACATTGCCAGTCTGGTTGTATTTTCAAATCCCATGGATCTATTTTGGTGATTTGTGGACAATAATATAATTTCTTTCTTTCTGTGTTTTTAACATTTTACTGGCAAGTTTACATGTAATTACAGCTTGCCTGCCTGCCCAATGGGATATTTGTCAAGGCCACTAACTCACAGGACTTGAACTGGGCCAACAACTATTTTATCTTGTGGTCATGTATCTTGGGATGTGCCTGTGCTCTACAGGGTAATTCTTCACATTCCGAAGATTTCAGACATTATTCTATGGTTGTATACTAACTACCAACACAATGACAGCACTTTTTTAACATGCACTAGTCAAATAATGATACTAGTAGGAATAACTCATGCCAGTGTTCATCAATTTTGTGTAGTGAAAATATCAGTTGGTTTTTGGGTGTTCCTTAGATCTTGAAATTCAAAGCACAAGCTCTGTTTTTATCTGGACTTCTGCATGATGTAAACTCATACTATGAAGATAGATTCATAAAACTGAATTTAAAAAAGTAAATAGGAATTCAGCAATAACTTGCTGAGATGTGAAGCAAGAAACCAGTGTTTAGAGTCTTTCTGGGAACACTAATCATCCATGCAATTTGAGCCATCATGCGTGATATAGGAATACGTGACAAAAGATAACCATGGTGAATCAGTATGTGACAAAAGATATTAGTCAACAAATAATACTAAATTTGGGGGCATAACCCTGAATATAAGATGTCAGAGAAAACATAGTTTTGATGCATACTGTCACCATTTTGGAATGAAGTATGGCCTCTAGTGTTATGGACCTTGTAGTTCCACAATGGAATCTCTTCCTTATGTAAAAAATAAATATTGAAGTTGATAAACCTAAACCTGTAGGGTGTGTTACTGCAATGAAAGTTTGTAGAATATCTTCATTGCTATAAATTGAGGTTCCCTATTGTGCAATTTAAAGAAGGTCACTAGCTATAAACTGATTTCCCTATTGTGCAATTCAAAGAATCAAAGCGTCCAAAGTCTATGCAGTCTTCCATTGTGCCTGAAACAACAGAAAAAAACATTCTCCTCGTAAGTGATCCAAATTGGATACTCTCCAAACCGCTTTGTATTTTTTTTTAACAGTAAAGAGTACACTCGTTAATTAATCTGAGCCCGCTTTCGGCACGTAACCGTGTGATTTACATTTACAGTACATTTCCATTGAAGGCTCCATATGCTGTTCCGTGACTACAGGGCCTTTCCATTTTACAAAAACTCCAAAAAAGTTCCAGACTGTTATTCTACTACTATATAGATGACAAAATTGCTTCATAAAAAGCATACATTTACAGCATAGCATAAAAACAACTAAAAGAAACCAATACTTAAGAGCTACTGATCAGTTAATCATTCTTTCATATCAGCCGGAATGTTTAGATCAAATCCTGAGCCTTTCATGTCCTCCTACCTGCTTTTGCTGTTCTACAGGAATTTGAGCTCTTCCAATTGACGACGAAGCGCGTCAATTTCATCCTCCATATGCTTTTTTTTTTTTTCACTTTTGGCCATGTTCTGCTCTTGCATGTTGAGCGAGTACTGCTGCTGCTGATGTAAGCTGAGCTGAATTATCTGCATCCCTGTGCGGATGTCCTCGAGCACGGTGGCACATCTCTCACAGTCAACCAGCCCCAACCCACGTCCTTTACCACCTCTGCCATGCCCACGAACAGACCTAGGTCGACGATGTCCCCAAGGCCTAGTAGCCGAACTTCCCACCTCCGAATTACTGTTGGTTTCCATCCCGGATGCAACCCTCGTTCTCCCAAACAGATCTGCCAGAATTTTACAGCACTTTTGACCGCCAGCCACTACCCAAATTTGCGCAATATCCTGGACCTTTAGAACGCCAACACCTGTGCTAGTTCTCCCATAGGAGGCAACCCACTGTGCTCCCACAGTACCCCCAACCTTCCTCGAACCTTTCTGCTTCAACCACACTCCAATGTCATGCGCACTGCGGCCTGCCCAACTCCAACTCCTTTCCCCTGAACTCGCTACTACCAACTCCCTTCCCGAGAACAAACAAGCAAGGGAAGAACCAATTTTCCCACCGCGCTCCTCCAACAGCCTGAAACCTTTCTTGACACTGAACTGAAGCTTGAAGGTAACCCCAAGAACATTCACCTGAGAACACACAAAAACAAGATGCCGCAGGTCGACAATACTACCCGCTCTGATCCATATACCATAATTCTCACCGACCCTCGAACCAGTACCACCGCCAGAATCTCTCAGCAATCTCGTGCCCCATAATTCTCTGAAATTTCCAGAATTTCCAGAACCCCAGGCTCCACCACCCACATTCCTCTCCTCACTAGGTACCCAAAACACAAAGCACAACACTAACCCCACATTTTCAATGCCCGTGACACTGGCCGGAGTCTGCCTCCACGAGAAACTCCAACCGATCTTGCTAACTAAATTGCACTTTTTGTCGTCCAAGAACCAAGAGCATCTGTATAAATAAGGGCTGAACCTGTCGCAGCTGACCTCATACTATTGCCGGTTTGTGCCGCAAACTTCCCCATTAACTTCCATAACGCCTATGTACCTTGAATCGTCTGCAAACTTCTTATTGCGAAGGATAATCCATGCCAAATGACATTTCCTGCACCTTGTGTTTAATTGCCATCTGCGTATTTCCATAATTTGCATGCTCCAGCCATGAATGCGTTGGCATTGACAATCTGACCAGGTCCAATATCCCTCGGCTCTACTGCTCCTGCGTGCAGTGAAGATAGGTGAATTCCATGTATGGCTCCGGACAGTATGCGTCCAAAACCTACGTCCCACCCCCATGGAGAGATTGCCACAAAATGGCATGATCATGTCTTGGAAAGGAGGCTCAATGGGACAAGGAAAATAAGGGCTTGAAGGGAGATGGGGAGTCGAAGCCAATGGAGGTAGATGTGAAAGGGTCGGTGGATGGGTGGGCTTAGGAATCGGTAGAAAGGTGTAGGGAATGAACACGTTGAGGGGAGCGACTAGGCAACGAAATAAATAGACAGAGAGAGAGGAAAAATACCAAGGAGAGTCAGACCTCCGGGAAGGAAAGGGGAAGAAAGTGGGATGGGTAAGAAGAATTCTAAAATCTTGAGCCTCTTTCCATAGGTAGGACCCACAATGTCATGCAACCCCTGAAAACTTTATTCTGTTAGCTGGAAAACTTCTCTCATGATGTCATCATTATAAGGAGATATAGGTGAAGTTATTCTTATGATCTGAAACAGGAGGCAACAATAAGCCTGACTGCCTCACAAGGGTGTTCCTAGAATTTTTGTTGTATCAAGGCAAGCATTGTTGGTTTTAGGGCCCAATTTAAAATCCTTAAATCTGATTGGTTCACCTTGGAAAGTTGTGAGTCTAATTTCTCCAGATTAAGGAGGGTTTTCTCGGTCACCTTCATGATCTTCAAATCTAATTCAAGTGGAAAGAGCAAATTTCCTACATCCTGTTCTTTTTGCAGATGCCCTAGCTAGTTCATCTGTAGAATAGCATGGACTCCTCTTGAGAAAGGTTTGTTGTTCTGTTTTGTTCTTTGGTTCAAAGAAGCATTACAGTCTAAAGAACCAATTGATGTCTTGTACTGGTGTTGATTCCATCTTCTTAAGTTATTCAGGGTATTTCTGAGGTATTATAGAGTATTTTCAATACCCATCCTTCTTGTTCTTCTTGCAAATTCTCTTCTCTGTAACAAACCCGTTAGCTAATAACCATACATCAAACCCTAGTACAACCAACTAGCACCAACAACACTCCGCTAATCAAATTTGCCTTCACACACACTGTCTCAAACCTTACAGCAACAATGGTACATGAGATGAATGACAAATACAAGGTTGGCTAAAAGAAGTGTCAAAACTCTGGCAGTGTACCACTCAATAAGTGCTCTCAATGTCAGATTCAGATGGAGAAGACAATAACACCATAAAGCAGCATATTAAGCCGTGGCATCAATATGCTAGAATTTTTGATACTCAGCCATACAACATTCTCACAACTACATCTAGCTCTTGCTCAACCATCATCAAGATTTGGTCAATACAAAGCAACATGTCATCAATCAACACACTGATCTTAGTAGCTAAACATGACATAGTACCTCTCTCACAAATTCACCATGGTAGCCCCTGCAACAACTTTGACTCAACATTTACAAGGCTTCAGTAGGTAAACAAGATACATGACATTAATATAAAATACTGCATTAAACTCAACCATATAACACCTCTAATACTGATTTCTAACCCCTGCAAACATAAACACTGTTTGGCATATGAATATACAATTACAAGTCTGTCCTCTAATCTCCATGCATCTAGCCACTTGAACTCAGATCCAACGCAGCTCTGTGTCTTCACAAAAATGCAGGCAACTTCAACAATCAACTACAGGAGTATTTCTCGAGCCCCATTGCGCACTCCTTTGGTCACTACACTCTGTCATTCGATCTACAAATAACCAAACAAACTAGCTATTAGGGATACTACTCAGGCAACACAATTCACGCACTGGTGTATTCTACTTTTGGCAGCATGCACACAAGACACCATTACTCTGCCATAGATCTATTACATTGGGTTTGATCCATTAAAAACTCTGAAATTAAACCTGATCGCACCTCTGTCACGATCTCTGCTACAACATCCTTTCTAACTCAGATCCATGCGCTCAGTCTCTGGTTAAATCACACTATTTAGGTGATACTCTGCCCATGCACACTTATACTAGAGCATATATACTAAATGCTCACAATCTTACCTCACGCATACTTCCCAAATCAAGTAACCTTCAAATGATCCAATGCTTGACATTTATAAATTATTTTCCCAACAATCAACTCCACGAACTAGATCCCAGCCACTTCAACATTCATTGCGTTTCAATTGAACAGGGACCAAGTGAAAAATATGACTCCAACAATTAATGCATTTACACAGGTTAGGAGAACCATCGATCTCTGTGCACTGTCAAAGATACATGAGCTTCGGATCTCGCCAATGCACAGGTTCATCACTTTGTTACTGCACACACTCCTCAGAAACAGATTTGGTTTGTAAGTAGACTATGCCTGTCAAATTAGCTAACTCGACCCCTTCTATGATTGTTCTTTGTTACAGCAACTTGACTCCACTAACCCAATAAATAACCTAAGCTACATGAATTGATAAAGGAATAACTCGACCTGCCAAGAGATTGAATAATTCGGTCTCCAAATAGATCAGCAAATCCGTCCTTCCAAGCAACTCGATTTTCTTAACAAACCAGGAGCAACTCGACCCTCCAGTAAGTGATATACTCGGGTATCCGAAATGATCGTGAACCCAATGAAGAACTTGGCCTGTAGGTGGCAATTTGACTTCCAGGAGATGTGTGAAAAATTCGGCCTGGATTAATGACTTGACTTTCCGAAAAAAATGAAGGGATCAGCCTCCTCAAGAAAATGGATTCGACCCTCAAAAAATTTAAGCAATCAAGCCTCCAAGAAATGGACAACTCGGCCTCCTGAGAAATATTAAAGCTCAACGATGGATTTGAAACGGTTCACTCTTCAACAATAGCTCCGGTGATTGAATATCACTCAATCCACAGGAATATCTTGGCCATAAAAGATGCAATTGGCCTCCACAAAATCAAGGTAATTTGGCCTTCTAGCCTGATGTTATTCGACCTATGAAATGAAGAAGAATTTGGTCCTCCCCTATTGATGTAAATCGTCCTTCAATAGAGAGTGATTTTTGGCCTTCTGCAATTGTATATGACCCCTCTTGTAATCAGATTGAGGGAATACACAAACTTGGCCCCACGAACTCGACCTGGCTCCACAATGGCAACTTCGATCCCAGAAAATTCATAGATGCAACTCCTGCAACGAAATTCGGCTGCCACGAACACTACTAATCCAAGCACTGATAAAATTTCTCCTTAAACTCCAAGGCTGATAGGAAACTAGCTCTGATACCACTGTAATGTTCTGAATGGATAAAATTTAGAGAGCTTTGGAACACTGTAATATTCCTCTTTATTTTTAATTAGGATTTTTTGGGAAAATGCTTTGGAGAATTTTGCCACAAATTTCTTAATAGAAATAACACAATTTAGTACAAGAAAAATTTGGCACAAAATAAACTCATAAATTCTTCAACACAAACTACACAAGAAATAGCCGCAAACTCGGCTAGATTCAACCTTATTATATTAATATGAGAACCTGTTACAATGGCAGCAATGGCTGACAATAGCTCCTCAAATCACTAGAGATGTAGCCCAACTTGGAGATCTGTGTGATCCCCACTCCAATTTGCTGATAACGCTGAAACTCCGCGAGATTTCTAACTAAAATAGTGGGTTGAGTTTTCATCTTGGGTTTTTCTGAAGCTGATAACCACGTCCTTAAAACCTCTTCAACAAGAAAACACTCCAATCCAGAATATCCCAAATGATCTGCTTCCACTCCTTTTAAAGACTTGATGGATAGCTCTCCAACCTTCTAGAAGTTGTTTATTTTATTATTTTATTCTCACTCTAGAAGTTTCTTCTTTTTACTTTATTTAATTGACTTTTATTTTATTTTATTTAAGTTACTTTTCCCCTTCTGCCCTTTTTCTCAATTAAGCACTTTTACCCTCTTTTATTTAATAAAGTGACTAATTAAAATCACTTTTAATCCTAGGAAATGATTACTCGGCCACCATGCTTCCTCCGACCACTGGAAGTGACTTTTCACCACCCTACCCTGTAGATCTCTTCATTCTGGTTCCAACGAACTATTACCCTAGAGTATTTCTCCAAATAATTCTCTCCAAATGACACCTTTAGTGTATATAATTAAAGTATGCTGATAATAACCCCGTTTTACAGGAATCATTGGAATGCAATGGAACCAAGAACGAACTCTGCAAAACTGACAATGATGATGAAATATAGTGAGTGAACATCGTCGGACCTCATAAAACTCCTCCAAAACCCTTTGGGCCCATTGATGATGTAATTCTCATTCCTGTGACCTGGCTGTCACACACCTTGGAAATCCATCCTAACTGCATCATAAGGGAAACTGAAAATGGGGGCATTACATGGTATTTCTTACATCTTTATGACCCCAATGAAATGATTCTTTTCTTTTCTTGATCATGTTAATCTATTTGCCTATGCTTTCCCACATTTATTTTCTACACTTCAATAAAACTAAATGGCTCTGATAATGTTGATGATCCTACCAGGGGGCTATGAAAAAATGGAACATTTACTGGGTGTATGGTGAAATTACAATGTTAAAATCTGCCAATAAAAATTAACATTTTTGTTCTTTCAATATTTTCTGTGCATACTTGTGTGTTTCTAAGGTATGACAGTATATGATTTGAATTTATGAATTCTTGTTGCCCCCTATCATTTAAGGATGCATTTGGTATATTATTTTCTGTACCTTGTGAAACCTGTGCTTAGCGTTATCTTATACGTATTTGTTTATTCATGCTTGGCATCTTCATCGTTGTTTCAGATATGAAAGTAAGCAACTTAATCTGTCTATAACTAGAGTAGAAACTAACTTTTTTCTCATCATAAATATTGTTTTCAACTAATCAACCATTGAGCATGAAAATATGAATCCATAAGATTACTGATTTTATTTTATTTTATTTGTGCAGATTTGATTTCGAATCCATCTGTAACACAACTGTCATCTAAAGAGGTTCGTGATGTGGGAAGTTAGGTTGTAATGATCTAATGCATGATTTGGGTGTACTGGCGGGCACTTTTACTTGTCATTTCATGTGCGTAGTTCTTTGTTGGAAGAAGAATTAGGCACTTGGTGTTCTTGCATTCTTCTTATGCCCTGGTTTTATAATTCTTTTGCAGGGCGAACACACACTTGGGTCGTCAACAGTGTCTAACACACCAGACGCTACTCCACCTCATTTAAATTCATTGAGCTTTTCCTCAAAAAGGTCCAGAAGTCAGCCTCCTTCATGCCGTCGTTCAATTGGAAGCAGTTTGTTTTTCTCAAGGCACCCACACCATTCTTCCAGGCACTCATTATCCAGGCAAATTTCAGATAGCCGAATTCATGCACGAAGTGTATCAAATAGTAGCCCTGTGCCATTGTTGGAAGGAAGGCATTCCTTTAAGTTATCTGGTAGTAGTGGTGATTCAACAGTCGGATTCCATGGAGGAGCTTCTGATTGGTGGTCTATGCAGACATTTTCGGATCTGGTGGCTTCCTCTAGGAGAGCACGGCTGCGGTGGATGGATGCTAGCAGCCCTTCTGATTTTCGATGGGCTTCTAATAAAGAAAGCATGGATAGAGTTATGGTGGAAGCCGAAAGGATAAGGGCCAGTAGCTCTGAAACTGCATCTCTGTCATCTCACGTGGATCTACAAACATGTGGCATATGTTCAAAGCTTTTAACACAAAGGTCACCATGGAGTGCTCAGAAAATGGTAGCTAGTAATGATCTTTCTGTTACTGCGGTACTGGTCTGTGGGCATGTCTACCATGCAGAATGCTTAGAGCAGATTACTCCTGAAATGTGTTGTCAGGATCCTCCTTGTCCTGCATGTGTTGAATGTGAAAATATGGTTTCAAGACAGCAGAAATCAGTAGAGCAGGTTACTGGCCACAAAAGTGGTTCAAGAGTCTCTGCATTGCATGGTCAATTTTCAAGAAACAAACTATCTAGAATCGGTGTTGCAAATGATGATATCCCAGTGTCTGAAACTTTGGCAGGCTTCCAGTCATCTTCTACAAAGGATTGCCTGTTTGGTGATGGTGTGAGGTCAAGTTCCAGTGATAAAGGTTTCTTCAGTAAATCCTTCTCAAAAAAACATTTTTTATTTAGAGGAAAATCTGTCAAAAATGTTGTCCCAAGCAACCATGTGCATAAGAAGGGATTTTGGGGGAAGCAATAATGGGCACGGCATCAAATTACTACATTCTAAGAATGTAAGTTATGCTTTTTCATGTATTAGTGCAGCTTAGGATTGACTTAAGAATTTATCAGATGGAAGTATGATTTATCCTTCGTATCTTGTTTGAATGCTTGAGTGGCGCACAAGCTTGCAATGATTGAACTTATAGGGTAAGGTCTTTGAATCATGCTGAAATTCTAACAAATTCCCAAGGGATGGTAATTTTGGTTGCAGGATATAATTCCTGTAACTCTCTGCACAGGAGGCAAGGGTGCTTATGTAATTTATTCTTTCAATATTTTTCAGTTTGGAAGCTTCGAGCATTTGTGGCTAAACTGATTATTTCAGTTGCGATACCAACATCATACACGATTTCTAATCAAATTATGTACCATACTTGAGCAGAGGTAATGCTTTGTTCTTTCAGTGATGGATGCCGGGATGTGCAAGGGAATCCCCAGTCTGTCATCGATGTTTCTCAGTTTTATCTTGTTTAATCCATTTCCATATAATGTATAACTCGAACTTTTTGTTATCATCAAAAGTTGTCAAATTAGTTCTGATATTTCTCTTGGGAAAGCTCCGTTGCTATCGTAACTGTTGAGTTTTGATTTAAGGTGTTAACTATATGCAGTGTTCTATAGCATCATTACTAGGCATCTAATTTACCAGGATACTGAGATGGGCATGGATACGGGGATGGATATGGATACAACAATTTTTTTTAGAATTTTGGATATGATACGGCTAGTCACAGCATATACAGAAATAATTATAATGCGTGTGTACACTGATTGTTTAAAAGTATGATTCTAATTTTAAATCAGGTTCCATGGGGAAGCATTGTCAAAATAACCCTGTATAACATATAAAATGAATCTTCATGCATGAACCTTTATGTGGGTTTCTGCTGTTTCGAATATTATTAGTTAAAATGCTGTAGAATTACTGTTAAGACTTGAAACAATGTGAGCTTACCTTATATCTTACTATTGCCATATTAAATGCTTTCCGCGTAGCAATGACCAAAAGTGGCTTGATAGGTTTCTTCACATACGAGGCTATCAAATGATTTGCATGTGCGATGTACAATATATGCCGTGGAATCCATCCCAGATGTATACTAACTGGATCCTATACAGATGTAGCAACATAACGTGGCACTCACCATATTTTCTAGTTCATAAAAAAGTCCTTGTGCAATCTTCAAAGGAGCACATATATTTTCCTTGGCATGGAGTTTTGGTTTCTCCATTCAGAGATCGGAATTACCCGAAATCCTTGCATATCTCGGATCTATTCAGGGTTACATTGTGGTGGGAAATTAATTCATTATCTGTACAGTTCCATTCACATATTTTGTAATTCTACATTACTTTTTAGGTTATATTTATCTGATATGCTGGTTAATGACCTAAAAAATATTATTAATTCCAGAAAGGACAGAAAGAGGAAGAGATATTCCCTTGTCAACTATGAAATATTTTTTTTCCCTTTTGAGTTTACTCATATAAAATAAATAAATTGAAGACATATACAATTTTTCGATTCATTATGTTAGCTTTCCTCTGAACGGGGCCAAAACTCATCATTTCCATGATGTTCCTCTAGTCATTTAAGCGTGTGCTGCTTCTTTCAATACACGGGCCTGATGAAGTAGAAGCAGCACACGGGCCTGATGAAGTAGGCATGTTTTGATGTCTTGCAACTTTTATTCATGACTCATGGTGATGCTTTAACAGAGAAGTCTACAGTATGAATGAATGAATGATTTTAATGACGTCCACGAGGCTGAGCAGCTTAAAGTTTCCAGAGAATAACAACTT
The DNA here is from genome assembly GCA_034641835.2 of Pinus albicaulis. Taxonomy (NCBI): domain Eukaryota; kingdom Viridiplantae; phylum Streptophyta; class Pinopsida; order Pinales; family Pinaceae; genus Pinus; species Pinus albicaulis. Next base: position 340,725,683 of record CM076576.1, read on the forward strand.
TAACTCATCTTCATATTCCTTTCGATGTCAGATCTTTTGCTATGAGTCTTGACTAGAAGGCTAGCAATCTGATTGTTCTTATCTTTGTCAAATAGATGGTGCATGTTGTCAACCTTTAGTTTTATTTCATATTGAATGCGGATATCCTTATATACTGCACACTCCATGACAAAGCGCCATTCCGTCTCCACCACACCCTTATCACAGAAAATGCAACTTCTCTCTTCCCAAACTTCCTTGGGGATCTTCCACCTGTAACGGTTAGATTGTAGAGTACTATGATTTTGGGGTTTATCACATGATGTTTGTGAGGTGAGTATTCTTAAAAATTATGATTAGTCTAATAATGTGATTAGAAAATAATTACAAATGAAAGTTGTTTATATTTATGTAAGGTCCACTAGTCTTGAAGTAAGTTTATTTTAGGCTATTCCTTATTTTTTAGCATCTCATATAGGCTATTCATTACTTCTGAGCATCTCATACCTAAGCAAGCTTCCCTGGTGCTTGTTAATTCAAGAGCCTACCTTTTATGGATGCGATGCTTTACTTCCATGTTATTGTTCATGATTGCAATGAATGATTTACTATTTTCTTTTGAATAATAGCTGTGATGAAAGTGAATATGAGCTGTGGTGTTATTTCATAACACTGGTGATTTATTTCTTGTTTTGAATGAGATGCTTCGTTAATTAATGTCTGGTCTCTGGGATATCAAGTCAATTTCTATTGCAAGTACATTAGAAGTACTTTACTAATGGTTTAATTTTTTTGTGGAGCATCTCTTATTTGTATGGAACCCTTTGCCATCCATAGAGTTATTGTTAATATTTTTATTCGACTTGTGGGCCAGGCAATCAATAAGCACCTCGCAGCAGAGTAATAATAAATGCTGTATAAGCTGCGATATTCACCCTTGATCTGAAGCATTTAAGATGCAAGTGTATATCTCCCATTATAGACAATGTTATTACTCTGCTATTGGGTGCATCGTCTCTGCCATGTATACTATTGAATAGTTCTTGAGACAACCGCCTTGACACTTAGTGTATATCCCCCATTATAGACAATGTTATTACTCTGCTATTGGTGCATAGTCTCTGCCATGTATACTATTGAATAGTTCTTCAGACAACTACCTTACACTTAACAACATGCATCATGTTTTGTTTTATATTGGAGACAACTTGTAGGGAAATAACATTGCTAATACTTTGATACTTTGTGATATATGCCTGAGTATTTCAAGTAGGGTATTAAGATATGACCCCGAGGGCATAGATGAAGTTAAATGTATACAATATGACCTCAGAGGGGCCATATATGAGTTTAAATGTACATGTGTAAATGTATGTGTAATAGGGTCTACCTAATAATAAAGGTGTCACATCTGCAATGCTGATTAGTTACATATAGAGATCATGTAGTCATCATTGAGGAGAGGTGATTTGCATGTATACATGTTTTGGGCTATTTGGAATATTTGGATCATAACAAGTCTTTTATCCATTTTGTCAAGATAATGTTTGCTAGGCAAATGATGCTCCATTCCTTTAGTGATCTGACTTAAAAATGGCCCCTAAAAGGGTGACACTTGTCTTCTCCTTGTCACAAAGACAATGATGATGCAAAAAACATCGAGATGTTAGTAATGAAGGAAACATAGACAATGATGATACAAAAAACATTGAGATGTTAGTATGAAGGAGGAAGAGGAGGGAAGTTAAAAATGTATATAACTAATAAGCCCTAATGTAATATAGAAAAAAACTGTAGGAAACCCTAGGAAAAGTTTGAAAATAATAGAACAGGGAGTAGTGTGAACTTTACTAAGGTGGGCAAGATAGGCCAATCCTTCCAAACTTTACTACGTTTGACGTTGGGTCAAACAAAGGACCATCTATTAACCTTTGGCTCTCTTAGGCGATCAAGGGGTGTAATTGAGCTTGATAAAAAATGGGATGAATTCAAGTTCTCATTGACAATAGAGAAAAATACAAGAGGAAGTCCTATTAAAATGCCTATAAATAGGAGAGCAAGGAATAAGAGTGTTAAATTTATCACTATGGTGGACAAGTGTAGGGTTGTCTATTCCAAACTCCCTACTTTTGATGCATGGACAAATATAGAGGACCATATCTTCACCTTTGGAACTCAAGAGGTGAAACTAAACATGATAGGAAGCGGTATGGGTTCAAGTGCTCACTTGGAAATTATTATTGCCAAATCTACCATCTAGTGCAAACACTCACTAAGCAACCTCGATTGAGCACAATAATGGGAGAGTAACCAATATTACCTCAACAACTACTCTCCTAACTTTTGTGGTTGGATACAATCCCCACAGGGGAGGCATCCCTATTAGATCTAGGGATCAAGTAACCCAAATAAAATTTAGGCTAAATGCCCCCTAAGTGTTGTACAACAAGACTCACCCAAGGACAAATATGCAATAATTAGGGTTTTGGGCGATTTAAGATAGTTTCAAGAGTGGGACTTAAAAGGTCCCTATAGCCAATCTAGAGGGCTAAGTTTGACTAAAAGAGGCTCAAATATATTGTGAAACACATGCAATCAATAAATTAATCTTTGTTGTTATAAACTAGGGTTTTAATCATCAATTTACAAGAAGCAAATATTTTATAACAAGAAAAAAGTGCTAGAATTCATTATAAACAAGTGAAAAATTAGGGCTAATAATTGAGTAAAGAAGAGAATAAATTACAATACTTTTCCTTGGTGGAAAACACTTTAACAAGAAGAATATCTTAGATGTTGGACCTACTTTATGGCTGAAAAATGTATGTAAAATGATATTTTTACTTTTCCAAATAAATGCATACAAGTTCTAACCCTAGGACAATAATATCCAAAGCAAGTGATGTTGAAATAAATGATTTTGCTATCTAATCCTAGTTTACCTTAGGAAACATAAAATAAATAAATAAATAAATTAACGTTTTATTTGTTTAAAGGGATTGACACAAGAAATAAGATTAGTGACTTTCTCAATTAAGGGCTAATGGAGTCTAGGAGTAAAAATCTATGTAAGAATAAATATGAAAACATATTAAAAGAGAACGAGTAAGACAAATTTTTGCTTCTTACACCCCTAGTGTCATTTTATATTCTTTGGAGATTTGAAGGGAGGAAGCTAAATTTAGGTTCCTCAAGAGAAACTTGATGAAAATCTAGGAGATTTTAGAGCCATATAACATCAACAAAACTTTGGAAAATTTTGTTAAACCCTAATTCATCAACAAGTACAAGTTGGAAGAAGATAACTAAAAATAAATTTATCACATGTCATGAAAGGATCACCGATAATCATCCAAGAGAGAAGCATCCAACAAACATCTTGCATAAGAAGTTCACCCAAATAGTGCACCACAACAACACGAGATAATAGACAAGTAGCTAGTGCATGCAGAGCTCTAAGTGTGATAATGGATTAAGAGAATTTGACTTTCCTCTATTTATATGAGGGCAACCAAGTCAAGCTTCTCTAATTTTAAGCCTAAAAAACCCTGAAATAAAATTATGATTACAAGATGCATATGTCACTAGTTGACCCCCAAAGATAGCTAAATCAATGAATTTGCCTCAATTAACCCACATATGTGAGTTAAAATCCCTCCAAGGGTGATGTCATTCTCCAAGAGGTGTATCACTCCATCAAAAGATCAATGGAAGGCTCCGAGTGGTGTATCTCATCCCAAAGGTCACATCTCATCAAATGGGTGTCCAATCATCAAACAAAGCTACCTCACCCAAATATCATCCTCAAATGTGCCCATGTCATTAATCCAATAATAATAAGTGATGCCATAACACTAGGGCATGGCATCATTATGGAGAATAATGTATCCTCTCCAAAGGGGTCCCATGTCATCATCATCATCAAATATTCTAATAAACAAGGTAATGTCCATCAAGTAAGTGTAATGCCAACCTAGGGGCCTCCTATCATCTCTAGGGAACGTTCTCTCAAGGAAACATCCTAGCTCTAGAGGGAAATATCCAAGGTTTTATATCAAGGTGAGACATTCATCAACTATGCACAAGCATCCCAAGGTCAACGCTCCTTAATAAATGTCTAATGTCCTGGGTCAAAGTCCCCTGTGCAATCATTAAGTGTGTTGGACGCGCTTTCTGAAGTGTTAGAGAAACATCATGCATTCTCTCACAGAATGGTTGTTGTACTTGGTAGTAAAGATCTAACACACTCATAAAATTAAGGGAGATCAACATCATGGGTGCAAGAACCATAAGAGTAGTAGTGGGCCATCTTCAATGTTAAACGCATCAAAGTACTTCACAAAATCATCATCTTCAAATGTCTCGGTAGAGAAATTTTGAGGTTTAAAATGGGCTTCCTAAGGAATATTATAAAATAATAGTGGAAATAATAAAATAAGATTAGATTACATCATCAAATTTTAGAGAGAAAAAAGAGAAACCTATTTTTTCAACTCTTATTTCCAACTTATCTCTTTACGATTTTACTCAAATTTAGAGCGGAAGCATTCGTTGGATGCAAAATTTAATTTTTTATCCAAGGAGTACCCATGGTGCATACTTTCGATAGACCTTGCTACACGAAAAATGAGAAATGCATGAAAAAACGTGATACATGAAAGATTATGATTGATCACGTTTTTCATGTATTTTCCATTTTTGTTGGAAATAATGAGGGGGGGAGGGGGGTTGAGTGAATCAATATTTCTTAGTAATTAGCTCTTTTTTTTTTCAAAGCATTAGTTAATCTTTAGTTATTATTATTATTGTTCAGTAAGAGCAGTAAACAACAATGCAAAGATAGAGACAATAGGCACAAGATGTTTAGGTGGAAAACCCCCTCTGGGTCAAAAACCACCGAACGTTTTTCTAATTAGTTCTTTAATCTTCAAACCCAACTGAAAAGAAAGCTACAACTTCCTAGAACTCTAGAAAAACATTCTTTTCCATCTCCCACTAGAAGGACACTCCAACGCCCTGGTTTTTTTAGCAATCACCTGGAAGGATGCCTCAACACCCAAGTGAGCCACAACAAACCCTAGCACCACCCTACTACCCTAAAGTGTTAATAAGCCCCAACCTGAAAGTGACTTCATTCACCATCCTTGCACCACCCTACCACCCTATAAAGACAAAATAAAAATGTGGTCTCTTGTACCAAGGACAATGATCCACATTATAATAATATTTTCAATGGATGTTTTTGACGGACCAACAACACTAGGACCTACACCCCTGTCCCAACAACCAAGAATCATTATCCTAACAACAACCGAAAACCTTTTCCCCAAAAACAAACTTGCCTTTTTCAACTCTAGGCAATGACTCTTACAATACATTACAAGACATTGTACAATTCATCCTTGATGTTGAAAATTGAAAGTTTTTGTAGAAGTGACAATGAGATGATCCTGTTCTTGATGTACCGATACTCTTCAAAGCTTCATGTGTCCAATAATTTGTCTTTTAACTGAACTGCTTTTGTATGCTACCTTTTCTTCATAACTGTGGGTGATGATATGTTCTTGAAGATAGTATGCACCTGCAAGAAAACGAACCCAAGCGAAACCGTAACCTCAAATTAAAGCATAAATATGTTAGGCCCAAATACTTGCCTTTATCTGCAATCAAGAGTTTGTGTAATAATGATAATGCTGTAATCATGAAAATATACCCGAGCTGCCAGTAATGAGAGTTATACTACAATTTTATACAACTACAACAAGTGCTTATCTGTACCTTGATGATTAAAACTTATCTTTTTGCTCCATTTCAGCAAAATCCCACTTTTCGGTCAAAAGGGAAAGAGGTAAAGGTTCCTCCCCCAAAGGAGAACCAGGGCAAATGACCTCTTAGTGATGATGTCCGATTAGATTTGAGAAGGAAGTTTTGCTTCACTTGCCAAGAACCATGGGCACCAGGGCATCGGTGTGCTGCAGGAAAGGCACACTATATTGAAGTATTCTTTGATAGTGAAGAGGAGGAAGAAGAGGAGCCGGAAGGAGACACTAGCGCGTGGCTCTAAGAGAGATCCACCACCACCAAGGGTGAAATGGTAATTTTCTCCAATTGAGGAGCCCTTGGAATTTTGTGGAGAGTACCCAAGACACTTGAGAGCCCAAGGCACGCGCTCAGGGCAACGGGTCGGCCAGTGGGAATTTTGAGTTCTAAAATACCTCCTAAGGAAAATGTACAATCAAAATTCACTTTATGAGAACCAATCAAATTTTAGGGGATGACATCATCCCTAATGGTTGATGTGGCATTAATTGAGTTAAAGGTACTTACTTGTCACATTCTCAATGGTGGATAAATACTCATGGTTAACCATGGTAGTGCTCTAAGTACTATTAAAGTCAAAGTAAAGTACTCCTAATAAATGTCATTTCACACTTTTTGAATAAAAATATATTATTGTCATTTCATATTTCTTGAAAGAAACAATGCATATCCCTATACATTTATTATATTATATTATTTTTATATAGTATATTAATTACATGTTATTATGCAATTTAAATAATATAAATTTTAATTAATAGCATATAATATAATTAAGAATTTATAAATTTATATTTATATTTTATTTTAGGTTATTTAAGTACAAAGGACAAATGCATTAATTGTTCAATGATAATGACTTTTTCTTGAAAAACCCATTCTTATTTATATTTATTTTGGTACAACTTTTGAATTGAATTTAACTATGGTTACATGGATTGTGGTGAAAAAAATGATTTGAAAATTCACAAATATTATTTTATTAGTTTAACTATTATTTTATTATTTTCTTAAGAGGCCCATTTTAGACTTCAAATTTCCCCTAATGGTCAGTATTGATAGACAGTGGGACCACCCACAATTTTATTGATGCTCAACTGGTACAAAAAAGAGCCATTCTCACAAATGATTTTGAAGGATTCTCAGTTTTGGTTCTAGGAGCTAGAACCATGCAGTGTGTGAAGCATGTTTCGGCATTGACTGTAACCTTGGGGACATACACATTGACTGATCACTTCTTTGTGGTCAATATTCCTGACACCAATTTGATATTGGGTGTACAATGGTTGATTACACTGGGTAAGGTCACCACAGACTGGGAGACTTTGAAGATGGAATGGACAGATAAGAAGAGCGGTAAGAACAAATGATCAAGGGCATGCACACCTATCCATCTCCGGAAGTCTCCGCATATAAAATGGAGGCTGATTTGCGCAGAGGAGGCAAGGATAAATCAATATACTCAGATATGTAGTCTTCTCTAGATCATTATTCTACAGTGTTTGGAGGCATTCCACCAGGGAGACCACCAGACCAAAAGTTTTCTGAAGGGTTCTCATAACTAGCAGCACCATTCACAGATCTAGCCAAGAGGGGAGCCTTTGATGGGACAAAAACAATGTAGGGGGACTTTGATGGGCTTAAGGAGGTGATGAGCAATTATCCGGTATTGGTATTATCAGATTTCACCCAGCCCTCTATGCTGGAATGTAGTTCGTCCATACTCAAGTTGCTTAGATCTGATCTATCTTCTAATACCGAAACCCTAAGATTAAATATTGATGGAAGAGTTATAAGGAATTTCCAAACAATGACCTTTTTGTCAATTGGTTCTCCTAATCCTTCCAAGGCATTTGTTATTTCATCTACACGTTGAAAGTAAGCTGCAATGTTCTCATCATCTTTCATCCTTAGTTGTTCAAATTGAGCTCTATAAATTTGAAGTTTTGCTTCCTTGACCTTTGAGTCTCCTGCATATAAATTTTGAAGCTTTTCCCATAGCTCCTTCGATTTTTTACAACCCAATACCTTAACATAGATAGATTGAGTGAGCCCACTTATAATAAGATCCTTTGCGATATTTTCTTACCTTGTTCACCTGTTGTTGCTTTATAGCCCTTTTCGACTATTTCCCAAAATTCATATCCTTGTGCAAGTAAATGAACCTACATCTTTCCATTCCATAGTGCATAGTTATCTCCATTAAATATAGGAAATCTATTCTTGGTGTACTTCATGATCTCCTTCCATTTGTTAAACTACTACAAAAGGAACCAAGCTCTGATTCCAATTGTTGGAAATACTTAGAGAGGGGGTTGGGGGGGCGGGGGGTGAGTCAATATTTCTTAGCAATTAGCACTTTATTAATATTTTTCAGAGCATTAGTTGATCTTTAGTTATTATTATAATTTTTCAGTAAGAGAAGTAAACAACAATTAAAAAATAGAGACAGTAGGCACAAGATATTTAGGTGGAAAACCCCCTCCGGGTCAAAAACCACCAAACTTTTTTCTAATAAGTTCTTTAATATTTAACCCTAGTTGAAAAGAAAGCTACAAATTCCTAGGAATCTAGAAAATAATTCTTTTGCAGCTCCCAGTGGAAGGACGCCTCAACACCTTGGTTTTATCAACAATAAGCTGAAAGGATGCCCCAACACCCAAGTGAGCCACAACTCACCTTGGCACCACCCTACTAGCTTGATATGTTTATAGGCCCCACCCTGAAGGTGACTTCATTCACCAACCTAGCACCACTCTACCACCCTATAAAGACAAAATAAAATGTGGACTCTCATACCAGGGCAATGATACACATTACAATAATATTTTCAATGGATGTTTTTGACATACCAACAACACTAGGACCTACACCCATGTCCTGAAAACCAATAATCCTTATCCTAACAACAACCAAAAACACTTTTCCTAAAAACAAAATTGCCTTCTTCAACTCTAGGCAATGTCTCTTTTACAATATATTACATGACATTGTACAATTCATACTTGCTGCTGAAAATTGAAAGTTGTTTTAGAAGTGACAATGAGATTCTCTTGTTCTTGATGTAATGATAATCTTCAAATCTTGGCTGTCTGTGTCCAAGAATTTGTATTTTAACTGAACTGCTTTTGTATGCTGCCTTTTCTTCACAATTGTGGGTGATGATATGTTCTTGAAGATAGTATGCACCCGCAAAAACACAAACCCAAGAGAAATCCCAACCTAAAATTAAAACATAAATACGTTAGGTCCAAATACTTGCCTTTACCTGCAATCAAGAGATAGTGTAATAATTTTAATGCTGTAATCATGAAAATATACCTGAGCTATTGGTAATGAGAATTATACAAAAATTTTATACAACTACAACAAGTGCTTACCTATACCTTGATGAACAAAACTTATTCAGCCCTTGCTTTTCAAATATACCTTAATGGTCCTATACCATTTGCTACCTTTTCAACTTTGATAACCTTCACCGATTTGACACTAATACAAACCCTTAGATAGTCCTAACAATCATAAACATATACAACCCTTAAGAGAATCACTTACTGCAGTTCTAGATGGTGATTTTAATGCATGTCTTAACAAACTTGACACGTTCCACGAAAATGGATGATGGCCCCAGAATTAAAATAAAGTTAAATAATCTGAGACCTAGGACTATGCTTCTTTTAAAAAACCTGAACTTGTTCCTTTTGGGGGATACCAAATATTGGATTTTTGAAACAAAATTACAAATATACAAACCTAAATCAAAATTTTCTATAGCTTGCTCCAAAATTTACTATTCTTGTACCTCACAAACATAAACAGAAAATTTTATTTTATACCTGAAGTAGAGTTCTGGAATTATTTACGTGCCCTAGATGAGATGTTGATAACTACTTGAAGACACAATTAAGCACTTAAGAGAATATGTTTAGACCTCACTTTCTTTGAAAAAGTAGCTTCACTACTTGTGAATGGATCAATTGACTTGAGTTGGGTTTGAGGTATGAGGGATATGTAACAGATGTTTGAGAAGAGGTAAATAATTCAGTTGCTTGAGAAGTAGGCCTGTGGCCTTACTCTAGAATATAGAGACCTCCTTGTTGTCTTCAACTTGCAATTAGAAACTCAAAACAAAATTCTAAGACCACATACTAACCCTTCCAATGGTTCTGCATTATTTTCTCTAGGGAACAACATAAATTTTAGAAGTTCTATTTTATATTCATTCATTATTATTATTATTCTATTAAGGAGAGGAACCGTACTCAATTTATATAGTTTGAGAGATAATGTAAGGGCTTTACAAGATGACTGTTCGAGGTCAATGGAGGACTCAAAAACATTCAATATTAAATGATAAAAGTCTTTTTGATTAAGGAAGGACTTCTATTCTTTTGGCGCTTAATTTTAATATATTTTCAACCTTAATAATTATTAGACCTTTTGATATTATGAGGGTTTCTTAGTAGACCATTGGAGAAAGGAATAATCCCTTAAAGTTGTTTGGTGCAGGAATTACACTTAAACAAACTCCTCAACACTTAATTTGTCAACCCGGGGGATTCGTAAACTTAGAGACGAAGCACAGGCAATGCCAGAGATGGTATGAATCTTTCTAATGTAAATCCCTACTTTCTTTAAAGGAAATATTGCAGAATCAAATCAAAAGAGAAGGCAACTTGAACCATAAAAAATAATCTAAGACTGGAACGAGAAAGTATGCATTTGCAAGAGAGAATTAAAGATAAAAGACAATCACTCCCACTATTGGTTGTTTAATCTACTGAGTATGTGTTTTCCCTTAGAAGAGACACTTTAGTAGTCTCGTTAGATGGGCCCTTAAACCTGCTTCCTTAGAGATTTCCTTCTTGCATTAATCTGTCCTGCACTAGTGCAGGATCAGAGATTTATGTAGAAGGTATAAATAGTGTCTTTACTGGAGGCTTTTTTTTTTACTTCATGCAAGGGCTTGAAATTTTCAAGGTTCAGAGCACTCAGATATTGTGGCAAGAAACTGGTTCTTGCACCGGATCAGAGCTTCCTTCACTTAGCTTTTAATCCTTGAAACAAGTGTTCAATTATTGCAAGTGCTAGTTTTCTATTGAATCAAATTGCACACATAAAAGTGAATGTTTATGATCTTAACAAATTGCAGAAATAAAGAAACAATCATTTATCCTGTCATAAGCATTTAAAGAAATAAAGAAAATTGCGGAAAGTAGATTAAGAAAACTTGCTGCATCACACCAACGTGCACTGGTGCAAGTTCATTTCTCCTGCTTGGATAAGGTGGAAAAACCAATTAAATAGAATTGCAGGAAAAGGAAATATCACACCAACGTGCACTAGTGCAGGTTTGTTTCTCCTGCTTGTACCAGGCAGATGAAAGCCAATCTAAAATCAAGTGCAAGAAAGTAAATTGCAAGGAAAGAAAATGTATCTACTTCACATGACGGATCCGTTTTCACTCAGACAGGAATACATGTGCTGAAAGTTAAATCACACTTTAATAATATAAACACACATTACAGGGAACATAAAATAGGGTAAACGTGTTGGGTTGGCTGGGCCCTAGCCAACCAGCGCGTTTCCCTTTTTAAGTTAAAACACTGCTCAGTAAACTAGTCAATTCATCAGCTTAAAAACAGAAACACAATTTCTAAAACATGAGGCGGAAAAACCTTTTATTAATTCATTGAGGCGAATACATGTGTTAATACAATGTCCAACCTAGATTCGGGTGATAACAAAACGACCGATTGCCACCTATCAACTTCGCTCTAAAAACTCTGCTCCAAAATTCTCCTCCTAGGTCCTATTTACACTTTACATTATATAGATTTGTTGGCCAAAGGCCAAAACAAATTTTTCAACTGATTCATAACAAAATGCAGAATTTAGTTTCGGCCTTCAAGATAAGACGGTTTTGCAAAAGTGGCCGTAGATAACCAGCTTTCGCCCTTCACGGATTGGTCTCGATTGCCTTTGAATCATTCGCTGTCATGGCTGAAATGGATCAAGACGAGACGATGACGAGGAGGTTTGGATCTGCCGCGAAGGTCTGTTGTGCTGGCAATGGTGCAAGATCCGATCTTGCACTAAGATCAACGGTCACGGTAAGCACTCTAACTATCAAATAACCATTGGAGATATTGATAAGTTACAAAAGTGATTTAAAAGTAAGAAATCATGTAATAAATATTTAATTAATGCTAAATTGAATTAAAACATGAAGAATAAAGGTTTATACGAAATATGTCACCGTGCTTGGACTGGTGCAACATGAGGGTGCATAAAGGAGGTGAAACAAAGGTAAATGGTTATGATTTAGGAAGGGGAAAATGGTAAAAAGAGAGCAAATTAGGGGGCTAACATCCTCCCATACCTAAGCTGTTGTGTGTCCTCACACAACTCTTTATCTCTTAAAAAAACCTTCAAAACGTTGAGCATTTCAGCTCACTCCTGCTCTAGCATACTATCATCAGTCTGCAATGTTTCAAACTTCTTCTTTTTGCTGTTCTTCAATTTCTTTGTCACCTTTTTAATTCATCTGAAACATTGCGAAGCACGGTACTTCAATACCCTGATTTCTCCTTTCTTTTTCTGGATTTCCGTCGTGAATTCTTCTTTATTATGTTCTTTTTCCTCCTGTGCTTTAGCTACGAGCTGCTCTAAGTTCTGTACTTGAAGCTCTAGCTCGACTATCCGAGCAGCAGGAGCTACCAAGTCTTCTTCCTTTTCTGTCCTGACAGGGGCTGTATTTTCTTCAGGGACCTCAATATCTCTCATGACTTTAGTAAATACTTCTTCCTCTTCTGGTTATTCTTCTTCTTCCACTTCTTCCGGTTCTTCTTCTTCTTCTTCTTGCTCTTCCGGTTCTTCTTCTTCTCCTTGCACTGGTGCAGGAGTGGATTCAACGTTCTGTGGGGACTAGGTTCTGCACCAGGTTCCTCATTATTTTTCTAGGCCTTAATAAAATCGGCCAACAGAGTGTCATATTCAACTTCCAAAGATTTTGTTGTGTCTGCAAGGACTGATAGAAAATCGTCTTCTTTGGGGGTCTGTTCATGCACTGGTGGCGTCATAGGAGTTTCTTCAACAGGTCTACCCACTGTCTTATGTTTCTTTGGAGATGGGCCCTTTTCTTCTGTTGATTTCCCAGGTTGTTTCCTTCTTGCACTGGTGCAAGAAGGACTTCTCTTTACACTTGGACCCTTACTTGTGCTGGCGAGGGTCTCTGTTTTCTTTTCAGCAGCTGTCTTCTTTCCTGCAGAGGGATTTTTATCTAGCTGCTTCAACAACTCCTTCCAGGTCATTCCCTTAATTTCCAATTGTTTCTGGACCAAGATTTGATCAAGCTGTGGTGATATAATTTCTTGTCGGCCTGATCCACTCGTGCGCCTTGCACACTCTTGGCCATCTTTTCTAAACTCTTAAGCAAAAAATAAGTGAAATCCATCCTCCACTGAACATGCCGGCCGGGTTCGAAGTGTTGCAACATCCTGAAATGATACACAAAGGTGAGAGAGTACTTTCCCTCACAAGTCACAAATTTCTGGAGGATAAAAAGGAGGTCCCGCCACTGTCCCAGCATGGCGCTGCGCGAAACTCTTTTCTTCCAGTCTACCTTCATGTCCTTATCAACGACGAAACGCTGCCAGTGCTTCCTCTCGAGCTTCTGATTTTTAAAGTACTGCACCCCAGTGTTTTGCAAGCCCGTCGCTGCTGCTATCGATTTTTCCATGACTTTAAATTTCAGGGGCCCAATCTTCACACAGCCGTTTTTAAAACTCTTTGCAAACTGTAGGGCCACTTCTCTGTTGTGCCCATCAAATTTTTTCAAAACCTGAAGAAAGCCTAAGTCTCGCAATAGTGCAAGTTTATTGCGAAACTCGACGGTCTGATCTACCTCACTGAGGGACGAAGGTTCACATCTAACAGGCGGCATCTCTGCTTAACAGTTATGAACAGTAAAAAAAAATTGCATGCAATACCGGAAAATTTGGCTCTTTATAGATAGGTATCCAACCGTCCACCATCCCTTCTGTCTTATCACCGATCCATCCCACCAAAATAGCCGTGGATGCACGACATGTTTAGAATCGTGCGGGATTGGTACTTGCGGCGACGTTTTTAACGACTAAGTGAGGTAATAAGTATAAGTGAAGGAAGTTTAGGATCATGGTGGAAAGGGTAATTATATCCAAGCAACGGTTAAACATTTCCGCACTCCTTCATAATTCAAAAAACTTTAGCATTTATTAAAAAAATGATCATGATTCTTAACTAAAAACACTTTGTACTTTAAATAATTTTATCCTAGTTAATATGATAGCACAAGTACTCATCAAATAAGTGAAAAAGGCTGCTTGTAAACTTTTATGATGACCACTTCCTATGTTATATGCTCATGAAAAGAACAAATTGTACTATGCTTCTGTCAAGGTGCATGCTTGCACTGATTTGTTTACACTGCTTACTATACTGTTTTGCTGGTACCATTCTACTTATATTATTATATAGGACGATATGCTTGCACTAGTTCAAGCATATTGTCTCAAAAAAAATAGAGAATTTAAGTAAAATATAGGTTGGACTTCTAACATAGCTTCCTCAATTGATACTGGAAATTTGCTTCGCCCTTGCTTGATGCTTCAGGGCATCTTTTTGCTCTTTGTGTATGAGATCCTGCAATGAATTCATGAGGGAACAAGGAAGTGGGGAAAGGGGAAAATTTCAGAATGGGAAGGAATTTTGATACAGGGATTCCAGGAATAGTACCACAAGAGGGGATAAACAGAAGTGGGATAGGGAAAAAAATTCAAGGGTAAAGTGGGATTTTTATGAAGCGGGTAGGGTAAATTTAGAAGAATGTGGGAAGGTTAATCATTCTGGGATTTAAAGAAGAAAACTGAGGGAATATTACGAAATGGGATATGAAGGAAGGAAGAAAATTTTCTGGAAGGTCTGCCTGCACTGGTGCAAGAAAAATAACTGCAGCGAGAATTAAGTGTTACTTGAATAAAAATATCCATGCTAATTACCCCAATGTATAAAGGTTGGTCCTGCTGAACCTGCTTTTACTCGGTGGTCACTAGCATATCTAAAGATCAAGAAAAATTCTCTTTTTATTAGAAATTTTTGATCTTCCTGCCAGCAAGCTGGTTTTTAGGTTGACCCTTCTGCAATCATGTCAGCGAACCGATTTTCACAATTACAGGAAAATATTTTTTCTTTACTTTTTTATTAAATTTTTTTTTTTCTTTGAGAAGAAGAAGAATTCATGTTTTCAAAAGGTTAGTATTACCATTTACCACTACCATCTCGAATTTCTTTTGGGCTTGTTATGTAAAATATTTCTTGGCAAGTGGCTGAAAATACTTCTTTAATCTATGTCCATTTACCAAGAATACTGAATTTTGTCCATCAATAGTTTTGACTTCTACTGCTCCATTCTCTAATACTCGGATCACCTCATAAGGTCCCATCCAATGTGTATGGAACTTCCCTTTAAAAATTTTAAATCTAGAATCATAGAGGAGTACCCAATCACCTGGTTGAAACTGCTTTTTCTGAATAGACTTGTCATGCCACCTTTTTCGTTGCTGCTGAATTAGGATGTTTTGCTGAACAACATCTCTATGAATTTAGTCTAACTCATTTAATTGGAGAAGACGCTGTTGTTGTGCCTCAGAGAGATCTAGTCCTAACTGAACTACAGTTCTGAAGGTTTTGATCTAGAATTCAATTGGTAACAGACCCTGTTTGCCATATACCAGCTCATATGGTGTATGTCCTCTGCCATTTCTCCAAGTGGTTTTTGTATGCCCACAAAGCTTCTGGTAATATTTCAGCTCAGTCTTTCTGATGCATATTGACTGTCTTTGTAAGAATGGACTCAATCACTTTGTTTTTAGATTCCACCTGGCCATTTGCTTGCGGGTGATACGACGTGGATTTCCTATGCCAGATCTTGTATTGCTCCATCACACCTTATACCAGATTAGAAATAAACTGTGGACCATTTTCAGAAACAATTTCTCTAGGCACACCAAATCTAGTAAAAATTTCAGAAAAAACGAAAATCAACAACAACTTTTTCTGTAGCAAAAAAGACAACTTTAGCTTCTACCTATTTTGTAATGAAATATGTACAAACCAAAATATGCTTTTTACTTAAGGATGTTGGATTTATCGGCCTATAAAATCAATAGCCCATTTTTCAAATGGTTCAATCATAACTTGGGGGCATAAAGGCATTTCATTGGTTTGATTAGGCTGGCCCATTCGTTGACAACTATCACATCGCCTGACATACTGTTTGGCATCCTTAAATAAGGAAGGCCAAAAGTAACCAACACGTAATACTTTATATGCAGTCCGCTTATCAGCGAAGTGGCCTCCATAAGGTTCATCATGAGCAGATTTCAATATGTCAAACACTTCCTCCTCTCTTACACATCTACAGATAATAAGATCTGGACCAGTGTAAAAGAGATCTCCTTGAATCTAAGAATATGCAGCACTTTTCTGAATAATATTCCGCTTTTCACGAGCGGACAAGTGAGGTGGTGTTTTTTCAGTGACCAAATAGTTAGCAATGTCAGCAAACCACGGAGAATCTGTTGACATAGCAAAAATATGTTCATCTGGAAAATCATCATTAACAGGAGTTACTTCACCAGGATTATCTAATCTAGAATGAAAATCTGCTACAACATTAGATTTCCTTGGTCTATCAACAATAATAACATTAAAATCCTGCAACAATAGCAACCACCTAGTCACTCTACAACTGGTCAATGGTTTATTCATCAAATATTTAATCGCGGAATGATCAGTATGTAAAAATACATCATATCCTGTAATATAGTGCCTGAACTTGTTAATTGCAAAAATCACAGCTAAAAACTTTCTCTGTAACTGTATAATTCAATTCAACGGAAGACAAATTCTTACTAATATAATAAATAGCATAGGATTGCTTATTTTCCTCTTGTCCTAAAGCTGCGCCAATAGCCAAATCTGAAGCATCAGAGGAAATGTGAAAAGGCAGGGACCAGTTTGGACCTCGCAAAATTGGTGCCTGTACCAACTTTTCCTTCAATGTTTCAAAAGACTGTTGGCAAGCCATGGACCAAGAAAATTCACTATCCTTATCTAGAAGTCGGAAAAGAGAAGTAGTTATCTTTGAAAATTTTTCAATGAATCTTCTATAGTAACCAGCATGTCCTAAAAAACCTCTTACTTCCCTTTGAGTTTTGGGTGTAGGAAGATGCAAAATGATTTCAATTTTTGCTGGATCAACCTGGATACCTTTATCAGAAATCAAATGGCCAAGCACCACTCCCGCTTTGCACATTAATCTACATTTCTTGTCACTCAAAGTGAGATGGGCTTCTTGACAACGAAGAAGTACTTTCTCCAGATTTTTGAGAGCTTCTTGAAAAGAATCACCAAACACAGAAAAGTCATCCATATAAATTTCCACAAATTCTAGATCAGCAAAAATGGCCAGGACTTTTCTTTGAAAGGTAGCCGGGGCATTACATAAACTAAAGGGAAGCACTTTATAAGAAAATGTTCCCCATGGACATGTAAAAGTAGTTTTATCCTGATCTTCGGGTGCAATCTGTATCTGGTTATAACCATTGAAGCCATCAAAAAAGGAGAAATATTTCTTTCCTGCAAGGGTATCAAGCACCTGGTCAATGAAAGGGAGAGGGAAGTAATCTTCAAGAGTGGATTTATTCAATTCTCTATAATCAATACAAATACACCATCTTCCATCTTTCTTAGGTACTAGCACTAATGGAGAGACCCACTAACTGTTGGAAATATGATAGATAAAACCGACATCTAAGAGTTTCTGTACTTCTTCCTTCACAATATCTCTTAGAGATGGATTCATTCGCCTCTGGGGTTGTTGGGAAGGTTAGGTTCCTTCCTGAATATAGATATGATGTGTACAAGTTTCAGGAGGGATACTCTTCATATCTTCATAGCCCCAAGCAAAGGCACTAAGATGATTTCACAACAAATTCACAAGCTGCTCTTGTTGAGATGAGTCTAAATCTGAACTAATATGCAAGGATTTACCAGGGCTAATCTCAACAAGAGTGGTATCAGGCTCAGGAGTACTCAAGGGAGTGGTCAAATGTAGTGGTACAAAAGAATGAGAATCATGATTTTCTTGAAAATCTAGGCTGAAAATTTGGCTCAAAGGCTCAAAATTAGGCATAGTGTCTAGATTATTCAGAAAATCTTGAATCTCATCCTCTTGTGAAGACCTAGTATAGTGATGGATAAAGGAAATAGACTGAGTCTACTCATCACTGCTTTGATTCAACCATAAAGTATCTCGAAAATCCTGAATGGATCTGGCAGGGGGGTATAAGGTAACTTTCTTCCTAGAATCTCCATGTGAAATATACATATCACCGGAATGACATCCAATATATGCATCGGCCGTAGCAAGCCATGGTCGACCCAAGATCAAGTTTTTTCCTCCTACTGGGTTCTTTGTCTCAAGCACAATGAAATCAACACGATATTCCCAAGAATCTAATGAGATGATCACATCGTCCAATACTCCTTCTGGCTTAATTTTAGATCTATCTGCTAATTCAAGCACAATGGGAGTAGGGCGAAGATGAGATAACCGAAGTTGATCCATGGTTTGCTTAGTCATGAAATTAATGGCTACCCCCAGGTTGATAAGAACATTAGAGACAAGGACATTACCAATCTAAACTAAGACAACCGGGTTTCCAGGATCAATATATTTTTCCATAGACACACACCCCATCATCAACTCTGCTGCCCTACCAACAAATTGAATGGTTTGGGGTTCCAATCTCTTCCTCCCGAGTTTCTTGAGACAGAGTTCCTTAATAATCTTGGTACAAATGGGGATATCTTTGATGGCTTGAAGCAAAGGTATCTTAATGAAAATATTCCGAAGCTCAGATGCCAAACTAGTCTCAGAATAGGCTCACTCCTTTCCATTACTAGCCTTTCTGGGAAGGGAGGCTGGTTGGAAGAATATGGAAAAGATTCAGAGGGTAAGGGCTGCTTAGTGATAGCTTTCGGAGAATGGTTAAGAATTTCCTCTTCTCCTTTCTCTTCAATGATCACCATAGGTTGCTTATGATTTTCCGATGTTACAGTCCTTCCCGATCTTAATTGAATATCATGAACCCCAACTGGAATAGATTGGTATTTGAATGATAAAGGTGGGTTTGTTACATAGATAATTTGCATTGCTTTATTATTATTAGGATTGGGCATAGGTTGAGCAGGCAACTGAGGAGGTCGAAAGGGTGGAGGTAAAGGCAATGGTGGAGTGAACTGACTCGGAAGTTGAGGCATTGTATAAGGTGCATGTGTAGATGGATATGACTGCATAGGTGGCTGGTAGGAATATGGAGAATGAGTTGGCCCTCTCCAACCTTGTTGCCATGGTTGAGAAGGTTTCCTATGCTGATATTGATTCCCATACTTCCACTGTTGATAAGAGTTAGGATAAGAATATGCATGTGAATTATAACCAAAATAGTGTGGAGAAAATTCAGAAGCTATACCTAGACCTACCTGAGGCCAATTCCTTCTTGCTCCCATAGCATTCAACTATTTGGCTTCAGGCTGTCCCCCTGTAAATACAGCTTTAAGTCCTGGTATAGAGGGATATTTTTCTTTGTTATGGTATTCTAAAAAAATAGCACACTTATTAGTTTCCTTCAAATTAAGAGGACACTCTTTAGGAGGATGCTTATCTCTACGTTTAGGACAGAAAATACATAATGACTCTTGTTCCTTCATGAGTTTCTGCTGAAATTTTAAGGAGTCTAACTCTTTGGTAACAATGTTCATTATATCAATTTTCATGTTTTCCATTTTATTTTCTAGTCCAATAATCATAGCATCAGTGGATTCAGTTTTTCTATTTCGAGTTCCTCTACCAGATCTGTATTGGTTTCTTGAAAATTTCCTGCATAATTCACAAATTTGATCAAAAGTTTGCTGAGAAATATCACCTTGTCCTAACAGATTCAAATTATTTCTAGAATTATCAGTAAGTCCTCTTAAGAACAAGGTCCTAATAGTGTTGGGATCAAGCTTAAGTTTTGACCTTTGTAAAATATACAGAAATCTTTCCAGACAATCTTCAAGAATTTCATCATCATCTTGTATGATTGTAAAAATTTCATTCTGCATGTCCCGAATTTTGCAATATTCTTGATATTTAGACAAAAAAACTCTCTTCATATGATCCCAAGAGGTTATAGTGTTTCCTCCTAACCCCATAAACCAGCGTAGAGCTGAGTCCTTGAGGGTAACTGGAAATAATGTTAACTTCTGAGCATCAATTGCATAATCATAACTTCTACACAGAATATCAAACTCAAATAGAAAAGATTCAGGATATTTATGAACTTTACCATGGAAATGAGGGAGAGTTGGTGGTGGAATATTCTTCATTTGTGCCACAGTATCATGATCCACAATTGAAAACACAAAAGTGGATTGTTATTCACTTACCTGGTTGTCACCAGTCCCTTCCAAATGATCTTCTTGGTCCACCATTGTTCCCCTTTTACTTGTACCGCTCTCCACAGGATGATCCACACCTGAGCTGTTATCACCAGAATCCAGGTGGATTCTTCCTGCGTGATGGGTTTGAATTGGATTGGGCCTCTTGCTTACAGAAGGAGAACCAATACAAAAATTGTTTTCAGAATTTTTTCGGCCCTTAGTGGGCTTCGAACCCTTACCTTTCCTAGGCATTCATTTCAAAAGGAAAGAAAAAGAAAGAAAGATAACAAAAAACTTCTAAAAAAGGATGTCAGAAATCAATTAACACTAGTAAAATTCCTTCAAAGAAATAACATTGCAAAAATAAAGAAAAATTACCTCTATTGTATAATCAGAAAATTCTTACCAAATCAAATCGCCTCCCCGGCAACGGTGCCAAAATGTTGGGTGCAGGAATTACACTTAAGCAAACTCCTCAACAATTAATTTTTCAACCCAGGGGATTCGTAAACTTAGAGACGAAGCACAGGCAATGCCAGAGATGGTATGAATCTTTCTAATGTAAATCCCTACTTTCTTTAAAGGAAATATTGCAGAATCAAATCAAAAGAGAAGAAGGTGTTGGGAAAAATACTGAGAGGGGGGGGGGGGGGGGGGGTGAAAAAGTATTTACAACATATTCAAAACTTTTTACTTTTCTTTACTTCAAAACCCATACGCTACTTTCCTGAATCAGACTCGCGTATATACGCGGATACCCTTTATTAAACTCGCGTATACACAGAGAACTAATTATGTCATTAATTCTTCACTTAAACCATTCCATCATTTATTCATCAGATATTCAATAAACAGTAAACATGTGCAGTAAGAACAGAATAAACCATCACATAAAGCATCACACATGAACACCAGGATTTTTAGGTGGAAACCCAAGTCGGGAGAAAACCACCGCTGCAGTTGCTCAGCCTTCAATATTTTATTATAGAGAAAACATCTTACAACATATGTGCTTGCGCAGACTTGACCAGCACGCAGGCACCCACCTGCGCTCGTTTACCAGCCTCTCCTGGAAGGGAGCTCCAACCCCCTGACTCGTTTACCAGCCTCTCCTGGAAGGGAGCCACGACCCCCCGATCTCGTTTACCAGCCTCACCTGGAAGGGAGCTACAACCCCCTGACTGAAGGCTACAACCCTCAGCACCACCTTGGACCACGTTTCATCAATTTTCACACTAGACCCTTTCCACTCCAAACCATACATCACCAATAGATACTTTATCAACACGGCATCGACAGCGTAAACACAAATGTAACGTACCGAATTTTCATACCCCTTGCTTTAGCAAACCCTAGTTTGCATACGCGCTTTCCCTTCACTTATGTCGCGTATATACGCGCTTCCGTCCACACAAACCAGCGTATACCTCAGTGTATATTTTATTGCGCATACGCGCTTTTACTTCAGTGAAGCTGCGTATATACGCGCTTCCTCCACGACGAAGTAGCGTATAGATCTTCAATCATTACAGAGCAGCATACTTCTTCAGATCAGATATTCAGTTCAGATTTACCCTTTTACTTCAGACAGATGTTCGCCTAGATGTTCGCCTCATCACAGATCTAAGCCTTCCATAATACAGATCTAGATCCCCTTCTTCATCATTGGTGCATCATACATTCAGATTTATCTTCAAGTGTAACCCTTTCCATTCAGATCTACTTCAGAGAGAAGTATTCATTCAAGCTCAGACATCTTGCACCCACTCACACTGTTGCATAATGAATTTCGTCTCTTTATATAGGTTTATCCTTTTTCAATACCATGAGCCCCTTTTCAATACCATGGGCCAAAACAATACCATGAGCCCAAAACTACCTGGACGGGGTCAATTAGGTGGATCATTACCCAATACAATGGGTCAATACCATGGTGGTTACCCCTGGTTTTGCACTTTTTGAGCGCGAGCTCCATACGTCGACTTGGCACGTTCTTTCTCGCGTGCATACGCGACTTCCCTTGTGCCAATCCGTATACCTAGAGACATACTCTTTTTCACTTGCATTTCCTTGAGCACAGAATTCCTTTCTTCATTGCCTTTCCTGTACACACCGTAGATACATCATATTTTCTTCATCAAGAACATATTCTAGCAAGCACAACTTCATCAAATAAGTTGCCATCATCTTCATCAAGTGGGTTGCCTACTCAGCATCATATTGTCAACAAACATCATATCACATCAGATTTACATCATTTACCAAGTCCATCAAGTCAAGAATAACTTCATCAGGTGGATTGCCATCAAGGACAACACACGTCATCAGTCGCATGTCTTCATCTTCATTCAGTGGGTTGCCATCAAGGACAACACTCTGCATCATATTTCCAACAATCTCCCCCTTTGGACTTGATGGCAACCACGATGGTGTTTGGTTACCACAACAGATAGATACAATGACACAATGTCACTCTCCCAAATATTTGACATAATTCAAACACCATGTCACTCTCCCCCTTTGACATCAAGGGCAAAGGGCAGATCAAAACCAGCGGATCAAAACCAACACACTCTCCCCCTTTGACATCAAGGGCAACGGGCGGATCAAAACCAACACACTCACCCCCTTTTCTCCTCATGTAGAAGAAGCGTTTTGCAGATCTGATGTATACTGAAGTGACCAAGCTCCCCCTGAGTTCATGCTAAATCTTCAAACATGTTTTTCAATGAAGTACATGACTCTATGAACTTCCTATCACCAAAAGACTCAAGATTACATCAAATATCCAACCAAGTGGATTTACATATAAGACTCAAGTACCCAACCAAGTGGGTTTACATATTTCAACTCAGCTACCCAACCAAGTGGGTTTACAAAATTTGACTCAGCTACCCAACCAAGTGGGTTTACAAATTAGACACAGCTACCCAACCAAGTGGGTTTACAAAAATGACAAGTCCTTACATGACTGAGTATTACAATTTTACAACATGAGTCTCAACAAGACCTTTTCATCAAACTACAAGTATGACCATTTAAGACCAACACCTAGAAAATCCTCAAGAAAGAGAACATATTTCAGAACCATCATAATGCCAACAAAGCATTATACTCAGCAACGCTAATGCTCCCCCTGAATATGTGCAACCAAGCAATCTTTCCAAATGACTAAGGGTCCCCCTTAGTTTGTGCATCCTGAAAACTTCCACCAACAAATCATCAAGGCATCTTCATCAGAATATTAGAAACAGAATTATGAGAACTGGAACACCACCAGAGATACCAAACAGTATCAGAGATACCAAACAGCACTGCAGCTGTGCTGAAGAGAGCTAAACCAGGCAAAAATTGCCAGCAACCAAACATACGCGGTTTTATGTGCAGGAACTCGCGTATATACGTGACTGTGTTTCAGGAAACTCGCGTATCTCAAGCCATTTTCTAAATTTCAACCAGATCAGATTCTCTGTGAGGCAAAGACAGTGTTCAGCTTCTTTCTGAGACATTTGAATGCTTCCCTGGACTACAGATGGATAGAACAATGTAGTTGTGTCTTCAAGCGTCATCCAATGGTGGTAGCATAAGCACATTAGTATCCAAGTCTTCAGATTCTTTGCAGCATCAATACATTCTTTTCATACCAGAACAACATCTTCACATAAGTGTCAAGCAATCATCCATGTGGTCCAACATCACCATGATCTTTAAGATTTAACATGAAGTAACATATGTAGGCAAAAGATCTCAACCATAGTAACAAGCTCTGCATGAGCTATTCTTATCTCTGAATCATAAGACTTCCAATTTCATCCAAGTGTGAGCACAAAAGATACTTATCAGCAACCAGGGCTCAAAATCTCATCATAATAATCCATGTACCAAGTCATCATCATTTGAGCATGAGTATCATAAAGACCAAAGAATAAGCAATCATATTGCCAACAATGCAATCATTAGTATTCAACCTGCTGCTCCCCCTAAACCAGTGCTCTTCCTTAACTTGTGCAATCTGAAACACCTTCAACAGTAAGTTATTAGCAACAATCTCTACATGATCTGTCCTCATTTCTGAATTATAAGAATTTCATCTCAACAACGAATGCTCTTCATCATAAAGCAACCAGGCTTCATCCATAATCTTCAACACAAGAACCCCTGTATCATGAGTATAACCAGAATAATGCTAACAGTGCAATCATCAGCAGTCAGACTGATGCTCCCCCTGAACCTCTGCTCCAGATCTTCAGCTATCAGATAAATTTTCTCATCATCAATGCATACGCATCTGTGTCAGCTGGAACTCGCGTGTATACGTGACTTTGTTTCATAAAACTTGCGTATGGAAAGTGAAATATAGAAAATTTCACACCTTCATCTCCTCCTACAAATTTACCTTCTGTTCCTGTCTTTTCTTCACACCAGATGCTCTGTCAGAGATACATATAACCAGAATAATCAAACCAACCATGAGAGACATCATACATTGCTCCCCTTGTGAAGATACATTACTAGATCTCATAATGTATCTCACATCATTCCTGCAGTCAATCAGAGAAGTAAGCTTTAGAATCGGATGACTGTAGTAGGGTCAGAATTCCCTACGTTTCTGATCGGTCCTCCATCTTTTTCCAGATTTGTTTGAACTTTCTATTTGTGTGCTGGAAGTTATCCAATTTCTCATGTCTGTTCAACCTGCATTCCTTTTCTACATGTCCATACTTGTTACAAGAATAACACCTCATGTGACCAGAGAAATAAGAATAAGAATCATAATGAGTATTTCTAATCTTCCTCCTTTTACAATCAGCTACTTTATGTCCATACGTGTTACATGAGAAACAATATCCCCTGAAGAAACTAGAGTAACTTTCTGAGTAGAACCTGTTTGTTTGTGGCTGAAATGATCTGCTCCTGCAATTTGCTGCAACATGCCCATAATTATGACATTTAAAACATTCAACGTTCTTGAATGAATTCATGATTGTTGGTTGATCTTTTATTTCTTTCAACACTTCAGGTTTTGCATTGACATCCTCTGAATTTTTAGCACTTCCTTGTGAGCTAGACTCACCTTTAACAGTTTCATGGAAACCAAGACCAAGTTTGATAGCAGGAGACCTTTGATTACTTAAAATATTGTCCAAAGTGTTAGTACTATCTTGAAACCTCAAAATTTTAACCTTTTCTTCTAATTTACCTTTGAGAATGTTTACCTCAACCTCCAAGGCTTGACATTGCTTTGTCATGCTTTCTTTTTTTCTTCTTCCATCTTCTACTTGATCCTTCAGATTTAGGATCTCTTCTTTCAACCAATTTTCGTTTTCTTCACATGTTTGTTCTAGCTCTTCATTCTTCTTATTTGATTTTTCCAGATCTTCTTTGAGAGATATGATTTCTGCTTCAAGGCCTTCCTTTTCGAATGATTGTAGAGGTTCCTCATTTTTCTTACTTGATGCTTCTAGATCTGCCTGCAGAAAGATGATTGCAGCTTCAAGTCCTTCATTCTTCTTGCTTGTTTTTTCAAGATCTGCTTCTAGATCTTTAATTCGATTGGATGCATAAGTATGAAACCTTTGATACTTGTCCACCTGTCCATTCAACATTTCTATTTGATCTTTCATTTGAGAGGTCATCTCTTTGTAAATAGTTTCTTGCTTAGAAGTTGAACTTTCTAGTTCTTCAACTTTAGTCTTGAGAGCTTCTACAACTTTACTTTCACTATCTTCACTATTGTTTGCACAAAGAAGAGTATTACAAGTGGCCTTCTTCTTTTCCTTCTTTGCCATGAGTACTTGTAGAGCTTCGTCAGAAACTTCTGGTTCATCTTCTTCAATTTTTGCTATACATGATTTTTGAGGTATCTTCTTGTTTCGAGTAGCCTTCTTCTTTTGCTTCTTAGCCATGAGCACTTTCAGATCTTGGTCAGAATCTTCTTCATCTTCACTGGACACTTCATCATCATCTTCTTTTGCATAATAACTCTTTCTCTTTTCAAATTGTTTCCCTTTACCATGCTTTTCTCTATAAGGACATTTAGCAGCATAGTGACCAACTTTTCCACACTCAAAAACATTTGAAGGGAAGCTTACCTTTGAATCTTCCAGCACCTAGTTGGAGCTTTCTCATGAAATTCGCTTCTTCTTCATCGGATATATAGCTGGATTCTTTGACAACTTCCTTTTCCTTTCCTTTTGTAGATGCCTTAAAAGCAGCTTCTCTTATTTGAGAAGGACCTCCTTGTCTCATTTCAAAAGCAGTCAGAATACCATGCAATTGAACAATAGAAAGAGTTTGCAGATCTTGCCTTTCTTCAATAGCCGAAACTTTAGAGTCAAATTTAGAAGTTAAGGATATTAAGACCTTTTCCACCAGCGTAGTATCAGTTATGGTTTCACCCAAATTTCTCATTCGATTTACAATATCATCCAGACGAAGAAAGAAACTGGCAACACTCTCATCACTATGCATCTTCAAATTTTCATATTCAATTCTAAGGGTTTGGAGTTTTGCACTTTTTACCTTTGTGTCTCCTTCATAGCTCAGAATGATTTTGTCCCATATTTCTTTTGCTGAATGTAGCTGCATCACTTTAGCAAATTCAGATTCAGACATGCTTCCTAACAAGACATTCACTGCTTTGGCATTGATTTCATACTTCTTCCTTTCTGCTGCATCGGTAGGAATACTTGCTGGGTATTGATAACCTTCTTCCACGATTGCCCATACATCTGCACCAAGACTTTGCAGAAATGCTTTTGTTCGTACCTTCCAGAATATCAGATTGCTTCCATTGAATAGAGGTGGCTTTATAGACATTACTCCTTCTTGACTTCCCATTGCGACGGATCTCCTTCAAGCGATCAAGCTTCTGCAGAAGAACCCGCTCTGATACCAATTGTTGGGAAAAATACTGAGAGGGGGGGGTGAATCAGTATTTACAGCATATTCAAAACTTTTTACTTTTCTTTACTTCAAAACCCATACGCTACTTTCCTGAACCAGACTCGCGTATATACGCGGATACCCTTTATGAAACTCGCGTATTCACAGATATCTAATTATGTTATTAGATCTTCTCTTAAATCATTCCATCATTCATTCATCAGATGTTTAATAAATAGTAAACATGAACAGTAAGAGCAGAATAAATCATCACATAAAGCATCACACATGAACACCAGGATTTTTAGGTGGAAACCCAAGTCGGGAGAAAACCACCGCTGCAGTTGCTCAGCCTTCAATATTTTATTATAGAGAAAACATCTTACAACATATGTGCTGGCGCAGACTTGACCAGCACGCAGGCACCCACCTGCGCTCGTTTACCAGCCTCTCCTGGAAGGGAGCTCCAACCCCCTGACTCGTTTACCAGCCTCTCCTGGAAGGGAGCTACGACTCCCCGATCTCGTTTACCAGCCTCACCTGGAAGGGAGCTACGACCCCCTGACTGAAGGCTACAACCCTCAGCACCACCTTGGACCACGTTTCATCAATTTTCACACTGGACCCTTTCCATTCTTTTAAGCACAAACATACATCACCAACAGATACTTATCAACACAGATCAGATAGCAGAAACACAGCAGAACAGATCAGATATTTCATACCCCTTGCTTTAGCAAACCCTAGTTTGCATACGCGCTTTCCCTTCACTGATGTCGCGTATATACGCGCTTTCGTCCACACAAACCAGCGTATACCTCAGTGTATATTTTATTGCGCATACGCGCTTTCTCTTCGCTGAAGCCGCGTATATACGCGCTTCCTCTGCGGCGAAGTAGCGTATAGATCTTCAATCATTACAGAGTAGCATACTTCATCAGATCAGATATTCAGTTCAGATCTCCCCTTTTTCTTCAGACAGATGTTCGCCTAGATGCTCGCCTCATCACAGATCTAAGCCTTCCATAATCAGATCTAGCAAATACAAGAGCAATTCAGATCTAGATCCCCTTCTTCATCATTGGTGCATCATACATTGAGATTTATCATTCAAGTGCAACCCTTTCCATTCAGATATACTTCAGAGAGAAGTATTCATTCAAGCTCAGACATCTTGCACCCACACTCATGTTATGCACAATGAATTTGTTCTCCTTATATAGGTTTATCCTTTTTCAATACCATGAGCCCCTTTTTCAATACCATGGGCCAAAACAATATCATGAGCCCAAAACTACCTGGACGAGGTCAATTAGGCGGATCATTACCTAATACCATGGGTCAATACCATGGTGGTTACCCTTGGTTTTGCACTTTTTGAGCGCTTTAGCCCATACGCGACTTGGCACGTTCTTTTCCGCGTGCATACGCGACTTCCCCTAGGCCAATCCGCGTATACCTAGAGACATACTCTTTTTCATCATACTTTGAGCACATTCTGAATTCCTTTCTTCATTGCCTTCTGTACACACTGTAGATACATCATATTTTCTTCATCAAGAACATATTCTAGCAAGCACAACTTCATCAAATAAGTTGCCATCATCTTCATCAAGTGGGTTGCCTACTCAGCATCATATTGTCAACAAACATCATATCACATCAGATTTACATCATTTACCAAGTCCATCAAGTCAAGAATAACTTCATCAGGTGGATTGCTATCAAGGACAACACACGTCATCAGTCGCATGTCTTCATCTTCATTCAGTGGGTTGCCATCAAGGACAACACTCTGCATCATATTTCCAACAGAAGGCAACTTGAACCATCAAAAATAATCTAAGACTGCAACGAGAAAGTATGCATTTGCAAGAGAGAATTAAAGATAAAAGGAAATCACTCCCACTATTGGTTTTTTAATCTACTGAGTGTGTGTTTTCCCTTAGCAGAGACACTTTAGCAATCTCATTAGATGGGTCCTTAAACCTACTTCCTTAGAGATTTCCTTCTTGCATTAATCTGTCCTGCACTAGTGCTTGCACTAGTGCAAGATCAAAGATTTATGTAGAAGGTATAAATAGTGTCTTTACTGGAGGCTTTTTTTTTTTTACTTCATGCAAGGGCTCGAACTTTTCAAGGTTCAGAGCACTCAGATCTTGTGGCAAGAAACTAGTTCTTGCACCGGATCAGAGCTTCCTGCACTTAGCTTTTAATCCTTAAAACAAGTGTTCAATTATTGCAAGTGCTAGTTTTCTATCGAATCAAATTGCACACATAAAAGTGAATGTTTATGATCTTAAAAAAATGCAGAAATAAAGAAACAATCATTTATCCCGTCATAAGCATTTAAAGAAAGAAAGAAAATTGCAGAAATTAGATTAAGAAAACTTGCTGCATCACACCAACGTGCACTGGTGCAGGTTCATTTCTCCTGCTTGGACCAGGCGGAAAAACCAATTAAACAGAATTGTAGGAAAAGGAAATATCACATCAATGTGCACTGGTGCAGGTTTGTTTCTCCTTCTTGTACCAGGCGGATGAAAGCCAATCTGAAATCAAGTGCAGGAAAGTAAATTGCAGGGAAAGAAGATGTATCTACTTCACACGACGGATCCATTTTCACTCAGACAGGAATACATGTGCTGAAAGTTAAATCACACTTTAATAATATAAACACACATTAAAGGAAACAAAAAATAGGGTAAACGTGCTGGGTTGGCTGGGCCCTAGCCAACCAGCGCGTTTCCATTTTTAAGTTAAAATGCTGCTCAGTAAACTAGTCAATTCATTAGCTTAAAAACAGAAACACAATTTCTGAAACATGAGGCAGAAAAAACTTTTATTAATTCATTGAGGCGAATACATGCGTTAATACAATGTCCAGCCCAGATTCAGGGGATAACAAAATGACCAGTTACTGCCTATCAACTTCGCTCTAAAATCTCTGCTCCAAAATTCTCCTCCTATGTCCTATTTACACTTTACATTATATAGATTTGTTGGCCGAAGGCCAAAACAAATCGTTCAACTGATTCATAAAAAAATGCAGAATCTAGTTTCGGCCTTCAAGATAAGACGATTTTGCAAAACTGGCCGTAGCTAACCAGCATTCGCCCTTCACGGATTGGTCTCGGCTGCCTTTGAATCATTCGCTATCGTGGCTAAAATGGCTCAAGATGAGGCGGTGATCGAGGAGGTTCGGATCTACCGTGAAGGTCTGTTGTGCTGGAAATGGTGCAAGATCCGATCCTGCACTAAGATCAGCGGTCACGGTAAGCACTCTAACTATCAAATAACCATTGTAGATATCGATAAGTTACAAAAGTGATTTAAAAGTAAGAAATCATGTAATAAATATTTAATTAATGCTAAATTGAATTAAAACAAGAAGAATAAAGGTTTATACGAAATATGTCACCGTGCTTGGACTGGTGCAAGATGAGGGTGCATAAAGGAGGTGAAACAAATGTAAATGGTTATGATTTAGGAAGGGGAAAATGGTAAAAAGAGAGCAAATTAGGGGGCTAACAAAAGTAATGTTAATTCATTTGATAAGTAAAAATAAAATTTCAAAATAATATAATTTTGTTAATAGTAATTTAATAATAATAACTTTCCTTTAAGATCCTATTTAATATTATGTTAAGTATTTTTCTTAGAAATATTTTCAATTCCACTTAGAAATGTGAAATCAATGATTGACTTAGTGCATATGGTCCTACTTGGTTGTGAAGTCAATGATTAGTTTACTGCCTTTGATTTTTGAAGTTATTCAACTTATAAAAAATGATATTTTGGTGAGAATCCCTGTCATACATTGACAACCGTTGGTGAATAAGGTGTCATGTTTCTACCCCTTGGGGTTTTAGCCCACAAAAGTGGATCTTCAACTTTATACTCAATTTTATCTCAAACCAGAAGGAACCACGGGGCACACCATATATCAAAAGAAACATCTCGACGAGGAGAATATAGTTAGAACTATTTTGACACAAGATTCCATGAATTTCCATGTCAAATTTTCCATGGAAGATCAGGGTTTCCCATGGTGTTGCTTGGGTTGACAGAAATGACAACCACCTATCATATTTTTTCTTGTTGTAGGGTCCATTCAAAGTAAACAAATGGGCACTCCTTGGATGAGGAATTAAATTTTGCATCCAACGAGTGTTCACACTCGAAATTTGAGTAAAACCGTAGGGAGATAAGTTGAAAATATGACTTGAAAAAGTAGTTTTTATTTTTATTTTTATTTATTTTTCACTTATTTTCTCCAAAAATGGTGCATCATCCCCCATGGTTTACATCATCATCTTGAATCCTATTGGTTATTATAAAGTTGTTTTGTTGTACATTTTTTTTTGAGGCCCATTTTAGACCTCAAAATTTCTCTAATGTCCTAGCCTATGTTTTGTAAACAAGTTTCCTTGCTTAAGTATGGGAGGGTTATCACATGACCGTATTCGGTGTTTCCAACCATAAGGGGAAGAATAGTTCCTAGGCAGACCCTATCAGAAATAGGTGTGAAATATGTTATGATTTGGGGTTTATTTCACAAGTGGGGTCATAGTTTTATGCTAGATTATATCATCCTATTTTTCCATGAGCGCATTTGTAGAAGGTGTGCTTAGCAAGGCATGAGTTACCTTCATTGAATTATTATGTAATAATAAAATATCCCCTTTTGTGATGGGTAGTTTATTGTTTTATCAGGGCTAGGATGTTCATAGAGAGTTCCTTTTACTTTGATAGGTGTGGTATGCATGGGTACTTTTGGGGACAAGTGGCAGTATAAGAGGGGGCAGACCTCATACTATATTTTGGATTTTACTTGTTTTATATCCCTTGAAATTATTTTTCATTTTAATAATTGACTTGTGCTCTTTATTTTCTTAGAATTTAATCAACCTTGGGTATTAGAAACCCCTTCTTCTCATAGGACAAGGTCAATAGTGAACCAACATGAGAAACTGAAAATAACTAGTCAAAATACAGGACAATAATACATGGGAGTAATGAAACATTTAAGTATGGTAATCAGGGAGCGCTACCATCATTAGAGCCTCCTATTTTTACCCCTCATAGATAATGAAAGAAAATCCTCATGGAAGGTCACACTGTACTAGGGGCACGTGATAAACACCTAGGTGAAACAAGGGAACAAGTATACCAATAATAGCGATATATCATCCAATTCACCTATGTTATATACCTGAAATTTTCCATAATATTAAATGAAATCACTTGAATACAAAAATGGTCAATGTACCTCATAATAGATGATTTACCTTAATTATATAAGCAAGATATAAGATATAATGCACTGGCCGCAAAATGAATAATAAGCATATGAGGTTGGTTA
This sequence comes from Pinus albicaulis, assembly GCA_034641835.2. Taxonomy (NCBI): domain Eukaryota; kingdom Viridiplantae; phylum Streptophyta; class Pinopsida; order Pinales; family Pinaceae; genus Pinus; species Pinus albicaulis. The sequence continues at coordinate 340,758,264 of CM076576.1, forward strand.
TGATGACAGGGTTGTTGGATGGAAAATTGAATATAGGATATTTTTTTTCTTCTACAGTTACCAAAATATATGGGTGGGGAACATCTAGATCCAACTCGGGGACATATTCTCATTCTAGAGCGGATGATCCACATACTCAAATGAAGAGTCCATGGGAGTCCCAACAATTCCTAGTGATCGCAGACCTGTAACCCGTATCACTCTAAATAAACTATCATCGATAAAAGGGGTAGGGTTCTTGTTGTCACCCTGGAATTAGGAGGATTAAAATTTCAAACTAAAGCATCCAAAATACATGAAATAGTCACTGTTTATGCACGAAAATTAACATGATATCAAAAAAGCAAGGATGCAAAAGAGAAAATGGAAGACACACGATCCTACTTATTTTTAACTACCTAAAACGAAATAATCAAGTATTAGTATAAAGTGTAAGAAGTTTACCATCTACTGGTAATGTAAAATTCACTCCATCAATGTTGGATAAGTAAAAGTAATTAATTCCAACCTTTTTATGTATCTTATATAGGCAAGGGTTATCTCCTACAAGCACACGATCTCCCAACTCAAAGTCCTTTGTTTATGAATTATCTTTCTTTTGGTCTGATACCTTCTCTTCTTTTTAATTTTTTGATCACATCAATTGGCCTTTGGAGATGGTAATATGTCTATATGGCATATATTACTTCCAATTTCTTTGTTTCCTTTTTTCTTTGGATTTCCAAAACTCAGAAGGGTTTTAGGTTCAAAGTGTTACCAAGCTATCTCAAAGTTCAATATGCTGATATTTCCTTTCCATATTATCATCAACATTTTCAGATGACAAGGGAAGAATAAAAAATCCTCAAATAAATATTCTATTAATGCCCTTGAATTCATGGAATTACGTTCATTCCCAAATCCTCTATCAATATTAGACATTTGGTTATTAGTCTTTTTGATGTCTTCTATATGGTATCTCACCATGGGCTCTCTATAAAGGATACATGGTTTTCCATTACATGTGGGTATGGTAGCGTAAGAAAAATCCATATTTACGAATGCCCTGCTAGAGTAGTATACTGTTTTCTTGATAAGAGCATAACCCAGGAATTAGGGACATCTATGAAAACCATATCCATTAACATATCAATGTTAGGGTTATCAACCAAACAAACCTTTAAATCCTTGATAAGACCATGAACCTAGATAAACTTGAGTAAAAACCACACACATTTCTATAAGGTCTTGTAATTTTTCAACTCTAATTGATTCATGAGCTTTAAAGGCATCACATTAGCAGAGTTTCAAAATCAAGTATACAATTATGAGCTAGCAAATAATTCACAATTAATGTGAGGAAGAAAGGTGCAATACCTTAATTTATTCAACCATAATGCATACACTGAAATATTTTAAAAGGATCCTCAATCTATTTACCAAAGTTAAGTGATTTGTTTACTTGACTTCTTTAAGGCTCTAACTTAGCCAATTCTAGAATAGGTACAAAAACATTTACCTTGGCTAGAAAATTTCCCAAATCAACATTTAAAGTAATGTCACTATCCTTATGGGTTGGAGTGGGGTTGGGATTAGAATTCAAAGGCAAGGATGCTCTAGAACATTGTTTGGTTGGGCCATTATTGTTGCTTGCCTCAAGGTTCTCTGGGTTTTTGTTTCATATAGTATAATGCAACCATTTAAACTTATCCCTTTTATAGCACTAATATTTTTAACACATCCTGTGACCATTTCCTCATTGTGTATCTTAGTAATAGGAAAATTGTTATTACGCAAAATAAAATTAGTACAAGGATCATTGATTAAATTCAAATCTTTTGAAATTTCTTCTTCATTAATTTAATTGTAAGGACATTCATCCTCGCTATGAAGCTCATTACAATATTGGCACCAAGGAATCCCATCGTGATTGATTATGTTTGTAGGAGAAAGGGTGTTAATAACTTTCTATTGAGAATAAGGTGTACCATTTTTTGGGTCTGGGTTCCTTCTTTGTGGTTTGTCAATATTATAATGAGGTTTAGGAGGATAACTTGGGTGTGATTCTCTATCCTTTTCCATAGCTTATTCATCATAGTGATTTGACCCTATATGATTTTATTATTCACTTTATCAAACTTTTGTGTAAGAACATGTATCTCAAGATCAATATGATTTGTTGTTTTGGGCTTCAACTCAAATTTGGATCAAGGGCATAAGAAGAAGCCAACTTTGGAAGATAATATGTTTTCTTTAACACAATAGCATATTATTTTGCTTCAACCAAAATAATTATACCTTTCTCTATGAGTGCATAGCTAAATTTCCCATTAAAAGCAAAAGTGAATTGTAATAAGATAATATATACAACATGCTTAGCATTAGTTGTTATTTCCTTGATCAAACCATCAACTATTTGGTTGAATTCACAAATATTAACATTTTTTTTTTTCGTTTTCATGAAACTAAGCAATTAACAATCTTCCATATTTTTACTTCATGAAACTGAGCAACTAACAATCTTCCATATTTTTTAGTTACTCATCCCTTAACAAGGTATCATAGAGTTTAACGCAATTTTAGATACCTCTATTAGGCAGATCTTGTTACCATTATTTACCACTTTATTCAAAGGATAGAGCAAAGAGTTTCATGACAACATCTTTTTCAATGTAATGACCACCAACACACTAGTAAAAATAGGTGTATGTGCTATTCAACTGTGACACCATTATTTCCAATGAACTTAGGAAACCATTCCTCAAATTCATTAGGAATTTTTTTTAGGTGTCTTGGAATGAGGTTCATATTGAAAAGCTTGAAAGCATTAGTGAGCCATGGCCTAGTCATTGTTTCTAAGTTAGAATGAACACTTAAGAGAGATTTAACTACAAGAGTCTGACAATTGTGCTCTCTTTTTATAGGAATAATAGCTTTCTTGCTAGGCCTTAGACTAGAAGCTTCTAGGTTTGAAAAATATTGTGGAATTGCCATATGAGGAAATTAATCTAGGCTTTGAAATATACTCATGAAAAATGATAAAAAAATATACTATTTGGATCATGAGGAGGAATCAACTCCTCCCTGGTAACTATGCTGAAAATGTTATCACAAAATATAGCACCCTAGTGCAGAGCCTCACTAACCAACCTAGATTGAGTACAACAATTGGAGAGTCACAAATTCCACCTCAACAACTACTCCCTTGTTTTTATGGTTGGACACAATCCCCATGAAGGAGGCTTCCTTGGTAGATAATAGGGATAAAGTAATCCCAATAGACTTAGGATAAATTCCTCCTAAGGGTTTTACAAGTAGACTCACCCAAGGACAATAATGCAATTATTAGGGATTTTGGTGATTTAACGCCTAATTCTAAGAGAGCGAGTTCAATGGTCCCCATGGATAAATCTAGAGGGTTTAATTTCACCACTAGAGGCTCAAACAAGTTCCCAAACACATGCATCAAGAAATTATAATTTGTTGTCATAAACTAGGGTTTCAATGAAAAATTTACATCATGCAAATATTTTATAACAATAATAAGAAAATAGTGCTAGAACCTACAACAACCAAGTGAAAAATTAAGGATAATAAATGAGTAAACAAGAGAATAAATTATTGTTGGCTGCAGTATATGTTAGTTAATAACCCAACATCATTATGTCAATCCGATGTATCGTATACTACGAGACAAAAAAATATATGCCATAAGAAGACTCCAGATAACTGCAAAACCAAACCCTATCCTACTCTAGAAACTGTCCTTTAAAACTCTCAGGTTCTTGCAAACATTGATCAGATTCTAGTTCTAATTCTGCAATCTAATGAAAATGATTAGAAAGAAAACCCTAACAATTGGTCACTTGGGAATATCAACTCTGGCTCCTCACTGGGTTGAGAAACTTCTATGTGAAGGTTATCTCAATCGACCTTAGGACAAGGGAGTAAATTAAACCCTTAATAATATTCACACCATCAAAAGAAGAATTTAAATGTAAACAAGCTTTTTTCCACACAATGTTGAAAGCAAAACAAAAAAGGAGAAACAAATTATATTGAAAATTTTCACACCATCCTAATGTTGACCACTATATGTCAAATCAAATATTATTCATAAGAAAAATAAGTTCTAAACCTACTTCAATCACAAATTAATTATAAATATTATGAAAAACCATTAATCCACACCGAATACAAGATGCTTATTGAGATATAAAGCTTTAGTTTCATTTGAAGGACCTGTACATGCATTTTTAATCATAAACATTAACACCACTCAAACGCTAATATGACTATAGGTTATAGGAGATATATTGACTGCTACACATCCATAATAGGATAGGTTACAATCAAAGAGAGCACTATAGACTAAATACCTTGCAATCACAAGAACTCAAGATTGCCCTGTTGATATTTCTTATGAAGGTTATAGGGTATCGATCTCATGGTTGTTAATTCCTCCAAAATGCTCATGTACATTATATCATTCAAGCTTATCTTTAGGAGAGAAATACAACAATGTAGGTGCATATATATGTTACAATACCATTGATACCAAACTCACAAACTTCAATAATCAAATGAACATAATATACTCCGTTTCCACACAAAAATAGATTGACATTCAAAATATTATTGCATAAGCACCCTTATAAACACAATAACTTTAACAAGCCACAAATCTTTCACTCAAGAATCACCTCATATCTTAAACTCAAAGATCACATTAGAGAAATTTTGATGTCTAAAGTGAGCCTCCTAAGGAATATTACAAAATAACAATGGAAATAATAAAATAAGATTAGATTACTTCATCAAGTTTTGGAAGGAAAAAAGAAAAAGCTACTTTTTCAACTCGTATTTTGAACTTATGTCGCTACGATTTTACCCAAATTTCGAGTAGGAACAGTCATTGGATGCATACTTTAATTTTGCATCCAAGGAGTACCCATGTTGAATACTTTTGATGGACCCTACTACATGAAAACCATGAAATACATGAAAAAATGTGATTGCAATCACATTTTTTCATGTATTTCATATTTTTCATGTAGTAGGGTCCATCGAAAGTATGCAATATGGGTACTCCTTGGATGAAAAAATAAATTCTACATCCAACAAGTGCTCTTACTTTAAATTTGAGTAAAATCGTAGGGAGATGAGTTAAAAATGTGAGTTGAAAAAGTAGTTTTTTCTATTTTTTTTTGTTTTTTTACGATCAAATTTGAATTAGGACCTAAGTGATAGCTCAAAATTCAAATTTACATGATTGGGTTGAAACTAGGATGGCTGTGTAGATCTCGTCTTCTTGATTCTGGCGCTATGAACGGTTCGAAAAACCAACACCGTATGAAGAAGTTATTGCACTTTGAATGCCGAGGTAAACTGCAAAATTCTCCAGTTTCGCCCAATAACACTGTGCCAAGTGTTGCGACCAGGTTCGCCAATCCTGAGATGTGAGGGTGAAAAATGTTCAGTGACCTCCTAGGGTCGAATTCTCAGTTTTAGGTACAAGTGCAATTAAAAAAAAAAGGTAATGAAATTGTATTTTTTTAATTATAATTTAATATTAAATATATATATTATAAGATATAATATATTATATGTTAAAAAAAACATATTATATATATTATATAATATAATATATATTTTATATAAATAATATTATGATTATAAATAAATTTTTAATTTTGTTTCAAAATTCCACATATACCAAACGTACATATCAAGGCAAGCTTTATGCAAATGCAAAGTTTGGTTGGGTTTAATAATATTTAAATCCAAAATGTGCCAAAATCACGTATGGTATAGTATATCCGTTTGGTTAAATTTTTGGTGGATTCGTTAGTTTAAAACGCGCAAAAGAATTAGTCTACAAAAGCGAAATCATGTCTTGAACCCATGGCCTCGGCCCCACATATCTACACCTATAACAATACACCACTAATTTTATTTGAATTGACTGGCACGCACATTGATTTAAACTTTAGAAACACGCCAAAGCCAAACACAAAACGCGCTTAGCATTAATGACGTGTTTATCTTAGCACTAATTCGCAGTTAGCATTAATTAACTACAGATTAAAATAGGGGAGATTTTGGAGGTGCCCCAAATTTAAGCGGACTTCCATTTTTAGTGGAGTTAACTGGTAGAGTTCCCAGATTTAGTGGAGAAAATTGGAGCAAAGTTGTTTTGGTCATAACTCACTCAATTTTCGACAATTTTGAGAGTTTGAATAGTCAATTTCAACTATCTTGTATATTATAGAGCCATTGGTGAGAGTTTAAGAGCCATCAGAGAACTTTTGAGTAGGTTTTTACTTCAGAGAAGTTCTAAGGGCCACTAGGGCCATCAAGGGCTAGCAACATAAAGAGGCTTAGCCAGGGAAGCTAGAGGCCTTATTCAAGAATCCAATAGTAACTTTTGGATGTTTCAAAAATTATGGAACTAATGGTGTGGTTTATAGAGCCTTTTGAAGACTTCTGAAGGCCGAGTTTCTTTAGAGAAGTTCCAGGGGCCATCAGGGCTATCAGGTGCCAGCGGGAGAATGAGGCCTATCCAGAGAAGCCAGTATCCATTCTCAACGACCCAATAGTGATTTATGACTTTAATGAGCATTATGAATCCAATGGAAGGATTTTAAGAAGCTTTTTAAGACTTTTGAAGGCCGAGATGCTTCAGAGAAATTTTCAGTGACCCTAGAGCCAGGGGGTGCCATCAGGGATTGGAGGTGAAACCGGAGTAGTCGAAGGCCAATTTCTGTAAGTGAATAGTCTATTATGACTATTTTGGACATTTTGAATCCAATGAAAGTATTTTCAGAGCCATTTGAAGACTTTTGAAGGTCAAAGATCCACAAGGAATTTTTGGGCAGCCCAGGGCCATTGATGGATGGAGGCCTAGATTGAGGAGCCGAGCTCATTTTGAGAAAATTATCAGTCTATTTTGGAGGTATGAGATGTTCTGGAGATAGTAGGTGAGGTTTCAGGGATAGAAAAGGATTTCTTAAAGGGTTAGTGCCACAGAGAAGCTCAGGGAAGCTTAAGGCACCGACAACAGAAATAATGTCAAAGGAAGCCTAGATATTTTTTCAGAGTGATGGCAGCCATGACAAGGGTATGATGATATTATAAACCCAATGGTATAGCCCAAATAACCATTGGAGTTAAGTATTTACTTGTAAAAGAAAATTTTCATCATAATCCCAAAGAGCCAAGTCAGTTGACAAAAAATCAAGGAGATGTAGCCCACGATATTCGGGTGAACTCCTATATTAAATTTGTTGTTATGTGTTGATGCTTATTTTCTACACTTTATGGTTGTTTCACATGCTTAATATCAGCAAAAAAAAATGTTCTTTAAGCACTTAAACAGTTAAAAACATACACCTGTTTTCAATTATAAAAGTTCGCACAGTCATGTATAAGCACGATCATTTATTTTTTTAGCTGAGTGGGAGGTGCTTCCGCATAAGAATTTCAAGTTATCCACCCATTTTCAGATCATTTAACCTTTTTACTCCAAAAATAGTGAATAATCCCCCATGGTTGACATCATTATATTGAATCCTATTGGTTCTTATAAAGTTGATTTTTTTGTATATTTATTTTTGAGGCCCATTTTTAACCTCAAAATTTCTCTGATGTATCATTCAATAAACTATACAAGATAAAATGATAATTATAAAAACAAAGTATTCAATAAAAGATTATTTAAGTGCATCTTCGATTTTTTACAGTTCACTTGTAACATTCAAAGGGAAATTCATTACAAACATTAATATTTGTATTTCCAAATATGTATGCATACAACCATTAATCAAGGGTGAATTTAGGTAATTTCCCCAAATACTGCTCATAAAATCTTGGTTAATCTCACACAATATTGATAAGTTAACATCCTCAACTATAGATCTCGTCAGATGGGATTAATTTAGAAGAAGATCTTATGAGAATAGCTTGGTATGGTCCAATATGCTATCTGGTTGCTTAGTTTGGGAGTAACTGAGCTATGCTCAACACTTGAAATTTTCCCTTCAAAGAAACTTTGATATCTCCCAAACCGTGCATTTTCTGGAAAAAAACCTTTTGTGTAACCTAATTGGGGATTTCTTCATAAAAACCCAGTTTTAGGTTTTCTACATTCTACTTTGTTTTCTCGGAAATAATGTCCGAAGTTGATACCCCAATTTTTCTTTGAACGAACTACCATGACTATTGACCACTACCTGGAGACCTCTAGAACCGACCTAGGTGTGAAATACGCAACATGAAACCATGTCACTGATGATAGGAACAAAACCCATGTCCCATAATCTTCCATAGGGTTGTGTGGATATGCTGAACTTAGCAGCTGGTTGCAAGTTCTGAGCTTAATAAACCAACATTATTAACAAAAACATACTTTTAATCATTCTAATTCATTAAAAATGATGAAGAAACCAATAATATTAACTCATGATCATTTGAGTGACATTTATAACATAAGGGTACTAGAAAGAGTGGTAATTGTGATGAAATGAGTGGTTGTGATAAGGCGAAAAAGGTTTTACTAGAAATACAAATGGCGTCAAATTTGAGGCCCAACAATTGCAACACTTTTATTTGGTTGAAAACAATTATAAAACAAGAAAATATCTAGACATTAACCTTAATTTATGGCTTAAAAATGTATGTAAACAATATTTTTAATTTTCCAAATGAATGTATGCAAGTTCTAACCTTTGGATTATAATATCCAAGGCAAGTGATGCTGAAAATAAATGATTTTGTTGTAACCTAACCTTAGTTTACCCTAGAAAACATTAAATAAAAATAAATATTTAGGATTTTATTTGTTTTAATGGATGCACTTAAGAGATAAGACTAGTTCCTTTCTCCACAAAGGGGTAATGGAGTTTAGTAGAACTTTTTTCTTTTCAAAAACTGTGATACCCTACCAGTATATGATGTAAAAATGTGTGCCTTAATATTTTTCTTTTCTAAGTAAAATTCTATTAATAGTTTACTAAAATACAAGGCACAATTACTGATGGGAGCATCCTAGAACTAATATAAGCATACTAAGAAAACATGAGGATAATAAGTCACATCACTGTGTGGGTCTAATACATTCCTTCTTTCCTTTTCTCTTTCGAATGTTTATCCAACCTGTCGAGTTGGAAGAGGATAGTGTGTTAAACACTATGGCTAGGCTATATGCAGGGATGGCTTCTGGTAATTTGGCTGATATGATACCTTATTCTTCATCACTATTAGAATTCTCCGACTCATGAGGATACTTTTGTCCTCCTTGGAGATTATCTAAGGATAATTCCATGTTCTGTGGCTCTACCTGTGGATGGGGAACTGCAACATAATGAGCTTCATGTGTTCAGATGATCTTGGATTAAGGTTGATTCGGAGCTCGAAAACGCATAACTGCTTGCATAGTGGAGAATGTCCTGGGGAAATATGGAGGAGACAAAGAGGAAACAAAAGGATTTTAGACATGAGTTCCTAAATAAGGTGCTTTTGGGGTTTACTGATTTGTTGCTAGGGGCTATGATTATGGAGTTTATGGAGGAGGTGGTCTTTGTTTGGATGATTGAGAAGGATGCCATCTAATGAAAATTGAAGCAAGAAACAGTGAAATTGGCAACCAGAAATGACAAATATTGACCACATACTAGTGTGGGATTCCAGTCACACATTGGTGAGGAATTTAGTTACACATTAGTGCTAAATGTGGGTGTCTAATTTAATTTTCCCGTAAATAAATTGGACAATAAATTGTAATTTCATCTTATAAAAACTTGTATCAATTAACTAAGTCATGATGACTGAGTTAGCTCAAAAAATTCGAGTTGAGGGTCTAAGATGAGGCATGTAGAGTGATTCAAATATTTTGGGCGTCCAGTTGCAGTTGTAGCACTAGTGTGGTGTGAGTGTAATCAGTTAACTCAAATTAATTGAGTTCAAATTAGTTAACTAGTTCTAACTGAGTGATGAATTAGTGAGAGGTCCAGTGAATTAAATTAGATTTAATTCACAAGTAGTGATCAATCAGATAACTGATGATTCACTATTAATAGCTGCATGCATGTCAATTCGGATGAAGACCCAGTTGAGACAGAAATTAAAGGGAATATACGTATAAGTTGTATTATTAGAAAATTTCCTGAGCGTAATTATAAAGTCATGGGAAGCCCATGATGGATTCACAGTCAAGGAAGGTTGGAATTCCTATATAATAGGGATTTATTTTCCTAGGGATTTCGTGAGAAAGGCTGGGCTTAGCAGAGGCTGAGAATTCGCTAAGTGTTTCTTAATTGCTCCAGAGAATTGCTAGTCAGTTTTGAGCAGGATCAACATGAGACGATTGGTAGAGTGCAGGATTTTCTTGGTGTGAGAAAGCATTGTATTGTTTCATGATTCTTTGACTATGTAAAATATATGATAGAGGGGTTTTGAGCAGGTGCTTTCCCAAAGAAAATCTTGTTTTGTGTGATTGATTATTTCTTTCTCTTACTTGCATGTGATTGAACGATCATGTTTTATATTCCGCAAATATTGTAGAAGGATTCAATATCTTGTTTTAGTACATTACATGATCAGATTGAATTCATTGGTATAGATTTTATATATAATTTATACATGGTATTAGAGCGCCAGGAATCAAAATAGAAGAGAAGAAATTGATTTTGTCTTGAGCAGGTTCAAATTTGCAGATTTATTCTTTAGGATCCAACAACATATCAAGATGTCTTTAAATGGCTTGATACTCAACTTTACACTCGAGGGAAATTTGAATTATATTGCATGGAAGGACAAGATGGAGACAATGTTAGAGGACAATGGGTTGAAGGAATTCATAGATTTTGATATTCCCAAGCCCACAACAGCATATGCCTAATGTCTTGATGCATGGCAGAAGAAGGTAGCAAAGGTGAGAATGATATTGTTGGAGGGAGTTCAAGATCTTATTTTCTCGAGTCTCCATGGGAAGGTGACTCCATATGATATGTGGAAGGCCTTGAAAAATTTGTTTCAGAACAACAACGACTAAAGGAAGTTGGCACTAAAGGACAAGCTCAAAAAGATCAAGGAGGAGGGAGAGATGGTACCAACATACTTGTCGAAGTTCACTCAATGTTGAGATGAGATTGGAAGTGTTGGTGTGACCGTAGCCGATGATGACTTGGCGAGCCTAGAACTTCTAGGCCTTCCCAAGAGCTGGCATAGTTACTATTGTGGCACATTTGCATTTAATTTTGAAATATTTCTCAAAACACCAAAAAAAAACATATATGTTAGAAAATGTAGAAATTTGAATAACTGTTAAATTATTCACCAAGATTATCCTGATCACACACTATTTGAGCTTCATGCATAATACATAACTTCTTCTACTATTGATCATCAATTTGAGGAAATATAAACAATCGCATGCATACATTAAAACCACAAACAATCACACATATAAACACAGTATTTATAGGAAAGTTTAAAGTTGAAAACCCCCAACTATCTGTATATTATAATGATAGAGATCATGTAACAATCATTGTAAAAACTCCTCACAAGCTCTCAACACAATCTCCAATTGTTACACACTACACAAGCTCAGATCATACAAAACACATGCTCCAATCTGCTCCACCTGTTAGCCTGCCTCTACTGCGCAATCCAAGATGAATAATTGCACATCCTGAGTTCGAATCCCTCTGGTATGTACTGCGCAATCCTCATTGGCCTCTCCATCAATGTGTGGTGAAAACTCATGCACCAGTATAGTCACAATTTATAGTCACACTGCTCTTTCACCTACCTCTTCACTGGTCTCTACTGAAACTGTCCATGCATTGAAGTTAACTGATGTATTCTTTAGTTGATTAATGAGTTTATAATTAGTGAATTAATTAATAATTAATTCACACCACTCTCACTAGTGTATCAATCAGTTAGACTAGATACAACTAGCTCAACTATGTTTAACTTAGTTAAACTGAATACAACTCCACTAACGTCCTCAATCAACTCCACCAAACTCTGTCACATGAGTTCTAACTGAAGTCAACATGCAATAGCTCCACTAAACCCTAGGAATAGCGTAATTCCTTCTGTCAGCTGCATGTGCCACTTCTGTGCACTCAACTGAAGTGCTCCAAGAGGATAAGATAATGTTTAGAGTCCAAATATTATTAAGAGCTAATAATATTCGACATATCTATTTTTAGACTAGCAATATAAAAATAGATTCCGCCCAGTATGTCTAAAAATAGAAGTCCATCTATTTTTCCCGACTTGACCAACCATCCACAAATAGCATCCTGCAACTCATAGAACATGATCCATATGTCTAAAAATAGACATAGTCTAAAATAGACTTTGCGCCAAAAATAGCCTGCGGGCCCACTTAGTGAAGGCGACTCTTTTCACTAAGCTCATCATCTTGTTGCAATCTCAACACTCCCTCTCAACAAGATAAGGATTATCTGCCACCCCTATCTTACCCCTGTGGCATTCGAATTTGCTCCTGGTGAGCGCCTTCGTCAAGATATCAGAATCCTGATCCTCCGTAGGAATGTAAGAAAGTAACATGATCTTCCGCTGCACACAATCTATGATATGATGATACCGGATGTCAATGTGTTTATATCTATCATGAAATACTGGATTAACCGAGATTTTGATGCAATTCTGATTATCACAATAAATCACAGTAGGCTCTAAGTGTGAACCGAACAACCCGACCAGGATCTTCCTCATCCATATAGCCTCGCATGTAGCCAAACTCGCTGCCATATACTCGGCCTCTGCTGAACTGAGTGCCACGGATCTCTACTTCCTGCTGTACCAAGAAACTGCTATCGACCCGATACTGAAAATCCCTCCAGATGTGCTCTTTCTGTCCGTTGGGCTCCCTGCCCAATCTGCATCCGTGAAGCCACATAGCTTCACCTCATCCGACTGTCTGTACCATAATCCATATCTCGATGTGCCTCTGAGATATCTCAATACATGCTTTCCTGCCTTCCAAAAGAGCTTGGTAGGCTTAACCATAGCTTGTGAAAGCTGGTTAACAGCATAGCATATGTCGGGTCGTGTATTGACCAGATACATAAGCGACCCCACTAACTGTCGATAAACAGTGGCATCCACTACCTCCGCCGAAGTAGCATCCTCCTTCCTCCATCCACCAGGAAGAGGAGTATCAACAGGCTTGCAGCCATGCATGTTGAACTTCTCCAGTATCTCCCGGGCATACTTACCCCGAGAAACAAATAGTCCACCACTGCGCTGCCAAATTTCCAATCCCAGGAAATAATGAAGGAGGCCCAAGTCCTTCATCTCAAACTCCTTTGCAAGATCAGCCTTGCATGAGTGTATCAACAATTCATCACCTGTCAAAATCAAATCATCTACATAAAGTACAATGATTAGCAACTTACCCTCCACCACAATCTGGTATAGGTTAGGATCCGCCTCACTCTTGGAGAATCCAAGTCCGGTGAAATAACTGTCTATTCGTGTGTACCAAGCACGAGGTGCTTGTTTCAACCCATACAATGCTCTCTTGAGCCTGCACACATGCGACTCGCTGCTGAAGATCTCGAAACCTTCGGGCTGCTCTATGTACACCTCCTCCTCAATCACCCCGTTGAGGAACGCAGTCTTCACATCCATCTGATGAATGTGCCACCCCATCTGCGCTGAGAGAGCAAGAATCGTCCGTATGGAATAATACCTTGCGACAGGTGCAAAGGTCTCCTCATAATCGATCCCCTCAATCTGTGAAAAGCCTCGGGCAACAAATCTTGCCTTGTACTTCTCCACACTCCCGTCAGCTGCCTGCTTCACTTTGTAGATCCATTTCGAACCCACCACTGATTTCCCTTCCGGCCTTGGGACAATCTCCCATGCACTGTTTCTGACAATCGAATCATACTCTTCCACCATGGCATCTACCCATGCGGGATCCTCCACAGCTTCCTCGAAAGAGGATGGCTCCGTCACGATACACTTGCTCATAAGAGCCATGTATCCAGTATACCAGTCAGGTGACTGTCTCTGTCTGCGCTGTGATGTAGGTGCTCCTACAACCTTCTCTGCATCTTGAGCCAGTCGCTCAGCTTCTGTAGTGCGCTTCCGCCCTCTGATGGTTGGCACTGCCTGAGTGGTCTCTTCCACTCCATGAACCTCATCTTGTGGCTATTCCACATCCTGAGACTCATCCTTAGGAACTAATAGCTCCTCATCTGCATGCAAGTGTGGCTCCCTCTCAAGCGAACACTTCATGGCTTTCTCCTCCTGGAATTTGATATCCCGTCGCACAACAGTATTGCGACTATCTGGAAAATACACACGATAGTTGTGGGGCATATCAGTGTACCCCACAAATATCTCAACCTCCGCAGTCGGCTCCAGCTTCTTCCTGGCATCCTTAGTCACATGAATGTAAATAGGTGAACCAAAAATCCTCAAATGGGAAATATCAGGCCTCTTACCAGAAAACCCCTCCTCGGGTGTACTCATGCCAAGTATCTTGTGAGGACAACGGTTCTACACATATACTGTAGTATTGCATGCCTCCACCAAAAAGTGAATGGGTAGGCCCTGATCATGCAACATCGCCCTGCAGCACCCACGATCGTTCTGTTCTTCTGCTCAGCAACCCCGTTCTGCTATGGGTTATGAGGTGCTATGAGCTCTCTTCGAATTCCTTCTGCGCTGCAAAAGTCCTTGAATTCGCCAGAGATGAATTCACCACCATTGTCACTCCTTAGAGCCTTCACCTACTTCCCCGATTATTTCTCAACCAGTGCCTTGAACTCACAAAACTTTGAGTATGTCTCGCTCTTATTCTACATGAAGAAGATCCAGAACTTACGAGAAAAATCATCAACAAATATTACATAATACTTGTGCTTTGCTGTCGAAGCTACTGAGAAAGGTCCACACACGTCTGTGTGAATTCTCTCAAGGATCGTCGTGGCGTGACTATCCTTCTCGTGAAAGGTGGCTTTCACAAATTTTCCCAAGGTACACCCCTTGCACTGATCTGACTGCGTAAGAGTACCCTTAGGAAGCCTAGTAGAAATCTGCTGCAGTATCTTCAAAGCTCCATGGTGAAGGTGGCCCAATCTCCGGTGCCACAACTCGCCATCATCCCGACTCACCACTCCTTCTACCTTGCATGCCATTACTGCGCACCCATCTACCTGCAATCGATAAAGGTTCTGAACTCGAACCCCTATCCTTCGGGTCTCACCAGTTACCTTACTGCGCAGGAAAGCCTTTCCCTCGCTAAAGACAACATCATATCCCTTGTCTTCTAACATCGCCACAGAGATAAGATTCTTCTTCAATCCTGGAACATGCATCACTTCCTTCAATCTGAAGGGTTTACAAACTCCCTCTCAAAGGAAGTGGTACCGATACCGGTCGCACTGTATCTACCATCATCGCCCATCTCGATGTGCACTCCAAGATCTTTCTCATCCAGATCAGTAAACAAATCTCGATCTCTTGTCATGTGAAAAGACGCACCACTGTCCAGAAACCACACTGAACCCATCACACTTGAAACCAAGCATGCGATCAGCGAAAAATCCAGCTCAAACTGTGAGGCTAAGGCCTCTCCAGCTGCAGTCCCAGTAGCCTGCTTATTTTTCTTCTTCTGCGGACAATTTGTGGCATAATGTCCGTGTTGGTGACAATGAAAGCACTTCACCTTGGACATGTCCTGCTTCTTGCCTTTCGCACCGGAATGAGAAGCTTTCTTGCTCTTCCCCTTCTTTGCTTTGGCAGCCAAAGCGCAATTCTCTTCATCAGAGTTCTTTGATGACGATCCGTCCCTGGTACTCCACCTTATCTCCTCTTGCACAAGATCCGACCAAAGTCGCTCCCATCCTGGCAATTTCTCCCAACCATTGACAGAGTCCTGATAGGAATGCCAACTCTTCGGAAGCCCAAGGAGAGCCAAGCTCACCAAGTCCTCATCATATACAGTCACCCCCACACTTCCCAGCTCATCCCTGCATTGGGTGAACTTCGTGAGGTACTTGGGCATACCGTCGCCTTTCTCCATCTTTATGTTTCTGAGTTTATCCTTGAGCGCCAACTTCCTCTCGTCGCTCTCACTTTGGAATAAATTTGTCAAGGCTTTCCACATCAGGAATGGAGAAGCCTTACCATGCAGGCTGGACACTATGTGATCCTTCATGCCCTCCAACAGAATCCTTCGACACTTTTTTGTCTTCTTTTTCCAAGCCTCAATTACGGCAGCATCGCTAGAAGTAGGCTTTGGGACTTCAACATCTATGAACTCCTTCAACCCATTGTCATCTAACACCACCTCCATCCTGTCCTTCCATGCAATATAATTCGAGCTGCCCTCAAGGGCATACTCCAATCGCAATCCGTTGAAAGACATCTCAACTTCGACACCAAGAAAACACTGCTGCAAATTCGAATTCCACCAGCACAAAACTCAACAGCTTCAATGTTTTGCAATTGCTCCAATGATCAATACTGCTCTAATACCATGTAGAAATTTGAATAACTGAGATATTATTCACCGAGATTATCCTAATCACACACTATTTGAGCTTCATGCATAATACATAACCTCTTCTACTATTGATCATCAATTTGCGGAAATATAAACAATCGCATGCACACATTAAAACCATAAAAAATCACACATATAAACACAGTATTTATGGGAAAGCTTAAAGCTGAAAACCCCCAACTATCTGTATATTATAATGATAGAGATCATGTAACAATCATTGTAAAAACTCCTCACAAGATCTCAGTACAATCTCCAATTGTTACACACTACACAAGCTCAGATCATACAAAACACATGCTCCAATCTGCTCCACCTGTTAGCCTGCCTCTACTGCGCAATCCAAGATGAATAATTGCACATCCTGAGTTCAAATCCCTCTGGTATGTACTGCACAATCCTCATTGGCATCTCCATCAATGTGTGGTGCAAACTCATGCACCAATATATTCACAACTGATAGTCACACTGCTCTTTCACCTACCTCTTCACTGGTCTCCACTGAAACTGTCCATGCACTGAAGTTAACTGATGTATTCTTTAGTTGATTAATGAGTTTATAATTAGTGAATTAATTAATAATTAATTGACACCACTCTCACTAGTGTATCAATCAGTTAGACTAGATACAACTAGCTCAACTATGTTTAACTGAGTTAAACTGAATACAACTCCACTAACTTCCTCAATCAACTCCACCAAACTCTGTCACATGAGTTCTAACTAAAGTCAACATGCAATAGCTCCACTAAACCCTAGGAATAGCGTAATTCCTTCTGTCAGCTGCATGTGCCACTTCTGTGCACTCAACTGAAGTGCTCCAAGAGAATAAGATAATGTTTAGAGTCTAAATATTATTAAGAGCTAATAATATTCGACATATCTATTTTTAGACCGGCAATCTAAAAATAGATTCCGCCCAATATGTCTAAAAATAGAAGTCCATCTATTTTTTCCGACTTGACCAACCATCCACAAATAGCATCCTGCAACTCATAGAACATGATCCATATGTCTAAAAATAGACATAGTCTAAAAATAGACTTTGCGCCAAAAATACCCTACGGGCCCACTTAGTGAAGGTGACTCCTTTCCACTAAGCTCATCATCTTGTTGCAATCTCAACAGAAAATGCAAAATTTTTGTATACCAAAAAAAATATTTTTGATTTATATGTTGGTGTATTAAAATTATGTGCTAATATGTGAAGGCAGGTCGAGTCGTGCTTATTCACGTGCAGAATAGTTCAAGAGTCGGGTCGATGGATGCGTTTAGAACATTACATGTCAGGGTGGAGTCAGGTGTCCCCACCTCCACTGGCCACGTCATCCCTACCTTTACGGCACATCACACATCGCAAGCTTAGGAGGAATGCCATTAAGGAATATGTTATGAATGGCGAAATGTGCAATGCGACGAGGGCCGGACGTGATGCGGCTCAAAACTATGATTTAATATATTCCAATCACATATCGCACATCACATGATCAGGAGGAATATTTAATATATTCCAATTACATATCGCCGATTACGATTTTCTCGGCCCCACCTCCACTTTCCACGTCATCTCTACCTTTATTGCATATCTCACATCACAATCACAAAGCTCAAGAGGAATGGTGCTAAGGAATATGTTATAAATGTCAAAATACGATAAGGGGCAGATGTGATGTAATTTCAGAGTTAAATTGCAAAGGATTTCAAATCCGGAAGTAAGGACATTTCCTTTGAGAAATCACATTGGAGGTAACAGGAGGCTTATAACAGAGCAGCATGGAAAGCTGAAATGCAATGGAAAGGCAGAAAATATACCATTAAAAGGTTAATTTAAATTTATTTAAAGTCCAGGATTATTTGTAGTCACGTTGTTTTATGAAGAAACGTGAACGTGGGCAGTAGACTTGGGTAACACCCGACCCCGTGTAGAACAATGTTGTATGTGGTGGCTCCTTGTAAATAAATGGAAGACTGAATGCTGCGGGCACGAGAAGAAGAGGCAGAGTCGGTTAGAAGGGGACATTATAACATTGTTTAAAATTCATATGCATAGGCATAGTCATGAAAAAGGAGCATATATTGGCACTGTTGGAAACACAACAATTGGGTGAAGTTGGGGAAAGAGGCGTCATTGCAGAACTGTTCGAATACCACATCAGAAACATAATAGAAAAATATTGAAATCTGGAAGAAATGCAGAGCAAGGATGTCCGATCTGTCAGGGAGACAAATCAACACTTCAGGGAGACGCATCAGCAACAAATCAGATTCAACAAAAAGAATAATATTTCAAGTTTTAATTTGTTTTGTTTATTTTTTAAGATCAAAGCTATAGTGATGTCCTCAATTGCAACGTAATAAGTAGTTTTAATAATTTCAGTAGTCTAAGTAGTTTCAAGAAGTTCTAGCAGTTACAGACTATTTTTGATGTATTTAAGCGAGACAAAAAGAAAGAAGAGGGGTTCCAAGTTTTGGACCTCTGGAAGACTAAAAATTTGGTACTTACTTTTTTGAGGAATTAATGAAAGAAGTATCAAGTTTCCTACAATTTTTGATGGTGATACATTTTTCCTGTGCCATTTCGTGTTCCTTATTCCTGGAATGAAGTGAATTAAAGTAGCTTCTGGTCTCTTAATTACATCTGTGAGTAAGAATTAAATAACATTAATTTGCGCTCCTTCAATCCAAATCCTCTCCCTTCACAAATTATCTCTGGAACTTAAAATTAATAGATTTTGTGTTTACAACATATTATTTTGAGTTTCCTCTCTCTCCATAAATTCTTTTTGAAATTTAAAGTGGTAGATTTTGTGTTACAACATATCATTTTGAGTTTCTTCTACGGTCTTATTTTCCATTCAAATATCAACAATTAATGGCATTGTAGAGTCTTTCATTATACCAGATTATTAAGGGTTTTAAAAAATTAGTTTCCAAAGGGATTGAACGAATACCACCTAATATAATTACTTCTGTGACACCTTTTTAAAAAATGTCTTGAGCACTGATTCCTTTCCACAGCCAAGGAATTGTCTCTTAAGATACAACATTTTATGGCACCATCTCCGGGGACGAAGAGACGAAGTTTATTTTCCTTGGGTTTTTCACATTATTTCCTCTGGTTGTTCAGTGAGGAGGAAATATTTGGATATGTTTGTTATTATCAAAATTCTAGCTCACAAAAGTCCTCACATGAGGTCAGATACCTCACAGTAGAAGGTCCCTTCTTTGTTAGACCCTGAAAGATTGGTTTCTAAAAGGGTTTGGAAACCCAAAACCCCCTCAACATCTAGTCCTACACTGTATGCTCTTGGTAGTATTTCTAGTAATCCTTTGTTTGAAGATATCTCTAAAGTACTTCCTCTCTTAGAGAAAGATTCACCTTTCACACCAATTTATTTCAAGAACCTATGTTGGAATAACACTCCTTTGAGTCTGTTTCTTTTAATTTTACTCAAGCTCAACAAAATCTAGTTGCTGGTCCCTCCACCATTGTCCATAAACCCACTCCCATATCAGTTTTACCTCCACCTCCGTTCATTTTCACAACAGGTTCATCAATTGCATCTAATCGAGCAACAATCAATCAAGGTGCAAACATGGCAACACCAACCTTTTTTTTGAACATATATGCTCCACTTAACCTGCCACAACTAATGAATTCCATGCCTTAAGAGAATCTTAATTTACTCCCACGTTTTACTAGAGAAGATGAAATAACTGAAGAAAAACACTTGCCTTTGTTTTGTAATTTTGCTAAAAATCTGAATGTAGAACATCTTGATGTTGTAATGAGGCTTTTTGTTCAGTCTTTGGATGGAGAGGCTATAAAGTGGTTTAAGGGATTGCAAAATTATTCTATTAATACAAGGGAAGAACTGGAAGTTAAATTCACTTAGAGATGGGGTGAAAAAAGGGATCATGGATATTCACTAACAGAATTCAATGCAATCAAAAGAAAACTAGATGAGAATATATCAGATTTTATCAAAATATTTAGTAAATTGTATAACAGTTTTCCTGTAGAAATGAAGCGCCCTCCTTTTGGAGCAAAGGTGGTTTTTGCTGGGGCTTTTGAAGCCAATTTTAGTTTCACACTTAGAGAAAGGAGGTCCCCTACTCTAGAGCAGATACAGACAAATGATTTAGAAATTGAAGCTAATATGACTGTAGTTGGGAAGGCAAAAGGGAAACATCTAGTCCAAGAGAAGGGGAAATAAAAAGAAGAATCATCACAAGATCAAAGAATTGAAGATATGTAATATCCCAAAAGGGAGAATGCAACAATACTTCACACAATATAAGAACTTACAGCAAGATAAAAAACAAATCTAAGTACAAATCAAAATATGCAGAAAGAGCTGAGCCATTTTATTATATTGGAGATGAATCAGTTACAAAAGTACAAGATATAGGTAGATCTAGCCAAAAAAATGAGCTAAGATCACCCTGAAAACATGTCAAGCAGGTACAACGTAATTTTTGAGGCTCTGTAGCAAATACTGCGCTATCTCTTCAGCAGAATATAAACATGGAGTTGCAGGATAAAAAGAGAAATGTAGATCTACTCAAAACTGGAGCTCTGATGATGCCAAGATTCAGGATCTAGCCAATGTGATGGATTCCCAAGATAACCCAGAAAGGATTTTCCAGATCTGCAACTTTGGAAAATCACCTCCCTAGGATTTGATCCTTGAACTGCTGGGAAATACATATCTAAAGCTAGATCTAAAGAATAGATGGCTAAAATATGTGCTTAGATTAGACCTATGCTTGAAGGGCTGATCCCTTCCTCAGATCTATGAGCTAGAAGCTCTAGATCTAGCTTCTCAATCCTCCAAAAGATGATTGTAGCTGCTGCAACACAACTTCCTCTGAAAACTGCATTGTGAGGGAAAGAGAGGCCTTCTGCCTACTGAAATATGCTGCAATAAACTCCAGGATGATGGTGAGACTGATGGAAACGTGGAGGAATGATCCTCCACTGGACTGCTAGCTGAAGTACTAGCAACTTCCATCCTCCTTTCAGTTCTGCAATATGGACAACGTTATTCTTGGAGAGAATAATACTGCTAGGAGGTCAATAAAATTTGGCCTAATGCCAGATCTGCAATGTGGCTCTGGGAGTGCTGAAATATAAGCCCAAGTGATGGGAATAATCCCTCACCTTGTTATCCAACTGAAGTACTGAAGACAACTTCCACTTTCCAAAATGATCTTCAGAAATCTGCAGATTTCTGAATATGATTGTTCTGCAGAAATTAGAAAAAGGAAATGGAACTTAAAGCCTGATGTATAATGAAGTACAAACCCCTCCCTTAGATATCACTCAAAGAAAGAGGAGGGATTCCCGCCTGGGAACACTCTGTGCTAAACAACACCTGTAATATTTGCTAAACAACCCAAGAATGCAGTGGAATGTCACTAGACAATTCCAGATCTAAAAGATCATACATCAATTAATCCAAGATGCCTTTCACCTTTGAATTCATCTCCTTTATAATGATTAAGCAATCCCAAGCCTTGGCCCTAATCTCAACTATGCAGTCTCATGTGGACAAGATCCTCCAACTGGGACTGCGTTGTTTGACCAAATCAACCAAACAGTCTAGGTGAAATGTACACCTCTTCCATCATGTGTGCTTCATTTGCACATCATCCTCCACCACTTGATCATTAATGCTCAATGACCCTTTGTTTTACATCTTCAAGATCTTAGTTGACTGAATCAACCCTCCATGATCTCTCTCATTAAATGAGACATGATCTCCCATATCATTCATATTGGTAGTTGCTCAACTACCTCTTTTTGCAGATCTAGTCTAAATTAATCCACATTCACACACACAAAGTGGATATTTATTCTTATTGAGGATTGTGGGTCCCTCCACCCTTTTATTTACTTAATTCATTAAGAAAATCAGACTCTAATATTCCAAATATGATGTGAGAATTTGGGAATATTACAAGATATGACAAAGGTGATAAAAAATTTGTCGAATAAGCTAGTTAAGTTGGAATTGGAAAGTAAAAACTCTTAAATAAAAATACAACAAAACTGAGGAGGATTTAACCCTCAATTCAGAAGACAACCCCTACAAATCTTGTAGAGGGAAAGAAAAGGTCAAGACCAGGTTCAAGCACCATTGTACATAGAAGCAACACCCGGAGAGTCAGCAGAAGATGACCAAAAGGAAGCTAAAGATAAAATATCTTCTATGTACACAATAGAAGAGGATGAAGAGGAATATTGTGAGGGAGAATATGCTAAAGCTAAAGTATCTTTTGATCAAGATGAAATGGATGAATACTGTAGACAATTCACAGATTTCATGCAAGCTGAGTTACATAAAAAGTATGATTTAAGGTCTATAAAGAGATCTAGAGTGTAGGGTAATGAAGGTGAACAACAAGATTCTATTCCTCCTCTAATGACGACTCCAAAACAAAACGACCGTGTAAAACAAGTCAGTAATGGGGAGAAACCTGTAAATTCAGTTAATAGAACAAATGTGCAGCAGGGTGAACCTTCCCAGAGCAAAAAAATTGATATTAATATTTTGGAGAGAGTTTTTCCTGTACCCGAACAAGCGGAAAATTATAGAAAGAGTGAAGAAGAACTTGAAAAGAATGTTAAACAAACTCATGCTTTAAGTTTGAAAAAAGAGTTGGAGAAGGTAAAAATCAGGTACCTCTTCTAGAATTAGCTAAAATACCAGTCTACAAGAAAGAAATTTCAGAATTTATTAATCTCACACTGATTGAAGATATAAGTGACACCCTGAACTTACAAGAAGAAAATCACCTTTGGTCCTCATGTAGAAGAAGTAGATCCTTCTGTTCCACCATTCTATATTTCTCTATTGCATCATGATTTTACTCTCCATAATTGTATGTTGGACTTAGGTGCATCCCATAATCTCATGCCATTGTTTGTTATGAAGGAAATAAACTTGCAGATTACCAAACCCTACAGGGATCTGTATTCATTTGATTCCAAAAGGGTGAAATGTGTTGGGTTAATTAAATATGTAGTAGTTTCTTTGGCACAAATTCTAGCAAATAGTATATTCATGGATGTAGTTGTTGCTGACATTCTAGCCAGGTTTGGAATGCTCCTATAAATATCTTGGGGAGCAAAGTTGGTAGGTGTTCTAAAATTAGATTTCACTTATGCTATCATTCCTATTTTTAATGGAGAAGAAAGGAGATTATACAGGGAAACAAGGTTCGTGAAGACCACTACCAAGAAATATGCAGGAAATTCCCCTAGTTATAGTCAAGGAACATAAAATCTTTCATGTTTCAGCTGCATGAAGATGCAGAATTTGCTGAAGACACAGAGAAGTAGCTCTCTTCAGCAATTGTAAATAATGAGCTGCACTCAAAAAATATTTGGAAATGCTACTTTGATAGTGCCTACTACAAGGAACGCACAGGAGCTGGATTCTTACTAATATCACTAGAAGGTAACCTCTTGCCTTTTTCTTTCAAGTTAGAGTTTGATTCAACAAACAATGTAGCTGAGTATGAGGCCTTGATCATTAGCCTTCAAGTTTCTAAACAGATAGGAGTTCAATGTATTTCAATTTTTGGTGACTCTGAACTGATAATAAGACAGATTAAAAATCATTTACAAACCAAGAATCCGAGATTAAGATCATATAGGAATGAAGTTTGGGATCTGATAGAGAACTATTTTGAAGCCTTCAATCTTTAGTTTATTCCGAGAGAGGTGAATAGATTGGCAGATTCTTTAGCATTTGCAGCTAGCACGTTCAAGCCACCTATAAATCCAACGTTAAGGTATGAGATTGAAATTATACATAGACACTCTATTCCTGATAATGTGAAACATTGGCAGGTGTTTGAAGACAATGAGAATATAAATCATTTCTTGACAATGATTGGAAACTTTGAAGATGCTGAGATAAATCAAGAAGAAGAACAAACATAGCAAAAAAAAAAAGGTAATACATTTCAAAAATTCAATAGGTGATCAAAAGATTATTTAGTTGAAAGATAATGTACTCCCTAAAGGTTTGGTTCCTCTTGAGAGATTGTTTTATTCAAACAATGTTGCTTTTAATTCAAAGAAAATACATCAAGAGGAAGAGATGGAAGATTTTAATTTGGGAACTCAGCAGGAGCAAAAAATGGTGAAATTATTCGAAGGTGTTCCCAAAAATTATAAAGACAGATATATTGTTCTCTTTAAAAAGTATATGGATGTGTTTACTTGGTCATATGAAGACTTGAAAATGTAGATAAAAACATAATACAACATAAGATCCCATTGAAAGAAAGAATCAAACCACACAGACAAAAGCTTAGAAAAATTAATCCATTACTGTTAGCTCCAATTGAAAAGGAAGTGAAGAAATTTCTGCAAGAAAAAATCATAGTCCCTCAGATATTCAGATTGGGTTTCTAATTTGGTTCCTATGAGGAATAAAAATGGAGAGATAAGATTGTGTGTGGACTTCAGGAATTTGAACAGATCATCTCTAAAGGATAATTATCCTTTACCTAAAATGGATTATGTCTTACAGAAGGTGACAGGAGCTTATAGGATATCTATGGTTGATGGATTCTTTGGATATAATCAAGTGGAAGTGGATCAGGAAGATGAAAAAAAGACAACTTTCACAACCCCTTGGGGCACCTTCATGTATGCAAGGATGCCATCTGGTCTTATGAATGCAGGTGAAAATTTTCAGAGGGCCATGGATATAGCGTTTGTTGGAGACGAGTATGTGGTTATATATTTGGATGATGTAACTATTTTTTCAGGATCAGATGATGAACACCTAGAACATCTGCAAAGAACTTTTGAAAACTGCAGGAAGTATGGTCTGTCACTAAACCCCAAAAAATCTTTGTTTTCCTTGGAGGAAGGTAAATTATTGGGTCACATAGTTTCAAAACAAGGGGTAAATATTGATCCAGAAAGGGTGGAGGCAATTCAGACCATTCCTTTACCCAGAAGCAAGAAAGATATTCAAATATTTTTGGGAAAAATAAACTTTCTGAGAAGATTCGAACCAAATTATGTTGAGATTGTGAGAAATATAACTGACATGTTGAAGAAAAATGCAGAAGTGAGGTGGGATAAAGAAGGAATAGAAGCATTTTACAGAATAAAAGAAGCACTCCAAGAAGCTCCTGTTTTAATAAGTCCTGATTATCAAAAGGTATTTCAAATATTTTCATTTTCCTCCCCTACTACTATTGCTGCTGTGTTATTGTAGAAAAATGAGGATAGTAAGGAACAACCAGTGGCATTCTTCAGCAAATTTCTCAGATATAATGAGCTCAAATATAACATTTTGGATAAACAAGTGTATGCATTGGTCAAAGCACTCAAAGCCTTCATGAATTATGTGTTACAATCCAAAATAACTGCTTATGTACCTAATTCTGCTGTCAAGGACGTGCTGGTTCAAAGTGATGTTGAAGGAAAAGGGGAAAATGGATAGCTAAAATCCAGGAGTATGATTTGGACGTTAAACCCACCAAGATAATCAAAGGACAGGGTTTAGAAAAGTTGTAAACAGAAACAAAATTTCAAGCATTGGGAATTAACCTCTTGCCACCAGTGGATGGAGCTGACAATGAAGAAGGTCAGAATAAGCCCAAAACATGTATTCAATACAAATTTTTGTGTTCAGATTGGTATAAAGATGTTGTTCATTACCTGTGTTTCTTTTCTTTCCCATCTTCACTGAATAGAACCAAATATAAAGCTCTCAAGCTTAAATCTCAGCCATATGTCATAGTAGAAGAAAAGTTATATTGGAAAGATCCTGATGGTATTTTGCTATTGTGTTTAACTGAAGGTGAATCCATTGAGGTTATCAAGGAATATCACGAAAGTCTATGTGGAGGAAATTATATTTGGAAGGTCACAACCCATAAAATCCTCAAGTTAGGTTTCTATTGGCCCACCCTGTTTGTAGATGTACATAGATTGGTCAAAGGTTGTCAGAAATTTCAGTTGTTTGCTGAGAAGAAAATACTTGCTCCCTTACCTCTTATCCCTGTATTCATAGAAGAGCCCTTTAGGCAGTGGGGACTGGATTTTTTTGGAGAGATTAATCCACCATCAAGTGGGAAGTTCAAATGGATTCTAACTGCCACTGATTACTTCACAAAGTGGGTTGAAGCAATCCCCATGAAGAAATAAAATGACCAAGTGGTGATGAAGTTTCTGGAGGAGAACATCTTCAGTAGGTTTGGCTGTCCATTCAATATTGTAGCTGATAATGCTCAGGTATTTAATTATGCTCAATTTATTAATTTCTTCCAAACGTATAATGTAATCTTGTCACATTCCACAACATATCATCCACAAGGTGTAGAAATTTAATAAAAAATATGTATTGCCTGGATTCTCCTGATCTAACAATTATATGCCACTATTAAATACATAATCACTTCTACAAAATCTTTGCAGAATTTAAAACACAATCACCAATAGAAATATCGTGAAGAAATAGCAATCACACATAACACAGATAATTTATCCCGGGGAAATAATATAGCTAAACCCCACTATATTCTATTATGTATTATATCATGGATCATGAAACAATTCCGTACAAATCTCCAATCAAAGAGCTCTAAGTACAATAGATAATTGTCTCACACTGTCATACAAAAATTGGCAAGTTCCTTAGCTAATTTACTGCCTCCAGACAACCTGCCTCCACTGTGCAATCCCAGCTAATAGCAGTCCCTGAATGAATGGAATCCTGCTTGCCTTGACTATGCAATCCTCATGGGAACATCCAATGTGTGTGTGGTTGCATGTGTGCAACCGATAATGTCACAACTGATAGTCGATCTATCCCTTTCAGCTACATCTCAATTGGGTCTCCACTGGATCTGACATGCATGTAGTTAATAGTAGTAAATATTCAGTTGCATGTGAGACCACTGATTGTGAATTAATTAATAATCAATTCACTTGATTTTTAACTAGTGTATCTTCAGTTACAACTAGCACAACTGAGTTTAACTCACTTAACTGAGTTAAACTACTTTACAACTCTCATAACTACACTTCCAACTCTGTTACAACTTTGAATCACTCAGTTACAATTAAGTCCACTTTCATGTCCCACCAACCAACCACTCAACTCGAAATTCCTATAGCTAACTAATTTTCAAGTGCTCATTGAGAATAGATTATTGTTTATTGTCCAACTAATATTAAGGGATAATAATAGTCGACATGCATCTATAAATAGAACTTGCACATACATCTATAAATAGACCACATCTATAAATATAATTTTCTCATGCATCTATAAATAGACATCCACCTAAAAATAGCCCGACGCTCCATCCAAGTGTCAGTGCATAATTTTCACTAGGATATTCTTGTTGAATCTCAACTCTCCCTCTCAACAATAAAGGGATTATCCTTCACCCCGATCCTGTCTCTATGGTATTCGAATTTGCTCCTGCTGAGCACCTTCGTCAGAATATCTGCATCCCGATCTTCCATAGGAATGTACTAAAGCAACATGATCTTCTTCTACACACAATATTTTATATGATGATACCAGATATCTATATGCATAGATATATCATGAAACACAATATTAATCAAGATTTTAATGCAACTCTGATTATCACAATGAATCACTGTCGGATCTAAATGAGAACCAAACAAAAAAACCAAGATCTTTCTCATCTAGATAACCTAACATGCAGCTTGAATCAATGCCATGTATTTCACTTTCATTGAACTGAGCGCCACAGATCTCTGCTTCCTGCTTTACCAAGAAACAACTGTAGATCCAATGCTAAAGATCCCCCCCTGATGTGCTCTTTCTATCCAATGGACTGCCTGCCCAATCTACATCCGTGAAGCCATGCAAATTCACCTCATCCGTCTGTCTGTACCATAAACCATAATAGGATTTTCTCCTCAGGTATCTCAAGACATGCTTACCCGCCTTACAAAAGATCTTGGTAGGCTTAACCATCGCTTGACTCAACTGGTTAACTGCATAGAAAATTTCTGGTCTTGTGTTCACTAGATACATTAGCAAACCCACTAACTGTCGATAGAAAGTAGCATCCAATACCTCTTCAGAAGTAGCATCCTCTTTCCTCTAGTTTCCTAGAAGAGGAGTATCCATGGGTTTGTAGCCCTCCATGTGAAACTTACCCAATATCTCCCTTGCATACTTTCCTAGAGACACAAAAATTTCACCATATCGCTGCCATATTTCCATTCCAAGGAAATAATGAAGGAGGTCCATATCCTTCATCTCAAACTCCTTTTCAAGTTCCTCCTTGCATGAGTGTATCAAATGCTCATCACTAGTAAATATTAAATCATCAACATAAAGAAAAATGATTAAAGGCTTACCCTCCACCACAATTTGGTATAGGTTTGCATCCGCTTCACTTTTGGTGAAGCCCAGTTCGGTGAAATGGCTATCTATCTGAGTGTACCAAGCACAGGGTGCTTGCTTTAACCCATACAATGCTCTTTTGTGTCAGCACAAATGCGACGCTGAAGATCTAAAATCCTTCAGGCTGCCGTATGTACACCTCTTCCTTAATGATCCCATTGAGAAAAACAGTCTTCACATCCATCTGATGTATGCGCCAACCCATCTGCATTGAGAGATCAAGGATAGTCCTTATGGAAGAATACCTTGCGACATGTGCAAATGTTTCTTCATAATCTATCCCCTTGATCCGTGAGAAGCCTCAGGCCACAAATATGGCCTTGTATTTATGAAAACTCCCATTAGTATCTTGCTTTACCTTGTAGATCCATCTCAAACCTACCACTGATTTATCAACCAGCCTTGGAACAATTTCCCAGGCACTGTTTTTGACAATGGAGTCATCTTCCTCCACCATTGCATCTACCCATGTGGGCTCTTGCACTGCTTCCTGAAAGGAATATGGCTTATTCATAATACATTTGCTCATGACAGTCATGTATCCAGTAAATTGGTTAGGAGACTATCTTTGTCTGCTCTGTGAAGTAGGGGCTTCTACATTCTGCGCAACATCAAGTATCAACCTATAAGCTTCTGTGGTATGCCTTCTGCCAAATATGATGGTTGGCTCTGCATGAGTGGAATCCTCCACTCCATGAACCTCCTCCTGTGGCTGATCCACATCTGGAGACTCATATTTTGGAACCAATAGTTCCTCCTCCACATGCAAGTCCAGCTCCCTCTCAAGCGACAACTGCATGGATTTCCCTTCAACGAATTTTATATCCCGTCGCACCACAATCATTCGACTGTTTGGAAAATACACATGAAAATTATGGGGTGTTTCTGTGTACCCCACAAATATCCCAACTTCAGCATTTGGCTCTAGCGTCTTCCTGGCATCCTTGGTCACATGCACATAAATATATGAGCGAAAAATATTAAAGTGTGAAACATCCGGTTTCTTACCAGTGAAAGCTTCTTCAGGTGTACTCATTCCAAGTGCTCTATGAGACAACGGTTTTGCACATAAACCGTAGTATTGCATGCTTCCGCCCACAAATTCATTGGTAGGCCCTGACCATGCAACATTGCTCGTGCTACACCCACGATCGCTTTGTTCTTCCTCTCCGCGATCCCATTTTACTGTGGGTTATGATGCACTATGAGTTCTCTTCGAATTCCTTCTTTGCTATAGAAGTTCTTGAATTCTTTAGAGATGTATTCTCCACCATTATCGCTCCTTAGAGCCTTCACTTGCTTCCCTGACTCTTTCTCCACCAATGCCTTAAACTCACATAACTTTGAGAATGTTTGATCCTTCTTCTACATGAATAATATTCATCATTTATGAGAAAATTCATAAAAAAAATAACATAGTAATTATGTTTTGCTGTTGAAGTAATTGAGAATGGTCCACACACATCTGTGTGAGCTCTCTCAAGGATCCCCGAAGCACGATTCTCCTTTTTGTGAAAGGTGGACTTTACATACTTCCCCATGGTGCAACCATTGCACTGATATAACTAAGAAAATGTTCCCATTGGAAGTCCAGTAGATATTTGCTGCATGAATTTGAAGGCTCCATGATGAAGATGGCCCAATCACCAGTGCCATAATTCGCCCTCATCCTGGATCACCACTTTTTCTGCCTTTCCCATCATGGCAGCGCATCCATCTACCTCTAGCTTGTAGATATTCTTAACTCGAATCCCTATCCTCTTAGCTTGACCCATTGTTTTATGTCACAGGAAAGATTTTCCATTGCTAAAAACAAAATCATAGCCTCTGCCCTCCAAAATTGTGACTGAGACCAAATTTTTCTTCAAACCTGGAACATGCATAACATATTTCACTTGAAATGGTTTTCCTGACTCCCTCTGAAATGTTATGGTACCAATTCCGGTCACACTGTATCGTCCCTCGTTGCCCATCTCTACATGCATATGGAGATCTTTCTCCTCCAAGTCACTAAAAATCTCCTTATCTCCCGTAATGTGAAAGGAAACACCACTATCCAAATAGCACACTGATCCCAATGCACTTGACACCATGCATGCGATCAAAGAGAAGTCAAGCTCAAATTGCGAGGCAAGTGCCTCACTAGCTGTAGCTCCAGTAACCTTATTTTTCTTCTTCTTTTGTGGACAATTAGTAGCAAGATATCCATGTTTGTGACAGTGAAAACACTTCACCTTGGACATATATAGCTTCTTGCCTTTAGAATTAGATTTAGAATGGAATTTCTTCCCCTTCCCTTTCTTTGGCTTGGCAGCCAAAGAAAAATACTCTTCATCATCATGCTTTGATGAAGAGCCATCTCTGGTGTTCCGCCTGAACTCCTCCTACACCAGATTCGACCACATTCGTTCCCAATCCGACAAATTTTCCCATCCGTTGACAAAGTCTTCATAACTGTGCCAAATCTTAGGAAGTCCCAAGAGAGCCAAGATCACCAAATCATGATTAGCAACAGTTATTCCCACACTCCCCATTTCATCCCGACATTGGACAAAATTCTTGAGATACTTTGGAATTTTGTTGCCCCTTTCCATCTTGACCTTCCTGAGTTTATCTTTGAGCACCAATTTCCTATGGTCGCTGCTGCTTTGGAAAAGATCCATCAAAGCCTTCCAGATAGCATATAGTGTGGCTTTCCCATGAAGGCTAGAGACAATGTGGTCTCATACTCCTTCCAACAGAATCCTCCTCACCTTTGCCACTTTCTTTTACCATGCATCATGTAATGCAACATCTGTCGAATCAGGCTTAGGCAAATCAATTTCATTGAATTCCTTCAAGCCATTATCTTCGAGCACCACCTCCATCCTGTCCTTCCAAGAAATGTAGTTCGAGCTAACCTCGAGTGCATACTATAACCCAAATCCATTGAAAGCCATTTCGATGTTAACTCAGTTGTAGCACTAAGAAAGTATTTCTGCAAATTTGAATTCTTTCCACCAACAAACTCAGCTCCTGCTTCACAATTACAAACTCTTGTGTTCCGATACCATGTAGAAATTTAATATAAAATATGTATTTCCTGGATTCTCCTGATCTAAAAATTATATGCCACTGTTAAATATAGAATCGCTTCCACAAAATCTTTGCGGAATTTAAAACACAATCACCAATTGCAATATCATGAAGAAATATCAATCACACATAACACAGAAAAGTTATCCCGGGGAAAGCATATAGCTAAAAACCCCACTATCTTCTATTATGTATTATATCATGGATAATGAAACAATTACATACAAAGCTCCAATCCAAGTTCTCTTAGTACAATAACTAACTGTCTCACACTGTCAAACAAAAATTGGTAAGTTCCTTAGTCGATTTACTGCCTCTAGACAACCTGCCTCCACTGCGCAATCCCAACTGATAGAAATCCTTGAATGAATGGAATCATGCTTTCCTTGATTGCACAATCCTCATGGGCACATCCAATGTGTGTGTGGTTGCATGTGTGCAACCGACAATTTCACAAATGATAGTCAATCTGTCCCTTTCACCTACATCTCAATTGGGTCTCCACTAGATCTGACATGCATGTAGTTAATAGTAGTAAATCTTCAGTTGCATGTGAGACCACTGATTCTGAATTAATTAATAATTAATTCACTTGATCTCTCACTAGTGTATATTCAGTTACAACTAGCACAACTAAGTTTAACTCACTTAACTAAGTTAAACTACTTTACAACTCTCAGAACTACACTTCCAAATCTGTTACAACTTCAAATCACTTAGTTACAACTAAGTCCACTTGCATGTCCCATTAACCAACCACTCAAATAAAAATTCCTATAGCTAACTGATTTTCCACTTAAGTTAAATATTTCCAAGTGCTCATTTAGAATATATTATTGTTTATTGTCCAACTAATATTAAGGGATAATAATAGTCGACATGCATCTATAAATAGACATGCAATCTATAAATAGAACTTGCACATACGTCTTTAAATAGACCTCATCTATAAATAGAATTTTCTCATGCATCTATAAATAGACATCCACTTAAAAATAGCCCGAGGTTCCATCCTAGTGTAGGTGCATAATTTTCACTAGGATCTTCTTGTTGAATGTCAACACAAGGGAATGGGTTGGTAGAATCTTCAAACAAGACACTGGTTAGGATTTTGAAGAAGACAATCACTGCAAATCAGAAAGACTGGGATTCAAAGTTGAATTTTTCTCTTTGGGCAGTCCGAGTAAACACCAGGAGGTCTACTGGAAAGTCAACCTATGAATTGGTTTATGGAAATCAGACACTATTTCCTACTTAGTTGGCCAAACCAATGATTTATTTCCTTCAAGAAGCTTAGGAGAAACCTAATGCTCTAGTGAGAAGATTTAACAAAGTGATTGAATCAAGTGAAAACAGAAACAAAGTTAAAGATAACTTGATTTCTTATCAGGAAAAGAAGTCCATATTTGATAGAAAAGAAAAAGAAATCCTCTTCCAAGCAGGAGATTTAGTATTAAGATGGGACACCAGAAGGGAGGATAAAGCATGGTAAGTTTGACCCTCTCTATTATGGTCTGTACAGAATTTTTGAAGCCAAATCAAACAATACTTTCATCCTAGAATATTTATATGGATAATCTCTGCAGCTGCTTGTGAACGGGCAATATTTGAAGCATTATTTTGAGCATTAAAAGTGAGCATTCCACCATTGTAAATACCCGATTGCTCATTGTTCATATGTCACCAAGAAATATTTGACACCATGCCCAATGGATATGGCACTAATATGCGGTTCTTAGCACTTCCATGAAAAAATAACTATCCCCAGGTGGAGCCAGATGTTGTGGCTCATTTGAATTTACTTTTGAAATATTTCTCAAAACACCAAAAAAAAAGCACATATGTTAGAAAATGTAAAATTTTGTATACCAAAAAAGAGAATTTTTGATTTATATGTTGGTGTATTAACATTATGTGTGGAGATATGAAGGCTGGTCAAGGTGTGCTTATTCGCGTGCAGAATAGTTCAAGAGTCGGGCTGATGGATGCGTTCAGAACATTACATGCCAGGGTGGAGTCAGGTGTCCCCACCTCAACTTTCCACGTCATCCCTACCTTATCGCACATCACACATTGAAAGATCAGGAGGAATGGCGCTAAGGAATATGTTATGAAAGAAAAAATGTGAAGTGCGACAAGGGCCAGACGCGATGCAACGCAGAACTATGATTTAATATATTCCAATCGCACATCGTACATCGTAAACTCAGGAGGAATGGTGTTAAAGAATATGTTATAAATGCTGAAATGGGAAGTGCGACAAGGTTTCATATCACTGATTGCGATTTGAGATCGACCCCACCTCCACTTGCCACATCATCCCTACCTTTATCGCATATTGCACGTCGTAATCGCAAAGCTCAGTAGGAATGGCACTAAGGAATATGTTATAAATTCCGAAATGCGATAAATGGTGGATGCGATGTAGTTTCAGAGTTAAATTGTAAAGGATTTCAAATCCGGAAGTAAGGACCTTTCCTTTGAGAAATCACATCAGAGGTAAGAGGAGGCTTATAGCGGAGCAACATTGAAAGCCAAAATGAGATGGAAAGGCAGACATGATACCATTCAAAGGTTAATTTAAATTTATTTAAATTCTAGGATTATTTGTAGTTGCATTTTGTTATGAAGAAACGTGAATGTGGGTAGTAGACTCGGGTAACGCCTGACCCCGTGTAGAACACTGTTGTATGTGGTGGCGCCTTGTAAATAAATGGAATACTGAATGCTGTAGGCACGAGAAGAAGAGTTAGAGTTGGGAAGAATGGTAAATGATAACATTGTTTGAAACATAGAGGCATAGGTAGAGTCAGGAAAAAGGAGCATATAGTGGCACTGTTGGAAACACAATAGCTGGGTCAATTCAGGCAAAGAGGCATCATTGCAGAACATTTTGAATACCACATCAAAAACATAAAAGACAAATATTGAACTCTGGAAGAAATGCAGGGAAAGGATGTCCGATCTGTCAGGGAGACACATCAACACTTCAGGGAGATGCATTATCAACAAATCAGATTAAGAAAAAAGAATAATATTTCAAGTTTTAATTTGTTTTCTTTGTTTGTTAAGATCAAAGCTATAGTGATGTCCTCAATTGCAATGCAATAAGTAGTTTTAACAATTTAGGTAGTCGAAGTAGTTTCAAGAAGTTGGAGCAGTTACGAACAAATTTTGATGTATTTAAGCAAGACAGAAAGAAAGAAGAGGGGTTCTAAGTTTTGGACCTCTGGAAGACTAAAAATTTGGTACTTAATTTTTTGAGGAATTAATGAAAGAAGCATCAAGTATCCTACAACTGTTGATGGTGATTCATTTCTCCTGTTGTTCGGTGCAGGAATTACACTTAAGTAAAAATCCTCAACACTTAATTGTCAACTCGGGGGATTCGTAAACTTAGAGGTGAAGCACAGGAAATGCTAGAGATGGTATGAATATTTCTAATATCAAATCCTACTTTTAAAAAGAAGAATTGCAGAATCAAACTTTTAGAGAAGAAAGAGGAAACTCAAACCATCAAAACAATCTAAGGCTAGAACAAGAAGAAATGTACTTGCAAAAGAGATTCAGAAATAAAGAAGAGAAATCACCCTAGCTAAATATTGATTAGCTATTAAGAATGTGTTTCCTTCAGCAAAGACACCTTAGCAGTTTTCAACAAATGGGCCCCTTAAATCCTACATATGTAAATATATCCTTCTTGTGAAAATCGATCTTGCACCAGTGCAGTCCTCTCGCACTAGTGCAGGATCAATGATTTATGCAGAAAGTGTAAAGTAATGTCCTTACTAAAAAATGCTTTTCTTCGTGCAAGGCATTTGAAATTTCTCAAGTCCGCAGCACTCAGATCCAATACCAAGAAACTGGATCTTGTACTCGATCCGAGCTTCTTGCACCTTAACATTTGATCCTTGAAATCAATGATTCATTACTGCAGTGTGATAAAACCAAATCATATATCAATAAAGATGAATATATGTAGAAAATAAGAAAACAGTCTCTTTTAATTAAGATATGCCTGAAAGAAAGAAATCTATTAGAAGTAAGCTAGAAAGGCTTGCTGCATCATATTATCTAGCACTGGTGCGAGAATAGTTCTCCTGCTTGCACCAGGGAGAAACCAAATCAATGTGCAGAAAATAAATAGCACACCAACGTGCACTGGTGCAAGAACGAACTAGGCAGAGGAAATAAACCAAATCATGCAGAAAATGAATAGCACACCAACGTGCACTGGTGTAGGAACGAACCAGGCAGAGGAAATAAACCAAATCGTGCAGAAAGTGAATAACACACCAACGTGCACTGGGGCAGGTAACTCCTCCTGCTCGAACCAGGCAAGGGAAAGAAATCAACCGTGCAAAAAGTAACTTAACTATTTCACACAGCAGATCTGCTTCCACTCATACAGAAATTCAAATACTGCAAATTAAATCACACTTGACAGTTTAAAACATAAATTACAAGAACAACAAGGAGGGAGAACATGCTGGATTGGCTGGGCCCTTAGCCAACTAGCGCATTTCCCTTTCAAACGAAAATGATACTCAGAATTAACTCATCAACTATTTAAGCCAAAGGATAAAATGTACAGAACATGAGGCAGAGCTCTTCTTATTAGATTCTTAAAGAAATTACATGCGTGATTACATATCCAGCCCAGATTTGGGCGATAACACAAGACAATCCTGTTACCGCCTCCTGGTTCTACTCTCTGATCTATTCGATTCTTAAAAACATTGAACTGTTTGTCCTATTTACATTTCTACTTATATAGATCCTTTTGGCTATAGGCCAAATCATTTACCATTACATAGCCAATTACAGAAATCGTTATAACAAATTACATAACCGATTGCAGAATAAGCTTTCAGCCTTCAAAATTAAATAACTTTTAACAAAATAGGCCGCGGCTATCTTCAGCTGTTCGTCTCTCTTAAGTCCGATCTTAGCTACTCTTGATTTACCTGCTGTCATAGTTGGGACTCGACTGCCTTCGGATATATCCTCATTGATCGTATACAAAACAGGCGGTCAACCCAAGTGATTCGGATTTGCTGCCAAGATTCACGGCACTGGTGCTGGTGCAGGATCTGTTCTGCACTAAAAATTAGCGATCAAGATAAGTGATCATCTATTAAATAACATATGAGGTAACGATAAGTTAGGAAAGTAATTATAAGTAAGAAATCACGTAATAGGTAGTTAATAAATGCTAAGATGAGTTAAAAATGTAAAATATGAAGTTTATGCAAAATGTGTCATCGTTCTTGCACAAGTGCAGAATGAGGGCGCATAAGATAGGTAAAACAGGGTAAATTATTACGATTTGGGAAGGGAAGAATGGTAAAAAAGAATGAAATTTAGGGGACTAACACCTGTGCCATTTTTTGTTCCTTCTTCCTGGAATGAAGTGAAGTAAAGTAGCTACCGGTCTCTTAATTACATATGTGAGTAAGAGTTAAATAACCTTAATTTGCGCTCCTTCACTCCAACTCCTCTCCCTTCATAAATTATCTCTGGAACTTAAAAGTAATAGATTCTATGTTTACAAGATATTATTTTGAGTTTCATCTCTCTCCATAAATTCATTCTGAAATTTAAAGTGGTAGATTCTGTGTTACAACATATCATTTTGAGTTTCTTCTACAATTCTTCTTCTCCATTCATATATCAACAATTAATGGCATTGCCAAGTCTTTCAATATACCGGATTATTAAGGGTTTTAAAGAATTAGTTTCCAAAGGGATTGAACGAAGACCACCAGATATAATTGCTTATATGACATTTTTAAAAAACGTCTTAAGCACTGATTCTTTTCCACAACCAAGGAATTGTTTCTTAAGATACAAAAATTACTAGGAATCTGTAAATGGGAGGGAGAAGTTACCAGATTGAGAGAGTTTGTGGTATGAATTGGTAATATAAGAGATAAGGCGGAGCACTAGAGACGAGACATCCAACACCAAAAAAGAAGAATATTGTGCATTGGTCGGAAAAGGAAAGAAAGCCAAGGGAAAGAAGTCCCAAGGTGAAAAGGGAAAGAGAGACTTGTCCAAAATCAGATGTTTTCACTGTCATGAGCATGGGCACTATGATTCGAATTTTCCATAGAAGAAGGCAAGCAAGAAGGATCCCACACTTGCAACGTGTGATGCATTGGCTTCATTGTTTGAGCTTGATTTTACTCTCATTGCATGCATCGCTAGTACTGCAATGGGATGCATGTGGTATCTAGACAATGGTGCCTTGTTTCATATGACGAGGAATAGATATATCTTTAGTGACTTGGAGGAGAAGGACCTCCAACAGAACATAGATTTTGGGCATGAAGGGAGGTATAACGCGACCGAAATAGGTACAATTACCTTTCAGAGGGAGTTTGGCTCCCCTCTCAGACTAGCAGATGTTTTGTATGTTCCAGGCCTAAGGAAGAATCTTGTCTCCGTAGTGGTATTGGAAGACTGTGGTTATGAGGTGATGTTTAGAAAAGAAAATTTGTTCCTTAAACACATAGCCATGAGACATGTGAAACAAATTGGTGTGGAGTCAAGAACCTATATGCTCTTGAGGTTGAGTATGCATGCAAATATTTGAGGAGAAAAGTAGTGGTTAATGAATTTGTGGTTGAGAGGGAGAAATTATCTCTCAACATGCATCCTTAGAAGTAGTCTCAAAGGGTTGTGGACTAGCCACAATTGGAGAAGCAGAGAGTAGACCGAGTGGAAGAGTCCACTCAAGAAGAGACCTCTAGGAGGGGGAAATTTCAAGCCAGGAGGACAAAGGGAGTACATGCAGCTATACCTCCAGGTGTGAGGTGGGATAATGTGCAGATATAATCCCAAGAAGAAATTTGAGCAGGGTCCATTGAGATGGTGTGTCTCATGGATCGAACCTAGCTACGAGGAGCCCACAGTACAATAGTAGCAGGAAGGATCAATTCGATTGATGCAGTCAGATTTCAGGAAGAAAAAAATCAAAGTGACAAATGTCGGATATTGGAGCGCAGATAAGAGTTGGCAGAAATGCAGAGTGCATGGATGCAGATGTAAGCAACATCGCAGCGAGTCCAATAGACATGTGCAATAACTAGTAGCATTCATAAGACTATGATGACAAATGAATTATACTGATTCAGTTTTTCGGAGGCTATTCAATTTTAGGAGCTGTAGGTGCAAATAACACTAGAGAAGTGTTGCATGTAGAACATTCCAAATGTACCAGATCGAGATAGATTGAATTCCTTTCTTGTTGAGAGGGAGTGTTGAAATTTATAACAAGAAATAGTGAAATTGGCAACCAGAAAGGATACAAATTAACCACATACTAGTGCGGGATTACAGTCACATATTGGTGAGGAATTCAGTTACACATTAGTGCTAAATTTGGGCATCTAGTTTATTTTTACCTTAAATAAATTGGACACTAAATTGTAATTTCATCTCATAACAACTTGTATTAGTTAAGTAAGTCATGAAGGCTGAGTTAGCTCAAGAAATTCGTGTTGAGGGTCTAAGATGAGGCATGTAGAGTGATTATAATAATTTGGGGGTCTATTTGCAATTTTAGTACTAGTGTGGTGTGAGTTTAATCAGTTAACTCAAATTAATTGGGTTAAAATCAGTTTAACTAGTTCTAACTAAGTGATGAATTAGTAAGAGGTCCAATGAATTAAATTAGATTTAATTCAAAAGTAGTGATCAATCAGATAACTGAAGATTCACTATTAATACTGCATGCATGTCAATTATGATGAAGACCCAGTTGAGACACAGGTTAAAGGGAAGATAACTATGAATTGTATTATTAGAAAATTGCCCGAGCACAATTATAAAGTCATGGGAAGCACATGATGGATTGCGCAGTCAAGGAAGGTTGGAATTCCTATTTAATAGGGATTTATTTTCCTAGGGATTGCATGAGCAAGGCTGGGCTTAGCAGAGGCTGAGAATTGGCTAAGTTTTGGTCAATTTTTTCTGAGAATTACTAGTTATTTTTGAGTAGGATCAAGGTGAGATGATAAATAGAGTGAAATTTTTTTTCGGTGTGAGAAAGCATTGTATTGTTTCATGATTCTTTGACTATGTACACTATATGATAGAGGGGTTTTGAGGAGGTTCTTTCCCCAAGAACATATTGTGTTGTGTGATTGATTAACTCTTTCTCTTACTTGCATGTGATTGAGCGATCAAGTTTTATATTCCATAATATAGTAGAAGGATTCAATATCTTGTTTTAGTACATTACATGATCAGATTGAATCCATTGGTATAGAGCTTCTATATAATTTTTACACCATCATTTCTTATTTATTCTCTTATGTGGCCTCAAGGAGGGAAAACAAGGGAAATTGTGTTGAATATGTCCAACCTCTTGGCAGGATTTGCATTGAAATGTAGTATTTTCATAGTTTATAGGTTGCGTGAGGGAGTGCCATATCCAATATATACATTTTTTTTTGGAAGGTCGTTGCTGAGATCCATTTATACACAGATTATTGCAAATTTATAGATTCCTTTCGGGAATCATTCTTCGTCTATCTTGATGAAGCACCAAATATCATTGCTTGTCTCCTCTAGCAACCATGGGTTTCAAAAGGGAATAAGCAGGATGGGTAGCCTAACCTAGATAGGTGTATTCATTCCCTCCATGTCTGGAGGGTTGAATTTCAGAAACCAAGGTTCTAACGAGAGGTCTGAATGCACCCATAACAAAGGACCCTATTCAAGTGATCCAGATTTATGCGGGAACAAAAAAAAATACACATATAACCATAAATACAAAGATGTAGCGGAAATAACACTTCATTTCATTAATATCAAAGAACTGAAATTTTCTTACAGACATAATGGAAATAAACTAGCTAGGGCACTGGTAGCTTATCTCTGAGAAGAGATGTGGCAGCTATAGGACTCTGAACTGTGTTAAAATGAGGTTCGAGGGCCTATTTATTATTTAGAAACAATGGAAAACCCTAAACATCCAAAACCATAACCCTAGGAGATGAAGCATAAAAACTATGGGCCCCGTTTGGGTAAATTGGTGTTTCAACTTTCTGGGACATAAATTTGGCATACGATCTCCGTTTGATGCACACCATACCTCATTAAAGAGATATATTCGAGGAATACAACTTTTGATGTGAGAAGCATCGGTCCATGGACCCATGTTTCTCTCAATTTTCCCAAAAAACGTCGTTTAGGGCCTCAAAATGGCTCCAGAAGTTCAGGACCCCAAAAACTACTAAAACTAGTAAGTTGTGCCGAAACTGAAAAACTGAAAGAGACAATGGTGGGAACCTAAGTGGAATAGGCAGGTGGCCACCAATATCCATTTGGATCATTCCTTCTCCTTTAGGAAGCAGTGCTCCCGATTGCATTGAGTTCCTCCATGAGATGAGGAAAATTCCGCTGAACTTGGTCCTTGGTGAACCACTTGCCTTGGTGCAGGAGTTGGCCAGCTTTGACAAACCGAAACAGTTGGATCTTTTGTTGGCGAGTGTTCTTGATTTTCATGTCCATGATACAATCTATGGTGGCCTGTTTCATGTAGTCTGTGTTTAACTCTGTTGGTGTGAGTTGTTTTGCAATGTCAGAGGTGTCCAGTAGAGGTGGGAAGTAGGGACGAAGGCGGTCCACATTGAATACTGGGTGTAGACAATGGAATGGTGGAATACTGAGCTCGAAATCATTGTTCCCTACAACCTTGGTGATGGTGTACGACCCATATCGGAGCTAGCGAAGCTTGCGGTGGGGTCTAGTGAGGCGCTCCTTCTACAAATGTAGCCACACTTTTTTTCCAACCTGGAAGTTGTGTGGAACCCGATGTTTTTCATGTCGTTGCTTGTACTTAGCATTGGCTCTGTCCAATATGTCATGAACCTATTGGCGGATGTGCTGA
This sequence comes from Pinus albicaulis, assembly GCA_034641835.2. Classification (NCBI taxonomy): domain Eukaryota; kingdom Viridiplantae; phylum Streptophyta; class Pinopsida; order Pinales; family Pinaceae; genus Pinus; species Pinus albicaulis. Next base: position 340,800,205 of record CM076576.1, read on the forward strand.
ATGCGCTCGATGAAGTTGTTCGCTTTGTCATCTTCAAACTGGACATAATCCGAATCAGCCTGAGTATCCGCAAATATCATGGGTACGTCAATGGGACATAATGGCTGGAATCCCAAGCCCACCTGAAAGGGGCTGTGGCCAGTTGAGTTGTGGAGAGTGATGCAGGGGCATTAAGCTAAATAAAATTCCTTGTATTTTATTAGATTTAGGAGTTTTATGTTTTCAAGGGAGTTGGATTTTTATGAATGATTTGAGTGATTTTAATAAGAATTAAATAAATATTGTGAGGAAATTGTAAATGTTCTCGAATGTTGGAGAACATGAGAGAATTAGGAGTGCATAGAGATTGAGAGATTTAGGAATTAATTTAAATCCTAAATTATAGTTGGTTTCATGATTTTGTGGTGAAAGATGATCCTTAGGGATGAAATAGTGATTTTAGGATTTTTTTGAGACAATACAAGAACTGAAAACAAAAATAGTTTCAAGACCTTTTTGTATAAAATGTAAGCCTCAAAGGCATAAAAGGACAGATTTGCAGGCAAAATAATTCAAGGTAGAATAGAAATAGGGTTTTGATTGTAAGCCTTCGGGCAATTAGAAGAAGAAGGCCACTAATTGAATATCAGGCCAAAGAGGAAGAATTTCCTATGTAAATTTTGTGTGTTAATACAAGAACTCGATTTTCTAAGTTTATGTTTCATTTCTAAAGTTATATGGTGTGCAAATAAAACTACAGGATTGTTGACTGTATGGTTTGAGGGCAAATATTCATTATTTGAATTTTGTGTGGAATTGATTAAGGAAATTAACATCGATCACAGAATGGATCAATGTTATTAAAGGAATTGTTTGGAATTTTAAATTGAAGTATAAAATTTCCCGAATATATTGTGAAAATGAAATGCTAGTTTCAAAGAGAGGGTTTTATTACACATTCTACTGTGTAACACACAATACAATGAGATCTGGTGTTTAAAGTCCAAGTAGGATTTTATGTGATAGAAATCGGACAATAGAATTTAAGCCATGCATTGTATGAATGTCAGAAAGGATTTGCAGAGAGGATTTCGAACATTTGATAAAGGCTATTCGAAACTTAGAAGCGAAGGGCAGTGGGTTTTAAAACCCGTTCGAATTGTGGAATTGAACATCAGTGCAATGAAACCTTGAGTTGAAGGCGAAGAGAAATGGTCAAATCATAAGGCGAAGAGAATTATTGAATTAAACAACAGCAGAACGATGGAGATGAGATCATGAATAGCAATGAAATTTGGATGGTGAAGACTTGAGTGAAGGTGCAGAGAAGCAACGGAATCGTGAGCAGTAAACGGTGTAAGTGGGTTTCGAAAACCAACAATGGTTTTCGCGTAAGCTCAGGATGGAATCCGGTATGGAGAAAATTCACGCGATAATGATAGTCAATTGACACATAGCTTGGATGGATTTGAAAAACCATTTATTTCGTGTGATTTTGGTTCAGTAAAGTGTTGGAACAAATTGAGTGTGATATCCGTTTGATCTCAAATAGTTGAGATCTGATGGTGTTCGTAAGTGAAGCTGCGTAGAGGATAATGAAAGGTATGTTAAATAATGCTGTGAGCCTGAAAGTTCATTTTAATGTATGTTGGTGTTTTAAAATAAAATCAAACTTTGAAAAATATAGGCTCCACAGAATATATCTTAATGGTTATTGGCATTGGGGATTGTGAGCGCATATAAACGTTGTTTAAATATGAGTTGGTAAGTGCAGCCATTACATACATATATGTGATGAGACTTTGGTCTTAATACAAATTCAAATGTTTATATGAGACCATATTATATGATATGGTTGTAGCCTTAATTGAAAAACAAAGCTTCCGCATATAAAGTGGGTTTTGGCTATGGTTTTCACCATAGGATTAGAAAGTTAGCTCCCACATATGATATTGTAAGGTGGGTTTTATATTAAGGTTGTGACCATTGATTTAATTGATAAAGCTTTCGCATGAAATAAATATTGTTTGGGTTGACATGCATTTATATGCATCATAGAGAGAGATTGTGGGTAGTAGTAGCTTGGAATGCTATCAAGTGGTATTAGAGCAAGAAATGTTCTGTTGAAGAAAAATATATTTCTTTAATTAAATCTGAATGCATGTGTGATGAGGAAATGAAAGGAGATCATATTCTAAATCTGATAAGCAGAAGATACACAAATAACGTGAACATACATTTGCAGGAATGAATGAAGGCAGTACATTCAAAGTACAAATGAATGAAGAGAACAAGATCATGCAGAGATCTTGAAGGTAAGATAATTTTAATCTGATTTGGAATTGTGATTGCAAAATTATGGTTGCAGATAAGATGAAGACAAGTTTTTGATGGTGATGGCAGTGAACCTGATATTCCAGCAGAAGGTTGGATAGGGAGAACAATGAAGTGTTCTCAAGAGAAGGTGAGTTGAGGATATAGCCTAAAGAGAGCAGAAGAGAGTGCTTAAGAGGTTTTAGAGATAGTGAACCAGTGCTTTCCAAAAGACCAAATCCAGAGAAGGAATTGGTGAGGTAAGTGGCAGTAGGAGAGCTTGTTATTGCAAAGGCTTAGTGCAACTCATGGTGAGTGAGAAGCTCATAATGAAGATGATCATGGAGAATCAGAGAAGAGGTTCTAAAGAATGCCACAGAGATCAGGTGAAGAATAGAGAAAGGGAAATTGAAGTGATGAAAGTACAACTGGAGGTACTAAAGGAATGGCTGTAAGAAGAGGAAAACTAGAGAGGAGGATGGATATTTCCACTGAAGGTAAAGAGAGTAATTTGGCAACCATTGCAAATGAAGTGGAGGCAGAAGGAGATTGCCTTATGGAAGGAAGAACTCAGATTTTTTGAGTCAAAGATGGAATTTGAGGATTCCACATGCAATTATGTTCAAGGCGAAATGCTTGAAGAAGCAAACGAGATTGAAAAGTCTTGTGTTTTTAAAAATAATGAGTTGTGTATGATTACAGGTACATTATAGGATGATGAACAAGATTTAGGGTTTGTTAAGGAGAAGAAGTTGAATTTGAAATATTCTCAGATCAATGCTGAGATATCAAGATCTCAGGAAGACATGAAGACAGAAGGGTCTCATGAGAATATTCACCAGAATATTGAAACAGAAGAAGGGCCATCTGATGATTGGTCAAGAGAAAATGAAGGTATGGAAAGTTGTGTGAAGTTTCCAAGTTCTACTCCAATTGAAATTGTTGAGTTATATAGAAAATTAGATCTTCAGAGAAGATAATTGGAAAGGAAGAGGATCTATACACAGGACAAACTTCTGAAGAAGCAAGGCAAGAAAATTTTCATGAATGACAATCATGAACCAGAGGATAAAATAATGAATCAGCAAGTTGAAGAAGTTCATTATTGTGAGCCAAAGCTGAGAGAAATCATGAAACATATGATGGAAAGGAGAGATTAGCTGACAGTCTGATGGAGAATGTAAATCAACATACTGATGTGCTGACAAAGGATTTGGAAGAAAACTTAGAACAACTTTCTGATATGTTGTTAAAGGAGGAAGAGACATTGGAACCTTGTATTTTTAATACTGATAATTCATGTGTTAATTATGCAGGCAAATAAGGACAACAAATGGAAAATGTCAAAAAATTTAACGAGAACGAAACTATGTTAGCTAAAAACATAGTGGAGGATCATCATTCTATTATGGTGATTGGCACAATGGAGTTGAATTTAGAAGCTGAGAAGAAAGACAATGAATATTTTCTGAGTCTTGAAAGAGACTTAGAACTGAAAAAATAAGATTTGGTGACTGGATCATCAATTGAGACCATTGGGTCTTGTAATTTTGGAATTAACAAGTTGATTGTGTTTACAGGTATTGCAGAAGACAATCCATCTCTTGGAGTTGTCTTGAATAAAGATGAGCTGTTGCAGGAGAAGGAATTCATAAATTCCAAGGAAAGTGAAACAATCATGAAGGAACTTGTTACTCTTGATGATAAGTAGGAGTTGGCTTGTCTGATTAGTCAAGAGAAGACTGTGGGACAGATGTTTAGAACTGAAATAATGATGAAGAATCATAATTCTATTCTGATAAAGGATGAAGATATAGTGTTTGAAGAAGCTGAATTGATTACCAAAATCAATCAAGGAGGTGATGGAAAATTACTGAAGATTTTCAAAGAAGAAGAAGAGGGTTATGCTGAAACTGAATTGCAGCATATTGATGATGTGTTTGTTAAAAGCGAAAGCAGCTACAACGCCTGAAATTGAAAGCAGCAGAAGGCAGAGTAATTTCCAGACAGGAGATAAGCTGGACATAGAGATTGAAATCATAAGGAGGTTGATGATGAAGGTGTCTGAGAAGAAGAAAACAACAGTAATAAAGCAAAGAAATTTCAGCAAAAGAAAAACAAGAACAGAATGTGAAAGCATAGCAAGTGGAAAGTTGCAGAATAAGATATGGAAGCCTGAAAAAGTGCAGATGATGAATAATGTAGCTTATGGACAACAATAAAATAGAGTATGGGATCCAAGAGGCAAAGATTTAAAAGCACATGATCAGGAGACCATGAATATTTTTGACCTTGGGAGTCTGATGCTGGGGCATTAGGCTAAAGAAAATTCCTTGTATTTTATTAGATTTAGGAGTTTTATGTTTTCAAGGGAGTTGGATTTTTATGAATGATTTGAGTGATTTTTAATAAGAATTAATTAAATACTGTGAGGAAATTGTAAATGTTATCGAATATTGGAGAACATGAGAGAATTAGGAGTGCATAGAGATTGAGAGATTTAGGAATTAATGTAAATCCTAGATTAGAGTTGGTTTCATGATTTTGTGGTGAAAGAGGATCCTCAGGGATTAAATAGTGATTTTAGGATTTTGTTGAGACAATACAGGAAATGAAAACAAAAATCATTTTAGGACTTTTTTGTATAAAATGTAAGCCTCAAAGGAATAAAAGGATAGATTTGCAGGCAGAAGAATTCAATGTAGAATAGAAACAAGGTTTTGATTGTAAGCCTTCAGGCAATCAGAAGAAGAAGGCCACTGATTGAATATCAGGCTAGAGAGGAAGAATTTCCTATGTAATTTTTGTGTGTTAATCCAAGAACTTGATTTTATGAGTTTATGTTTCATTTCTGAAGTTATATGGTGTGCAAATGAAACTGCAGGATTTTTGACTGTATGGTTTGAGGGGAAATATTCATTATTTGAATTTTGTGTGGAATTTATTAAGGAAATTATCATCAATCACAAAATGGATCGATGCTATTAAAGGAATTGTTTGGAATTTTAAATTGAAGTACAAAATTGCCTGAATGTATTGTGAAAATTAAATTCTGGTTTCAAAGAGAGGGTTTTATTACACATTCTACTGTGTAACACACAATACAGTGAGATCTGGTGTTTAAAGTCCAAGTAGGATTTTCTGTGTTAGAAATCGGACAATAGAATTTAAGCCATGCATTGTATGAATGTCAAAGAGGATTTGCAGAGAGGATTTTGAACATTTGATAAAGGCTATTCGAAACTTAGAAGTGAAGTGCAGCGGGTTTTAAAACTCGTTCGAATTTTTGAATTGAACAACAGCGCAATGAAACCTTGAGTTGAAGGCGAAGAGAAATGGTCGAATCATAAGGCGAAGGGAATTGTTGAATTAAACAGCAGCAGAGCGATGGAGATGAGATCGTGAATAGCAATGAAATTTAGATGGTGCAGACTTGAGTGAAGGTGCAGAGAAGCAACGGAACCGTGAGCAGTAAACAGTGTAAGTGGGTTTCTAAAACCAACAATGGTTTTCGCGTAAGCTCAGGATGGTATTCGGTATGGAGAAAATTCACGTGATAGTGATCGTCAATTGACACATAGCTTGGACGGATTTGAAAAACCATTTATTTCACGTACTTTTGGTTCAATAAAGTGTTGGAACAAAGTGAGCGCGATATCCGTTCAATCTCAAACAATTGAGATCTGATGGTGTTCGTAAGTGAAGCTGCATAGAGGATAATGCAAGGTATGTTAAATAATGCTGTGAGCCCGAAAGTTCATATTAATGTATGTTGTTGTTTTAAAATAAAGTCGACCTTTGAAAAATATGGGCTCCACAGAATATATATTAATGGTTATTGGCATTGGGGATTGTGAGCGCATATAAACGTTGTTTAAATATGAGTTGGTAAGTGCAGCCATTACATACATATATGTGATGAGACTTTGGTCTTAATACAAAGTCGAATGTTTATATGAGACCATATTATATAATATGGTTGTAGCCTTAATTGAAAAACAAAGCTTCCGAAAATAAAGTGGGTTTGGCTATGGTTTAACCATAGGATTAGAAAGGTAGCTCCCGCATATGATGTTGTAAGGTGGGTTTTATATTAAGGTTGTGACCATTGATTTAATTGATAAAGCTTCCGCATCAAATAAAGATTGTTTGAGTTGACATGCATTTTATATGCATCATAGAGAGAGAATGTGGGTAATAATAGCTTGGAATGCTATCAGAGAGCTCGGTTATAACTGTGTTGTACATAGGGGAGGCTCTCATCCCATGTGCATGGATGATTTTAATTGTACATGTGCAGAATGTGTACAATCATCCTGTTGACGACCTTTATCTGGCCACTAGTTTGGGGATGGAAAGCTGTGGACTTGGTGACCTTGGTGTTCAACATTGACCAAAGGTTGGACTGAAATGTGTTGAGGAACCTACTGTCCCAATTTGAGATAATAGAATGTGGGATCCCAAAGTGCACCCACACTCATTCAAAGAAGAGTTTAGTAGTGGCTTCTGTTGTGATATTCTTCTTGCAGGCCGCCATAATGGCCATCTTCAAGTATCTGTCAACGACCATGAAAACACAATCATTTCCATGCTTAGTAGAAGGAAGGAACAACATGTAATCCATGGAGATGGATTCCCAAGGTTGACTAGGGGTAGGTAGTGGAGTATAAAGGCCTTGCTTCTTGAAGGTCGATTTGGAAATGGCACAAGTAGTGCATGATCAGATGTACTTCCTGACATCCTGTCAAAGGTTCGACCAATAGAAATAATTCTATAGTACTGCCATTGTTTTCTCGACCCCGAAATTCCCAACGATTCGACTTTAGTGTGCTTCCCATATCATCTTGGCACACTTGCTTGAAGGAACAAAAAGGTGTCCCAGGTGACATAACAATGCATCTTGGAGGTGAAAATTTGGAACTTGTGTAACCCCTAAGAGTGCCTTGTATGTGTGGTCGAATTCTGGATCTCTCTTGTAGAAAAGTGGCCAATCAGAAGTCTCGTGCCCACAAGAGTTGAGAACAGTGGTTAGCGCCACGATCGGTGGTCGGCTGAGGCAGTTTGCAACATTATTGATGCTACCCTTCTTGTACTTGATGTTTAAATTGAACTGTTGCAGATATGTGGACCACTTCCAGTGGTGACCATTCTGCAACTTCCCTTGTGTCTGTATGAACTGCAGGGGTCGGTGGTCTGTGTGGATGATTTTTTCCTTTCCCAAAATGTAATGCTTCCATTGTCGACAAGCCTGCACAATGGAATACATTTCTTTGTCATAAGTGGGATACTTGCGGACTGTGTCAGACAATTTCTCACTGTGATATGCCACTGGATGCTCCTGTTGAGTAAGAACTGCCCCAATAGCATAGTCAGAGGCATCTGTCTTGATCTCAAATGGTTGTTGCAAGTCTGGTAATGTGAGCACTGGGGCAGAACATAGGAGATGTTTCAATTCTACGAACGCCTTCTGTTGAGATTCTGACCAAAATAATTTTTCTTTTGCTCCTCCCTTGGTGACTTGACTCAAGGGCCAAGTGATATGAGAGAATCCCAACACGAACCTGTAGTAGAAATTAACAAGACCCAGAAAGCTATGAAGCTCTATTAGAGTGGTTGGGGCTAGCCATTCCCGAATGACTTGGACCTTGGTTGGATCCACATGCACCCCCTTTCATCAATAATGTATCCCATATATTGAACCTAGGTCATGCCAAAAGTGAAATTCTCCAAATTGGCACACAACTTGTGTTGCCATAATGTTTGGAGGAATTGTCAGATGTGGTTGAGGTGCTCTTCCCAAGTCTGGCTGAAGATTAGAATTTCATCCAAGTACACCACTACAAATGAGTTGGTGAATGGCCGAAAGATGTCGTCCATCAACCTCATGAAGGTTGCGGGAGAATTCATCAACCCAAAAGGCATGATCAACCATTTGAAAAGGCCCTCCTTATCTTTGAAGGCAGCCTTCCACACATCAGAGGGTTCGATTGGTACCTGGTGATACCCAGACTTCAAGTCGATCTTGCTGAAATATTTCACCCCTTTGAGTTGGTCCAGAAGGTCATCAATCCATGGGATCGGGTACCTATTATGGACAATGATCTTGTTCAGCGCTCGATAGTCAATATAGAGTCTCCAAGTCCCATCCTTCTTATGTACCAACACGATCGGGCTCCCACAAGGCAATGAAATCAGCCGGATTTGACCTTTCTGCAGTAGCTCCTGAATCTGCCTCTTGATTTCGTCGTTATCTAGAACAGAGCACCGATATATCGATCCATTGGGTAGTGGCGCACTTAGGGTCAGATCAATGGGGTGCTTGACCTAACAGTGCAAAGGCACCCCTGTGGGTGAGGTGAAGATTTCCTCGTACTCCCCCACAACCTTGTCCATTTGTTTTTGTCGTGTAGAGGAGCTCTGTTTGGAGGTCGTGGCCACAATCTTCTTCTTTCCCTTGGGGCCCATCATCAGGAAAACAAATTTCTTGGTTTTGGAAATGGGCTTACTACATTTTTTTGCAGTAACCAAAGAGATAGCAGTAGGCGGTGGTACCTTTGGTATCATGTACAAATTATTTCCCAAAGTAACAATAATAATGCGAGGCCAGGAATCATACACAACATGTCGCTTAAACAAGTATGGTTGGCATAATAATACATTACAAACATCAAGAGGAGAAATGTCACATAATACCTCATCCGTGAAGGGCTTGATGCTGTAGGGAAGGTGACACTGCTGGCTGACACAAGGATCCCATCCTTGGTGAGGCCACCCGTTGGTGTATGACTGTGGGTGTGTTGTGGTCGGCAAGCCCAAACGCTTCACGACGTCTACTGAAATGAGGTTCGTTTGGTTCCCATTTTAGACAATGAACTGTAGCAGCGAACCATTTACCCACATCTGGGAGTGGAAGATATGCTCTTCCTCCTCTAGATATTTCGGTTCATTATTCTGGATCTTCGCAGTGGCAACAATGGTATTGGGTTCTGCATCAATAATATGTTTCCCTTTGTTATTCCCATTGTCAGTTTTTGATTAAGAGTCGGAGCATGCATCTAATTCATAAGCCCTCATCTCGGCCACCAACGACTTCTTGTCCCAACACTCACTTTTGTTATGAGTGGAGCTCTTATGGAAATCACACCACTTTCTCGTGTCCTTCTTAGCTTCACGGTGTTGTTTATTTTCTTGCAGATTTGGTAGGTTGTCTTGGGCCACCATGCCTTGGATTTGTCCTTTGTTCTGGAGTTTGGGGGCACCTTTCCCTTGCCTTTGATTCGTAGATCCTGAATGTATCTGTGTAGACAACTGCGATACTTTAGCACAAAATGTTTCTCCAAATATTTGATACCCAACTTTGTGCGTAGGGTATGGAACAGATTCATCAGCTCATGCACATCTTGATCCCTTTGTTGCCTCAACGTGGTCCATTGTATGTACTTGTCCTCATAGCTCCCCATGAGGTCATATTATTCCTTGATAGTGTCTCGGAAAGAATTCCAAGTGGGTACGACTGAGAACAGAGAGGGTTATCTCTCATCCTTTTTCTCACAGTAGGTTTCCCACCAGTCCTTGACATGGGGGGTAGCTTTGAGGAGTGAAAAAATAATATTCTCCTGGTCGAAAAATTCATGAACTGAGAAATATCCTTATAATAGATTCAACCATCTATCTATGACATTTGCATCTATTTGAACCTCAAATATGGGAATTTCAAAGTTTACTTGTACCTTAAAGGGAGTCACACCTCCAGAGTGGTTGTTGGATGCATATGCGCTGCCGGTGGGCAGTCGTTGACGGATCTAGGCAAAGTTATCCATCATCACATTCCTTTTTTTTTCTAGGGCCTCCTTGAGAAATATTTTGATAGGATCTCATGCTCCCCCATATTTCTTTTCATCCCCCATGGGCGACCTTTGAGGTTTGCGAGGCTGATCTTGCAAAAGTTCAACCAGATCAAGCCCTAACTCCTTATACCTCGACCTCATTGGGGACATGTAAAGAAGGATCCAGAAAAAGCATACCACTTTGATTCCACTGATACAAATTTATGCAGGAACACAAAAAAATACACATATAACTATAAATACAAATATGCAAGGAAAAAAACACTTCATTTCATTAATATAAAAGAACTGAAATTTCCTTATAGACAGAATGGAAATAAACTAGCTAGGGCACTGGTAGCTTATCTCTGAGAAGATATGTGGTGGCTACAGGCCTTTGAATTGTGTTACAATGAGGCTCGAGGGCCTATTTATTATTTATAAACAATGAAAAACCATAAACATCCAAAACCCTAACCCTAGGAGATGAAGCGCCAAAACTATGGGCCCCGTTTGGGTAAATTGGTGTTTCAACTTCTCGGGGACGTAACATTGGCATATGATCTTCGTTTGACACGTACCATACCTTGTTAGAAATATCTATTCGAGGACTACAACTTTTGATGTGAGAAAATTTGGTCCATGGACCAATGTTGCTCTGGGTTTTCCCAAAAAACATCGTTTAGGGCCTCAAAATGGCTCCAGAAGTTCAGGACCCGAAAAACTGCTAAAAATAGTAAGTTGTGCTGAAACTGAAAAACTGAAAGAGACAATGGTGGAGCCCTAAGTGGAATAGGCGGGTGGCCACCAATATCCACATGGATCATCAAGGGCCTTTCAAACGATATTTTTAGTTATTGAAGAAACAAAAAAAAGCCCTTAGAATATAGTTGGAGATAGTAATCTATAGTCCATGTTTTGTTCAACAATTCTCTTAAAGCCGGAGCTGAGGGAAAGAACCCATTAAAACAATAGAAAATTGTGTTTTTTGCTTAAATATAGGGATGCACAATAGAGACATCTTTAGTTAACTTAATATATGGAATCTCCTTTGAATGCTCAATGATGAAAGATGGGCCTTGTTGGACACATAATCCACTAAGGGTTAAGGTGTGGGAAATGGAAAACCAAAGGAAGTCCAAGATACCTTGGAATGTGGAATCCAAGGGTCACCTAATGTACTATAAATGTATATCATTGTGAATAATAAGTTAACTCACACTTATATTTCCGTATCATGTTTATCTTTCCTTATTCCATAACTATGTCTGACATGGTATCAAAGCGGTTTCCTTTCTGCCCTACTGAAATTTGATTGTGTAGAACTGTCCCTGCAACATTTGCGCTCTCCGATTTGAGTGATATTCCTGACATACTCCATATACGTTTCTGTGCATTGTACTCCATATACATTTTTTATCCGTCAACCAATCTAACTTCCTCCTCGTATTGATGAAAATCACACTCTATGTAATTGCCAAAGTTCCATACAGATCACATAGTGTATCAAGCTTCCAATCCTCTTGGCATATCTGACTCCATATAGCTCTCCACATTTTTGGGTGAGTAAACCTGGTAGTTCAATTCTCCACAAATAAAAAAAAGAAGCTTCGCTAGTTCCAACTTCTTGGGAGAGATATCAGTCATCTCCATGCTCTTGCTAATCACCCTTAGTGCAAGCTCAACAAAATACTCTCTAGTCATATCATCCTTGTATTCCTGTCTCAACATAGTCTGTGAAACTAGATTGTTTGCACCAATTCCCGCAACCTTCCATCCTCCATAATTTCCACTCGGGTCACTCATACAGAGCTAGAACCCATAATTATCATCCCATCCTGCAAACATAAAGGAAACACTGAAGGGCTGAAGCCCTCAAAATTTCATGTACCCTTGCTTCGTATCAGAGAGGGATTGAAACAAGTTTTCAATAGGCATGGGATCTTAGTATGCAAAGGTGTAACTTTGTGCCTTAACTCTGGCAGTGTTAATCAAAATGTTTTCATCTACCATGATTCCAACGACCACACAGGCAGCGTGATCACTGACTTCGAGTCTCACCCCCTCTTTGCGTCTCGGGTTTGATTCCCCTCAAGTTTCTTTAAGAGCTGGCTAGTTAAAATGCCATCCCAGCAACACCAGAGGCGGTGGTGCGGCGTTTTATGAGGCACTGGAGACGGGCGATGCAGAGACCGTGTAGAGGATTTTGGCTCCCGACTTGGAGTGGTGGTTTCATGGATTTATCTCCAATATTTCTCTGTATTGTTTGAACATTATTTGCAATTCCATAGTTTGGCCCAACTTTTTCATTATTAAAGGGAGAAGTTGCATTATAACATTTGCAGTTTCGAATGCCATGTAAACCAAGACAAAAAATCTTTAGTGAATTCTAGAAGAAAATCGTTTGTAAGTGGAATTATTTGTTTAATGCGTAGCATTTGAATTCATAAAAAAATCAAAAATTTTCTTGCAATATCTGAATACAAATGTTTGAACAGAGTTGAGTGTGCCACTAAATTGATGTGAATGCCCAAGTGAAGCATGATACAAAGAACCAAGATTATATGATATTAATCAAGCTTTTGAATGAGATAGCCCTGATGGTGCGATGGCCATGCCCATGCCTCTATGTCTCTCATTCTCTTCTTTGGATTTTGGTAAAGGCTGGGAGCACAATCATTAGAAGCAACAGGAAATGGACTAAAAAAAAGTTGACGCTGGCCTGAAGGTCCATTAGAAGTTGCATCATATTGAAGCTGCAAGTCTTCTAGCACATTGACCAGTGCAAAAAAATAAGAAACTTGGGTTTCCCATTCTCACCTCCAAACACATTTCTCATCTCGTTCCTCATGTTCTGCACAAGAACATTGGAGGTGTTGTTGTATTAAGCTTGCACTGCCATTTCTCTCTTCTACAACAAAAAATTGAAGTGCCTAATGTGATTGAAAAACAGATTGTGAAATATATATATCCAGTTCTATAGATCAAATTTGTGTTCTTGTTCTTGGCACTGCAGATCTTGTGATGGGGTTCTTTGGGGTGTGTTAAAACCAATTAAAAAAAGAAAAATAAAAAGGAAATATCCTTTTTTTCTTCTTTTCTTTTGTATCAATGTCATCAAATTGGTTAGCTCCAAAATAAGAAACAAAAGTGTTGATGCCTCCAGTTCCAGTGTTGTTGTATTTATAAATAAAATAGAGCTGTTGCTGGTGTAAAACAAATCTTTTTGGACGAGATAAATCATTAGTATTGTCTACCTTAAAGGGTTATTTCACACTGGTTGTTTGCTGCACATTTACAAAATATTTTGCAATGACATTGAAATTTTAGAGGGTGTTGTTTATTCTCTATAGTTTCATAGTTGTGATCATTTTCCGACTATGAAGAAAATGGATAAAATTGACTCTTTATTAGATTTATTGAGAAATCTAGTTGTGTCTACTACTGAAGGCACGATGATAGCCAATGAAAACACTCTCTGTGATATTAAAACCTGTCTGCAGTATACATAAGAGAAGATTGATTTTTTGTAGCTTGAATCTCAACTACAACAAGAGGAGTTACAACAAAAGAGTTGTCATTCTGAACTTGTTTTTGTTCATAACACTGAGACAAAATCCCATAAAAAATAATATATTGGTCAAATCATTGAGCTCAATACAAGAGAAGATGTGTATGCAGATGCAGAATCTCACGCTTCACCTCCCAAGCCCATCATCAGATCCTAGGAAAAGCTTGTACATAACAAGCACATAATTGGTCTTAGATATGACAAGCATGTGTCCTTTCATATTCCAGACTACTCCAAGCCCATAAAATTTCAAAGTGTTGGATTTCTTCATGATATCGCACCTTCAACTGTTTCAGACAGATTCTGCTCCTCTTCCATGACAAATTGTGAAATTCCAACATTGTTACTGAGTTGACCATATGAAAGATTACTATTTTGATCTTCACCCATGCAAGCACTATGGTCAACACACTCATTCTTCACACAAATGCTTCAGAAAAAAGCATCCTTCAAGAAAAAAGATTCATCTTGGATGGATTGCTTCTTGGCAATGGGCATCAACAAACAAGTAGATGTTTCAAGCATATGGCATAATTTCTTCTAGAATATTAAAAAGTATTGCAGTTGATTTTTTCCCATCATCTCACCTTGTATTTGATAGGGGGGAAAATGATGGTCATCTACAAGCTTCAAATCCACATCAAGTGAGCCTGAGCCACAATCTATCATTCCAGATTCAGATTTGTAGCTAGAGACACAACAGTTAAAGTGAGCCTGAGCCACAACCTATCATTCCAAATTCAGAGTTGTATCCAAAGATAGAAATGCCCATGAGCATGCCTTTGGTTGGTGGTCAGCTGTAAAAAATCTATGCAAGGTTGATATTATTCCTCTTCAAAGAATTCATGACACTTCCTCTAGCAAAATACTTCATCTTCTTGCCAATTTTGGTAGAGTTCCAAGAAATTCATCAAGCATTCAAGAGTTGGTAGTCATCCTTAAACCATCACAGGTTGTAGACCTCCCTTATTCCAGGTTGAAGGTCTCCCTCTTAAAAACACCAAGAGCACTTCCTCTAGCAGAAGATCTTAGCTTCTTTCCAGATTTGAAGGAGTTACGGGAACTGCACTAAGCGTTCTAGTGTTGGTGGTCATCCTTAGACCACCGCCTTATGCCAACATTTCAGAGAGCTCATTCAACCTAGTGCTACCATGCCTACTTTGCACATTTTGTATTACAACTCTCTTCTTTGACTCACACATACCCCTTCAGATTAAGGGGGGGAATGTTGGACACCTTATCCTCTAAGGGTTAAGGTGTGGGAAATGGACTGACAAAGGAAGTCCAAGAGACCTTGGAATGTGGAATCCAAGGGTCACCTAATTTACTATAAATGTATATCATTGTGAATAATAAGTTAACTCACGCTTATCTTAACTTATATTTTCTATCTTTCCATATTCCATAGTTGAGTTTGATAGTCCTGAGAGGTTTTTAGGAGCATAAATAGAACCTCCCCCCTTTGCTACTTCACTGAAGGACTTCTTCTACAATGGCCTTAAGCACCCGAGGCTAGAAATCTGGCTTGGCTTAAATCTTGGTGGGCCTGCTACTGTAAAGGGGATTTGCCTCCGGCATCCCCCAAGATACCCAAGAATATTATCACTGTAGAATCCGTGCCTATGCCCAAATTAGGGATGGAAGAGCCATTCTGTAACACTCAACGACCATGCACAAGCTCAAACTTGGAAAAGGGAGTAACCATTGCTTTGGATATTCAAAACTTAATGTCTACAATCTTGGAGATACCTTTCATTGAGAGACAGAGAGAGGACCCATCCAAAGATTTCAAAAAGAGGGAGACGACTTTAGGTTCACTGTTAAATTTGGAGCTCAAGAGTAGAGCATCAAGAGTAGAGGGAGGAGGCTTTAGGTATGCCATGAGTAGGGAAACACACTCATTCGACATCCCAAGCCCATCCTGAGGGTTGCTCGTAGGGTAAAGGGATGCATGGTAGTTACCATGGGCTTGAGGTGACTACCGAGGAGTGAAATATCTTGTTTCAGGAATAGTCAAGGGGTTGACGACCAAGGTTTTTCTTTTCCACGACATTCTAGAAAGACTTCTAGTTGCAAATATTCTCTTACTTTTGCGTCCTTAACAAAGAAAGCATGAAGGATAATTTTATTCTTGTAAATGTGGAATTAATTCTCCAAAAAGTTGTAGGATATATGTGTATGGTGATATTAGGCTGGTGAGTTGGAGATATTTTTTGCGGGCCCATGT
This sequence comes from Pinus albicaulis, assembly GCA_034641835.2. Lineage (NCBI taxonomy): Eukaryota > Viridiplantae > Streptophyta > Pinopsida > Pinales > Pinaceae > Pinus > Pinus albicaulis. The sequence goes on from CM076576.1 coordinate 340,816,121, forward strand.
GCCTATGTACTTATGTTTTGTGTATTTTTGGAGCAAGCATGCCTAGGCATATATGCCAATTTTTTATTTTATGGACAAAGGGTTAGGATTGTAATATGATGTAACTAATGTACATATTTATAATAAAATAATATAAAATAGGCTGACTGTGGAGCCCACTCCATGGCAAGAGTATTTGGGGCATTTAACTCCATGGTAACAAGGGGCAAGGTGTTGGTGATGTCGACACTTGGGGCCCGCGTCTCTCGAGGGTATGACACATGGCAGAAATTCCATGCAATTATGGGCCTTATATATATATATATATATATATATATAGCTTTAGGGTGTTCCACATGGCAGAAGGCCATGCCGTTATGGGCCTTGTATAGATACATACATACATGTGTGTGTGCAATTTCCTGCAAGAATGAGTATTATTATGATACTTATTAGGATGCTGAGGATGATTGGACTTTGGTCCTGAGCAATCAATTGGTGAACCCCGGGCTTGGAAACTAGACCAACAGAGAGATGTGTTGGCTCACGGCCTAGAGGGTGCTTGGAGCCCTGAAGTAGCATGAATTTTGAGTTGGTATCTTAGAATTTAGTGTGGAGGGTGCTTGGAGCCTTGGAGCAACATGAATATTGGGTTGGCACCTTAGCCGTAGAGGTACAAATATTGTTGCTTTACCATTTCTTATGGAGTTGCAACCCCAACTTGAGGGTGATCCATGGTTGAAATTCACAAACCAAGTAGTCTATGGTATGGAAGAACATATTTTGACAAAATTCGATGGGAGTACTTTGCAAAAGGAGATTTTTTCACCTAGGAGGCCTACCACCTTGTGGCAGACCATCATGTCCTACCAAAAGAAGAGGATTGGATCAAAATTTGGAAACAACATAACGGGCTGAAAATATTCTTTTTTATTTGAATTTCATATCAAAATAAAACATTAATGTGTGATAATGTTCTTAAGCACAATTATCAAGGCCCTTCTTGACGCCCACTGTGTTGTTTTCATTCTAAAATCTTGGAGCATATTTTCAATATTTTCACCCTTGCAACATCACTTTCGACTCACCTTGAAGATCAAATATTTTTCTCAGATAAATACCCCCTTAGTGTTCATAACACTATTTTTAATTGAAGGAATTCTATGTTTTCCAATTTGATACTAAACCACATTAGGTTCTCTCCTCCAAATTTACCCTATGTTATATATGGAAAGAAAAAAATAGGATAGTTTTTAAAGGTACAACCATATCCGCTGACTCCATTTGGAGCTCAACTATTCCCAACATTAAAGAGTACATTATTTTATTCCCCTAGTATTCTATTGACTACCAAGAACATGATTAGGAAACCAAAATCCTACTCCATTGACATCTTCCCCCCTCTACCATTCTCCTCTCACCTCCCATAGACCCTTGTACCTCGTTTGCCATCCCATTTTTTTGGGTCCTACCTCCCTTTGATTTCTTCAAGCTTAATTTTGATGGTGCCGAGAAGGGGAATCCATGCCCATATGGCTTTGGTGGTATTTTTTGTGACCATAATTGATCAAGTGCTTAGAATTATGCTAAAAAATCAAAGTTCTCATAATGTCAGGAAAATTGAATGACCACGTAGTGCCTGTTGTTCTGAATCCGACGCAATTCGTTTCGCTCGAAATGGACTTCGTATGCTCCCAGAAATGAGTTCCGTTCACTTTTCTAAACATGCACAAAAATGATGATAGGGAGCCGAGTGAGCAGTCTGTATTGCTGACGTGGCATCTTGACTGGGAAGGTCAACTTTTGGTCAATTTCCTCCAGCTAATGAGAGACTTCCAAGTAGCAGTTATTTATTGGTTCAAATTTGTGGTTATTTGGCAATTTGTGATTGGTTCTGTGTGGGCCAATGAGGAGGAGGAACTTGGCTTGGCCTAGGGCCGCTAATTGCAACCCGCCCATGGTGGTGTAAATTTTTTTTTTATAGTATGGGCGAAGGTGTTCGAGTTCGACCCTTTGGCCTCCCACACAATACGCACGCCAACTACCAATGGAAAAGGGGCCACCCGTGGGGCCAACCTCCAACACATGACCACAACCTCAGAAGCACCAGTGGAGCTAATCCTTAAGCACAAAGATTAACGATAATTCGATATTTAATTAGTGCTAATCCATATTTAACAATAAGCGCGAGATTAAGCATTAAATTGCGCTTAATTATTGTTAATTTAATTTAATTATATTAATCCAGATTAGTTTGGTGGTCTTCCAAATTTAGAGGAACTGCCAGTTTTAGTGCCAACTAACCAAATTTAGCTCCAGTTAGCTAAATTTAGGCCAGAAATTGTGGAAAAATTGGAAAAGGTCATGATTGAGTCAGTTTCGACCAAATCAAGAGCAGAAAGAGCCTAAGGCACCATTTTTGGGCATTCTGAACTCATTGGTGCAGGTTTCATGAGTAGAAAATCATTTTAAACACATCATTTTGAAAATTTGATCATAATATAAAGGCCCAAGCCATGGAAGCTGGACCAAGGATATGTAGCCCAGGAGGGATGAAATCCTTCATTAAATCCCTGTGTTGATGTGTTGTATGGTGATGTACTATGTTAGATGATCCAAATATATTAATGTAAAGTTAGGATAAAATATTTATTAAATTAGAATATTTAATAAATATTAGAGAATAAAAATATTTATTAAATTATAATATTTAATAAATATTAAGAAACACTTAGAAATAGAATATTGTTAGCAAAGATAGGACTCTAGAATTGAGTCGTATCTTAGGCTCTAAAATACGAATAAAGTTAGTAGATTGGTTAGAAGATCATTTATTGTAAATGGACACTTGTTATTTTTTCAAGTGATCCATAACCAAATTAAGTTAGGACATATAACTTATAAATAGGTTAGTCTCCTAATTGCAAATTAAGTAGAAGTTTACGTTTGTAAACTCCTGCAACTTTTTATGTAATTTCTTTTCATTATTAATTGAAATTACGTGTTTGAGGACACTTCTACCATTAATGTGGTATCAAAGCCACCGGTAATGCAGATGACATGAAGGTGAAGATTTCAGCTTTGCGGACTTTTGGAAAATTCTGCTAAAAGATGAATTGGTATGCAATCTTGTCAATGCTTTAAGGAAAAGAAATTTATTGGTTATAATCTGAAAATCGATTTTTTATTTAAGATTCAACTTGTTTTTAAAATTCAATTTTATGCGAGCTTCTTGTTGAGATCTTCCTACAGTTTTTCTTCCCATTGAATTGCTTGTTCATGAAAAGAGCCCCCAGCCACTCGCGGAGATTTCCAGGCAGATTGAAGTCCAAGCTTAATCTTGTTAAAAGCATTACTATTAGCACTGAAGCTAATTAACACAAAGACTTCATGTGCATGAACCAACATAGCGATTTATTTTAAAGTGGTGTAGAACTGAGCTTTTATACTCATCGAGAGCACAATAATTAGTGCAAAGTCAATCAGAAGCTATCATGTGCATGTAGCACTCGAATGTTGAAGAGATGTGAGTAAAGGTGAGCGCAGAAGACATGTTTAAGACCATCGCAACAGTCGCTCTGACTGGACGGAGAAATCAGAACAAGTGGAATCACATTTTATTTTGATCCAGAGTTTAAATCCAAGACCTGATCACCGAATGGAGTCTTGAATGAAAGCCATGAGGTTTTTGAAGCAAAGTAAAGCCGTGACGTTTGAATTGCTAGATACAAATGCTGCATAAGCAATGGCACCAACGCTGTAGGAGCGTGAGATTGGTTGAATGCTACCACCGTGAAGTATTGGCAGCGTTGTAAACAAAACGCTATGTCTGTATGGTAAATAGCCATCCGTTTTAAGAAATGCGGTTTGCATTGTTTTAACATGGCATTTGAATGCCATCCATATGGTTTGTGAGATCGGCCATTTAGATTCTGCCCATACATATTGTAGTCTCCGCGTATATTTTTTTTGCACTGAGTTGTGAGTTAAGGGTTGCACATTTATTGAATGGATATATGAAACTGTATGAACCAACATAGGAGACATAACTCCATTCCTGTGGAGAGTGTTTTTTTTTCCAGATTAATAAGCATTGGGTGGATTGAAGTGTATGTAATTGATGAAAGTTTGAAGAAGAACTTGTAGAATTGCCAGCTAGTAGAAAATAAATTACATTTTTATGAAGGACATAAGCTCACTCTTTAAAGAGTGATTTGGGAAAGATAAGGAGTGATTTTTTTTTTTTTTTTGTAATTGGAGTTATAAGGGAGACAATTGTATTTTTTTTGGAGCAATAAGGTGAAGTAAAACTTTATTTTTGGAGGAATAAGAAGAATTTTTTATTTTGGAGAAATAAGGGTCATTATTTGTAACTCAAAGTATCTTTTTACTTTGAGGGGGGGTAGATTTTTTTTTTAAGAAGAGATTTGTAAAGGCATTGTCAAATTTTGCAAAGATTTCATTGTAAACACTCAATGAGAAATTGACTAGAGCCAAGTGGAAAGCTCAGTCATTTTTATCCTTTTTTTTTCAATGAATATACGAGGGTCAAGGCCAAGCCCCGATAGATATTTTTTGCGTGGCGTGTTTCGTGTGACAAGTTGCTCAAATTTTTTGTTCTTGATTCTTTTGGTGCACTGGTTCAAAACTACAATGTCGAAGTTAATTAATCTGTTCTCTGAATCTGATAAGCTAGAAGGAGTGAAATATTATAAGACATAGAAATGTTTAATTGAAAGAACTCTCATATATAGTGAATTGTGGCATGAAATTTGTGATGGCGACATTAAGCCAAATAAACCAACAGATGCAGCTTCACTTGAAAAATGGAAAGTAAAAAATGGAAAAGCATTAGCTCTTATAAAAGCTTTAGTTAATAATGAAATGTATATACATATTGAAAAATCCTCAGATGCATGGAATTATTTACATACATTCAAAGATCTATTTGATACACAACTTGAATCAAAGAAGGTCGATCTTCAATTAAAATTTCAACAGAAATTAACTGAAGGTGGTGATGTGCTTGAGTATATTTCACGACTTAAAAACATCAAGCAAGAAATCATGAATGTTGGTTTTCAAGCTGTTGATGAAAGCTTCTTGACCACGATTCTAATTGCTGGATTTCCATCTTCATATACACATTTTTTGGAAACTTTGCAAGTCACTGGAAAGTTAGAGAAGATAAATTTTGATGAATTAAGTGACATGTTAGCTCAACATGATAAAACCTTTGGGAATAAGAAATAGATTGGAGAAGATGTCTTCTTCACCGAAGCCAGATCAAGTAACTCCTCAGCTGATAGTTCAAGAAACTGAGGAAGAGGAAATTTCAATCAAATCAAGCAACCCAAGGTCGTGGATGCAGTCAAAGCAGAGGAAACAATTTCAACATACTATACTTTTATTTGCTATGGTTCAATATTTCTTTTATGTTAAATTGTTCATAAAATTAACATGAAAAACACTTATGAGACTCAATAACTTGCAAGAGAACTTGAACCCTTACGCATTTGGTTTCAAACTATGAAGGAGGAATTAGAACATCATAAATAACATACCTCATCAAGATCATTTTTGGTATCAAAGCTTTAGGTTTTGTTGTGAAAGAAGGGATCTAATTGTTTGCAATTTTTTGTCATGCTTACAAGATTAAAACTCAAAATTGGAGAAGGGAAGCTGGTTGAAAGCCCTACAGTTGGGTCAAAAGGAAGAAGGGAAAGGTTGTCAAAGTCTTCAACACCAGCACATCCTCAAGTTGAAGTTGAGTCTTCAGTGAGCATGTCTCATGAAGGAGAACCTATCATGACAGAAGATGAGATAACATTCAGAAAGGAGTTTTTTGATATGGATGAGACGGTAAAGGTACTCTATGTGGAGAGGAATTTAAGGATGCAAGGAGAAAGTTCTAGGCCTTCAAGAGGAAAGGGTTATCCAGGAGGAGGAGGCCATGGAGACGGTAGGAAATCACCATCCAATCCACCATCATCCTCACCACCATTTTCAAATTCCTCTTCATTATATTCCATTACCACAAATTTTCAATCTGTTCATCCACATTCTTCAAAAGGAACTGGTAAATCACCTTTACTTAAACTTGATGTTAAATTTGATCTACCAATGTATAATGGTGAAGTGAATGCAAAGAAGCTGGATAATTGGATTCATCAATTGGAGGTTTATTGCATAATTTAGAACCTTCAAGAGGATGACATAAAGATTCAGTTGGCTTCCTTGAGAATGGAGGTCGCAACACTTGAATGGTGGGAAATAAGGACACAAGATTAGATTAAAAACCACCGTAAGATCTGGATGTCTTGGTCTAATTTTACTATTGCCATTAAAAGGAAATTTTACCCTCTAGCTTACATGCAAAAATCCTTTATGGACTGGCAAAATTTTAGACAACTAAAGGGACAAAGTGTGCACGATTACACTCATGAATTTAGGAGAACAACCCTTCTTTTTGGTGTCAATTTGTCTTCTCAAGAAACTTTGTTAAAGTATATTGGGGGTTTGTGAAACTATCTTGGACATACTGTTCTCATGTTCAATCCCACAAATTTAGATGAGGTTTGCATTCAAGCCACACATATAGAAGAAAGAGGAAAACATAGTGCATAGGAGAAAAGTGATATTTTCCTTGATTATGAAGGTAAAGGAAAGGGAAAGTTTAATGAAAGAGGAAAGAAAAATGGTTCTATTAAAATAGAGAAAGAGAAACTCACATGTAAACATTGTTTGAAAAATGGCCATGATGAAGATCATTGTTGGCAACTTCATCCAGAGTTGAAACCAAACAAACTTAAAACTAAAGAGAAGGAGAAAAAAATTGCAATCATTGAACATGACTTAGGTTCAGATTCAGGAGATGAAACCAAGATTACAACAATGGGTTTGAAAGGTAAGAACATAGAAAGCACTAGTTATTCAAGTTATTCTAATTTAACTCAAGATGAAGATACCATAATTGAACTCTTTCATATTAGAGTTGTTTCATAGCATACCAAAATAGACACACTATTTGATAGTGGTTCTCAAGCTAATTTGATTTTTGAAGACTTAGTTAAGAGGTTGAATTCAGAAATTGCCACACATACAAGACCTTATCCTTTCGGCTAGATATGCAAGAATGAAAAATTTTAGGTAACAAGGAAGTGAATCTTAAGGTTTGCAATCAACTCAAACTTTCTTGACGAAGTTGAACTTGATGTAGTTCCACTTGAGATTTCAGGAATTTTTGGGAAGACCTTATCTTTATGATAGGAGGGCAGTATTTCATCGCCATGAGAATAAGTACCACTTGTTCAAGGATGTAATTGACTACATACTTAGAGTGCATAAGAAAAATATATTTTTGTCTCTTATACATGTAGGAGAAATGAAGAGAATAGTGAATGCAAGTCAAAATTTGGCTTTGCTAATGCTCAAGCAGAGTGATGTTTTGAATGAGACCTTTCAAAAATATGCATCAAATGGAAAAGTTGATTTCATTGAAGTTGCTAATGTTTGCAAGAAGATTTTTCATGGCTTTAACATGTTGCCTTTGAAAAGAGGTAAACAATATGTCAAAGATTTGTAGCAGTCCACATCAGTGTTGAACAATGTTGGAAAGAAGATGCTGATGCAAGAGAGTGCAAAGGTCAAAGAGAAAGTGCCAAAAAATTTTGACGAAGAAGGCATAGGTTCCACAAGTACTTGTTTTTGGTTTCAAAATGGTACATGGGAATGGTGAAAACACTTGGTCAAAATTAGATCCAAGCACAAGGCGAGACAAGCTAAAAATCGCCATGTCGATAATGTTCAAGGTGAGACAGTTTTCAAGTTTCCTTTGATTGATGACCAAGGAGGGAACAAGTTTGTTTCTTAAACTACAACTTGTTGTTCTACAAATTCTGGGAAATTGCAGCATGACGGTGTCTACAACAACAAGACAAGGTCTCGAGAATCAAGGAAAAATATTAGTTTCTATGAAAACCTCATATTGTTGAAATTGGGAAAATTCCAGTGGATTGAGAATGGAAGGGTGAGGTAACTGTACCCTCATCCACATGTTCAGTAATGAAAGAGGTTTTGGGGTCCAAAAGGCTTCCAATGGGGAGGAATGATCAAGTGCTCAGAATTATGTTAAAAAATCAAAGTTCTCAGAATGTCACTAAACCTGAATGACCACATAGTGCTCGTCGTTCTGAATCCAGTGCAATTTGTTTCGTGAGAAATGGACTCCTTATGCTCCCAAAACTGATTTGTGTTTGATTTTCTAAACAAGGAAAAAAATGATAATAGGGAGCCCAACCAAGAGTCCGTACCATTGACGTGGCATGCTAACTGGGCAAGGTCAACTTTTTGTCAATTTCCTCTGGCTAATGAGAGACTGCTAAGTGGCAGTTGTTTATTGGTTCAAATTTGTGGTTGTTTTTCACTTTTTGATTGTTTCTGTGTGGGCCAATAAGGAGGAGGCACATGGCTTGGCCTGGGGCCACTACATGCCCCCCCCGCCATGGTGGTGTAAAAATTTTGTTATAGTCTAGGCGGAGGCACCAGTGTTCGACCCCGCGACCTCCCACGCAATACTTACGCCAACTACCAATTCGTCTATGCATTAGTTCTTAACAACTATGCGTATTCATATATATTTTAAGTTTCAAATTTCAACCGATGGGGGAAGTGGGGGCCAACCCCTAGCACATGACCGCAACCTCAGAACCACCAGCGAAGCTAATCCTTAAGTGCAGATATTAACGATAATCCGAGATTTAATTAGTGCTAATCCGTGTTTAACAATAAGTTAGAAATTAAGCATTAAACTACACTTAATTATTGTTAACTACATTTAATTATATTAATCTAGATTAGTTTGGCGGTCCGCCAAATCTGAAAGAATTACTAGTTTTAGTGACAACTAACCAAATTTAGCTCCAGTTAGCTAAATTTAGGCTAGAAATTGTGGGAAAACTGGAAAAAGATCATAATCGAGTCAGTTTTCGACAAAATCAGGAGTAGAAAGAACTTACAACACCATTTTTGGGCATTCTGAACTCATTGGTGCAAGTTTCAGGAGCAGAAAAGCATTGTAAACACATCATTTCAAAAATTTGAGCATAATATAGAGGCCCAAGCTATGGAAGCTGGACCCATGAGATCTAACCTAGGAGGGGTGAACTCCTTCATCAAATCTCTCCGTTGATGTGTTGTATGGTGATGTACTGTAATTTTATTTGATGTTGTTTAGTATTTCTTTTATGTTAAATTGTTCATAAAATTATCATGAAAAACACTCATGAGACTCAATAACTTGCAAGAGAACTTGAACCGTTAAGCACTTGGTTTGAAAATATCAAAGAGTAATTAGCACAACATAACTAACATACCTCATTTAGATCAATAATGGCCATGGGCCTCTACATATATTGTACCTCCTTGGGAATTAATAACAATAATTCAGTGGATCTCTTTCGTTTAATCACGAGGTTGGAAATCATACAGGCTCAAGGGTACACCAAAATATTTGTGGAAGGAAATTATCATCTTATTATCAACAAGATCAGAAAGATTTAGAATGACACTCTTTTTCATAAAGTCTTAGTAAGTTGGTGCCTAGAGGAATTAATATGTATGGCATCATCACTTCTAACTCAAATTTTAGTCATCATTCCATCTCACATGTGATGATCTAGCAATAGGGTAACATATTTGTTAGCTAACTATGGATGTCTAGACTCTCAAGAAACCCTTTCTTCCACCTAGAAGCTCCTTTAAGAGTCTTCTATCAAAGACAAGTGATGAAATATTATTCATCAAGACTCATCCCTCATGGATGGGGTGACAAGATTTTAAAATGAGGGGGGTAGGTTGCCACCGCCCCATTGATTCAAGTGGTTGGGGGATGTGGCAACATGCTAACATAACCATTTCCCATTCTCGAATGCACTCAAGAATCCATAAATGAGTGTTTTATGGCCATTGAAAATGTATTTATTTTCACCGCCAACATTGATTATGGTTTGAATCGCTAGGCTTTCCATGACCTAGCTCATGTGGATTATAATTTTTTCCTTTTACCGTCTGCCACTTTCGTCCTGGTGTTATTATGCAATGTTATGTTCTCTCTTAGATGGCCTACGTTCTAGATAATTGTACCCATCACTCCCTATGAGTGAATTTTCATTTTGTTTTATGGGCACTAGATGACCCACTTCATTGAGCAATGGTTAGGCCTAGTCCCCTTGCTTCGCATCTTATCCTACCATCTCCCATTTTTTGTTTCCTCTTTCCCTTGAAGAGGGCTCAATAATGTGACATATTTATCTCTATGGCATACTAAGGTGACGTTGTTTCCTTTTCTACTTCAAATTTACATGCATGCAAAAATATCTAAATTTAATTCTTTGAGCAAGGCTGTGACATATCACTCTAGGCGCCAAAAATCTCTAGGAGGTGTCGAATCCATCTCTGGTTCAATAATTCTCCTTGGTCTCGTTTCCTTTTCTATGTTTGTTTTAATTTCATGCTCTCCTTTGGGTACTCCTGTGACTGAATGCCCCTTTTGTAATTTATTTTATTCCGTGGTCTTGTATGCCTTCTCTAGCTCACCCCTAGTGCTCTTGCATGTCCAAATTTGTTCCTCTATGATCGCCCCTAGCTTCTACTCCTACTCTTTAAGTCACTCTCAATATAATATTTTGTGTGACCTTGCTTTCTTGACTCAGTTTCTATTCTTGGTCTCTTCCATCCGCTCCTATCCCCTCCCTGCTCCTTATGTGGCCTTTCTTTCTTAGCTACCTTCTTTCACCCCTGTGCCTCTGACCTTTGAGTTTTTCCTCTTGTGGTTGTGCTCCCGATGCTTGAACAATGGGATCATGTTCATTGTAGGGAATCATATTACTATGAGTGAGCATCTCGACGCCACTCCCATACCCACCGATGCCTATAAGAAATAACAACCAGATTCCATGAGCTCACTCCTGACCCCAATCAAGAAGAACTCATCTATTTGGAATGTGAAGGAGAATTAGCATGAAAGAAACTCTCAAATACCAATATTCTTGTTGAGCTAGTTGACTGGTGTTGGCATAAAATTTCAATACAGAGTAACCTTGGGTTCGGACATAGGGCACTAACAGAAGAGTCTAGTAGTCTAGCATAATTCTGACATTTTAACTACACTTAAGAAGAAAGAGAGGTGTCTCACCCGGGGCATGTTGAGTCTTAGCAAGGTAAGGGATTGTGGCATGGCATCAAAGATTAGCACAACAGATAAAAAATTTCAAGCAGTCATATTATAAGTATCTCATCTATAATTTTTTAATACACAAAAAAATAGATCCACAACACAAATATAAAGAGAAAAGAACATTTAGTCTCATACTAAATAAATTTTTTCAAAGGGGCCAATCATTCCATCATGGTTCAAACACACAAAACGTTCTCGTAAATCCATTTTCATTAACATGTAAACTATTACATCATTACATCCTTTCATCATATCAAGATTTATCACAAGAAAAACTTCCAACCATTTTTGGATTAGATTACATCATATAACTCAAAAAGAGAGAGAGATAGAGAAAACAATGGAATTCCTCAAACAACATAGCAACAAAATTCCATTATAGACTCTGATCTCCCCTTTTCCTATTGAAATAGGTAACTAGGTTTGATCTTCATAAATATGAAATGCCTTCTTGATTATTTTATATTGTAAAAAGAAAGAAAAAATATGATTATTATTTTTTGTAGCATGGGTTTCATGCTCAAGGTAAGTTTTATTGATAGGTCAGGTATCCATTGAGTGCTTCTATGGTTTTTCATAGAGTCAAGAATTCAACTGAGTCATTGTCATGTATGAAAGACCCCACTTGGAATATTTTATCACTGTGTTGATATGCATTTAAATATGTAATCACTATAAGTGAGATTTAAAGGTATTTTCATATGGGCCCATATTATAGTTGAGGTAACTAGAGAGGATTCATATTGTCTATGTTCTCCTAAAGTGAAATAGCAATGTGACTCAATTTTTTCTGAATTCCGCACCCTTGCAAACAATCCAAACTGGAGATGTCACAAAAGAATTAAATCCCTTGGCCCTATTTTAAAATTTCTTCATTTTATTTGAGAATGAAGGTGTTGCATAATAAATAATAACATATAATTACAACAATAGTGAAATATCGCAATAAGTTAAATCAATTTCCATGAGAAAAATATTGTGAGCACATATCCAAAACAAAATCTCCAAACAACTGAAACATATGACATAGGTTTATCTAGTTGTAGTAAACAAATCCAAAAAGGTTTAGTTGCACAGATCGTTATCAAAATATTTGAGGCATATGGAAGGAACATATCATTCAAATTAAAGAAGAAACACATAGGTAAGTTCAATGAATCAATAAAAGAAACCCATTATTGCAGAAAATGAAAAAACAAACTAGATTTTCCAAAATGCTTAGAATTATCTGAGCTCCTATTGAATTGATTGTAAATTTCTGTAATCTATTAGCCCAAAAAATACTATCAATAACTCGGCATATGACCAAGCTAGCGAACCCAAACCAGAACTGATTACACAATATGCAAGGAAGAAACTAGACTATCATAAGCACAAACATAATTAAGTCCTAATACAATAGCTTGATGCTAACTTGTAATACATGTGGATAACAGAACATCCCTTCTCCAGCTAAGATATTCCAAGGTGATTAATGAGTTGGAGGTTGAAGACCCATAAGGGATAACGATGTTTTCAGTGGAAGTTTTGACCTGGACAAAAGTAAAGGGAGGCCAAGTCACAATTATTCCATATTGTTGAATTGAAGATTTTATAAGTGGAGAGAAATTGAGGGAAAGTTCACCTACTCAATTTGTTGCTAAAACTCGACGAAGTAAAGATGTGAAGGATATCAAGAAGAAAAATTCTTCAACATATCTAGAATATGTTATGTGAGTCTCTCTCTCTCTCTCTCTCTCTCTCTTTCTATATATATATATATTTACAAAAGTTTGATTTGAAGTTCAGTATGTCAAACATTCATAAATATTTTATATAATTTTTTGTAAATTCTTGATCTATAGATATTGGTGTGCCTACGGTCCAAATCATGTACAAGCAAGTAATGTAGCTGAACTTGAATCTACAAATAAATAACGTCTTCCATGTTGCATCAGTAAATTTTGTTGCCAATGTCACGTCATTATGCGACGACTTGTTCTTATACCAAATGATGTTCTTTTAATATATACAACATGCATACATATTGATAAGAAAAAATTTGTTTTTCATGGAAATGAGGAAAATTACATGCCAAAGAAATTCATTTATGCGTCAAATTTAAAAAAGAATATATGAAACGATGTTGAAGATTTGATTCATGATGGTTTTAATGCTACGATGATATGGGAAAATTTTATCGCTGATTTAAGGTATGGATCTGGTGAGTTTTTCACAGGGGCACCTCAAGATTATTTTATTACACGACAATATGTATTAAACATGTACAATAATATCAAAAGGCTAGAGTATGCGAGGGATGAAAGTGATACAAGGAGTTTGGATTACTGGGTTAGTGATCCAAGTGCATATTGGTGGCCAACCACCTATTCCACCTAGACCTCCAGTCGGTTTCATCAGTTTCCTTGTTTATAGAAACATTTACTATTTTTAGCAGTTTTTCGGGTCCTAAACTTTTGGAGCAGTTTTGACCCCCTAAAAGACATTTTTTTAAGGTCTGCAATAGGCCCATAGCCATAGGGAGGGGCCTACGACAAAACCTGTAGTACTCGGAGAGATTTTTCCGACGATATATCTTATGTGCCAAAAAAATATAATATGATCAAGTTATGACCCTGAGAATTTGGATGCCCAACTAACCCCAACAGGGCCCACAAACTCTTGGCGTTCCATCTCTTCGGGTTAGGGTTTTGGTTTTTTATGTTTTTCTCATGTTGTTCAATAAAAAAATTCCCTTGAGCCTCATTGTAACACAGTTCAGAGACATGTAGCCGCCACATCTCTTCTCAGAGATAAGCTACCATTGCCCTAACTAGTTTATTTTCATTATATTTGTAAGCTTATTTCAACTATTTGATATTAATGAAATGAAGTATATTTTTTGCTACATCTCTACATTTATGTTTATTTCTGTATTTTATTGCGTTCCTGAATAAATATGGATCAATTAGTGAGTACAGAGAGAAATTTTTCTTCTAGCAACAACAAGATGATGTTAAAAACATCCCATTCATTGTAGGCATACAAAAAATTGGATGCTTTCAATGATGGTAAAACACTCACACAAAAACATGATATCAATGAGCACCACATTCAACACTAATAAATATGGGTAAACATATTTAACAAAAAATGATTTATTCAACTTCATTTCAATGCTATCCTCTTATATACTTATAATTTTGTCTTCTTTGTAATGCAGTATCAAATTTACACCTTAATGGTTTTTTATGATCATCTCAATGGGATTCCAGTAGCTTGGGTAATATCATCACGAAATAGTACTCCTGATATTTGAAAATGTATGTCACCATTATTTGCAATTCGAAAAAAGAACATCCAAATTGGCATGTCCTAGCTTTCATCACAAATGATGCAATAACAAAACTTGAGGCATTATCGTGAAATGTTTATTCTTTTTAGAAGAGATAGGAAGCAATAATGTTTATGGATATTCTCTTTTTAATGTTATGTTATTTCAGGACTTGCACAAACTCTACACTATTATTGTGTGTATGGCATGTCTGTCGTGCGTGGTTAAAGAATGTTGGAAATAAAGTCAAGGGAAAGGAAAATAAATTCCATCTATTTCGTGCTTTAGGAGAAATTATGCATTTGTGTAAAGATGATGAATTTGTACAAAATGAAATTGATTTTTTTATTATTGAAGTTAAAGAAGAAAATGTGTTTTTGGATTATTTTACAACCAACTAGTCAGCTAACAATAAATTATGTAAGTTTTTTGAAGTTGGGTTTTATTTGTTTATTTTGTAATGGACCATTTTCAATTGTTTCTTCACATCTAAAAAATGTATTTTTTTTCTACATCCGTGGGAAAAAGCATATTGGAACTTCCAACACTGCAATCAAGACACGAATAATGCTATTGAATATTATCACCGATATCTGAAACAAAGGTACCTTTGTGAGAAGAACAATGCATCCCATAGAAGGGTTGATTGGTTATTGCATATGATATTGAAAAAGGTTTAATTATATAGCATTCACATGCAATGTTTAAAAAATTCTAGTTTTGTACGAGCTACATGATCTAAGTAACAATTGAATTTAAGTAGTGAAAAGCAAAGAATATCGGAGATGAAGAATGTGTGGCTGATGGAAATAGTAAATTTGAGTATATGGTTTGTAGCCAAACTATGGGGACTCGTGGTACATGGTATAATTTCATCTATAAATGGATCAATCTATACTTTTTTAATTGCAAATGGGCCCTAAATGGAAATATCTGTAAACATGTTTTAAAAGTTGAGATGCCAGTCACTAGCAATGTTTTGGGGGGTAATGCATTTCCTAATGTCTCTAGTTCTATTACCAAAAAACCTAAAATTTTATTTGATTTAAATGAAACATTTGTAATGACCCCATAAATTGAAACAAAACTTCCACGTTCTCCTTCCAATTTTATGTGTCATAATGAAAACCACATTTATGACATGGAGGATTTATCATACCATATTAATTCAACCATTGTAAGAACAGATAGTGCCCTAAATAATATTGATGAAATTAAACTTGTTATTTCATCAACTGATAAGAAATTAAGGCGTTTATTACAAATAACACCCAAAAATTTGGATCAGGCATATGCATTAAATAAATTGGTAGAAAATGTAAGCCAAGAGTACAATAAAAAAAAATCAGTGCAATAACTCCATCCAAGATCACTACCAAGAGACGACATAGTTTCTTGAGCCCAATAAAAAAAAAAGGGCAACATGTTCGTGTGTTGAAATCAAGAAAATATGAACCACAATTTATAAAGGTTGGACGGGATCGTGGAAGTAAAAGGCACATGAATGAATAATTGGAGATATATTCTAAAAAAGAAATAAATCTGGACCGCACATCTAGAAGGGTACAACATTCTATTCTACAAAAAATTGGTATGGGAATTTCAATTTATGTAACAGTTTATGTGAAATGAAAAATATAATTATCTTCATCACCTTCCATGCAATTGCATAACGATGTGAAATTTTTACTATTACAACTGAAGATTCCACATCTCACAATACTTCAAGCTGTCAAATTTGATTATTTTATGAGAATATTGTGGAGAGTAACTCTGTGAATCCAACTATGAGGAGTACATTGGTTTCTTGTCCATTTTCTTCACTGCATCCACCCCTCCCCTTTGATCATCGAACTCCTAGTTGTTTCCACCATATGCACCAAGTTCATTCATTGGGAACCATACCTAAAACCTTAACATTGTAGTTCCACACCCTAGGGTGATGCCCCCTATCATACAAACAATCAAATTGTATCTCTGCCCACGCCCTATACCTTGTTCATTTATGACACGCAACATGCCTCGATACATCCCCCCCCGAACCACTCGATTATTATGCACTTCCAATCAACTATTTACCCGGAAATGCACCATCTATCGAGGAAGGAAAATATTCTCACATGCCTTTGAAATTTATGGTGAGAATGGTTGGTTGATGAAAATGTTATCAATTTCATGAATGAAATTGTGTATGAATCAAAGTTACTATTTATATTTTAAGTGAACCTATATTGGTAATTTTATTTGTAATTTATGAACAAAAAGCATCCGAAAACATTTTTCTAATTTTGTTTTACACGAAATAACAAGTGAAAATAACCATCAAAGTGCCAAAAATCAATGGCAAGATGGCATATATTCCAACATATGAGTATTAATTGAGAAAATATGGGTAGAAACCTATAAAGGGATCTCCTCATCCAAGGGCATAAACTGGGTACTTTCCTTTTAATCATAGAAATGTAAATCATCTGCCTACTAGTCTTCCAAGAGTAAGTGCTTCTCCACTAAATTCGTATCAATGGTCCCCAAGGGAAGGTTGAATTGATAAATGGCATTCTTTCAAATCTGATCATCTGTGGACTGTTAGTGATTTTAATTTTTTATATTTACATATTCCTTTTGAGGGTCGTGGAAAAAATTACCAAGGTATCTTATGCACATGATGGGTTGAACATGTCTTTGTATATTTCCAACATTATGTAATTTCAAATTTGTGCGGTTATGGTGTCGACTTATTGAAAGCGTTTGGCTGAATTATGTAGCAGATAAAATATGAGTGTAAATGTTGATTTCAAAACTATATTTAGCCTACAATTACTAATTACTCTTATGATTAGTTAAATTTTTTTTGGTCACAGTCCTGAGCTTTTTCTCAAAGCATATGTAAAACAAGGAACATCATTAAGATAATTTATATTCTTAAATTCAATATTTTATATGATTTATGTTTCTCTCCAATAGTAATATTATCTCCATGGAATCTAGTGGCATGAATAATATTAGAATAATTTACACTTGGGGTATTACATTTTAACAAGTAGATGGCACATGAATGTTAACATTATGATCATGGAGTATTTGATTACTTTTGGCTCTTTTGTTGGAAATTTTAATGAAATTTTCGTGTAAATGATATTTCAAGTTTGGTTTTGTTTACATTTCTACATTGGCAGGCTTGACATTATATGAATTGTAAAATTACATTTCATGGTTTGATTCTGTAGTCCTTATAAAAAATAGCCCGAGACTAAATAATAGGTGGAACTAGAAAATCATCCATGTTTTAATCTTCTGTCTATGCAAAGAAGGAATATATCCGAGCATAAGGGAAATGAGAGCAGAGACCTTCTCAATTAAAAGAGTACTTTGTTTATTACTAACCCAAGACATGAATCTCTAACTCTCTTTAATCGACTAGAATGGGGTGAGGATTTCCATCCAACTCTTTCACAAGTAATATATTCTTATAAAACTCCAAATAATAATGGTGTAAATCAATTCAGATGAACAAGAGTCTTGATTTATGATGAATCTACCGCAATGAAGATCCATTACAAATAATAGAGTTCTTTGCATGAAAATAAAACTTCCATCATATGAATTTCTGTTTGCTTCTATGTGGTCCTTTAATGTTTAATATTCAAATTCATAGTAGTAATTTACAAATGTTCAGAATGTTAGACTCTGTATTTCATAGTAACACAAGGTGACTAATTATTGATTAGATTTTTCATTACTGAAAATAACATTATATGGCTATCATTTATTTTCAGAGAAAGAAAGGGAACTGCTGACTGTAAAGAGCTTCAAAGGAATCAATCTGCCTCTCCGTCCAGTTGAAGGAAGGGAGTGTTGCTGACAAGGTGTAATGGGGATCAAAATTAATTTCTGCCCTCGTTTCATTTCATTTAATTCACCCTCTTTTCCCCCTTCCATTCTCCCATGCTTTGAATCCCATTCAAAACCCCCAAAAAACCCAAAATATAAATTTTCGGGGCTTATTACTTTATAAACCCTTTTATTATAAAGTTCTTGACTTTATAATTATAAGCTCTGCCACCCATGAATAGTCGTGTTATATTAAACATTATCATTATATCATATATATATAACAAGAACTGTTTAAAACCTTTGGTGGGACCCCTTATGCATCATTGCATATCGCGCATCACAAATCTTACAAGTTGGATGCTAAGTTAAATGTTAAAAATGCCGACGTGCAATGTGCGATACCCAGTGGGACCCAATCGCATATCGCACATCACAAGTTTTATAAATTAGTCGCAAATATAAATGTTAAAAATGCCGAAGTGAGATATGTGATGCGGTGGGGCCCGATCACAAATCGTGCGTCACAAGTTTTAAATATTAAAGTGCGAAGGGTAAATGTTAAGTCCTACGCCATGTGAAGTGCGATGTTGGCGCTAATGCAATGTATTTCAGAGCAACGGCCTAAATGATATCAAGTCCGTGTGAATGGTTTTTTACGTTGTTTTGCTTCAAAAAATGGTTGAAAACGGTCGAAAGGGCTCGGGTAGCAAAAAGACGGAAATGGTCAAGTCTGGTCCCACCTTACAGTTGGGTACCAGACTTGTATACTTTTCTCTCCCATTTTCGCCCACATTTTTATCTCTTTGTGTCATTATTATTCTTAAACATATGAGGTAAACCCCTTTCCCTTACTTTACATGGGATATTTGATTAATGAAGTAATAGTCTAGGAGGTTTTACCTTTTTGCAATGTTAAATCCGATGTTTTTACAAATTCGGCAAAAGTGGGAAAGTTACAGCTGTGAGTCGTGGAGCAACTCCTAACTTCCAGCGTTGCCTTCACTTGCTACTACAACGCAACAGACACCGTTTCACCCCAGCTACATTTCAGGCTTTTTCATGGTTTCCTTTTGGCAATTAGTTTGTTGTTGCAACGAATTATATAATTGTAAATATGTAGTTGTTGAAGGAAATCAGAGGATTTTCTAGAACATTTGTATAAAGATGGCCCGCGGGCTGTGAATCAGGGTTAAGCCCTGCACATACAGATTTTCTAACATTATATTTTGAAATTAATTAAATGCAGAACACCTTGCTGTTTCACCTGTAATTTGTGAGTTCGTCGCAACCCTGATCAGAGAGTTGGGCCCACTCTTCTGATCAGGTGCTGCATTCCCCTTCTTTCCATTGTTTTCATGTTTTAGTTTGATTCTGTTAATGTTTTTCTAGTGTAATCTTTCAATTGCTATGAATGTATTTTTAATTTTGCAATCTATTTTAATTGCTGTTATAGTAGTCTGCGTGTTTATGGATTTAAGCCTGCGATCTACAACAAGTCATGTGATTTCTCCTGCATATACTATGTCATTAGTCTTGAAATAACTAATGCCCTAGGGTTGATAATTTATGTGGAAAAAGGATTGAATATTGTTCACATATGGACACCAACATTTTGGTGCCATTGCTGGGGAAGGCTAACATGTGCAAGAGTAGGATCTGCAAATTATCTTAGGGTCTATCTCTCATCTTGGGGAAGGAATTTATTGCCCTACTTCAAGTCCTGAGCGTAGTGCTATGTGTTTTTCCTACTTTTTATTGTTTTTCTTTATAATTGATATCTCGTCTTGGGGAGGGCATCTATTACCCTGCTCCAAGCCCTAAGCATAGCGTGCTGTTTTTTTTTTTTCTTGCTTTTCTTTTCATTAAAATCAATCTCTCGTCTTAGGGAGGGCATTTTTCTACCTTGCCTTAAGTCGTGGGCGTAATTTCCAAATTTCTTCTTTTTGATTCTTTTATGAAGGGCCAACTTCTCGTCCTGAGGAGGGTATTTTATTACCCTACTTTAGCTCCTGAGCTTTGATTTTTTTTAGTTTATTATCTTTTTAAACCTACTCTCTCGTCCCGTGGTGGAAGCTATCCATCTTGCTCTGGGTACATAGCACTTTTGTTACTTTGATGAACCCTCTTCACAAATTGTATGAACAAGGATCTGAATAAGAGGGGAAGAAGAAGACCCCCAAAGAAATGAAAGGATATGGAAGGAAGACATATATTCAGGAGATCATTGAAAAATCTAAATCTGAGGCATCATCTCGCACTGCTATCAGGGTAAGGGTTCAAACGAAGTCTGAAGGGCAGTCTGTGGAGCAACCAGTGCCACCCATGGTACCAGAGGGAATTCTTTTGACGGCAGAAGAAATAATAAATAGGGTACTGGTGTAGGAGATATCCTTACCGTCAGCAGAAGGGGAAGAAATAGCAAGTAGAGGATCAGAATAACTGAACAATTCTAATTGGGAAGAAGAACCTCCAAAGGGGTTTTCATCACCACGAGACCAAGGGAGTGCTATAAAACCTCCTACAGTAGAATTAAGAAATTCTGATTTGGAGAGAGAATTCCTAGACTTCACGTCACCAAAGGACCAATGGAGTGTGATGAAACCTCCTACAGTTGAATCACTCCAAGTACCAGCTGTAGAACCAGTTGAAATCCCAAGTGAGTATTGGAGGGTATTTATGGAACCTCTAAGTCCTTCTATTGATTTTCCAATCGGAAACGTTGCAGGTGATGCACCGATGAGACCCATACCTTTAACAAGTTTGCCTAGTTTCCGTGGGCTTTCCTCTGAAGACCCTGATACGTTCCTCTTAAAATTTGACATTGTTTGTCAAGGATATGATTATATTGCCGATACTCATAAGTTAAAAATATTTTCTGCTACCTTAAAAGGGACAACCCTGAGGTGGTTCATGGGTTTAGGAGGAAGCACGATTACCACATGGGAAGGGATGAAAGAAGCTTTCTTGGAGATATACCAAGAGTACTGTAGATCCCGTGACATTAAGGAGGAAATCTTTAAGTTTGCACAGAAAGAGGACAAAAATATGGAAGACTGTGTGGAACGACTCAAATATATATTGCGAAGATCAGGCCATAGTGACTTTGATAAGGACATTCTGAAGATAATTCTTCTCTGGGCACTTAGGGAAGATTCCCTGCAACTTCTAAACATAGTAAGAAAGGGGGACATTTCAAAAGAGGACTTCGACACTATCTGTAACTATTGCATTAAGTGTTCATGGGGGGCTGCATGGAGTGGACAGGGAATTCAGTCATCAAAGACTTCTGGTGGAGGGGTTACAAAGGCAGAAATTGGAAACCTATTGGATAACCTAAGGACTAATATTCTAAGCACATTATCCACCCAAATGGACACACTGCAAGAAAAATAGAAACAAATGGAGTTGGAAAAGACTATGGCTATATTCTGCCCACAGTGCAGAAAGAAGCATCCTTTGAAGGAATGCCCATTAAACATAGTGGAAGCCTGCACAATATATGAACAGAATCATGCGACCAACTCGTGTCCTTCCTTGCCTGGACTGAACGCAATTTTTCAGGGGGCAAGCGAAGAAAATGTGGGAGACCAGCTGTACTTCATGGTGTTGGGGTTCCTATGTTTTGGCAGATTTGGCAATACCAAAAGATAAGACAACATCAAACCACTTTGGGACCTCAGGATCTAGCCCTCCTGGGTCCAGAGAGGGATCTCTCTAATAAAACAAAGAATGATATATCTTTGAAGCTCAAGATGAGATGTTAGGCTAGTTATGAAGCACAAAGGGGGGTTTAAATGTTTTGGTTGGTGAGTTGCTGGGTTGGTCATGAGATCATGGACTGAGAAAGTAATGGGAGAAAAGGAACAAAACAACAGGATGTTTCAGCTAAGAGAACATGTCAAGAAAGTGCCATCCATTGGGCTATGGAGTCATGAAAGGTGATTACATGCAAAAACTAGCCAAGGCTTTCAAAGGGCAAGTCATCTACACTAAAGGATCTTTTTAGGTAGATAGTGGGATGGAACATTAAGGATTGAAAGTGAGAGAAGGAAAGCAACCTATTTTCTGTCTATAGATCAGGTCAGAGGTCCTTTAACTCCAGGCCTGCTTGGACATACTCAAAGGCAGCTCTTGAAAGAGGGACAAAGGGGCAGCTTATAGATAAGACCAAAGGTCATTTAACTCCAGGTCAGCTTTAGCATGCTCCAAAGGAAAAATAGAGATGAGTTAACAAAGCTAGAATTTATAGATCAGAGGAGGACTTTGAACCTTCAATGCTTTGACCCCAGCAGGAAACATCCAAGTAGCAAAATCCATAATTCATACATCAGCTAGCAGCATATGGAACTACTACACTGGTTAAATTAACTGAATTTACTCTTAGATAACACATACAGCAGAAAAAATTAAGGCAAGGAGAGCAGAAACATAGGGTGCGTAACAAGGGAAAATCCTATGCCAGATTTTTGATGCAAGCCAAAAGACCAAAAAACAACATGAAAATGTAATAAAAAGAGTTAGGAAAACATCACCAATAGTAATAGACCAGGATCCTGTGAAATGTGCTTGATTAATGATGCAAAACCAATCATATATATCAGAGCTCAGTGGCTGAAAAACAATCCAAATTTCTCCTCCCAGCCTACTACATTCAACTACTATGCTACTCTCTCCCAAGACTGTTCTAACAGTCCCAATGAATTTCCCTAACTGCAATAGCAGCAACTGGACAAAAACAACCCAACAACCCCCTTTACAATAATTTCAATAATTTCTCAGGGATTTTTATATTAGAAAGAGAGCAGAGGAGGTAGGTGAAGCACTGAATGCAATATTAACGCTCAGGAGAGGAAGAGAGCCGAGGCCCATTCTGTATTAACTCTTAGCAGTGCTGTGTGTACTATGTAGACCGGTTCGGAGATCTCTGTCAGGTCAATTTTGACCTCTGATGTTTCGTGAAGAACCTCTCTGGCTTGTTTGGAGCTCTGCACTAGCCTTCTGGAATAAATGACATGGATGGGAAAACTGCAAGACTCTCCATACCTCATAACTGCTGTCTAGACAGTATTTAAGACGCTCTGTCAGTATAATTAACCGTTTTAGGGCTTGAGGAGATATGAGGAGTACTGTAGGTAAACGCCCTTCCTGGAGGAATGCGTTCTACTGATATCAAACTCGGATATGACCCTTTGTGTGCTTAAGTCTTCAAACTGTGCCTTGATTCTTTGAATGCGAGGTTAAACATTAATGATATCAATATCAGGCGTTAACCCCCTTTGAATCTCTTTCACTGATCCGCTGGAAAATGTTGAAAGGCGGTCTCTATGCTATCTGCATAATAAAACACACCTATTACACACCCAGGCAGTGGTGTAGAAATGCTGCGGAGGCCCGGAGGAACAATGGAAGAACAATTGAGAGCAGTGAAAATAATGGAGAATGGCGGAAGAACTGGTTAATAGTGTAAAAACCCAAAGATTAAATGCTTGGGGGAAATATGAAGGAAATAACGGAAAAACAATGAAGTGGGAGGGAATGATAGTACGAGGTGGGACCCATACGGAAATCGCAATCGCAATCGGAGCAGGGTGAAGGGATATATGAAACAAAACTTTCCGATGCGATTGGTATAAACCCTTATATAAGTGAAAATATAACAAAATTCCCGTTTACAAAGGGAAAACCTTATATTATATGAACGACGAAGGTATGGTACGGTGGGCCCGGGGTACAATTGCAATCGGAGATCGGGAGCGGGATTCAATCACAATCGCAATAAGGAAAACATGCAATGCGATCAATTGGAGGGGAATGTGATCAGAGGATTGGAGGAAAGGAGCGATCGAAGGATCGGAGGAATGGAGCGATCGAGAAATCGGGGATCAGGACGATCGAGGGGGAGTTGCGATTGACGGGGAGTGCGATCTGAGCGATCGGAGGGACATGCGATGATCAGAGTAAGCCGTGATCAACCGCATCGCAAATATTTGTGACGCGATCAATCACATCGCAAATATTTGCGATGAGTGATCGGAGTACTCCAAACAAAACATGCGATTGAACAGAGCTTGCGATTGCGATTGCAATGCGGCGGGTTATATATATATATATATAACACAAAACTTTATAATAAAGTTTTATGCAATACATGGCGGGGCATGGGAAGGGGGAAGTGGTTGGGGTTAGTGGAAAAGGGGCTAAGCCCTATTATAATGTGGCAAAGTGGGTTTTTGCCCATTTTAATGAATTTTGAAGGTTAGAGAAGGGAGCGATAGAGGGGTAAAGGGGAAAATGGGAAAACAAAGGGTAGAGGAAGAATTTAATGGGGATTTTGGGGGGATTTGAAGGGTAAGAAGGGAAATAGAAGGGGAGACAAAGGGGAAAAAAATAGAAGCTAAGTAGGGGTGGAATAAGAGGGAAAAGGGCCTTTTAGGCATTCTTCTTCACAACATAAAGGCTTTATGATGGAAATCAGCAGAGGGGATTTCACCAAAGGACAAAAGGCACAAGGATGTTTCAAGGATGATGCGTTTTCAGGGGAAATGCATTCCTTGAAGGCTCAACAACATTTTAGCCCCCTGTTTGCTTGTCAAAAAATTTATAGGGGGCTAACACATGGGACAGAAAAAGCCATGGCAGCCTCGACCACCAACTATGAATCCAGGTATGTTTCAGGACCCATCTCAGTATTTTAATAATTTTAATATGGGTCCTCAATCTGCACCTTTTTCAGCTATGTGGTCTCAATATCAATATCCACCATGGCAACAATGGCTTCCCTAGGCCATTTCAAATCCTTCATTGAATCAGAACTGGCGTGGACCCCCTCCTACTAGTCAGTTTCCTCAATCCATGCCTCAAAAAAAACTTTAGTTTCCCTCCAATGTTCCTCCAGGAAACCCACCCCTCAGACCCCAGCTTCCTATCCAACCCAATCCGAATCATAATAATAAAGGGGTCCAACAAACAAATACCCTTAACCTTCCATCTTATATAATTTCTATTGCAGGACTTAATGAGATAAACCTACGATCTGGGCGGGTAGTAAATTATCCCACTTCACATATTATTATAGAATAGATTGATAGTGAAAATATAGAACCAGAACAGAGGACAATTGGGGATAAATTAGACCAAAACATAATGAACTAGACACCTCCCTAGTCTGTTCCTAATCAAGGTCATTCAACTTCTCCTCCATATCCTGAAAGACTGACCTTGAATAAACCAAACCCTCAAGTAGAGTTTGATTTCCTAGGGGAACTGCAAAATATTTTTGTTAAAATGCCCCTGCTACAGGCTATGAGGATGTACCTATATATGCAAAAACTCTCAAAGAGTACTGCTCTAAGAAACCAAGGAAGAAATCTAAGGATCCATTAACCATTCATGTGATGGGTAGGTTATCCGATATCATGGTAGGAAAAATCATGCCTGTAAAATATGGAGACCTAGGAAACCCGATTCTAACGGCACATATCAATGGGGTTGAAATCCCAAACGTACTGGTAGATTTGGGGGCTACCATCAACATTATCACCTCTGAAACGATGAACACATTAGGTCTTGGAAACATTAAACCAACCCCTACTATCTTGGAACTAGCATATAGGTCTACAATTAAACCGGTACGGAAATTGGAAGATGTAACCATTTCGGTGGATTCATGGCACTACCCAATGGATCTCCTTGTGTTACAGAAAAGATCTTTAGTTAGAGGTCACCCATTGATTTTGGGAAGACCTTGGCTCGAAGCTGCATATGCTTACATAGGCTACCGATCTGGGCATATGATCATATCAAACCAGACTGTTACAAAGAATCTTACTCTTTACCCTCCTGTGGAACCTAGCCCATCTGAAAAATTATTATCCAGTCGGAAACCTCTACCAATAGAAGAGCTTGAACCTGAAAATGAAGAAGTTAAACCAATCCTTACGATTGGGCAGGCCCTTCAATTTAAAACAGAAACTGAGGACGATGCCATTAATGCTTTCATTAATGATTCTAGTTCTGTTTCCAATTCAACTCATCAAATTTTAGAATTTGCTGTGAGCTGTGAAACACAAGAAAACATTGAACCAGAAGATGAAATTGAAGACATTCCTGTAACTTCATCCCATGATAGTATTCCAATTGAGATTGAACCAGGGAAAACATTTAATATTAACCAAATCTATTTGAATCCTAGACAAAACAACTCTTAAAAGTCCTTCAAGATCATCAGGAAGCTTTTGCCTGGGATTATACCGACATGAAGGGGATCCCTGCTAATCTATTTACTCATCATATTTATATTAAATAAGACTGTCACCCTATAAGATAGCCCCAACGAAGAATTAATCCTACTCTAAAGAATATTATCAAAGAAGAAATACAAAAATTATTGGATGTCAGTTTCATATACCCCATTTCAAATAGCCAATGGATATCCCCGCTGGTTAATGTTCCTAAAAATAATGGTAAGTGGCGGATCTGCGTAGATTACAGGGAGCTAAATAAGGCAACTCGAAAATACCATTTCCTTTGCCATTCATTGACCAAGTCCTAGATACCCTGGCTGGGAAGAAGTTATTTTCCTTCCTAGACAGGTTCAATGGATATAACCAGATCCAGATAGCCATGGAAGATTAGGATAAAATGACTTTCACATGCCCATGGGGGACCTTTTCATATAGGGTCCCCCCATTCGGCCTGTGTAATGCCCTTGCTACCTTCCAACGGGAAATTTTGGGGATCTTTTCTGATTTGGTTGATGATAGTGTTGAAATCTATATGGATGATTTTACTCCATATGGAAACTCATTTGAAGAGGGATTGGAAAATCTGGAGAAAGTAC
Organism: Pinus albicaulis; assembly: GCA_034641835.2. Classification (NCBI taxonomy): domain Eukaryota; kingdom Viridiplantae; phylum Streptophyta; class Pinopsida; order Pinales; family Pinaceae; genus Pinus; species Pinus albicaulis. The sequence continues at coordinate 340,843,322 of CM076576.1, forward strand.
TTAAAAGGTGTAAACAGACCCATCTATATTTGAGTACAGTCAAATTCCATATGGTGAGGGAAGAAGGGATAGTATTGGGACATTTTCTCTCAACTGTCAGAATTCAAGTTGATCCAGTCAAATTAGAGGTGATATTAAACTTTTTGGTACCAAAAACACCCACACAGGTACGTACCTTCATTGGTTGTGCTGGTTATTACAGACGCTTTATAGAAAATTTTGCTAAAATATTACATCCACTTTTTCAATTGCTAGCAAAAGATGCAGAATTATTGTGGACTGAAGACCGCGAGACAAATTTCACGAAAATTAAGGGGCTGGTTTGTAAGGCTCCAATCCTCCGAGGAATTGATTGGGAATTACCATTTCACATACATGCTGATGCTTCTCAGACAATAGTAGGAGTTGTTTTAGGACAACAGGTAGACAAAACACCGTATGAAATTTATTATGTCATCAAGAATTTAATTCCTGCTGAACTGAATTACACGGTGACGGAAAAAGAAATCCTGGTTGTCATTTATGCTGTCAACAAGTTCCGACACTACATCACCAGGTATCCTACTTTTGTACATACTGATCACTCAAAAATCATGTATCACTCCTGGCTGTGTTACAAGATGGTTTCTATTACTTCAAGAATTTGATATCACAATAGTAGATAAACCAGGAAAAGATAATGTCGTTGCTGATTTCCTATCTAGATTGGATAACAATGATGAACACACACCTATAGAAGATATTTTTCTGGATGAACATCTTTTTGCAGTTTCTATTAAACCTCCATGGTATGCATATATTGCTAACTATATTTCTACAGGGAAAGTGCCTCCCCATTTTTCATACAGGGAACAACGAAAAATTATTCATCATAGTGCCCGATATTCTTGGATGGCAAGGTACCTTTTTCATATAGGAGCTGATAAGGAGATTCAACGCTGTGTATCTGAGGATGATATTTATGAAGTATTAAAGGCTGCCCATGATGGCCCTTGTGGAGGGCATTTTGCAGACAAAAGAATAGGCCATAAGGTGCTACAAATGGGATATTACGGGCCTTCTATCTTCCAGGATGCACAAAATTATATCAGGAGGTGTGATAGTTGCCAACGTATGGGGAAACCTGATCGAGCTGATGAAATGCCTTTGTAGGAACAGGTAGTCCTTGAGCCTTTTGAGAAATGGGCTATTAACTTCGTTGGACCCTTTAACCCACCCCCCAGCAAAATTTCCACATCTTGGTGTTTACCGATTACGTGACAAAGTGGGTAGAATCCAAGGCTGTTGCAAAAGCAACAGAGCAGGTGGTCTCAAATTTTCTATTTGAAGAAATTTTTTCTCGTTATGGTACTCCAAGAGAGATTGTTGCAGATGGAGGAGCATAGTTCACATCACACATGATAGCAAAGCTTATGTAGGAATATGGGTTAAGCATAGGGTGACGTCTCCATACCACCCGTAGGCGAATGGAAAAGTGGAAAGCACAAACAAGACATTGGAAAATATCTTGACAAAAACTGTGGCATACCATCGTCAGGATTGGGCTCAGAATCTACCTGAAGCTCTTTGGGTGTACATAACAACATGGCGGAATACAACTGGGTTTTCACCATTCGAGTTGGTTTATGGGAAATCCCCGTTGTTTCCAATAGAATTTGAAATCAGTATGCTCAGAACAGCTCTTGAAGTTGGTTTGGATTTGTTAGATGCCCAGAAACACCGAATGGCTCAGATCAATGAACTAGATGAGATTTTTTCAATGGTTGTCCAGAGAACTACTGCTATTCAACAGCAGAGAATGAAATGGCACAATAATTTTATTAAGAATAAGGTGTTTCAGAGGGGAGATTGGGCACTACTCTATGGCTCCCGCTTTAAGGATTTTAAAGGAAAAATTTGCACTCGCTAGATGGGACCTTACGAGGTGGACGCTGTATTTGATAATGGAACAGTCAGGCTAGTCACAATTGATGATACATGTGCTTCATTTGTAGCCAATGGACATCGTCTAAGATTATACCACCACCTAGCCTCTAAGGATGCTTTCATCAAACATCTCTCTGAGAAATCTGGTTTTAAGGTTATTAGCGCAGAGAACTCTTCCTTTGCATTCTTCCCCTAATATATATATATATATATATATAGATATAATAATAAAGAATTATCTTGTTACTATTTATCTTGTTGTCTTTTTCAGGAGTTACTACTAAGGAGTAAAAATCAAAGAAATTTTTTCCTAAGTATTGGTTGTTGCTACTCATGATGCTGTTACACGGTTGCTCCTATTCATGATGCCGTTACTCGAGTGCTGCTACTCATGGTGTTGTTACTCGGTTGCTGCTACTCTATGCTATTACTCCTTGATCGATGTTGTTACATCGGATGCTGTTACTCGCACTGCTGTTACTTCGGATGCTGCTACTCACACCACTGTTACTCCAGATGTTGTTACACAGGATGGTGTTACTCGCACTGCTGTTACATCGGATGCTGTTACTCACACTACTATTACTCTGGATTTTGCTACTCCAGATGTTGTTACATTGGATGATGTTACTCGCACTGCTGTTACTCCAGATGCTGTTACACCAGATGCTGTTAATCGCATTGCTGTTACTTTGAATGCTACTACTCCAGATGCTGTTACTCTATATGCTACTACTCGTATTGCTGTTACTCGAACAACCTCATTACTGCACTGTCATCCCACCAACTGTCACTTTGTCTAGGTAGGCCGTCAGGTACGCCTCCACGTGACTTTTACCAATTTAATTAAATATCCCATGTGAAGACTTTAATGCCACGAACGACAAACTTTAAGTTGGGGGGGTGGGGTGCCGTCATACTTTAATGATGGCGTAATGACGATCCTGTAAGCCATTATTTTAAATTCGTGTGTGGTACACCCTACGATCCTAATCAATACTCCGTATAATCATTAAAAGTGTATTGGGATCCATAACACATCCTTTCCACTCCATATGAAATAATTCCTATTTTATTCACCACATGAACCATACTTTTTTATGATTTTCCTCGGCTTCTGAGAATTACCATCCATATTTGCCGTTACTACCTTTCATTTTCACCATGTTGTTTTTCCGAATTTGGTATCCACCATTTCACCCAACGGTCTACTGTTCTAAGGAGTGCTGTTACGAGTCCCCACAGTATGGGCGGACTGGCTGTGTAGCTTGAGCCTGAAAACACAGTTTCGGTCTGCAGCAATCCAGAGGTATGGAAAATCTTTGTCAATGCAGGGTGGGATACCTACTTCGATAGATTGCAGGGGTTTGATAGGGGAATCAAAATGGAGCTTGCACTTAATTTAGACGAGAATCACTCGCGGGTCAAAGGATTGGAAGTTCCTATCACATAAGAGGTAATTGTAGAGGTTAGCGGGCTTAGAAAACAAGGGCAGCAATGGTTTTCTTAGAGAGTTTCTCTCCCGGAGTTTCCTGAATTATTCTTGCAGGCAGGGGAAAGTGTCATTAAATTGGGCAGAGTATATGAGTGCAAGAATGTGCCATATCCTTGGAACGAAGTCACATGTTTTGTAATGAAATACATAACTTGCGAAGGTCGGGCCACAACTCTGTTTAAGTATCATTTTAAAATTCTAATGCACCTTCGATTTCCACAGGCTCAGGTGCATGCCTTAAACATGCCCTTCTTCCTATTGAAACAGTTGTAGCACATGGCACAATTCGCTCGGCGTTCGCACTGGATGCCGGCAATGCTCTCCAACCATGGATTGGTGTGTTTACTGGTCATGTATGTAATAAACAAACTTCGGGTCTCCTTGGCGGAAATCTGTGGATCATTAGAAGAAGAGATAACAGCTGTTATTGCTGCTAGAGAAGAGGAACCAGACTCTCTAGCTGGTTTAGCAGAAGAAGAAAATTCAGAGGGGATTGATCAAGAGGAGCCTGAAGAAATGGAAATGGATGTTGATCAGGAGGAACCCAAAGAAGCGGAAATGGAGGTTGATCGAGAAGAACCTGAAGAAATGAAAATAGACGAGATAATTGGCGGCATAATCGAGGCTGCCACATAAGAACCAACCTTGCCTGAGGAGCCCACAGATGAAGGAATTATGGATATCGTGCATGAAGTCAAGACGGTTATACAGTCATCGAATTTTGTCAATGAAGAACAGGGAAGTGAAATGTCAGATAGAGGAATGGCAAGTGATGCTGTTTTGCAAGAAACAACATCACCTACCAGAGAAGATATGGATATTGAAACAATTGGGGGTGTTACACAAGAACCACCCCCGATCCAGCTATAACAAGGAAGCATAGAGGCAGTTCATGAGGAACATGAAGATAGAGAGGGAATAAACTGGGAGGTTGATACTGTCCCACAAGAACTAGTGTTGACCTTAGAATAAGAAATGGTGAACAAAGAGCGAGAGGAAAAAAGCGAAACAAGCTTCAGAATCGATGCTGCCCCAGAAGAACTAGCATCAACCCCGAATGAGGTAGTAATGCATGAAACTTCAGCTCAAGCCGGAAATGAGGATGATGAAGCTGTCCCCCATTCTTCGTTCCAGTTTATGATGCCTAGAGGGGTAAGGGGATTCTACTCACCCAAACGATTAATGGAGGAAGTAGCTGTCCCACATGTGCTTAAATTTGTTGACCTAGGAGAGGACATGGCCAAGATCAGCCCAGTTGTTGTTGAATCCCTATTGGAACACTTAGAGACTCGCAAGATGAGGTCCCTACGGAAACACCGGGACATAGAGTGGTCGATGGAAATGTTGACCAGAAGGCAGGAGTCCCTGAAGTGAATATAGAGGAAGAATCCCCTGAAGATAGGGAGCCCATCTGGAAAGGCTTAAAAAAATAATCATCTGATAATACCAGTAGCATTCCACTGCCTCCTGAGCCGGTCATAGGCCCATAAACTAAATTTATTGTCAAACATGAATGGATTGAACAATGTGAGAAAAGAAGATTACCTCTCAAGAAGAGGTATTACCTGCAATTCAATGAAACCATGAGACTGAAAAGGGAGGTTCGAAAGTTGAAAAGGCAAGTCTCCCAATTGAAAAAGAAGGTAGAAATATACAAATGGAGGGCAGTAAAGCTAAAAATTGAGGTCACCTCCACAGCTACACAGACTGGCCTGATTGAAGAATTGTTTGAAGGCCGAGAATTTTTCTTGGCCGTTGAAATCCAGAAGTGGAAGTCTGCTGTGAGTGACCATAAGAAGGAAACGATGCAGGTTCAAGAATAGGCTGCCAAGATTGTCACAGGATACATAGATCAGTTGGATAAGGTGTGGCTGAAGCAAGCTAAACAGAAGGCCAAAATAGAAGAATTGGAAGAACAAGTGCAACTACTGCAATCAGATAAGGAGAAGATGTTCTCCCTGGCACAGTAGGTAATGGCCTGCAGACCTCCTACACATAGCTATGCCTTATTCCTTCATGAAAAATTTCTTTTCTCTTGTCTTGAAAGTATATATAAGGAGATTTGGCATGAGATTGAGGACCCCATTCAATTTCTCCGTATTTTAAAAATTCATGATATTATAGGACAACACTTAATATGCGAGCTCTACATGCATGGGTACTTCCTAAGGCATGATTAGTCTTTTAAACCCGTTCCATTTGTGGGTGACATGCATTTAGGAGCCTTTACCTCCTATACCATCAATTAGATTAAGTGGAGAAAGGCTTGGGATATGTTTGAGGAAAACCAAGTCGGAAGGCTGCTAATGATGAGGAAGGAGCATGGCCAGTCATCAAACATTTATAACAATAATTACACATTTCTACAGATTGAGGGGCATAAAGAACACATGTTGGCAACCTAGAAATGGTGCACTGACCTATGTGTTAGGTAGATTACAATGTTTCAGAAGGAAGCGCTGGATAGTTGTCAGAGAAGGTGGATGTTGTCATCCTCAGCTGTCAAAGGACAAGAACCATTTGGTGCACCTAACTTTGCACGGGCTCTAGAGAGGATGCCAAGTTTTGTAGCATGCATTTAGACCTATGGGGTCAGATGGATGGGGCTGAGGTTTCAATTTCCCCTTATTTGGTTGCCAACCGAGCAATATACTCCTACATACAACGTTGATCCAGACTGGTGGAAGGATGTTGTTTTGATGGAAGGTTATAAACCCCCAGGGACGGAAATGGATGAAGAATATGACCTCAAACAGCTTCATTCCAGTCATAGTCAGTCCAAACCAAATCTGAGGAGGAGACGAGCTGCATGAGGACATGCAGATAGACCAGTTGGGGGGAGATGTTGGGTACCATATTTGTATACTTTTCTCTCCCATTTTCGCTCACCTTTCTATCTCTGTGTGTCATTATTATTCTTCAACACATGAGGTAAACCCCTTTCCCTTAATTTACATGGGATATTTGATTAATGAAATAATAGTCTAGGAGGTTTTACCTTTTTGCAATGTTAACTCCGATGTTTTGACAGATTCGGCAAAAGCGAAAAAATTACAGCTGTGAGTCGTGGAGCAGCTCCTAATTTCCAGCGTTGCCTTCACTTGCTGCTACAATGCAATAGATTCCGTTTCACCCCAACTACATTTCAGGCTTTGTCATGGTTTCCTTTTGGCAATTGGTTTGCTGTTCCAACGAATTTTATAATTGTAAATATGCAGTTGTTGAACGAAATCAGAGGATTTTCCTGAATAGTTGTATAAAGAGGGCCCGCGGGCTATGAATCAGGGTTAAGCCCAGCACATAAAGATTTTGTAACAGTATATTATGAAATTAATTGAATGCACAACACCTTTCCATTTCACCTATAATTTGTGAGTTCGCCGCAGCCCTGATCAGAGAGTTGGGCCCGCTCTTTTGATCAGGTGTTGCGTTCCCCTTCTTTCCATTGTTTTCATGTTTTAGTTTGATTCTGTTATTGCTGTTCCAGTGTAATATTTCAATTTTTGTGAATGTATTTTTAATTCTGCAATCTATTTTAATTTCTATTAGAATAGTCTGCGTGTTTATGGATTTAAGCCTGTGATCTAAATCAGGTCATGGGATTTCTCCTGCATATATTGTGACGTTAGTCTTGAAATAATTAACGCCCTCAAGTTGATAATTTATGTGGAAAAAGGATTCAATATTGTTCATATCCGAACACCAACACTTATCGCCACGTCATTACCTTCTCCTCATCGCCCTGTATCTTCCCTCCATCTCAAAACAACCCCTCATCATCCGGTGGTCCTGGCGCATTTCGCATCCCCCCAACTTCCAAAATTTAACCATAGGGGGCGGGGGGGGGGGGGGGGTCCGAAATGGGTGGTATCCAATACCATCCACTCCTCCACGTGTCTTCCCCTCGTCGTTTCACACCCCCCTTCTACATTACCGCTTACCACCTAAGACCCGCTCCAAAAATTTGTTTTCGCTCACCTCCAAACTGCCTCCATATTCATTTGACCACTACCACTGCTGCTATGCCACATCCATCAATCGACATCCCTCCACAACCAGGCATATAATATTTGTGTGCCATTTATGAGGAAATAGGCTACACACGGCAGGAGGACTCGGTGAGGACCCGAAAAAGGAGAAAAAGGAAGACCTAGGCTGAAACATCACAAAGAAAAACATAGTAAAAGTCGAGTCGGGAATTTACGCAGAGATCAAACAATAGAGACTAAAGGAGCGACATAATGCACCAGCATTGATACCAATCAATGAGAAGTAGCCAACACTACACCATATTAATTACTAAATGTTAGTTTTCTGCAGTTTAGAGCCAGATGTCAGAGCCTCCATTGGTTACCTCTTCGAAACCATCATAGCCACCTCCAAGCCACTTTGTTGATTCATGAAGAGCTGACTGAGTTTTTCATTCTTGAAGAGTTACCATAATAAATTCTACATGTGGTGTTCGTCAAATATTTTCTTGATTCGGGCCTTGCATGGCCAACTTGTCTAATCTCAGTTTGTTTGTAATAAATAAATGTTGCTAGAGCAGATTATGGCAAACTGACTTAGTTGTTAGTTAAATACTGCTAGAATTATCATTAGCAGGTGTTGGACATCTTAACATCTGTACTGTAAGAAATACTGTTGGAACATGGTAATTTTAGAGCTGGACATCGATAATAAAAGACCGATTATAGGATTCTTGAGCTGTGTTAAAATGGTGATGTGTTTCTTCTTTGTTTAAATGTTTTCATCATTTTCTCTGCTGTGTATCTGCTCATCTAATTGTAAATCAGAAATTTTAGATTAATATTCACTTTCAGAGTGCCTTAATTCTGTTTGCAATTTACAATCTGAATGTTTTCTGCTGAAGTTTGATTAAAGAATTCTTAATTTCTCTTTAGTCACTACTAAACCTTACTGTTTCTTCCACCCCCTAATTCATACAGCTCTTAAGATCCATTTCGCACAGTTAGCTTTCCTTGTGATTTTATCTTGACTTTGATGTGCCTTTCTAGCCTTTGACTCCATCGCCCAATGGAATAGCCTCTGTAGCCCTATCTGTCCAACCATACAATCAATCAAACAAACAACCCCATCACTGTAACTATCCTAACATCTACAACTATAAACAACAAGTTAAATTGATTTAAATCATAAAACAGGAAGAGCCCTCTCTGAGTCTGGGAAGGCTAGGTCCTAGACTCCAAAGCGGTTTGATGTTATGCTTTATAGTTTAGTTTTTCCAATCTTCTAAATTATAGAGTGCCAACATAATGGCGACCATACTGGGGACTAAGTTATTGAAAACGCTTAATATTTCATCAGAAATCAGAAACCCCAATCAAAATATTTTATGATTCAAGTATGTTCCAAGATTGGTATTGATCCAGATTTATGTAGGAACACAACAGAATAAACATATAACCATAAATACAGAGATGCAGTAGAAATAACACTTCATTTCATTAATATCAAAGAACTGAAATTTGCTTACAGACAAAATGGAAATAAAACTAGCTAGGGCGCTGGTAGCTATCTCTGAGAAGAGATGTGGCGGCTACGGTGCCTCGAACCGAGCAATGAGGCTTCAGTGGCCTATTTATTATTTAGAAATAATGGGAAATCCTAAACAGCCAAAACCCTAACCCTAGGAGATGAAGCGCCAAAACTATGGGCCCCGTTTGGGTAAATTGGTGTTTCAACTTCCCAGGGGCGTAACTTTGGCATACGATCTCCGTTTGACGCGTACCATACCTCGTTAGAAAGATCTATCCGAGGACTACAAATTTGGAATGAGAAACATAGGTCCATGGACCCATGTTGCTCTCCGTTTTCCCAAAAAACGTCGTTTAGGGCCTCAAAACGGCTCCGGAAGTTTAGGACCCGAAAAACTGCTAAAAATAGTAAACCGTGCCGAAACTGAAAAACTGAAATAGACAATGGTGGAGCCCCAAGTGGAATAGGCGGGTGACCACCAATATCCACCTGGATCATTCCTCCCCCCTTAGGAAGCAATGGTCCCTATTGCGTTAAGTTCCTCCATGAGATGAGGAAATTTCTGCTGAACTTGGTCCCTGGTGAACCACTTTCCTTGGTGCAGGAGTTGGCCAGCTTTGACAACCCGATACAGTTGGATCTTCCGTTGGCGAGTGTTCTTGATTTTCATGTCCATGATACAATCTTTGGTGGCCTGTTCCATGCAGTCTGGGTTTAACTCTGTTGGTGTGAGTTGTTCTGCAATGTCTGAGGTGTCCAGTAGAGGTGGGAAGTAAGGACGAAGGCGATCCACATTGAAGATTGGGTGCAGACCAAGGAATGGTGGAATACTGAGCTCGAAGGCATTGTTCCCTATAGCCTTGGTGATGGTGTATGGCCCGTATCGGAGCGGGCGAAGCTTGCGGTGGGGTCCAGTGAGGCGCTCCTTCTGCAAATGTAGCCATACTTTGTCACCCACCTGGAAGTTGTGTGGCACCCGGTGTTGATCATGGCGTTTCTTGTACTTGGCATTGGCTCTGTCCAATATATCATGAACCTGTTGGCAGATGTGTTGAATGCGCTCGATGAAGCTACTGGCTTTGTCAACTTCAGACTGGACATGAGCTGAATTGGCCTGAGCAGCTGCAAATGGCATGGCTACGTCAATGGGACATAGTGGCTGGAATCCCAAGCCCACCTGAAAGGGGCTATGGCCGATTGAACTATGGAGAGCCCGATTATAACTATGTTGTACATAGGGGAGGCTCTCGTCCCATGTGCGTGGATGCTTTGAATTGTACATGTGCAGAATGTGTAAAATCATTCTATTGACGACCTCTGTCTGGCCATCTGTTTGGGGATGGAAAGCCGTGGACTTGGTGAGCTTGGTATCCAACATTGACCAGAGGCTGGACCAAAATGTACTGAGGAACCTGCTATCCTGATCTGATATGATAGACTGTGGGATCCCAAAGTGCACCCACACTCGTTCAAAGAAGAGTTTAGCAGTGGCTTCTACTGTGATATTCTTCTTGCAGGGCGCCATAATGGCCATCTTCGAGAATCTATCGACGACCACGAAAACATAGTCATTTACCTGCTTAGTAGAAGGTAGGCCCGACATGTAATCCATGGAGATGGATTCCCAAGGTCGACTAGGGGTAGGTAGAGGAGTATATAGGCCTTGCTTCTTGATGGTCGGTTTGGCAATGGCACAAGCAGTGCAGGATCTAATGTGCTTATCGACATCCTTTCGAAGGTTCGGCCAATAGAAATACTTCTGCAGGATTGCTACTATTTTCTCGACCCCGAAATGCCCAGCGAATCGACTGTAGTGTGCTTCCCATATCATCTTGGCACGCTCGCTTGAAGGAACACAAAGGTGTCCCAGGTGACATAAAAGTGCATCTTGGAGGTGAAAATTTGGAACTTGCGTGCCCCCCAAGAGTGCCTTGTAAGTGTGGCCGACTTCTGGGTCACTCTCATAGAGAAGCGGCCAATCAGAAGTCTCGTGCCCACAAGAGTTGAGCACGGTGGTGAGCGCCACGATCGGTGGTCGGCTGAGGCAGTCTGCAACATTATTGGTGCTACCCTTCTTGTACTCGATGTTCAAATGAAACTGTTGCAGATATGTGGACCACTTCTGATGGCGATCATTCTGCAACTTCCCTTGTGTCTGTATGAACTGCAGGGGCTGGTGGTCTGTGTGGATGATTGTTTCCTTCCCCAAAATGTAATGCTTCCATTGTCGACAAGATTGCACAATGGAATACATTTCTTTGTCATAGGTGGGATACTTGCGAACTGTCTCAGACAATGTCTCACTGTGATATGCCACTGGATGTCCCTGTTGAGTAAGAACTGCCCCAATAGCATAGTCGGAGGCATCTGTCTCGATCTCAAATGGCTGCTGCAAGTCTGGTAAGGTGAGCACTGGGGCAGAACAGAGGCGATTTTTCAATTCTTTGAACGCCTTCTGTTGAGGTTCCGACCAAAAGAATTTTGCTCTCGCTCCTCCTTTGGTGACTTGACTCAAGGGACAAGTGATATGAGAGAATCCCAACACGAATCTACGGTAGAAATTAGCAAGACCCAGAAAGCTGCGAAGCTCTGTTATAGTAGTCGGGGCTGGCCAATCCCGAATGACTTGGATCTTGGCTGGATCCACATGCACCCCCCTTTCATCAATAATGTATCCAAGATATTGAACCTGGGTCATGCCAAAAGTGCACTTCTCCAAATTGGCACACAACTTGTGTTGCCGCAGTGTTTGGAGGACTTGTCGGATGTGGTGAAGGTGCTCTTCCCAAGTCTGGCTGAAGATCAAAATGTCATCCAAGTACACCACTACAAATGATTTGGTGAATGGCCACAAGATGTCGTCCATCATCCTCATGAAGGTTGCGGGAGCATTCGTCAACCCGAAAGGCATGACCAGCCATTCGAAAAGGCCTTCCTTGGATTTGAAGGCAGTCTTCCACACATCAGAGGGTTCAATTGGTACCTGGTGATACCCAGACTTCAGGTCGATCTTGCTAAAATATTTGGCACCTTTGAGTTGGTCCAGAAGGTCATCAATCCGTGGGATTGGGTACCTATTCCAGACAGTGATCTTGTTCAATGCCTGATAGTCAATACAGAGTCTCCACGTCCCATCCTTCTTCTGTCCCAACACGATCGGGCTCCCACAGGGCGATGAAATTGGTCTGACGTGACCTTTCTGCAACAGCTCCCGAATCTGCCTCTTGATTTCATCATTCTCCAGAACAGAGCACCGATAGATCGGTCCATTAGGTAGCGGCGCACCTGGGGTCAGATCAATCGAGTGCTTGACCTGACAGTGCAAAGGAACCCTTGTGGGTGAGGTGAATATGTCCCCGTACTCCTCCACCACCTTATCCATTTGTTGTTGTCGTGCAGAGGAGCCCTGTCTGGAGGTCGTGGCCATAGTCTTCTTCTTGCCCTGGGGGCGGATCATCAGGAAAACGAATTTCCTGGTTTGGGAAATGAGCTTACTGCATTGTTTTGCAGTAACCAAAGAGATAGCGGCAGGAGGTGGTACCTCTGGTATCCCGTACAACTTATTTCCCAAAGTAACAATAACAGCACGAGGTCGAGACTCATACACAGCATGACGCTTCCACAAGTATGGTTGTCCTAATAATACATCAGAAACATCAATAGGAGCAATGTCACATAATACCTCATCCGTGAAGGGCTTGATGCTATAGGGAAGGCGACACTGTTGGTTGACGTGGAGATCTCGTCCTTGGTAAAGCCACCCGATGGTGTATGGATGTGGGTGAGATGTGGTCGGCAAGCCCAACCGCTTCACGGCATCTGCTAAAATGAGGTTCTTTTGGCTCCCATTGTCGACAATGAACTGTACCGGGGAGCCCTTTACCCACATATGGGAGTGGAAGAGACGTTCCTCCTCCTCTGGATCTTCCGGTTCCTCCTTCTAAATCTTTGTAGTGGAAACAGTGGCGTTGGGCTCCGCATCAATAATATGTTTCCATTTTTCATTCCCCTTTTCAGGTTCTGATTCGGAGTCAGAGCATGCATCTGACTCAGAAGCCCTCATCTCAGCCACTAGCGACTGCTTGGCCCGACACTCACTTGTGTTGTGAGTGGAGCTCTTATGGAACTCACACCACTTTCTCGTGTCCTTCTTTGGCTTTGCAGTGTTGTTCTTTTCCTGTGGCTTTGATGAGTTGTCTTTAGCCGCCATGCCTTGGCTCTGTCCTTTGTTCTGCGGTTTGGAAGCACCTTTCCCTTGCTTTTGATTCACAGATCCAAAGTTTCACTTCTTCTGCTTGAATTTCTGCTCAATCTTGGCAGCATACCGGTATGCCGTACCAAGCGAGGAGATGTCGAGGAACTCCATTTCCTCCTGAATGTATCTATGCAGACAGCTGCGATACTTTAGCACTAGATGTTTCTCTGAATCTTTGATACCCAACTTTGTGCGCAGGGTATGGAACAGATTCGTCAGCTCATGCACATCTTGATCCCTTTGTTGTCGTAGCGTGGTCCATTGTATGTACTTGTCTTCATAGCTCCCCACGGGATATTATTGTTCCTTGACGGTGTCTCGGAAAGAATTCCAAGTTGGTACGGCCGAGAACAGAGAGGGTTCTGTCTGGTCCTTGTTCTCACAGTAGGTTTCCCACTAGTCCTTAACATGGGGGGTAGCTTTGAGGAGTGCAAAAATAATCTTCTCCCGGTCTGAAAAGTCGTGAACAGAGAAATATCCTTCTAATAGATTCAACCATCTATCTACGGCATCTACGTCTATTTGACCCTCAAATATGGGAATGTCAAAATTTACTTGTACCTTAAAGGGAGTCGCAACTCCAGAGTGGCTACTAGATGCAGATGCGCCGCCGGTGGGCAGCCGTTGAAGGATCTGAGCAAAGTTATCCATCATCGCGTTCCTTTGTTTTTCGAGGGCCCCCTCGAGCAATATTTTGATAGGATCTCCTGCTCCCTCATCTTTCTTTTCGTCCCCCATGGGCGTTCGTCGAGGTTTGCGAGGCTGATCTTGCAAAGGTTCCACCAGATCAAGCCCTAGCTCCTTATACCCCGACCTCGTTGGGGACATGCAAAGAAGGATCGAGAAAAAGAAGACCGCTCTGATACCACTGATCTGGATTTATGCAGGAACGCAACAGAATAAACATATAACCATAAATACAGAGATGCAGCGGAAATAACACTTCATTTCATTAATATCAAAGAACTGAAATTTGCTTACAGACAGAATGGAAATAAAACTAGCTAGGGCGCCGGTAGCTATCTCTGAGAAGAGATGTGGCGGCTACAGGCCTCTGAACTGAGTTACAATGAGGCTCGAGGGCCTATTTATTATTTAGAAACAATGGGAAATCCTAAACAGCCAAAACCCTAACCCTACGAGATGAAGCGCCAAAACTATGAGCCCCGTTTGGGTAAATTGGTGTTTCAACTTCCCAGGGGCGTAACTTTGGCATACGATCTACGTTTGACGCGTACCATACCTTGTTAGAAAGATCTATCCAAGGAATACAAATTTGGAATGAGAAACATCAGTCCATGGACACATGTTGCTCTCCGTTTTCCCAAAAAATGTCGTTTAGGGCCTCAAAACGGCTCCGGAAGTTCAGGACCCGAAAAACTGCTAAAAATAGTAAATTGTGCCGAAACTGAAAAACTGAAAGAGACAATGGTGGAGCCCCAAGTGGAATAGGTGGGTGACCACCAATATCCACCTGGATCAGGTATCTGGTTGTTGATGGTGGACAAAAACCGGATACAAGAAAGTTGAAATCATCCACCTGACGACTCCACAGTTTTTAGTTGACCTAAAGACTCCACTGGTAGAAGAATATAGATTGGTTGTGAAGATATAGTGACCCCAATCTCTAACTGATAGACAATATGAATCCAATAATACAATGCAGGTATGCTCCAATGAACAGAGATCACATTCTTGGATTCCCACACAAAATGCCTCAGGTAAATTGGCAAATAAATCTTCCTATTTTTCAAGATGAGACTGTTGATGATGCTTCGTTACATCTCTGTAAATTTCATATACATTCTTGGAAGTTGAAGGTCGAATGGCATGAGTATTTCCTCATGAATATGTTCACGAAAACATTAGAAAGGAAAGCGAGGGAATGGTATGAAGGTTTGGACCCTGGCAGTTGGTTTTCTTTAAGGGATTTCCACAAGGTGTTTTATGAGCATTACGAAGAAATTTTTCCATCTTTATCATTAGCTGAAAATTGCTATGATTAGTCTTAGGATCTCATACAATACCTTGTAAATATTGATGAATATCTAGGAAATTGGCATCGTGAGGATCTATTAAAAGCAATTCATGAATTTCATTCTAAAGTTAACTGTCATGATAACCAAGAGAAGTTAGTTGAAAATTAAAGCAATCAAGAAATGAAATAAGATCCACAGGATCTCTATGTGGAAAAAAATGATAGTTCATTTGATATTTTCTGTGAGGCTAAAGAAGGCATTCAACCTCATGACCAGTCTTCATAGGAGAAAGAAAACAATTTTTGTTCAATACAAAGTAAACAAAGACTCCCTCCTCCTTTAACTGAAGAAGAAATAAATCATATTCTAAGCATGCAACCAACCTCTAAATTTCTATGTAATGATTCAATTATTTCTATTTGTTCTTCTGCTGATTTATGTACTGAAGTGTTGTCTCATGAAGAAAAAAATGTATAGAATATTGATACTAATGCTATTTTACATTCTCAATAAGGCTTATTTCCAGAAGGTGCTTCTGTTCATGAAAATGAAGGCCTTCAAACAAAATTCAGCAGTCTCAGTCAAGGCATACTAGGTTTGATCAAGGACAACATATTGGTATACAATCAAGATGCCACATCATTTGACCATGAAGAATATGTAGATATTCTCTTTTAGAAGGATCCAGATCATGACAAAGTGGAACAAGGAGCAGGGGCAGGCCTAGATGAAGTCTGTTATTAAATCCTTAGGGCCAGGTATTGTTCCTAGATTCTTTTGCTGTTTTCTTAGAGTTATATAAAGAAGGAGTATGCCATGTCAGGAATGTTTTGTTGCATAGTTTAAGGAAAATTTTGACCACTGTTGTTCAAAGGCAGGTAAAATGGGAGTGGCCCTTTTTTTTTTTCAGCATACTAAAAAAGGAACAAGAATCAATCATGTAGTCATTTACTTGATTGGTTGCATTGGAGAAGGGAGTTCACTTAGTGCATACATCACCTCCAAGTTAGATTAGGGTAGGTAGGTGTGAAAATAAGCTTAGAACTCTGTGAATCTTACTAATCTTAGTTTTAGATTTCTTTTTATCATCAGATCAGTGTATTTTAGACTGTAGTTTCAACATAGTTCTGGTCTCATCATTAAAGTTTTCAAGGTGCAACAATATGTTCATCTTTATGGATTGCAGTGGATAAGTTCAATTGTAGTTTCAGTTCATATTTCAGTATGCTAATAAGATGGCTAGCCAAGCATGTGGTCTATTAATCAGTTAAATCTCAGGAGGAACAATCAACTAGTTTCCAGTTAGTAAGTTTCCTGAAATATCAAGATACAAGTTGTGGGATCAACACAATGGATTAGGCTACTAGTATATGGTGTTATTGACACCTCCTGAAGAAGCTGCCATCCCCAGTTAGAGCCACTGTTAGACTCTTGTATTTCACAATATCACAAGGTGACTGATTATTGATTAGATTTGTCATTACTGAAAATAACATTCTATGGCTATCATTTATTTTCAGAGAAAGAAAGGGAACTCTTGACTGCAAAGAACTTCAAAGGAATCAATATGCCTCTCCGTCCAGTTGAAGGAAGGAAGTGTTGCTGACAAGGTGTAATGGAGATCAAACTTCATTTCTGCCCTTGTTTCATTTCATTTCATTCACCCTCTTTTCCCCCCTTCCATACTTCCATATTCTCCCATGCTCTGAACCCCATTCAAAACCCCAAAAAAAACCCACAAGATAACTTTTCAGGGCTTATTACTTTATAAACCCTTTTATTATAAAGTTTTCAAATTTATAATTATAAGCTCCGCCACCCATGAACATGCGTGTTATATTAAACCTTATCGTCATATCATATATATATATAAAGACCTGTTTTAAAACCTTTGGTGGGACCCCTTATGCCTCATCGCACATCGCACATCGCAAATATTACAAGTTGACTGCCAAGTTAAATGTTAAAAATGTCAACTAGAGATGTGCGATACTCGGTGGGACCCAATCACAGATCGCACATTGCAAGTTTTATAAATTAGTCGCAAAGATAAATGTTAAAAATGCCGAAGTGCGATATGCAATGCGGTGGGGCCTGATCGCAAATCGCGTGTCGCAAGTTTTAAATATTAAAGTGCGAAGGGTAAATGTTAAGTCTTGTGCCGTGTGAAGTGCGATGTTGGCATGGATGCGATGTATTTCAGAGCAAATGCCTAAAGGATTTCAATTCTGGGTGAATGGTTTTTTACATTTTTTCACTTCAAAAAAGGGTCGAAAACGGCCGAAAGGGCTCGGGTAGCAAAAAGACGAAAAGGGTCGAGTTTGGTCCCACCTTACTGCCACGTCATTACCTTCTCCTCATCACCCTTCATCTTTCCTCCATCTCAAAACAACCCCGCCTCATCCGGCGGTCCTGGTGCATTTCGCACCCCCCCTCAGCTTCCTAAATTTAACCATTGGGGGGGGGGGGGGGTCCAAAATGGGTGGTATCCAATACCACCCACTCCTCCACGTGTCTTCCCCTCATCATTTCACACCCCCCTTCTAAATTAATACTTACCACCTAAGAACCCCTCTGAAAAGTTGTTTTCACTCGACTCCAAATTGCCTCCATATTCATTTGACCACTACCACTGTTGCTACACCACGTCCACCAACCTCCATCCCTGCACCACTGGGCATATAAGATCTGTGTACCATTTATGAGGAAATAGGCTAGGCACGGTAGGAGGACTTGGCTAGGACCCAAAAAGGAGCAGAAGGCAGAGATAGGCTGAAACATCACAAAGAAAAAGATAGTAAAAGTCGAGTCAGGAATTTACGTAGAGATCAAATAGCAAAGACTAAAGTGGCGGTAGAATGCACCAGCACCGACACCAATCAATGAGAAGTAGCTAGCACTGCACCAGATTAATTACTAAATTCCAGTTTTCTGCAGTTTAGAGCTAGATGTCAAAGCCTCCATTGGTTACCTCTTCGAAACCATCACAACCACATCCAAGCCACTTTGTTGATTCACGAAGAGACACCTAATTTTTTTATTCTTGAAGAGTTACCATAATAAATTCTACAAGCGCTGTTCGTCAGCGATTTTCTTGATTCAGGTCTTGCATGGCCAACTTGTCTAATCTCAGTTTGTTTGTAATAAATAAAGGTTGTAAGAGTATATTAGGGCAAACCGACTTAGTTTTTAGTTAAATACTGCTAGAATTCTCATTAGCAGGCGTTGGATATCTTAGCATCTGTATCGTAAGAACTACTATTGGAGCACGATAATTTTAGAGCTGGACATCGATAATCAAAGACCAGTTATAGGATTCTTGAGCATTGTTAAAATGGTGATGTTTTTCTTCTTTGTTTAAATGTTTCCATCGTTTTCTCTGCTGTGTATCTTCTCATCTAATTGTAAATCAGAAATTTTAGATTAAGATTTGCTGTCAGAGTGCCTTAATTCTGTCTACAATTTACAATCTGAATGTTTTATGCTGAAGTCGAATTAAATAATTCTTAATTTCTCTTTAGTCACTACTGAACCTTACTGTTTCTTCCACCTCCTAATTCATATAGATCTTAAGATCCATTTCACATAGTTAGCTTGCCATGTGATTTGCTCTTAATTTTTATGTGCCATTCCAGCCTTTGACTCCATCGCCCAATGGAATAGCCTCTGCAGCCCTATCTGTCCAACCACACAATCAATTAAACAAACAACCCCGTCACTATAACTAGCCTAACATCTACAACTATAACCAGCAAGTTAAATTGATTTAAACCATAAAATAGAGAGAGCCCTCTCTGATTTTGGGAAAGCTAGGTCCTGGACTCCAAAGTAGTTTGATGTTGTGCTTTATAGTTTAGTTTTTCCAATCTTCTAAATTACAGAGTGCCAACACAAAACAAAATAAATAGGAGAACAAATATACAGAGTAAAATTTAACTCAAATGTGTTTAATTGTATATATGGATGGATAAATCCTATGGGGCAGGAACTTGTAACTTTGTATGCACAAAATATGTTGGGATGAATGCATGTTAAATGTAGAAATTCCAATACTATTCATAAAATGTAAAAGCAAAGAAAGTTTCTTAATGACCAAAACCTACATATTTCAAAACATTTAAGATTCAAAAGATGCAGTTTTCAAAATCTATATGATGTAAACTTTCAACAACCAACCATCTAGATGCATGACATGGAAACTCCTAAGAAGGTGGTGTAGGCCTCCCAATTTTGATGAGGTAACACAGTAATCATGAAGTTATATTTTAGCCTTGAGCTTTACCAACTCAAAATAAAAGTCAAAATCAAATAATTAAACTAAAGTGACAAATCATAGTTCCGAGAAATGGCATATACAAACATGTTTCCATAGAACAAGGATCCGACTTGACTATTAATCTCTCTCTACTGGTGAAACCTTATTCTATTAAGAAGTAGCTGGAATATTAAATTCAAACATTTTCATTTGGTTCATAATCACCAAGAAACTCATGAAATGCTATTAGAAAACCTTCAACTTTGGAATATTATTAGAAATTTATGACTATGGTATACTGCTATAATGGTCACAAATGAAAGTCTGGAAAACATGCAAAAATTACAAGATGTCTGTATTTTTTGAAAAACTGCATCTATTTTCTAGAATGGAAGAGAAAAGAGAAATATTGATGTTTATCAACTAACAAAATGGTCAAACTCCATTCGAGTATATGTTGAATTCAAATATTAATTTTACTATTCAAAATGCAATTTCAAAACAAAGAGCTTATAATCTAAATGTACATTGAGGGTGAAAAGGAGGTTTCTGATATAAAGGTTAGTTTTAAAGGAGTTTTATTTGCTCGTCCCATCATCTGTAACAATTATTTAAATATGTTGTGCTATATGCACTTTTTATATGTTGAAATCATCTGATTTAAGTTCACCTATATAAGGATCATAGCCACTGAACCAAATACTGGTTTTGAATCTCTAGTGGTGTTTCACTTTTTGGAAGTTATTTAAGTTAACTCCATATTATCTTTTGCTGGGGTTTTCTTATTCATAAATATACATAGAATCCAACTATATAATCTTTGATAAAGAATCTACATTGATGTTTCTAGCTTGATAATAAATAAACATTTGTAAAGTATTGGATCTCTGTAAATGACATGTCACAATCTTCACTAGAAAATTCTAAAAATCATCCAACTCTCTAGGTGATGTAATAACTTTTATAAATGTTCAGAATTGGATGCTCACTTCCATCGCCCCCCAGTTGTAAACCCATAGTTGGCACAAGGTTTTGAAATCTAATTTTTGTTCTCTAAAGATGGGTTAAGAAAATTTGTATTTCTTCTTTACATAATATGATATCATAATATCACTTTATTCACCCTTTTAAACCTTATTAACATCATTTCCTGAAGTCCAAACTTCAATTTCTTCACTATTTTAGGTTATATGATCATATTTATGCAAGAAATTTTGTATTGAGGGCTTTCGTACAGGTCCAGTTTTTTTGAGGGCTAGTATAGTCCAAATAAAATCAATGCAATACCAAATAAAAAAACCCCATGATATTTGTGGCATGTCAGGTGCAAAATCCATAGAGTGAATCTCTTTCTTGGCGTTGGCCACGAGTCCATGGACTCAGTGTTTTTACTGGGTTTGGATTGGTCAAAGCCCTGTGAGATGCTACTTATTTTTTTTTAATATCCACTTCCCAATCACATTGTCTTGGTATTGATAGTTTAAGGCTTAAAACCAGTTTTCACAGTGCTACATGTCATCATATGTATGGAATTCTATTTAGGATATAGGGTAAAAAATTTGCTGAGAGATGGTCCTATAAGATAGTTGGGAAATGTTCTTGTAAGCTTGGGTTATACACACCATAGCAGGTCTTTGGATTGAAGGAATTGTCTGTTTAGTGTTAGAAAAATATATATATTACAGAGCAATGAAACACATAAAATATGCGGAAAACACAAAGACACAAAACACATAAAATCAAAGAGACACAGATATATGTGGTTCACCCAGTTTGGGTTATGTCCACCTCGAACAACCAGTCCTTCCTTTCTATTATCCAGTAAAATAAAGAGACACAACCTACAACAGATCCGCTGTAATATCCTCTGTTCTCTCTCACAGTCTCCCTATCTATTTCTCGCTCTGAGAATTACTCATACCATACAAAACCACAATACAATACCCTCATACAAAGAGAGGGGTTGCCTTCTAGGGAGAAAAACCCTAAACTAAACATAACTTTTACCGTCAGATCATTCGCCTAGTAAGCGGCCCAGATTGACTAGAAATTACTATACTTTTACAAGGAAAATTTTCATCTGTTTTTAGCTTCGGGGGTGCTGCCCCTGAAACCCCCCTGCTGGGGGGGGACTCCATAAAGTTGCATCCGCCCCCCCGGGCCCCCCAGGCAGCGTTTAATTTCGAGCAGCGTTGCCTCCCCATTAAGGTACAGGGGTCCAACGCTGTGATACAAAATAAGCAAGATAATCAGGCTCCACACCCAACATTTAGAGACCTGAGTTTGTTTACATGGAAATTTATTTCTCAAGGTCAAGTGCAAATCTGATTTTAAATATAATTTGTGTATTCTGGGTTCTCTAAAAGATACCAAGGGTTTTTATTTTTTCTTTTTTGACTTGTTCACACATTGATTGATCCACATGTACTAGTCTAATATTTTAAACTCTTTGTTGGGCCTCACGGCCCTTGTCTATCTTAACTAATCTAATGTTTTTCTTCTTGATATCCTGCCTCTCTTTTCTATTAGTATCCCAATATCTATTCCTTCATCCTTTAGTGTTGTGGGTCAAAGGATGGCCTAAGAATGAGTTGAATTTTTTTCTAGTTTGGTCTGGTGTGGGACTGTCACATATACTTTTGGAATTTATCAGAGGAGCTTGGTAAAAATGTCTGATCCAATGGGTTTGAAGAGAAAATGTATTAAAAAAGTATAAAATGTAGAAGAGGTAAAATGATTTTCTATTTAAATAGGTTGTGTTACATGCACTTGATATTGACGCAAGGTTCTAACCATAGTGCCAAAAAATTAAAAATTTACAGACATAAAATTCTAAAATTCCAGAAAATACATATGCACACAAAATCTATGAATAATTAATTAATAAACAAAATAATTACAAAAGAATTATTGGCCCAATGTTTTACCTCTCATTCCTCACTCACACACACACAAACTTCTACATACACACATGCTTCATGGGCTCACATGAATTTATACAAGTGGATTAGAACCCAAGGTAGGTTCTATATCCCTAAACTAACTCCCAAAATATCTCTCTTGATCCATAGTATCTCTCATCTAATCCATTATCCCTATATAAGATCCAAATATCCCTTAAATTTCTCAAACCTTCCACAATACTCTCAAATCTTCTCCTATTTACAAGAATTATTATTTTCTCCTAAAAAAATAGGATAAATACATTAAATAATTAAATTCTAACTTTGAGAACTAAATCCTCTAGTAAACATTTGACCTAGGTTAGATGCACCTGCATCAGACTCGCTTGGTAAAATAAAATCATTGTCACCTGACCATCAGTCATAATTAGGTGATAACTCCTCCTGGATCCCAAACTTTCAATTGCAGTAAATCAGTTGCTCTGTCATGCTGTTGATGTTCTATGATTGTCCTTTTTCATTTTCCAAGATTCCAAACTTTATGTTGCAATTCTCCTCTTGCTTTGTTGATGTATAATCGAGTAAAAAAATGTATTATGTTGTCTTTCTGCCTCATCCTGCAATATCTTGGTTTCTGTGTTTTTTCTATCAGTTTCTTTAATATGTCATTTTCGATATCTAACTTGTCTTCTGGATGGTGTGCATTACTGTTCCTTTGCTGATTTTTGTTGTCCATTTCTATGCTTCCACTAAGCCATATTTGTTCATTTGAAGCCTATTGTAATCCACCATAAATTCATCATACTCTAGATTCAGATTATCCAACCATTCATCTAGGAACTTTATTTCTGCTGCAATATCTCTCATATTTACATTTAACCCATTTATTTGATGATCATTTTCTATTTCATCAAAAAATTCTATTATTTGTCCATATTTAGCATCCTTAGGCTTCATTTATTCATTATTACTACACACAAAGTTAATACTTTATTCAATATCAAAAACATGTCCTGCATCTACACACCAATTGTTAGATTTAAAAACATAAGGCTCAACAGATGATTTTGTCTTAAAGTTTCCATGTTGATCTTCTAAACATTTTGTAGTGCTATCTGTGGGAATCTAACCCACGTTCACATCATTGTCGTCCTGATCAACCAATGGTCCTTGCTAAGGTTCACAAATGTATACATTCGTTTGGAGTTTCTCTGCTTCCCTTAGCTTGTGTTTTTGTCTCAACTGATTAATTGGCCATTTAATTGTTCTTTTTATTACCCATCCATGTTTCCGACTCTATAGTAGATCCATCAATACGTAAATCTGTGCCTTTAATTCATCGATCTCCTTCTCAATTTCTTCATCACTAACACCAACTTTTATGTCATCGCTATGGCTTTTATCTGAATTCTGCATAGTTATCTTCATCTCCTTCTGTGAAATTCACCTTGTTCACTCTAAGATGTAGTCAAATTAACACTTTACCAAGTTATATCCTTTGAAATTGGCTAATGGTTCACTTCACTTGAACTTACTTTTTGAGCACTCCTTGCTTCTCTGCTTCCTTAACTGCAAGCAACTACAATATCTCTTCACATTGTTTTTACAATATATTGACAAGACTTTGGGTGTCAGGATTCGTCGATCATGCACCCATTACATTCAAGGACTCAAACTTCCATGAACTTTTGAATTGACTTAAGATTCTAGTTTTCCTTCTGACTCCATATTTCTAAATTATTAATGGACCTTGGTGTCAGTATAACTGAAACTGCACCCTTCATTACAATAATTACAATGATTAATGGTGGACTTGACTCTAACTTTAATTCATTCTTGACTTGAATCCAGCTATACAATTTAGAAATTTTCATTGTCCTTTGACATCCACAGTTAATATTTCAATTCTTTACATAACATGGAATTTTCAAGCTTCCAATATAAAATATTTGCTCCACTAATTTACTCCAAAATATGCTTGTACATTCTTTTATTACTCCATTATTGAAATTTATATCCCTCTATTAAAACTTCACTTTAAAAATAAGAAATGAATCAATTCACATGACTTTTTTTTTTTTTTTTTATTCCTTTTTAAAATGAAACTTCCCATGATTTCTCAAAACTACCCATTCACAATTAAACCACTTTCCATTAAGACATGCTTATGATGCAAAGTGATATTCTTCTTAATACATGAAAATAAAATTACACATATCCATTCCTTCCATCATTTAGGGTTGAATTTAAAAGCCATCAACCATTATTTTTCCAAACCATTATAAGAATACTGTTAAACCTTTTAATTTGGATGAATTCGAAAAATTCTCTTTAAAAATAAAGTCTTTATCCACACACAGTTCTTAAAAATTCTTTGTTTTTTTACCCATGGATATACCATATGAAGTTTTTTGAAATGTAAAATTGATTTACCAAAATTACTTCCAATACGAAGTTTTTTGAAATGTAAAATTGATTTACCAAAATTACTTCCAATAGGATGGAGGAGCCAATTTAATGTTGTCTTGTTTTTTATTGGTTTCTGCAATTAAAACTTTCTTAAATGGACCAATTTACTGCAGTTTAATTCTACAACCATCCTCTCCTATTTCATTTTGTTCATACACTCCCAGACAACAAATTCACTTTTAGGAAAAAAAAAACATAATTTTCTCACCTTGAAAAATCTGTACTTTCTAGATTTTGCCATGCATTCTTCAACAAATCTGCAATCTCTAGCAACTATTACTCCTCAACAACATCTTTCCTTCTGATCTTTCTCATAAAAGCATTCGATGCTCCACTTCACCATTCGAGCCTACGACATTTCTGTTCCGACGTTTGGCAGCTATCCTCCAACGATTCTTTTTACAACAGACTATAAAATTAGTTTGTTATTTTTACAACCATTGTGACTTCAATAAGCTTCAACACACATCTAAACGCAGTAGTTAGCTCATAGTCCGCAATAGTATCAAGCTGCGACTTTACACAGGCCGTAGATCTCATTGGATCAACAACAAATAAAAAACAAATTTCCATTGATATTTTACACACTATTATCTTCACAAGCTGGATTGAATCGGAATACCGTAGAGTAGCGACCTCTCTGCTTCACACACACAACAATCCACTCACTCGGCCTTACACCTCTATGCAAATTACAAACCATTCTTCAATCACTTGCTCTCAGTTGTACATGCAACCAGATTCTCTCGCTTTGATACCAAAATGGTGTCACTTAAAAATTAAAGCATACATTTGAAAACTGAAATCCAGGCAATACATATGCACACAAAATCTCTGAATAATTAATTAATAAACATCGGAATAATTAATTAATAAACAAAATATTTACAAGAGAATTATTGACCCAATGTTTGGTGTCTCATTCTTCTCTCACACACACTTCTACATACATACATGTTTCATGTGCTCACTTGAATTTATACAAGTGGACTAGAACCCAAGGTAGGTTCTAGTTCCCTAAACTAACTCCCAAAATATCTCTCTTGATCTCTAATATCTCTAATCTAATCCCTTATCCCTAGATAAGAGCCAACTATCTCTTAAATTTCTCAAACATTCCATAATACTCTCAAATATTCTCCTATTTACAAGAGTGATCATTTTCTCCTAGACCTTTAGGAAAATTACATTAAATAATTAAATTATAACTTTGAGAACTAACTTCTCTAGTAAAAAATTGACTTAGGTTAAATTCACTTGCATCAGCGATATGTTGAAATCATTTGATCTAAATTCACCTAGATGAGGCTCATAACCATGGAAGAAATAATGGTTTTGAATCACTGGTGGTGTGCTACTTGTTGGATAAGTTCTTTAAGTTAACTCCCTATTCTCTTTTGTTTGGGTTTTCTTATTCATAAATATACATAGAATCTAACTATTTAATCTTTGATAAAGAAACCACATTGATGTTTCTAGATTGATAATAAATAACCATTTTTAATGTATTGGGTCTCTGTAAATGACATTTCACATTCTTCACTAGAAAATGCTAAAAGTCATCCAATTCTACAGGTCAAGAGATAACTTTTATAAACATTCAGACTTGGATGCTCACTGCCACCGCCTCCCTGCTACAAACCCATAGGTGGCACAAGGTTTTGAAATCTACTTTCAGTTCTCTAAAGACGGGCTCAGAATTTTTTTATTTCTTCTTTACATAATATGACACCATAATATCACATTATTCACCATTTTAAACCTTATTAACGTCATTTCCCAAAGTCCAAACTTCAATTTATTCATTGCTGTAGGTTATATGATCATATTAATGAAAGAAATTTTACATTGAGGGATTTTTCACAGGTCTAGTTTTTATGAGGGCCAGTAGAGTCAAGATAAAATCAATGTAATACCCAATAAAAAAACCTCATGATATCTGTGGTCTGTCAGGTGCATAATCCCTACAGTGAATCTCCCGCTTGGCATTGGCCACGAGTCCATGGACTCAACATTCTTACTGGGTTTGGATTGGTCAAAGCCCTGTGAGATGTTGTTTATTTGTTTTTAATATCCACTTCCTAGTCACGTTGTCTTGGTATTGATAGTTCAAGGCTTAAAACCATTTTTCAGAGTGCTACATGCCATCATATTTATGGGATTCTTTTTGGGCTCTAGGGTCAAAAAATCGCTGAGAGATGGTCCTATAAGCTAGTTGAGAAATGTTCTTGTAAGCTTGAGTTATGAAAACCATTTCAGGTCTTTGGATTGAAAGACTTGTCTGTTTAGAGACCTGAGTTCGTTCACATGGGCATTTATTTCTCAAGGTTCAGTGCAGATACAATTTTAAATATAATTTGTATTATGGGTTCTCTAAATTATACCATGTTAGGTCCCTATAATTTTTCAGATTGGTAAGACCAAATAAACAAGGGTAACATCAAACCAACTTTGGAGTCCTAGGACCTAGCCTTCCTGGACTCAGAGAGGGCTCTCTCTATATTTGTATAAAAGATATAACTTGATTGATTTAGGATGCTGATTTTAGGCTAGTTAAAATGATAGGGATTTTTTGGTTGCTTGTTAAGAAAAACATATAAAGTAAGAGAAATGCAAACCATTGGGCTATGGAGTCTGTGAAAGGTTTGAAGAGTACAACAACAGATCAAGGGTGTTTCGCAGGGCAAGCTAACAAATCCAAATGGATCTTAATAGCTTTTGTGAGTGTGAAATGAACATTAAGTTGTGATTTTAGTAGTTTAAAGGGCAATTAAGAATCCTTTAACATGTACTAGAACAAGAAGAGTCTTTAAGATTACTATTTTTAAGAAATAACCAAAGGACAGGGCATACCATAAACTTCTTCGGCCAGACTTTACCAAGTAAACTTTAGGACAAAAATCCAACAAACCATAGAGAGCATGGAACTCCTAAATTCTCTAGCTATTCACTTTCAGACAAAGAAAACATTTAATATAACAAATTAGTAATGATTAAAGAGCAGGGAACTCCTAAATTCTTCAATCAAACTTCAAAGACCTTTAAAGTGATTGTTCGAGATAGAACAAAGGACATGGAAAACCATAAAATTCTTTAGCCAAACCCTAGTAAATAAACTTCAAAGAAAGCCTTGAGAACAACATTTCAAGCAGAACCAAAGGACAGGGCAAACCATAAACTTCTTTGACTGGAATCTACTGAGTTAATCTTCAAGAAAACAAACTAGGTGGAAATGGAGAGCAGGGAACTCCTAAGTTCTCCAATTAGACCCAGCAAAGGAAAAAATTTAAACAACAGAAAGCAGACATAATTAAGGTGCCTCTAACATCATATCTTAACCTAAATTTTCTGTCCTATTATAATAGAAATAGATGTACAAAATGGAAAAAAATAAACAATCACAAGATCAGAATAACATCACCATTTAACCAAGTTCATGAATCTCGTGAATGTGCTTGTTCCATTGATATTCAGTCCAAAACAGTTACAATGCTCCAAAGCCAAACTTCTTTACAACTCAGATTCTATGAAGTATTCAGCTCAACAACCAACCAACAAAAAATATGAAGCATCCATGCAGTATTTATCTGCAAAATGAGGAGGTGATCCTAAGCTAGGGTTTCATATTTGTATTTATAAATTATTACAGAGTTAATGCATTTTTGACCTTTGAGACCATGCAAGGCCCAAGGCAAAATATCTGAGACTGATTCATTGTAATAAGAACTCCTAACTTAATTTCTGATCTAAATTTGGAATATGTTTGACTTTAAGGCTTCTCAATAACTTTTACAATAACGCCAGTGCAAACGTGCAACGCCATGACAGAAAAATGGCCTGTGTTGCAACCAACTTTTGGAGGCCTTCCCGATGTCCAAATGAGCTCCATGATGGCTCATTGGAAATGTATCTGAATATAGTTTCCAAATATGCTTTGAATTTCCAAAATGGTGCCTATATTCCCTATCAAAAACCTGTTCTCCCAAGACTGGTAAACACACAGCGCCAAGGCCAAAAATAAGGCAAAAACATGATTTTTGATGGTTTTTGGCCTTTTTGAGGGACCAATTTTACTCCAAATGTCCTGAAACTTTATGAGGTTGATGTACTTGTCATTAGTAACACGAATATTTTGAAATTTTTCCATTTGGATGACCCAAAAATGAGCACAGCGCCAATGGTGCTGTGCGTTCGGCCAATTTTCTGCATGCTAAACTGTAAAAAATCAAAATGTGCACAAAAGTGCCAAAATTGGAATTTTGCTTGCTGATCAAGGGATAGAGGCCTAGAGGGACACCTAATCATGAATATTTATCTTCTCTTTCTCCTTTTCCTCCGTCAAAGCTCGAATCTTTGCATGGGCACGTTTGAGCTTGGCCCTTGAAATCCTGTTTCTCATGGCATAATGTTTCGCCATATTCCTCTGAATGTCAGTGTCTTTCTTTGCCTTCTCTACTTGACCCTCCAAATGAAAATTGGCTCTCTGAAGCCAAGATTCTCTATCCCTACCAATCTCTATGGAAAGCAACTCACTTGGAGTGAGTTGCTCTGCCAATTTTCCCTCTTTCTCCCTTTACCGAGCTAAAGCCCTCTTCAGTCCAATGGTCTTCAGTCTTTGTCTAGGAAGCTAATATTCCTCATCATCACTGCCATCATAACTGCCCAAGGTCTCATCTAGCAAAGCCTTGGCCTTTCCTTCCTCTCTTTGATCTATGACCTCACTGATGGTCTGGTTTGTCTCTAGCTGCTGATTCTCTAGCTTAAGAAAGTTAATCACATTATTTGCTCTACCAATATTAGCTTGAAGCTCACTAATCTTGGAGTCCTTGCCTCTAATCAATGCACTAGTAATTCTCTCCTCATCCTCATCATCAAGGTCAATCAACTAAAACTCCTGCTCAGTTTCATGTTTGTCCTCCTCCTCAACAATGATATGTTTTGTAATCTTTTCCTTTCCCTTATCAACCTGTTTTGCTGATGAAGAAGGCATGCCCCCTTTCACACCAAGTGAAGAAAACACATGCCTGTGGCCTCTATGATATTTCAAAGGAAATGGCTCAATGTCAATCATTTTAGTGCCAGCTGTCTCAATGTCCCTTTCCTTGCTTGATGCTCTGGTACCATGATATGAGGGTGAAGGGTTGTGGAAAGGTGATGAGGTAGGATCAATATGAGGTGACTGTATGTGAGTGGATGGTGATGTATTAACATCGGGATGTGATGGTGAAGTGGATATAGGAGGATGAGAAGATGAAGGAATATTTTGCTGATGATGGCCAGGTGGGGTAGTGAAAACCTCATTGGCAATGAATGCATCCCATGAAATGTTTTTCTACTAAAGTTGATGCATGACCACCATCTTGATGAGTGAATGATGAAATAGGCTTTGCATTTTCTGATTGTAATCTCTCTTTTGCACAATGTAAGCCATTTTTTCAATGCTACGGAAAAGATAATAAGGCAAATGCACCATTCTAACTCTAGTGAAATGCATAAGAAGACAGATATGGTATGAGTAGAGGCGGGAAAAATTTCCCTCACAAGTGAAGTATTTCATTATTATCCTCATCATGGGCACATATCAGTCAAGGAGATGAGAAAAAGGGAAAATGGACTTATTTTGATCTTTGTACCTAGGTTTGAGGTATGATTCATAATAGCTCATGTCCAAGTTTGCTTGTTTAAACCACCTCCCTCCCACACTAGGTATCCCTATAGCAGCTGCAATGGCATTGGTGGACATCTCAAAAGCAACCCCGACAAGATGGGCCTGCTTGTTATGTAGATTGACGATGAACAATCTTTTCAGCTCGAGGTGATTTTGGACTTGCTGCACTCTCTCACAGAACTCAAAGCAGCCCACATGCTTAAATCAAGATACAGTGAGATGAGAGACCATGAGTTCCCCTGTATTGATGGGTTCCAACCTGTTCATCTTCCCTCCCTTATGATCATGTCTTCTTGGTCTTTGTTTCTCAACACCACTATCTTCTCCCTCAGACATTTTAAACTCTGATTTATACAACCCTAGGGTACAAGTGAAATGAGATGAGGGGAAGGGAATGAAATGAAAACTTGAAAAAATGAAGGGAATGAGTGTGAGTGAAGGGAATGAGTGAAAAGGAATGTGTGAAGGGACAAAATAGATGAATGTAAACCCTAAATCAATGTAATTACCTTGTTTTTTACTGATATTTCTTTTAGGAGGATGGAACAAGGTTAAAAACAATGATCACAAGCTTGTATTAGCGTTTTACTTTAGGGTTTCATTTCTATCCAATTGAGAATCACCAAATGACTTAAACATAGGGCTTATATCATGTACATACCACTTAAGAATGCTTGGAGGACTTTGGCAAGAATTTGGAGAAGATTTGAAGTGATTTGGGCTGTTGGAAGACTCATAAACCTTCTTTGTCTAAGCATGCAGCGCCAGTGATAAGCACGCAGCACCAATGCAACTTTCATGGGGTTCTTCTAGCAAGGGCACAACACTTTGGCAAGGGCGCAACGCGAGTCTACATGTGCACAAAACCTTCACAAAACACGTTTAGTAATTTCAGGCAAGGGCGCAGTATCGATCTCCAGGGGCACAACACCTATGCAAACGCGCAACGCCAAGGAAGTTAACCCAAATTCACTCAGAAAACCTTGAAAATTTTCTTTGCTGGATGCTCCCGATGTTTTGAAAGGCAACAATGACACATTTGAAATGTAAAATGGGCTTTAATAGGCTAGTGGATTTAATTTAACTGGAAAAACCCACTTTCTAATGTTTGAAGTCTCTTTCCTTTGTCACTGATACTCTTTGACACTTTTTTGCATTGCAGGTTGATGAAGTCATGAAGTTGGCTTTTATTTTGCTCATTGAGGCTTGAAATGTTCACTTTGACAGCTTTGGGATTTAATTATATATAGTAGCATCTTCAAAATCTTCTATAGTTTCCACCATAAAATTCAACTCAACTTTTCCACCTTCTTTGGCCACCTTTTTCAAATCTCTAAGTGCCTGCAGTTCTTTACAGCAATCATCAGCGTTGTATTCTAATTTCTCTATAGCCCTTTAAAGTTCATTCATTTTTGTCCAGTTCACCTTACCTTTTTTCCATATTCCATCAATAATTTATGATAGACTTTCTTCATGTTCGCCCTTGTGTGCTTCCTCCATGTTATTTTCCCGCAAGTAATCACTACTTTGGCACTCAAATGGACTATCAAGTTTATAGCCCTAGTCATCTACAAGACAAAGTTTTTTCCCTTTCCCTTGTTGTACATTGTTTTCATTCAGGAGTAGACAGTCTACATCATTAATGCTTTCTGCTGATAAATCTTCCAACACCTCTACACAAGTGCTAAACTTTGTCCCATTTTTCTCACTTGCAAGTTCTGAACTGAGAAAATAATCCTCCTTGGAAATTTTAGGTCCTTCTTGAATAACCATGTCTCGACATTCTATTACATCTGAGCCAGATTCTAGCAAAGGAAAAGCAGTGCCTAAAACATCCAAGGATTTTGGGGAGCCAGAAGAATGCTTGTCATAATCAATCCTTCTCATATGTGTGCTAACCTCATCGGAATGAAAGGATGAACTTCAAAAATGCAAAAGCTTAATGACCTAATGGGAGTGCTTTTTGACCTGATTTTGAATGAAATTTGACCTAAAAAATTTCAAGTGAAAAGAGCATTTCCAAAAGTGCTATTATGCCCAAGAGGACATGGGAATGAGTTAGCAATAAGAAATCTTAGAGGGAGGGTGGAGTTTATTGACAAGGGAAAATGAAGAAATGAGGTTTTAGGTAGGAAAGAAGGATGAAAATGAGAGGTATAAGCCCATAATGAGTCTTTTAAGAGCAACAGGGTGACCTTGAGATGTCAAAATGATAGATAGGGAAAAGGTTTTATGAAGATAATAAAGGCAGTGAGATTTATGAAACTCAAGATATTCAAGGAATATCGTTTTCAGAAAACTATAGCCATTCTATAGTCATCTAAAGATAGTGAAAAATACTGATGACTAATAGTGGCTCCACTTGGGGAGGGCAGCTCCTTTAGGAGGTGTCAAGAACCTCAGAGTTCAGATCTCTGGAATTTGTAGATCAACGCCTTGATTGTGCTTGGCAGATTTCCTCCTTCTTCAATTTTTGATTTACTGCTGTTCTTTGAAGCTGTGATCTTTTGCTTTAATGTCAACTCTACCTACCCATCGTACTTTTCCTAGCATTTTTTCTTCATTTAGGTGCAGTTGGACTGGCAAACCCTTGCCATCATTTTTCTTTTGAAAGCAGAAACTATCTACTTCTACCCTTATATCATCCAAAGGCTCAGATTAAATTGATGAGATCTTTTATTCTCTACTTAATCTACTTATCCGTCAAGATTATCCAATTTGAAAAATTTAAATTCTCTAATCTATTAACATAAAATTCAAGGTTAAGCAGTTTGATTTGTCATGAGTTGTGGCATTTTGGACAAGCTGGACATAGATTTTATTTTTGCACAAAGTAGAAAAACTGAGGGCTATAAATTGGAATTTGTCATTAATCCCTCTCTTTTCTCTTTGGTTCAAATTTGAACTTTGGGAACCAATATTTTTTCCTAACCTAGTCTACTGATAAACCAAGTTTAAATAGTTTGGCAAATCTCCATTTCTAACTTATCAATAATCAATTTAAATTTGTTCAACCATGATTAAGATGTATGGCTGAACAATGTTTCTTCAAAAAATAGTGGCATTTGGACTTGCACACTTTCAGAAGTATTCTTTTTGGTACGGGGCCTACATTTTTCATTTATTTTATTTTTTATTTATTTATTTATATTTATTTTATTTATTTATTTATTTCTTTTGTCCTGCCCTCTTTTCTTATTTTCTTTGTTTTTGTGCTTCATTTTTCTGATCTTTTATTCAAGAAGTGTTATGTACAATGAATAAAGCTTTAAACTAAGAACTTCAACAAAAATAATGCTTGAGCATCCCGCCATTGACAGGACCTCCATATAATTCTATTCCATCCATTTCTTGTAGGAAAAATGCATTGTTACCTCTTGCAGAATGGATAATGTATGGACCCTTCCATATATTTTCAAATTTTCCATGTTTGCCTTTGTCCTCTCTTCTTGAATCCCATTTCAGAACTTTGTCTCCAATTTGGAAATCATTGGCTTTAGTCCTCTTATCAAAGATTTTCTTAATATTCTCTTGTACTGCTTGTGTTCTGTTGTATACTTCTTCCCTTGATTGTTGCAATTGAATGGTTTGGTTCAGCCTCCTTTGTATATCATTCTCTTCTGACTGTACCTCTTGAATAAGCTTCATCACGAGGACCCCCAAGGATGTTAGAAAATCTGCATCTATGCCATACACTAGTTGATAGGGAGACATGTTAATTGATTTATTGTTTGTTAATCTGTTTGCCCATAGTGCATGCACTAGTTTGTTATGCCATGACTTTTTGTTCTCTTCTAGAAATTTCTTGATGATATTTACCAAAGTTTTGTTAGAGGACTCATCCAACCCATTACCTTGAGGGTAATAAGCTATATAATTCCCTAATGTAATGTGATACTTGTGGCAAAAGTCCACCATTCTCTTGGATTTAAATGCGGTAGCATTATCAGTGATGATTTTTCTTGGACAACCAAATCTGGACAGAATATTGGTTTCAAGGAATTTGATGATTACCGAGTCTGTGGCAGTCCTTGAAGGGATGGCTTCTAACCATTTGGTGAAATAGTCAGTTGCAGTGAAGATCCATTTGTGTTGGGCAGAGGAGGCAGGGTGGATTTCTCCAATGAAATCTAAACCCCATTGTTGAAAAGGAGTTTCAACACTGATAGGTTGTAAAGGCAAAGGCAATAGTTTTCTCTTTCCCTCAAAGATTTGGCATTTATGGCAAGTCACTACTAGCTTGTGGATATCAAGGAAAAGAATGGGCCAATAAAAACCAGCTCTAAGGATTTTGTTGGCAGTGGTTTTCCAATAGAGATGACCTCCACACTCTCCTTCATGAAACTCATGCATGATTCTATCTGCATCTTCTTCAAGTAAACATTTAAGCAAGATACCAACATAATTTTTCCAATATAAATCTTTATCTATAATGCAAAAATTTATAGCTTTATTTTCAAGAATCTAGCCTTTGTTTTGGACAAACCAGGAGGAGCATTTAGATTAAAAAGCACATATAATATATCAGCATACCAGAGTGAGTTCAGAAATGCTTCTTCAATAGGTGGAGTCACCAGATCCTCTTGTTCATCCAATGAATGTATCATGTTTATTTCCAATGCTTGAAAGTTTGCTTCAACCATCAGTTTGGCCAGTCCTTGCCCTTTCATTAGCTTGGTGGGCTTGATCTCTAGATCATACTCTAAGATGAAAACAATCCACTTACCTCTTTTACCATCAGGATCTTGAGTTAGTATGTGATTAACCACTGCATGAGGAACAAAAGCAATGACATGTGAATGCAAGATGTAAACTTTGAAATCTTTTAATGCTTTGATTATGGAAAAAGCTTGTTTTTCCATAATGTCATATTTCAGGGGTACATCTCTTAGTGCCTTGCTGAAGAAAGCTATGGGATATTCTTGTCCCATTATGTTTTTTTGTAGTAATACTGCATCAATTGTGTGTTCAAATGCAAATGAGAAGATGAAGAAGTCCTTAGTGAAGCCAGGGTTGATGAGGACTGGTGTTTGGGTAAGTGCTTGTTTTACCAGTTCAAAGGATTGCTTTGATTCTATGGTCCATTGGACTCATATTTCTCTTTTCAGCATGTTATTATTGTTTCTTAAGAGTTCTACGAGGTTTAGTATGAACCTTCTTAAGAAGTTGATCTTTCCAATGAAATATTGCATCTCTTTGATGTTTCTAGGGTGACCGATCTACAATATCCCCTGAATCCTCGTTGGGTCTACCTTAATCCCTTCTTCAGATATGATATGGCATAAAATTTTTCCTTCTTGAAGACCAAACAAAGTTTTCTTAGGATTTAAAGATAGAACATACTTTCTACATTTATCAAAGACCTTTCTTAAGTGATCTAGGCGTTCTTCATCGATTTTTGAATAGACTGTTATGTCATCAAGGTATATCAGAATGAAGTAACCTATTTCTTCGGAAAAAACAATGTCCATGGCTCTTTGAAAAGTGGCCCTAACATTCGTTAACCCAAAAGGAATTTTGACATACATGAAGGTGCCCCAAGGTGTAGTGAAGGCGGTTTTGTGCTGATCATCTAGATGTACTAGCACTTGATTATACTGTGAGAAACCATCAAGCAAAGATATTATTTTTGAGCCTACTACTCTTTGCAATATATGATCCATCTTAGGTAACATGTAGTTGTCTTTCAGGGAGGCTTTGTTTAAATTTCTGAAGTCTATGCATAGCCTAATTTCCCCTATTTTCTTCCTCACCGATATAAGATTTGAGACCCATTCCGTAGCCTAATTTCCCTTGTTTTTTCCTCAATGATACAAAATTTGAGACCCATTCCAGTAGTGGGACTATTATTCCAAGATCATACATTTTTTATTTCTTTCTCAACTAGAGGCATTAGGACGGTTTATTCTACACAATTTCTATTTAAATGGTTTCGGTTTTCCTTGAGAGGAATATTATGTTGAATGATGCTTGTATCATAGGACTTCAAGTCCTCATAGCCCCATGCAAACACATCATTAAATTCTTTAAATAGCCGAATGTATTTGTTTTATAAGAGTTGCGTGTTTTTGGACACTTTATCATTTTAGGTTTTTTCTCGCTACCTATGTTGCATTCTTCTACATCCTGTTTGGATTCTATTTTAGGCTTCCTAATAACATCATTGAAATCAAACAGTTCTTCTAATGGGACAAGTCCTCTTGGAAATATATTGTCTTTGCATTGCAATACCTCAAGGTCCTTTTTATCTTGATTTTCACATAGTTCTACCTCATGAGGGTATTATAATAGATTTATATATAGCATAAGGTGGCTATGTTTTGTGTGTTTGTTCTCAAGAGCTCTTCGTTATCCGAGTCTAGTTTTAGCATTTCAAACTCATTTTTGGACAAACAAAAGCACTTCAATGTGTAAATGTCATCTTCAAAAACTTGCCAATAATCTATGTTATCAAGGACTGTTGGTCTACTTTTGACCTTTATCGTGTATTATTCGTTGGCATGAGA